>JAVTVJ010001089.1:0-600000 GCA_034509425.1 Eopsaltria australis | reverse complement strand
AAAAGAAAAATCCCTTTTTACTCGAAAGCAACAGCAATTAATTCAGCTCTTGGAGTTCCTATAACAACACAGAAATGTGTGTGGGGATTTCATCAAGCAGGTAAATATTCTTGTAACAGAAACATCTGGCTCTACAATATTTCCTTTGTAACGTAACCAAGATTTCAACATATGTCTCAAAAGAGAAAGGCAGTGGTGTTACCCAACTCTAGAAGAGCATGCAATCTAACTACCACAAAAACTAAAAATTGAAGTGTGATACCCAAAAGAAGTATCTCCATACTTGAAAGCTAGCTAAAGAGGTTTCAAGAAGCAGGTTGTCTCAAAGTCTCCAGGTGTTGGATGACAGTGTTTCTGCTCTTGAAAATTCTGCTTCCGGACAAACGCACTGTTCCAATCCAAACTCTGGAGCCAGCATTAAGCATAACACCCTGATTTTTATTCCCCTTTTATTCTAAAAATAATCTGATCTAATCAGAAATCTCAAGTTACTGAACTGATCAGCACAAAAGTCTATAGGGGAAGAGCTGTACTTTTGACAGCTTGGTTGACACTGTCAGACAAAGTGACAGGGAAACATTTCAGCATTTATATTACACAGAGGATTAAATTAAGCTATGCTAAAATGAAAGGATAAGGACAACCTGAGGTTCAGAAAAGAGGAAGGAATTAGATTATTAAACAGTCCCTCAAACAAGCTTCTTGAAGGAAGTACTTTCCATTATGAAAGTTGTAGCTCAGGCAAGACAAAAATGTTAAATTATTAATACACAACTGATTTCTTGTTTTAAAAAAAGGGCCAACATGTATGAAGGAAAGAAAGGTTCATAACTAATTTTATAAATTTTGTTCTGTGCCATTTTTATGGCTAAATGTTATCAAGTTGAAGTTTGGTCATACATTAAAGACACAATGTTATACTGAAGTTTGGGTAAAACCGAGACAAAATCAGAAATCTCTCTGTGACTAGAAAAGGTCAGCATCGTCATAAGAAACAGATATGAACCAAGATAAACATGTATAACACAAGCTGTATGTCTAGCAAAAGATTGTGAGAAGGAGCTGTGAGTACAAAGAAGACTTTTCTAGTAAAATGTGAGAAAGATGCTACCAAATATCCTTATAACAAGCCTGCTTAGCTTTTCATTATTCATATTAATGAACCCTCTCTCCATAGCAATAAGGACAAAGCACCTCAAGTTTGGCTGAATACATCTGAAGCTGAAGGCACTGTCCTAATATCAAAAGAAGAAGGAAAAGGTAGATAGGTACAAAAAAGCTTAACTGGTGTCACAGTAAAGCATGAGGAAAAGCAGAGCTTTTAAGTTTAACAAACTTCATAGACCCATAACCAAAGGGGACCAAAAGATTAAATCCCTAGCTCCTATCATGTATCACTGTGCAACTTTAAAAACAATCAAAACCTTCAGCATACTCCAGAAGGATTAAATTTTGTCTTCAGATCCACTAACCCCTCTGTTACAGTGAGAAAAGAATATCTAGAAGTACTTAGATCATGTGTCTCATACAGTTTGTTTCATTTTAATATTGTCCATTTTAAGTAAAAATTGTATAGTTTTGACAAATATCTCGTAATTTAACAAAAATTTCTCATGACTGTCTTTCTAAGTTTACTGTATGTTTACTGAGGCAACTAGATGTAATTAATTACAGTAAACATGTTTCAATTTCCATCTTAATAGGTGTATCAGATTTGAACAACTAAAGTTTTATCTTCTATCAGAAAGACCCAGTTTGTTAGATTTATGTATTATCAACTGATAATTAGAAAAATTTGATAAATTAGATCTACAGAAAATGGGAAAAAATGCTATATTTACACATGTGAAAGACAACAACAACAACAATAACAATAACAATAACAATAACAATAATAATAATAATAATATTGCTCTTTCGATAATATCTGTTTGTAAAAGGTAGGGTCAGGCAACAACTGTACCTGTAAGTGTGGAACCAAATCACACAGAAGTTGAAGAATCTCACATTCCAGCATGGAGGGTGCTTCTCTGGGCTTTGGCCCATGAGGCTGCAGTAAGATCTTAAGCAAACCCATTCGCAGTTCAGCATATTCCCGTAGCTGGGATGGCTCACAATACAGGTATCTCAGAAATGAAGCCATTATGCCAACACATGAACCCTCTGCCCTGCAGTTCAAGAAATAAGTTTGCCATGACTGCTTCCTACTGAAAGCGTAACAACAAGGAAACCCAAGTAATGAGACATAATCTGCAAAAATTCACAAGACCCAATTAACAGAAAGCTGTTGAGAAGGACATTACTAAATCGCATAAAAAACCTTGGATTTACCACAACGAAGTACTGTAATGAGACCCAATACAGTAACCACACTTCAAAGAGCAATTTTTAAAAGATTCAATATGGACCTGTAGGTTATAAGACTCCAAATTTTACTTTTTTCCTCATCAATTCAAGAAAGTGACTTTCCTTGCTGACTGTAATTAAAGACTAATGTGCCATTCTGAAGAAGTATTTCGACAAGACTACTCATAAATGTATTTTTAAAACACATAAAACATAATTTCAATAAAAAGGAGTCATCCTTTACTAATCAGTTTTTGCAGAATGGTCTTAAACAATTAAGTGAAACAGGAACTGTTTTAACCACCATAGCTTCTCAGTAAAGTATTATCAGAACAAAACTTTTGGCTTGACCATGTTAGGAATACAAGCTGTGTCTTTGATATTATTAAAACAATCAAATGAAGCTGATGGTCAACACAGTAACAAATACAGAAACACAGAATTGTTTAGGCTCAAGTCAAACCAGCACTGCCATGCCCACTGCTAAACCATGTCCCCAGGTGCCACATCTACAGTTCTCTTTGAATACTTCCAGGGATGATGACTCCACCATTTCCCTGAGCAGACTGCTACAATGCTTGACAAGCCCACGAAGAAATTTTACCTAATAGCCAATCCAAACCTCCTTTGATGCCACTTGAGCCTATTTACTCTCATCCTTTCACTTGTTACTTGGGAGAACAGGATGACCCCCACCTGGCTACAACCTCCTTTCAGACACAGAGCAATAGCCTTTCCTCTGGGCTAAACACCCCCAGCTCCCTCAGCTGCTCCTCATCAGACTCGTGCTCCAGACCCTTCACCAGCTTCATTGCCCTACTATGGACTTGCTCCAGCATCTCAATGTCCTTCTTGTCATGAGGGGCCCAGAACTGGGTTTGAGGCACAGCCTCACCAGAGCCAAGTACATGGGCATTTCCGTAGTCCTGTACCTGCTGGCCACACTATTTCTGATCCAAGCCAGGATGTCACTGGCCTTCTTGGCCACTTGGGCACACACTGATTCATGTTCAGCTGCTGTCAACTGATACCCTCAGGTTCTTTTTCTCTGTGCAGTTTTCCAGCCACTCTTCCCTCAGCCTGTAGTGCTCCATGGAATTGTTGTGACCAAATTGCAGGACCTTGGTATTTGGGGCTGAACCTTGTTGAACCTCGTATCACTGGCCTCAGTCCATAGATCTAGCCTATCCAAATCCCACTGCAGAGCCTTCTTACTGTCCAGCACATCAACACGGAATCAGAACTCAGTTTTAAACAAGACTCAGTCTTGATGCAAAACTGTGGAAAGAATTCAGTAATAGGTATACATCAACATGTGTGAAGCTTGTTTATATCACACTTAGGGACACTGTTTAGTGGTAGACTTAATAGCATTAGGTTAACAGCTGGACTCTGTGTTCCAAAGGGCACTTCCAAAACAAAATTATTCTATAATTCTATATTCTCAGTGTAGTACTTTACCCACAGAAACCTTGAACAAAGAGCACCAAGAGAAGCGTCACATATTTTCCTTTTCACTAAGAAAAACTCCTGTTTTTATTCAAAAGAAGCCAACAGCAAAAAATTCACAGTTCACTCCATCATTTATACATCTGAGGGGAGTCTATGTGAGTCCCAGATTTAGCAGCTGAGTGAAAGAATGAACAGCATTTGAAAAATACTCTGATCAACTAAAGTGAGCAAAACATATTTTCGCTTGAAAGTCTTACTGTTGATCACACAGTCTAAGTCCCCCAGAAATTCCAGAGATTAATAAACTTATTTCTTTACAAAGAGCAACAGAACAGAGAAGCTGTTATTACTCTGTTATAGTCTTACAGAAAACAGGAGAAAATGGATACTTTTATCTGAAAAGCACATGTATAGGTGTAAAATCACTGAAAACAGTTCTCTTTGAGAATGCCACAGATGTGTAACCTCACACTGAAGCTTTATTGGACAAGTTCCTTGTTACCTCAGTGATAAGCATGAAGACAGGTTGAGACTGTTGGCAGTTGGGTATTTGGTCATTTTAATGATGCTTTCTAATAAGGCTGTGCAACTGATTTTTTCTATATTTTTAATCAGAAAGCATACATTGCTTTTCAAGACCTCATCCTCTCCGTGAGATTTACTCGTCTCCACTCTTCCTTCATCATCCCAGCATTTTGTATAGATGAGTTACAGCTGTACTGTACGCATTGCTTTTGACTAAGCAGGCAAAATTTTGACAAAGCTAATATGCCAAATTGCTTATTTTTAAAAAAAACCTCAAATGTGCTATCAATTTTGCACCAGTTACTCTATATCCATACAAAATTTATCTACATGGTTGATAAAAAGCTATGAAATTGATTTTTGATGGATTATACCAGTATTTAATTAATTAATAATTATTATTTATATAATTTTTTAAAATTGTTAAACGGTGCCATTAAATTTTACAAGTATTTTTCACAAAAGACAGGATGCTTACTGCTTGTTGCAGCTGCTTTCAACAAAACAGTTACAGTGATATGATTCAGCTGTCCTACATTTGCTAGGCTTTTAAAAATTTTTCAGTCATTTACCTCTCTGGACACTGATGGAAAAATACTGTTATTTGCTGCAGTAGAACTGGCCAGCAATCGGGTCTATTTTCAAGGACGGTGATTAATGGATGAGGAGTGTTCCTGAAAGACAAAGAAATCACATTTATATCTATAACACAGAAAGGAAGTATGTAACACAATTAACTTCAAAATAAGCGCGGCTGTAGAAATAGCTGATTTAACCTCCTTTTTCTACCAACTCCCTTCACCAGCTTTGCTCAAACTGCTACACTGTTAAAAGAGGATATTTTCTCAGAACTTCCAAAACAAGATTAAAACAAAATCCCTCTATTTGAAAAGGCTTGGTCTCATTTTTTTTTCTTATCTAAATTTCTAAGGTTCACTATTCAAAAGTGCCATTTGAGTCACCAGCTGTAGCAGTGAGGTCCAAATGATACCCACTAAAAAATCTGAACCATTTGTCGTACATCGTCAGTCCAGTTTTCCAAACCCAGTCTAAGTTTTCAGCACCTGAAACTGATTGGGGTGAACTTCATCCCACTTAATACTTTAAACCTGCTCCCAACCATCTTTTTCTCTGTTTTGGTTTTTTTTTTTTTGGTCATGTGGTAAAAGAAACAAGAACGGAAAAAGTCTGGCCATACCACCAGGCTGGAGACCTCCACTTTACTGTCAGCCCTCTGACATTTAAAAAGGCCACTGAGGCTGAGTAGTCACCTGTTCTCAGATGAATCTATCACCAATACCTTTCTCACCTCCAATTCAGTGACCAAAGGCCATCTACACCACCTAGAAGTGCAATGCTTGCGTTAAACAATGACTACCCTTGTACAGTAGCAGGTGGAGGTAAACCTGGGAAGGAGGGAAACCTGAAGTAGATAATTTGTTCTGTCAGAAACAAAACCAAAGTCATTTCACTAGAGTAACTTACTGCCCAGAGCACTGGCTGCCCCATCCCAGCATGTCAAGGACAGGCTGGACAGGCCTTTGAGGAACACAGTCTAGTGGAAGGTGTCTCTGTCTGGGGACTGGGGTGCTGCAACTAGGTGATCTTTAGGGACCCTTCCAACTCAACCCATTCTATGCTGTAATTGGAAAGAGAAAGGCAGCATAAATCTGCTGCAAACCACTGATGCCATTTGGTTTCTGTCTTTTTTCTTTTCTATGCTCCCTGTACTCTTTGCACATGTATTCGTAGCTCTGTAGCCTATTATATTAATACCTAATTTTTACAGTACTTTTCCATGGTCTTTCCCTAAGCAGAAAGACAAAACAAATTCCAGAGCTCCAGGCCCCACGGGATACAAGGCCCTGTCCTATCTCGGTTCTTCCTGGGAACCAAGGCCGAGAACAACTCTGAGGTTCATTTTCATAAACAAAGTAGAGACAGTGCTGAGACGAGGGCTCCAGAAAAGGGGCTGGACCTGGGGGGGGAATTGAATCACCACTTGTCCTCCTAATTGGTGCTTTTAATCAATTATGCTAATTTCCTAAAAGCTATAAATATGTACTCACCCCTGGAGGGGGTGGGCTTTTATGGAAACCTTTCCATAACTGCTCCTGAAGACCTTCAAAATAAAGATCCCCTTTTATATTACCTCCTTGCTAAAATGATCTCGAGTTTCTTTTCCAGGTTGGGGGAAAAGGCAACACCACCACCTTCAGTTTGGTTAACTATCCTTCTGGTTCACAGGTCCAACAAATCTGTGCTACACACCAGAGAGCCCTTCAGGGAGTTTTACATACACAGCAGTAGATGATTTGAGAGCCATCCATTGAAGTGGTGTATCTCAAGAGACACTGCCTCAGTTTCAGACACTACATGAGTGACACAGTCAGATATGCCTGTTTAGAAGGATTTACAACAGCATTTCATTTATTATAGTTGTACTAAAAACTTCTGAGGAGCAGAAAGTCAGAATTTCCAACAGTCTTTTTATTAAAGAAGACAACATTCACTGAGTCACAGTCATATCCAGTAACACTGTAATGCAACATGGGCTTCATCTTAAGTAGCACTGAACCAACCCAGCTCCAGGTAAAGTGAATACGATCTGAAGTAACACCATAAAAGAATAAAAATCTAAGTTTTCCCATTACATGATAAATTTTAAATGCATAATGTGATGGTACATTAAGGCTTCCCTTAACCAAGCTGAAGAGGTAATAACTGCTATAATCAAGAATGTTTAGAGTTATGCTATGTCTAGCAAGACCCTACTTATGAAAAAACATCATCTAGCAGACGTGTCCTTAAACTAAAAGAGGTGCTCTTCATTAATGCTGTTTTTACGTTCTCAAAGTTAACATTTTTTGAGTCCTGGGCAACTGAATGGCTGTGAGGATAATCAAAGAATTGCATAGCCATCAGTTGAATGAAAGGCCCACCAAACTATGAAAGCTGGCTGCAGAGTATTTACATACCTAATGACTCGTTTTCTTTGCCATGTGGTTGCAACACAGCTAAAACACAGGTGGTTTTTTTTTTTATACTGGTTCCCTCTCTGCTTGTTAAATAATTTTTCTTCTGAAGATCCGTGTTTCTTTTCAGACAAATAAATAATCTGAATACAAAAGTTCTTTCAGAAAGCTGGCTGATGCTATGGACTACTTCAAACATGTTCAGAAAACAGATGCCACCTACTAAGAACACAAACTATGCATGTGACAGGTCTGGCCCTCATATTTGAGGCTAGAAGCCTGACACTTCTCACATTCATTTCTCAAAAATTTGACAACTTACGTACATGTTCTCCATATGTCCACCTCCCTAGATTCTGTAAATATTTTACTAAACTTGGAGTATTTTATAATCTGTGCACAAAGACTAGAAAAGCTAAGGTTATTGCTTCATTGCAGCTTTCCAAAGATGACAGCATGGAAGAGGCAAAAAAGTTGTTGCTTGTCTAGCACCTGAATCCAGCAAGATCATAGGCCGGATCCATATCAGTCAGTAAGCTAGAAATACTGTCCACATGCAGTGCCAGGACCTTGAAAGTACATAGTCCTTGTAAAGACATACAGGATTACAGCAGCTTCTTATTTCAATAACTTTGTCATATTTTAAAAATTAACTACATTTCCTAATGAAGAGAATAAGTCTCCAGTCATTGTTTAAATGCTGCAACGACACAGAAGCCAGGGGAACCTTCCTGAAGTCAGCACCTGACACATCAAGTCTCAAATTAAAATGGCTTACTATCTAGAAGAAAAAGCAAACCTTTTATGACAAATCTTGTGTGCTCCGAAACTAGCAAAGCTGCACTGAACTGGATGATGAAAGAAGTCAGCTAAGCTCCACAATGAACAGTGATTAATAATGAAACACCAAAAAGTGCAAATGAAAAAAGTTCCACTTGATAATACTACTAGCAGTAAGAAAAATGAGGTGTTTAGATGAAATTTATTGTGAACATCATCTTAAGAATTGCTAGAACAGCACTGTAAAACACGCATCTTTAAATGACATTACAGCACCACTGCCCTAAATTACTGGTAGCAGGTTCAGGATAAAGCAAAACACACAAGCAAACACAACGGTTACCCACTCATAATATGGAAATGTCCAGGGAAACAAAGATAAATCTTTGTGAGGGGGAACAACAAAACATACATTATTTTTAACTTTCAGGTAATTTGAAAATTTTTGTTACATCTCCGAATAGAAGCAAGATCCAATCTGATTTAAAGGACAAATTCAGTGACAGACTTCTTTTTCTGTATGAGGAAACAATGTCTGCAGTCAATATATCTTTCTGTATGTTGATTCTATATGCAGATGTGACCCTGGTCCCTCCAGAAAGCTAATCCTTTCAGGAACAGCACTTTACTTCATCAAATATGCATTTTTGAAGCATTTTACTACCTGCTCTGAATCTTGAATTCAGAAAAGCAGCAGCTCTCTATAACTTTGAAACAGTAAAATCATGCACGATGAATCATTAAGAATATCATAAAATACTAGTTCATAAAAAATGGATAATAGCTTTCAGAAAAAAATTGCATCAAATTGTATCATAAATACACGTGTATCATAAATCACCTGCACTGAGAATTCTGACAGAAGCACTTCCTGGATCAAGACAAAGGCAGTTTACTAAAGAAAAGCAAAGGCCAGAAAAGAAAGTACAGAAAAATAAAAAAATATACTCTTTACTTTCCATCAGCAGGCAACATGTAGCCACCTCCTGTGCAGTAGGGCTTCAGTATGTGTGGCAGTTGCTTTGGAAGACAAACACCTTAATGATGAATCCATTCTCGGGTCCTTCCTCTTAGCTTTTGTTCCTGAGCACAGTGTCATACTGTATGAAATACCCCACTCGTTAGATTGGGTAAGCTATCCTGGCTATGTCCCCTCCACTCGTCTTGACCACCCCTCCCTTACTGGCCTTTTGAGGGATGGCAAAGGGCTGGAGGGATAGCACTGCTCAGCGGTGGCCAAAACACTGGTGTGTTATCAACACTGTTCTGGCTGCAGATGGCTGCTCTGGAGAAAGCTAACTCCATTCCAGAAAAACACTGTATGATAAAATGCACAAATCTGCCAGACATTAATTTTCTTCCATTTCTTTTCAGGAACTGATCATGATATTACATCATTACAAGAAGCTGTGTTATAAAACTAACTCTATTGTCCAGAATTAGCATTGGCCTAAATCATATTTATTTATTACCCTTTAATACTGGTGACAACAGCAAACCACTTGAGAATGTACTGTTGCATTTTGATTCTTCACTGATGATTTCCATATGGAATACTTTTGCACAGTTGACAACATAATATATGAACACTGTAATGGGAGACTATTGTTGGTGAGCTACTGTATACATTCTTCTATTCCTTACAAAAAATCAGGTTTTAATGGCACTTGATAGAGCACAACTAAAAAAAGTGTTACATAACAATGAATAGATAGGTTGCTCGGTACACTAAAAACCGAAGTCAGGTTTCAAAATTCCAGGGCTCTGACCCTATGTCAAACAATAATTTCTCTTCATTAAAGTTAACTGTAATCAAAAAGGAAAATAAAAACCATACTGGTTAAGTAAAAGTCTGCTTCTTATTTTCAGTTCTCTATTACTTTACTTTATACCGTTCTGAATTATCAAATTTCACCTTCATTGTCTGTTACCAGTAATTTATTTCGAGTGTGAAAAAAATGTAATAGCTTTTCTTTTCCCTATTGGGCAGAGACTATTTCTTCGTTCCAGCCACATCCCACCACCTTCTTTTTCATATGAAGCCAGAATTAAGTTCCTTTAACTTAGTTTCTTCCATCAGAAGCTTTTAAAAAAGGTTCCAAAAGAATTCCATCTTCATTACCTGCCTTTTTATTTAAAATGCTCTGTATGAGTGGGGATTTTGTAAAGAGATCTGATATAGTCACAAAAACAAATGCATGCAGGATTTCAGGAATACAAACACATGCAGAATTCCAAAGCCTGTTTCACTTTTCTGCACTATTTCATTTTGCTTAATTAAAGACATGATTCCTGTCTCTCAAATAATGTATTTTATATCCTTAAGCCACTACAGCTACAGCCTCCTACAATGATACCCCTTAACTGCAAAAAGTAACTTGAAAAACATTCATGGCATCTACCAAACTTTTCTGTTCTCCAGAAAAGATACAATAGAGGCTTTTAATGTCAGTACTGACTCATGGTTTCTCAAGAGATGGATGAAGTCACTAGGATGTCCTCTTCAAAAGTCTGCTACTGCATGACAAGAAGCTTTAGATACGCAGCTCGAGATGCATCTTATTTTTATACGTCAATCACCTTAACAGGAAAGACATTTGGGAACTTGACTTTTATAATAAGAATAAAGCAGGAAAAACAAGTGAGATGAAGTGATTCACAGCCTTAAAATAAAATACTTATCAAAAGAAATATTAGAAATCATCTAGCATTTGAACAAGTCCTAGTTCTTGTTTTCTCACACTGCCTTCATGCTGTCATTGTCCCTTTCAAGCTTATGACGGCAATCTTATCCTTGTATTAAAAAACACCTTAAAACTTTCAACCAAAAAAAAAAAAACAATCACAGAATCAGATAATCATTTAGGCTGAAAGGGACCTACTCAGACCATCTAGTACAACCCATAAGCTCAAGCAGTCAGCTAGTGAAGGCTACCCAGTATCACATGTAGTCAGGTTCTGTTATCTCCCAGGATGGAGATTTCACAACCTCTGCAGGCAACCTGTGCCAGCACATGATTACCTGCACAGTGTGAATAAAGCAAAACAAACAAAAAAGAGTAAGACTGAAATCCAGTATTAACTTAATTTCCTTTTCTTCTGGAAATCAGACAGAAAGTTATTATTGTTTCTAAATAAAAAGAATGCAAAACTAACCTGATTCCATACAGGCTCCAAACAGACTCATCTCCATCTTTTCCCAGTTGAATAGCTTGAATTTGTATTAACTTGCAAATAGTTTTTACTAAACCGTGCACATTCCTGTTGACAAAAAGAACTGAGTTACTGTCAAGTATGCAGCTACATTAATTGATTTGTACATAAGAGAAGGAACAAAAGTGACACTTGAGACCTAGGGTTCTACTTAAGGACCTCTTAACATATGCCCACACAGTTCTGGGCAAGTTGTGCATTTCTGTGTCTTTGTTTTTCTTTTCACATAATGAGCAAAACAGCAAAGAGAATATTAACGCATCAATTAAAACTTTTGACAGGCTGCTTCTACCACATATTACAAGAATGGGAATCCAAGGCAAACAGCACTTGTAACTGTCAAACCTTTACCATACTTTACACCACCTGCAGACAAACTCTTTTCCATGATGTATGGCACACCAGAGAACATCTAGAGAGCCTCACAGTGGATCTCCTCACCACTAAATGCTCACTTTTATAGTTCAGATATAAGTTCAGATATCAGTTCTCTTCTGTGCTGGAAAGCATCCAGATCAAAAGTGATAGAATATGCTTGTATTTCTCTCACTCTTTCAAAAATGGACCACTTATAAGATGTGCCTGTAATCTGTAATCTTTAAAATGACTGGCTGTTGTTACACCTGGCTCTCAAAATACTGAAATCTGACAAAACAAGAAGACATTGAATTTTGACAGAACTCTGCTGCAAAGCAGCTAACAGGAAGATGTGCTGCAGTCTTCTAAATCCCAATACAGTCAACCTAAAACACAGAAGAGGAATGAGATTTTTGGATGGGTGCAGGAGAGGGAGAAAGAGAACAACCTTTTAGATTCCTCACTGCTAGAAAAAGCCAGTTAAATGGGAATTTGCAAGTGTATTTCCAAGCTTCAATTGGATAACTGCAGCAAGGAGGAAAAAATCAAAACACAAAACACTTGATAAGAAAACCGCCTTTCCTATTCTGAAACTGCTGTATCCCCAGGTAGGAAGCGGGGAAAGAAGAGATGCTTTAGGCTTTGCAATCACCTCCTGAACACAAGCAACATAAAGGCATGTCATATTGCAAGGATTTTCCCCATCTCCTACAGGCATGGATGCTCAGTAATAAAAACATTCTGAAAACCTGCATATATACAGAAATCCTTCTGACAGTTTCTATAAGGTAACAGTAATCAATTGTTTCACAGGTTTTTCAGTAGATTATTTATCCTTGTTCATTACTGAACACAGGCAGTTTCCCCATCATCTACACAGAATGCTGAAAACCAATCCTAAAAACATGTGAAAATACACATGTTTGTATCTACATATGTAAACATATTTCTTATATATGCATAAGCATACAAATATGCACATAAATATGATGTTCCATGAAGTTTTAAACTCTTAGGGCATCAAAGGAAACACTTAGTCTCAAGAGTCAGTTACAATACAATGATATATACAATGAGCAGGTATTGTGAACCACGCAAGTTAACTCATAAATGTGAGATCTTCACCTCTGCCAACACAAAACCTCTTTTCTAGTGTGCATAATTTGATACACCTGCAAAAGCAGGTGCACCTAGACTCTGCAAAATTCATTGTAACAGAAGGAAGAGAAACAAGAATACAACATGAGTAGTCTTTGCCAATAAAATACACCTAACTCCATTCAGCACTGAAAGTGCTCAGTGGCTGCAAGTGCTTTCCTCCTAGCTGCCACTGGCTGTTAATTTTTTTTTAGTGACACTATGTACTGAGCACTGCAAGGCCACACAGATGAAAATTTGGCAGGGAACAAGATGATGGACTGCAGACTACAATTCTAAGTCAAGGTAAAAAAAAAGTACTAGCATTGAAAAGAACCAATCTGAAATTGTCAGTTTAATGCGCTCCTGAGGCTACAGACATTTTAAACCACAGTCTTGCGTGGTTAGGCAACATAAACCCTGCTTTGCAATCCATAGTGTAACCAGTTTGAATTGTAGCAGCTTGGAGGAGGAGGGGGCGGCAGTGGGAAAGAAGCCAAAAATACGTAAAATGTTATTACGTAACTTGCCAGCACTTAGTATACCCATCAGTCATGTGTTGGTTTCACACATGAAAAAAAATTTTAAAAACAATCAAAGAATAGAGTAGAAGTGGGGCAGATCATAGTCCCTTCAATATGCAACTTCAATATGTAACATTAAAAACATTGTTTTTAATATTAACTCAATCCTAAATATCCCATTTTTACACTTTTTATTTTCTGAAGTACAAAGCTGTATTAACATTTAACCTTATAAACTGTAAGAAACCCTCAGCTGAAGATGAATTTCACATTTAGGCTGCAAGCCACAGCTGATGCCTTTTCCCTAGAATTATGAGCCAGAAACAATGAACGGATAAAAGGGTTTTTATCTCGGTGCTTAACAAGGATCCTTAGGTGCAACAATTTGTCAAGGTGGAATACGCTGAAATGCACCCACACAGTATATCACATGTGCAATTTTATTGACCTTACAAATCAGCATATTTGACAAAGATTCCCCAATGAGGAGCATAAATGAATGGCGTGGCATCTCCCTATTCTAAAGTATTCCCTCCCAGATGGGCTTGAGCCTAGTTTACAGAATATGCTCTAGAAAGGGCCTTGGTTTTACAAGATAGCGTAAGGCTTTCTGGCCCCCAGCTGTGAGGCCTTTAGGATGTCTGGTTCTCTGGCCTAGCAGAATACCAGCACTCAAGCTAAGATATCATGTTAAGAATTTCAACTATGTACGCTAAGAATACTGAGTATACATAAAAGGTATATAAAAGAAAAGGCAAAAAATCATGGTGGCATAACAGCTAATAAAACTTTTATTCCACCTTATGCCACAGGACTCCAGTTTTCACAGTCTTAGCGAAGGTACTTCTACTTATTCATTAACAATGTAGACTTCTCCCTTAACCCCAAAATTTCATCATTTGGATGACAGTGGTTTGCAGAGATTACCCGTATAATAAAAATGTATTCACAAAACCTCTTCTAGGAAACTGTAGTCATGTATTGCAAACCCAGCACAGAATTAGCATCAGTAGAGCAAGATCCTAGCTGTAAACAAGCAAGTTACAGGTAGAAAAAAATTTTAAGCATTTCACTGGGTTACTCAAACCCAAGTTCACCTTAAGCTCAGACTGAATTCGAGAAACCTTAGTGTAAAACTGATTATGTGAAGGTGAGAAGGGTGAAGAACATGTCTCGAATAGCATGGTTCTTGCAACCTCTGTGCTGTGGCCACCAGCAAAATGTATCACATACATAGCTCTAAATAGCTGGTTTGGCTAAAAACAACTCTACCAGTTTCTAGCAAGAGAATGATATAGCTTGGTGCAGAAATCCACTTAGCAGGCAAAAGGGAACTTAGCAAGACTGGTAAATTTGAATGGAAATCTCTCACCGATTTTCATTTGACTTCCTATTTCTAAATGTTATGCACAGTGCCTCTTTCCATCACAACCGCATTTTCTCAGTATGTTGGACAGGCAGTCTAGGTCAAAAGACCACTACAAGATGTAAGCATTCTATTTGCAGAATTGAGTAGGAGGAAGTAGCTTCAAAGTAAAGTGATTTTTTCCTCAGCAGACAAGGAAACAAGCTGCAGCGTTCCTAATCCCAACACACATTCTTATGGTGACTTTATTTGAGTAACCACTTTTTTGACACACTGATGAAGTTATTTCCCTCTGTGCCGGTTTTGGCTGGGATAGTGTTAATTCTCTTCACAGTGGCTGGTATGGGGCTGTGTTTTGGATTTGCGCTGAACACAGGGTTGATAATACAGAGATGTTTTTGTTATTGCTGAGCATGACTTACACACAGCCAAGGCCTCTTCTGCTTCCTGTACTGCCACAGTGGGGAGGAAGTTGGGGGTGCCTGGCAGGTTGGGAGAAGACAGAGCAGGGACAGGTGACCCAAACTGACCAGAGAGATATTCCAGACCATATGACATCATGCTCTGTGTATAAAGTGGAAGAAGAGGGGGTGTTTGGATTGAAGGCATTTGTCTTCCCAAGTCACCATTACACGTGATGGGGCCCTGTTCTTCTGGAGATGGCTGAACACCAGCCTGTTCATGGGAAGCAGTGAACTAATTTCTTGTTTCAATTTGCTTGTGTGCACAGCTTTCCCTCTTGACTTTCCTTACTTAAACCCACGAGTTTTCCACCTTTCACCCTCTTCCTAATCCTACTGGTGGGGGAGTAAGTGAGTGGCTGCAGGAGGCTTGGCTAGTGCCTGGGGTTTAACCACTACATACTCCCCCATAATCGAAGTTGCTGCCATTTTCTTTCCCCTTTCTATAACAAGGCAACAAAACTAAGCAGTGCATTGACTTCTGAGATTCCACAGTTCAAAGTTCAGAGCACTAGTCTGAACTACTAACAATTCCAGTTTACACCCATAGAACAGTCTAAGAGTTCTTATGTCAGACCCACACTGTCACACAGCAAAAGTGAAAGCAACATCCTTCAGCAGAGTGGCAGAGCAGTAGCAGTCCTTAACACCATGGTCCATCTGAAGATACTGACACAGAACTTCTCCTCTTCCTCTGTAAGGCAAAAGCAATGACTGGTAACCAGCTGACAAAAATTAGGCAACCAAACACTACCTTGCTGAGGGAATTAGGTTGAGAGCTCCATGAAGAACGTAGTCAAGCTCAGCATGTTTCTCCACTACAAGTGCCACCAAGCCCTCACAGCAGGCTGTCCGCAAGGCAACATTCTCACTGCAACACTTCTCCCAAAGCAGGTTCAGGGCAGGAGTCTGAAGGCAAAAGCATGGGACACTAGTAATGAGAATGCTCACACTGATTTATCTTTGTTCATCTCAAACACACTTTTAAATAAAAACCAGCTCAACCACTTCTCCTGAAGCATTAGAGAGCACAAGAGGAAGCTGGGGTACAGCTTCTATTCCTGAGGAAAGTCTCTGTGGGGACAGCTCCCACCTTCTTGCCCTCTGCTGTCTAGGCTGATGGTAGGACATAGCACATACTGTCTATGACAAAAAGGTAACAGATTAATTTTTCAGCTGGAATCATGGAATGGTTTGTGTTGCAAGTGACCTTGAAGACCATCTAGTTCCAACTCTGGGCCATGGGCAGGTATGCTGCTCAGGGTCAGGTTGCCCAGGTCCCCATCCAACCTGATCTTGAACATATCCAGGGATAGGGCATCCACAGGCAGGTTATCATCAATTTCCTGATTTAAAAAATAAGGATGCAATTGGAGACAACTTAGAAACTGCCACGACAAGCTGTGTCTACAGAAAGGTGCAGCACAGACAGCCAAAGACAGGAGTACAAAGGGCTATCCAAAGGTAAGTCATCTTTACTAAAGACATGAAGTTCTATTTGATAGTAAGCATGAAGATTTGGCAGTAACCATCAAAACTGCTGCTTGTTTTCACGGTAAATTAGTATTCATAGATTAGTTTGCTTCGTGACTTCCAAATGGAGAACAAGGGAGGTTTTAAAACAATGAAACACTGCAAAATGCTCTTGAATATAAAGGAAGTCTGCAATGTCTAACCAGCACAATCTTCTGCTTCCTAGCATTTTAGAAGGTGTTGCTGTGTTTCAGTCTAATACGTTCATATAAGCAGTATAAAGGGGAAACTATCAGCTTGCTGCTCAAAGCAGAATGTGATTTGGGAACACAATTATGATCAGGACTATGAAAGAGTTTCTGTTAGATAAACTACAGACCTCCAATACTCCCTCACATCAAAACTTAGCACTTTCCAGGTCTAAGTTTGTCAGGGTCAAGTCCCCAGACTGTGGAATAAAAACCCACAGACCATTTTCTGTTCATTACTGGACATGTCAGCTTTTGGGGAAAAAAAACAGAGGAGCAAATCCAAAACCTTTCCCATTTGCTCTGACACTTGCAATTGCCAGCATTTCATATACCTCCCTGTTAACAAGACATGAATTTAAGTGAGCTTGACTCGTTTAAAATACAAAGTATGCCTTTACATCCTGCTCTCTCCTAAAGAAATACAAGCTCTAGTTAGCTGATATGAAATATAATATCAATGCAGGTATGTGAAATGTTATATTTTTTTAAATTTTTATAACAATGTAAACAAATTCCCAACTCAAGAGACAATGTCTGAGTCTATGTACTTCACTCTCAGTAACATAACTAAATTGAACTCTCTTACACTGAACATAGCTATAGGTATAGCATACATAGGTATTCTGCAGAATTAAGTCTTGTAAAGGAAGTAAAACTGCTCTTCTGATGCCAGAGTATAACTGTTTCTACCTGTATGACAAAATACATATTGATAACTACCTTATTTAACTTCAACAATTGTATTAAAATTACACAGCAGAGAATGGGAAAACCTAGGAAAAGTATATAGAATAATCACATATGGATGAGAGAGGAGACAAAAGTGAAAAAATGCCACAGACCTGGTCAGAAGCCTGTCTGATCTTCTTTGAAGAAACCTTTTCTTTCAGAATTGCAGCAATCAGATGGCCCACTGCCTAAACAGAAAAAGAAATAAAAAACATACACAGATGCATTAAAAGACATAAAATTAAAGAAGAAGAAATAAAAACCACATGCATGATTTTTAAATTCTCCATTAAGAAGTCTTTACAATGCTGTTGCATATGATCATTTTATTATGATTGAAATACCAACCTTACGGGTATTGAAGCTGAAATACACTTTAGGGTCAAAAATTTCCTTAATGTTGATACAGTCACTTTTACTGTTACACTGAGGCACAAAAGACACAAACTTCCATAGGGCTCCACATAGGTCCAAAGGCCTCTTTTTACAGGTACATAGGTATTTAGGAATTGCAGATATTTCAGTGCAACAATTTCAATAAACTTTATACTTCCACTGGTGCACAGATCTCCATGTCCTTAAAAGCACTAGTAACTACTAAATCCTGTACTATATAGGGAAGCAGAAACAAGAGAGGAAGCAGAACACAGCATATCTAAGCAACTTGCCCAAATTTTTGCATCACAAGTTTTGCCTTAAGCACTTTGCATATCCCCTAATCACAGTTCCTTGTCAGAAATATTTCATTTACTTTTAACGGGCATTTGACATTAACATTATTTCTCATTAAGGTATTCCATGGCAGAAATCATTAACAAGTTTTAAATAGTCATGGTCTTCAAAACAAAAAGCTTCAGTTCCCCAAAACAGCCCAGGTTTATTCTTTTGAGGTGAAGACCAAGCTCCTCATTCTATTTTAGTAGAAGTCTGATTTCCTCAAACTGTCTTTCAAAAATCTAAATGTGAACTGAAATACACTCAAAGGCGACAGGTCGTTTGAACCTAGGCTTTTGTTTTCTGACTAATCTCTAATAACTTACTCTGTCTTGTTTCATAATTATTGATACTGTGACACAGAAAACCCATTCAATGAAAGACAGAAAGACATGTTTTCATGGTAACAGCATAAAAATGTTTCAGACTATCAATGTGCCCCGATCAGCTGGTGCATCTACTCTTCTCTGGTAATGACATTACTTTTGGAAAAGTAAACTAGGCCAGCAAGGAATAGTTAGTATATAAAAAGACAGGAACAGATTATTTTCAATGTTTCCAGGTTCCTTCGCCTTTCAAGATTTATTTCCCACTTCATTTAGGTACTAGTTGCTAACATCCCATAACAAACTAAAATAAGCTTATATTTCTTGGAAAGATGGCACCTTAAACACTCCTAGACTACAAGGATTATGCTTTTCACAGTAAGGATATGCACTCTAACACATTTGACTTAAAAAGACAGGTTATTATTCTTGAGGAAACAGGAGAAAATGGGACCAAGTCAGACATTTATCTCTGTTTGCCTGCAGCTATACCATCGCAAGAGCAACAGTGTGCTCCCCAGGCAAATCAGATCTCTTTCAGTGCACTTACCACAGGAAGCCTACATTATCTGTTCTTTTTCCTGTTTAAAAGGATCTTCAGAAGTTAATTCACACCTTCTTCCTCAAGACACTTCCATTACACAGGAAAAGGGGCTTATCAACAGAAACCTGGCTTTTGCAGTGCCCAGTCATACAGAAAAGTCAAAATGCAGATTAGCTCCCCGCATTTCTAGAACTTAATTAAGCAGTAAAACTTTATGACCTACAAAGCTATGCTCAAGTTCCTCACTTTTCTGATCGTGTGTAGATTACACACTCAGCAAAGCAGATACCTTGGTTGGTCCCAGAAAGAGAAGACATCTCCCATGAAGTTGAATTCTGACCTGATTATAGTTTGAAGATCATAGAATGCTTCCCAGGGATCACTGAATACAAGTGGAAACTATCAAAACAGCCAAAGCACATCAGTAGACCTTAATGATGCGCAGCTGTAGTAGTGAGCCAAGACATTTAAGCAATACAACAGTGTACCATGGGGACATTCTGCACTGAAGAAAAATGAACTGCTTCAAAAACACTAAGTACTACTCATCAAGGCTAGTAATGATATAAATTCATCTGCAGTGCTAGACCTTAGAGGAACTCCAGCTTTCAGGGACATGGCTTTCTCTCCCAAATGCCAATTTGATGACAAGTGGATTTGTGCATCTCTCTTTCAAACCTAATTACTGTTAAACCAAGGTGAAGTGACTGAAATGAAGAGGCAAGAGAGGCACCAGGTTGCACAGACTGCATTCCGATCAACTTGTTTCGCCAAACAAATGGGTACATATTTAATCCTAAATTCAAAACAGGATGAGGAAGAAAACAGGGAAATTAGCAATGAACTTACAGCCAAAGAGATTTTTAATACTGAAATGAGAAATGGCCAAAGCAAAGAAGCTATGTGTTCAAACCAGACTAGGAGACTATTACTCCTATCACTCTTTCCTGTCCATTAAACATACTATGATAGACACTTTTTGTACATGATAATTTCAGGTGAAAATGACAAGGACCCAATGCATAGATCAGAAAATAAAGGGGGCTGAGCTGATCAGTGCTGCATACAGTTATCCCTTGATAACAGACAAGACTGCAAAAGTTCACCAGTTCTCATTACAAAGGAAGAAACAGAGCAGTTCTATGAAGTATTGCAAAGTATTTCAGCCCCACACGTGGCATCTGGTAATTTCTGGCTTCTCTTGAGATCACAAGGCCACTAAAAACCATTTGGCCACCCTCCAACCTTCCAGTCATGGAAAGTTTCTGATTTTCCTAAGAGTGATGAGCAATTGTGTCCTATGTTTTGATTACACAGAGAGGGCAAATAGGATTTGACTGCAATTTAAGAATACCCTGTTCCTCTCGTTTTCTGACTTTGGAAAAAATACCAGATAGGCAGCAGCTATTGGAACAAACATTTCCACAGACAACTTGATTTGTTTTAATGCTTTTAAAAAATTACCTGTGACTGAACAACTGCATTAGGAAATTCAAATCGCTTCTTGATGTCATCCAACATTTTGGCTCTCTCATATGACACTAAATTTCACTCTGCAAGAGAGATTGAAAAAATATACTTAGGACCAGGAAAGACAGCATGCTATTTTCTACACCCCCACTGCCCCAGATTTATGTTGCATTTAACAACAGACGCAAGCATTAAAGCATTTTCTTCCCCCTCTGAAGTCTACCATATCACCTTGTCTTTTGGGCTTGAACCAAGAAATGCTGAATACTCATTGGTCCTGCACAAAGAATGGTCACAGACATTCCTTAAAGCTGCAACAAATATACCATTCCATATGGCACAGCATATGTGTACTCTTAGAGCATGTATTCTTGAGAGCATTTCAAGTATATCTCATTGACTTGAAAATGAGACAGCTCCTGAGGAGTGTTCACAGCCTCTCAAACATGACTTAAAATGCAAAATTATCCATAAACTTTTCATCATTTCATGCAAAAACAGAAGTAAAATAAACAAATGACCAACCTGTGAGACTGCAAATAGTAATTGTAGACAAGGGCTGGAACACTTAAAGTGAAAACCTTCTCTGTAAGTTGGAATATGCAGGTATTTACAAGCACACATGAACCTACATTAAAGAGAAATCAGAAGTCAGTTTGTTACACATCAGTGAAACTGATGGCCACAGCAAACACTCAAATATTTAAAATACTCAAATACTCAAATAGTTTACTAAAAAGTCACCTCCAGTCACCTGGAATGGCTTCCTTAAAAACCAAAAAAAGCTAGTACAGTTGAAAACTTAAGTGTAATCCTTTGCAATAAGCACTGAGGAAATACGTACGTGCACAGTACTCCAATTCCAAGACGTGCTATCAGTGTGATGCACTCAGAATCTTGCCACTGATTTAAAAAAAGATGGAATTAAAGCCTGGATACAAGCAAATGCAGCATGTGTCACAAAAAATATAATTTGCAGCAGGAAAACTCAAAATTAGCAGTTTCATGCATTTATCAGTGAACACAAATGCCTCACAGTTAAGCAGTGAGATATTCCCATATACTTGTGGATTACATGTCTGAGAGTGCACAAGACAAAACCAACATGGATGCTTGTACGGGTTTGTAAAGTTTTAGAATAGATGTAGTCGCATTTTGAGACAATAGGGATCCGTATAATAAATGAACACACATTAAACTAGAGCTGATATCTTGCTTTTAAAAAGAAAAGCAATTATTGCTACAGCAAGCAATTCCAGACATACCTAGATCTGTTGAGCACAGCTAATAACTCCAGTGGATCTAAATGTATTAACCTATTTGCATATATATACCCAATTGCGCTCAGTTCTACCCAACAAGCAGCAAAATGACCTAAGGTTCCTTCCTGGGCAGTTTTGACACAAACACACTAGAATTATATTGTATCTCTCATCAGATAATTTTTTTTTACCCACATTAAAAGGAAAAACTGCTGCAGAGAATCATTTCTAGCACAGATCATACTTTCAATGTAAGCACAAATCAGCTATTCCAGATGGATCAGAAGTCTGTCACCCTTACATCAGACAAAAATTCTAAATTTCTATCAATCTAAACTAAACATCTACAGGATAGTTACAATGCAACAGCTACACCAGTGCAATTAAATTAATGTGACTACAATCTAAGCAGTTCCCCAGTCTTCAGCATTCATCCTTAGCAAAGGCAAGTGTGCATGCATATGGAATGCCCGTAAAAGTTTACAGGATACGTGGATAATCAAGGCTGGCAGAGACCTAAAGATGCTTTTCGTTCAACCTCCCATTCAAAGGAAGTTCAGACATATAATCAGACCAGTTTGCTCAAGGTTTTTCCTTAGTTTGGCTTGGAAAACCCCTCAAGATCAGCTTTACTGAGCTGTTCTGATCAACAAAAGCTTTTCTCTGCACCACTAGTCTTTTACTCTTTTTGCCATGAACTCCTGTGAAGCTGTGCCTTCTTTCATCCCCCCCGCCATTGGTGCCAGGGCTGCTACTGGGTACCACTGTTCAGCTGTCCCTTCTCCCAGCTGAACAGTCCTAGAAACCTCAGCCTCCCCCCACAGGGCAAGGGCCTCAGCCCCATTATCTCAGTGTTCTCTGCTGAATTCAGTCCTTATGGTCAGTATCTCCCCCTATACAGGGATCCAAAACTGGACACGTCAATAAGAGATCTAAGGAGTGCCAAGCGTAGGCGGACAAATCTCATCCTAACAGAGCTCTGTCACACATCCCAGGGCAATGCCTGCCAGGGCCCATGGCCACCCCACACAACTGCTCCCCAGCTCACCCTGTAAGGGGTGGGCCATGACAGGGCATTTGTCACTGATGTAACTCCTGAGATTTCCATCACCTGTTCCTCTAGTCCATGCAGAGGGCAGCCCTGCCAGCAGGCACACATGCCACCTTTAACACAGGAACAGGGTGGGAGACAGTGTTGAAAGCCTTGCTCAAGAGGGGGAAAATTACACCTACCCCACCGCTTGACTGCAAATCCAATTATTATTTATTAAAGGCAATCAGGTGAGTCGGGCATAACTTTTCCATTGTAAATCCATACTCATGTGTATTATTCCTAGTAAGAATCACTGAATCAGACAGTTTAAGAACAAAGATTTCCAGAGCTCATCTAGTCCAATCCTCTCATCAAAACTGGTCTGAATAGTTGACCTTCCTCTCTACCATACCCACTGAAGGCATGAAAACCCACAAGGATGCAAGTGGTGGAGTCACCATCCCTGAAAGTGCTCAGGAAATGACTGGATGTGGCACTTTGGGCTATTATTTAGCTGACATAGTGGTTTTCACTCAAATGCTGGACTTGATGATCTTGAAGGTCTTTTCCAACCTCCATGATTCTATGATTGTAGGTCCCTTCCACCTCTGGATATTTCATTCTATGATACACTGTGAATCACACACATTAAAAACAATCCACCCCAAAAAGCTGCCGAACACAAACACACAGACACGCAAGGTAAAGGAAGAAAAAACAAGGTACTGGAAAGGGACCTTGGCTTGTTTTCCCAACTTAGTCAATGTAAATGATAAGCATCTGTGTAACCTTGAGCATGACTTACTGCAAGATGGCCACAAAGTTGCCCTATCACTGCTCCTCAACTGGAAAACGGATGAACATATGATTAAGGGCTTATGATATAATGACAGGAAGATCACTCTGCAATTACTGAGGAAAACTGACTCGAGCCAAGGAAATTTATTTTTACCAAAAAAATCTGAGTTCAATAGTAAGAAATACAAAAAAATCTAGAAACACATCCCCCCACCTTTGCTTTTCTCCTGAGGTAAACTTCACTCACTACTAACTTCTCTACCTCCTTCCCCTGAATGGAGTAGGGAGTCACAAAACGAGGTCACAGTCACACTTTTCCTAGCTCCAGTATGGGATCCCAACCACAGTCTGCAATTCTTGGTGAACTGCTCCAGCGTGGGTCCCTTCTACAGGGTACAATTCTTCAGGAAAAGACTGCTCAAGTGTGGGTCCTACGTCTTGCCAGAAAACCTATTCCAGTGAGGACTCCTGTCTCTATGGACCCACTGGTCCTTTCAGGAGCCTTCTCCAGCATGGGCTCCTCTTCATAGAGTCACAGCGTCCTTTGGGCATCCAATTGGTCTAGCATGGAGCCCTGCACTGGCTGCAGGTGGACACCTGCTTCACCATGGACTTCCATGGGCTGCAACACACACAAGTTACTTTACCACAGCCTTCACCACGGGCTGCAGAGCAATCTCTGCTCCAGTGCCCAGAGCATCTCCTCTCCCTCCTTCTGCACCTTGGTGTCTGCACGGCTGTTTCTCTCATAGTCTCACTTCTCTCCTTGGGCTGCTATTGTGTAACAGTTTTTCACCTTCTTAAACTTGGTATCCCCGAGGCGCTGCCACCGCCACGGATGGGCTTGGCCCTGGCCAGGGCCCGGTGCGTTCGGAGCCGGCCGCCACTGGCTCTGTCAGACATGAGGAAAGGTTCTGGCAGCTTCTCACAGAGGCCACTCCTGTAACCTCTCCGCTACCACACCCCTGCCATACAAATCTAACAGAGCACCCTAATGCTAAGTATTGCCAATTCAAGCGAACCAGAGAGGGGCTGTCACCGCACTACACCTCCAGATCTGGTGCAGTTCTCCAAAAGAAACTCCGTCAAGGTAAGTTAAGCTAAGTAACAGAAAATGATTGCAGGGAGCACTGAGACCACACTTCCCGTATGTATTGCCTCTGGCTCCTTTTTAAGGACTCTCGGTTCGAACCGGTGTTCCTACCAAGCCAGGAGTGACAACACCTGCGCACACCCTCATCGCTTGTGTGCCACCTATGCAAATGTCTCAGAGCGACCAGCTTTAAACAAAAATGTAAAACAAACAACACCCCTTCACACAGGGCAGTAGCGGCAGCCACCTTTACTTCGCCGCCGCCCACCCCGCCGCCCCCCGGGCCCCTCACCTCGGCCGGCCCGGGCTGGGCCGCGCTCGCTGCGCCCCCGGCACGGCCGCGCCTCCTCCTCCGCTGCGCCCGGAACCGCCGCGCACAGCGCGCATGCGCGGCACTCGGCGCAGGCGCGGCGGCCGCGGGGCTGGAGGGGGCGCGGGTGCGGCGCTGCCGGGGCGGCGGGGACGGAGCGGCCCTGCCCGGGGTGATGGGGATGGAGCGGCGCTGCCCGGGGTGACGGGGATGGAGTGGCGCTCCCCAGGACTGCGGTGAAGGAATGGCGCTGCCCGGGGTGACGGGGGGACTCGGTAGTGATGCCCTGCGCAGGAAAGAACGCACCTCTTTCTTTATCGGCTTCAAAATTACCGCGGAGTGAGTGCCGTCAGCCTCCTAAGTGCTTTGGCAGGCAGTCATCAGCAAGCTGTAGGGAAATCAGGAAGACCCTGGACGTGAAGAATAAATGATGCTCTGGTTACTGCATGTTACCACATAATCACAGAATCAATTAGGTTGGGAAACACCTCTAAGAACATCAAGGGTGCAGCTCTCTCAAAGGCAAAAAAAGAGTTTAAGCACAGTTCTGATGTATTTTGGTAACTGCTGTGGTAACCGTACATCTGAGACAGAGGTTGTAGTCTCGATTAAAATTGTTAGCTTAACACAAAACAGCACTTCTGTTCCCTAACATCAAAGCAACAGGCAATTTCTACGAGGCATGTATAACAAAAGAATCACTCTCAGTCAAAATATCTTCGAAAAATTCACAAATATTTTGAAAGGAATTTGTTTGAATATGGTTAGAATATTCTCTAAGGTTAGATTAGTCTCTCTCAAGGTTATCTTCTCTGAGTTGGTTTGAGCTGAAAGTCATGGAATGCTCACAAATAAGAAACGAAAGTAAGTGTAGACAAGCCAGTCTAGTATTTTTACCAGTTTTTTAATGAAAAAAGATCAGGGATATATTGTTTTCAGTTTCACCAGCTAAAGCTGTGGGCAGTTTATGGCATTCATGGAGCCTTGCCACTGCCTGCATTGAATTGGTGGAAAAACGCACTGCCACTTCCAAGAGCCACTAAAAGCCCAGAAGTGACTCAGTGTATTCTCTTGAGCTGCCTTCATGTGTACATGCAAAGGCAAGATCCGTCAGATCCCAGAGTACATGTGGACTGCTTGCTTTACCCTTCTCTGCAGCATCTGTTTTCAAACAGCACAAGTATTTGTGACATGGCTTTCAGCTCAGTACACTCTGGCCAAGATGGGCTCTCATGACTGCCTGCTACTGAAGTGTCGTAAGATGGAGGAAAAAGGACCTGTAGGACCTTTGTATTTCAGTCCATCTCTAGGTGACCGTAGGTGATGACATGAATCCAAAGGCAGTGTTCAGTCTCCTCTGCCCATTCCATGCTTTCTGCTTCATCTAAGGACATCTCGCTATTGACAGGCCGGTTTGTTACTGACATTTTGTGATTAGTAATCGGCTGTGAAGGGCCATCACTCCATCCATGCAGAGCTTCCATGGACTTCAATGCAAATCCAGCATGAGGGCAGAAATGAGAAAAAAGTCCCTGATCTGTGTTCTCACAGGCTACTGAGATGAATAAGAGTGGAAATTGCTTAGCTCTCACCAGGGAGAACTCTACAACTCACAAGATTGGGCTTGAAATGCCATACTGAACTTTATCCTGTAGGAGTTCATAGATAAAAACTCCCTTTGTATTAGTGCAAGCAAGGCCCATGGCATTTTTTGACTGCCTGTACAGCACTTTTCCTGTTATAATTGCCAAGTTGCAGAGCTTGCCTGACAGATGAAGTGTATCTCAGTAGCGTGCTCTCCAGGGAAACTTCTCCAGCTGTGCATTAGCTCCATGTTGTGCCTTAGACATGGGACCCTTAGTTCCGAGTACAGTGCCAAGGCTGCTACCGCCCAATGAGCACTAGCCAAAATGACTTTCAGTTTGGTGCAAAGTGCAATGAGATCTGAGATTAAAAGAGCACATAGTAATTTATTTTGGTGCAGACCATTCTGGGTGTGTTAATACTGTGAAGCATCTTGCTTTGACAAGCAGGTCACCAGAGGTTCCATGCTTGGTGTGAGAGTATCAGGAATATCACATCCATTCTCTGGATTACTTGACTGTGGTGCGTAATTGCCTGCACTGCTCCTGAGCCCTGAGTTTCATGCAGGTCATCTAAGGACACTGAGGCATGAGAGCACTGAGTGTACATAACATGAATGCTCTCACAGAGGGCTTTTGGTAGCTCCAGAGACTCAGTAGTGGCTTGAGACAAAAGGAACCCATCTCATCTTTGTGAAACCATTTACTGTCCTATGGTCTCAATCTGTTTTAATTACATATTTTTCTATGCTGATATCTCAGAAGCAGGAAAAAAGCAGAAGATATCTCTTAATAGAAGATTTAGGTATCTTAAGAAGATACCTAAATTTACAGATGTTGCTTTTGATTGCCTTTCAACTTGCAAGGCTTATAGAGCTTGGCTGTGAAACTGAGATATGTTTTCTGTAGTTGCCTGAAGTGGCGTCCCCAGCTTTCAAGGTCTTCCATTAAAGTAACAGAAATACTTGTGAGTCATGAAGGTAGCATCACTGTCAAAGTCATAATTGGGCTTGATTTGAAGCTGTTCATATCAGCTGCAGATTATGCTGAAAAATGCTTTCCCTAGCACAGTTTTGAAATCAGTTTTCCCTTTTGAAAGGAATTTGACACCTCTGGGAGGTGTCTCCAACACAGTTTACTGCTGGTCTTAATGTGGCCTATCTGTTATGCAAAAATAATAAAAATGGAATTCAGCTAGCTTGTATGGGGCTGCCAAATAGGATTACCACCTTCCTGTTCATGTGACAAGAGTTCTTGAAAAGGCCAGCAAATCTGTGAAAACTTTCCTGTTCTCTGGCTTGTGAATTTTATTCCAGGAGAAAAACTAGGCAGGAGTCCTTGATTCCAGTTACACTTTTTCTAGGATATTATAAGTTATTCTATTATGGGACAATCTAATCCTGTGAGGGGTGATGCATGGTAATGCTCTCCAAGAAATGCCAGAAGGTTCTCTTGACAGCATTTGTAATGTGCTGTGAGGTCTCCCAGTGAAGGTTACTATGCAAATGAAAATCATACAGTAATAGCACTGATAATGGCGTAATCTGCATATCTCATTTCTTACATGGAATATTATCCAAACCAGAAAGCAATTCTGGCTTTAATCATGAAGCAGATGAATAAGGAAAGTTCCAGTTTAGAGTATATTGTAGAAATCAGTAGCAGGAAAGCCTACCACTAATGAAATATATGTATATATTTAAAATCTCTTGGGCCTGATAATGAAATACAGTTTTTGCAAATGGACCTGCCTAGTCAGCTATGTTTTTAGCCATTATAACTAAGAAGGCTCATTTAAACTGTGTTCAACTTTCAAATGCAGCTGCCTTTGCTCCAAACAGTAATCAGCTTTGAAGGACCATCACTCCATCCATGCAGAGCTTCCATGGACTTCAACGCAAATCCAGTGTGAGGGCAGAAACGAGAAAAAAGTCCCTGTTCTGTATCCTCACAGACTATTGAGATGAATAAGAGTGGAAATTGCTTAGCTCTCACCAGGGAGAACTCTACAACTCACAAGATTGGGCTTGAAATGCCATACTGAACTTTATCCTGTAGGAGTTCATAGATAAAAACTCCCTTTGTAACAGTGCAAGCAAAGCCCACAGCATTTTTTTGACTGCCTGTACAGCACTTGCTCTGCTGAAGGGTAATGTAGAAAGTCTGAGGCATATTTCTGGCAAAGACAGTTACTAGGACTGTTGGACCATTTCAGTTTCCCATTGATTATATCAAGTAGCAGAGAGTTTTAAAAGAGATAGAATGATCTTTGGCATCGGTTCTCACTCTCAGGCTCATGGATCCTACAATTCATATGTGCATGAATGAAAATGAAAAGCCAGTGGAGTGATTACACTGAAATTAGGACCTCACTGGAGGCCGGTTGCATACTACTCTGTACAACTAGATCTGATGTTATTAAGTCAGTGGCAGGAGCAGCTACAATCTTAGAAAGAAGTCACCCCCTTGTTCTGGTATACACTGTAACAAATCTATGTCCCACACACAACAGAAATACTTTTGAAACAGTACACAACTCAAGCTTTATGGCCACAATGGGTACAAATGGATATTCTAGTGCTGGATAATATAACTTTGAAAAGATGCAGTACCTTGAATCCAGTAACCCTAATGCTTTTCTCTGATGGGGCCAAACATCATGAGTGTGAGCAGGTGATGAACGCTTCAAGTAAACTGCAGGCAGATGTAACTATGTTGCTTTGCACAATCCTGATCTAACTCTGTAGGTGGTTCGTCTTAGTACTCGCATGAGACTCGCAATGAACGAGACACCCTGTGAACAGCCAAGGGTGAGTAATAGAAGCTGAACCTCACTAGACTCCAAAACAACAAACTGCATTGTATTTTCACTTACATGATGCAGCACAGCATAACCTAAGGAGGATTCAAGGAATGAAGTTAAGGATGTGATTTAGATTGTTTTATGCCTCCACTTCTTTTCTTTAAATGAACATCATCTAATGTCACAAAACTACAAGAAGACTACTCAGGAGTGATGAAAAATAGGTGAGTATCCCAATTGTTGTCATTGAGATTAACAAGACTGTTCACTTGTTTAGATTTACTCAGTGTTTGCAAGTTCTGATGTGACTTTAGCAAGACCAGGGAAGGGATCATCCCCTTACTGGTGAGGCTGCACCTTGAATCCTGTGTCCAGTTTTGGGCTCCTCCTTCACTACAGAAATACATTGTGCTGGAGCATGTATCCAGAGAAGGGGAACAAAGCTGCTGGAGGGTCTGAAGGACAAAATATACAAGGAGCACTTGAGGGAGCTGGGGGTGTTTAGCCTGGAGAAAATGAGACTGAGGGGAGAATGTATTGCTTTCTAAAAATTCCCTGGAAGACTTGCAAGACTCCTGGGATCCATTTTCATAAGCATCATTACTCCTTTTTACCCTAGTCTCTCAAGGATTTACTTGAGGTGGGGATGCAAGGGCAGAACATTGATGAATGATGTGCTGGGAAACCATTGCTCTTGCTCTATGTTTATATTCATACATACATCCATATATACATATATATTTATCTATAAATCTATATATCCATATATCTATATAGAGTATGTATTTTCTACATACACACATATATTTGCATACATTTGCAGTCTGAAGCAGATAAAATGTATAGTTTTGGTCAGTTTAAAATATGCTGTCTGAGCAATAGATAAATGTAAATGGGTGAGGCAGCAGAGCATTGAAAGGTGGAAATTGCAGTAAATCAAGATAGCATGCTCTTTGCATTTGTATCTTTTGGAGAGGTGGGAAGTTTTTATTGGAAATTGTAAATATATGTAAAAGTGTCTGGAATTGATGTCACATGGTGATGAAAAGTATTCTGATAGGAAATTCATTGTTCGTTGAGGGATGCCTACCATTAGGAGGAGTGTAAATGAAGTACAGCTGCTTACTACTAAAATCTATTGAATTCAGTGGACCACACAGAGCTTTATATGGAAGGGCATTTGAATCCTGTATGGCAAGTCAGAATATACAGGCTGCAGATTCACTGATCCTTTCCAACAGCTGGCAAAACATGTTCACCCATCTTAATTCTGTTTTGTTCTCCTCTATGACTTCATAAAAATGACTTCTAGCTTCCTCACTGTGCTGTGATTACTGGCTGACTGCCATATGTTGAGCAATCATGCTTTACAATTTCTTATATGTGAGAGTTGCTATTTCTGATTCATATGATTTCTGTTTAGATTTCTGAAATGTGCCTATCAAGCTTCTAAGGCCAGACTTCTGAAAATATGTATGTAATATATTCCTTAAACTTTGGAATGTTCTCTCAAATGCCACATCTGTCAAATCATTTTTTATTGATTTTTGAACTAGCTGTGTATTTCAGTTTCTCTGTTCTCCAGTACTACTTTTGCTTACATGCTTTTTTCTATTTCTTTTTTTTTTCTGGTTTTTTTCCAGGGCTAAACTTTCTTCTCACTGTGTTTAACTGCTTTCAACCTTCATGTCTTATCTGGCTTTTCCTGGTTAAATAATTCAATTAGTCTCTTTACTTTTATTTGCCATCCATAAAGTTGGGATAAAACTACTTTCTGAGTCAGCGAGGGCATAATCATGAATTCATTAAAGGTGACGACAGTTATGACCCAGTGGCTGTATGAGTACTTATTACTGATTTAAAAATCTGCTTTTCACCAGGAGTTTTTCACCAAGGTACTGTTAAACCATTTCAGATTCTCACTCATTTTCTAGTGATACTGGGAGAAAAGAATATTTGGCTGGTTTATTGCTCTCACAATAAAAGTGTGAGGATAACGTAGTCTTGTACCTTTCTGATACTCTTGTAATGAAGCTATAGAATAACATAAGTGTTCTATGACCTGGTGGTGGTCATCTTATGCACAAATTCCTGAACTGGATAATGGTCAACTTATGTAACTAATACAGTGGTGTATTGGGTTTGCATGGCCAGGTTTTTGGTAGTGGAGGGCTACAGGGGTGGCTCTTGTGAGAAGCTGCTGGAAGCTTCCTCTATGTTCGGCAGAGCCAAAGCCAGCCAGCTCCAAGATGGATGTGCCACTGGCCAAGACTGGGCTCATCAGAAATAGTGGTAACATCTCTGTGATAACACATCTAAGAAGGGAAATAGAAGTTGTTGTGCAGATACGATTGCAGCCAGAGAAGAGCAGAGAGAGAACATGTGAGAGGAACAATCCTGCAGACACCAAGGTCAGTGCAGAAGGAAGGACAGGAGGTGCTGTTCCCCTGCAGCTCATGCAGTCCATGACATGTTTTTGGTCCCATGACTTGGATTCAAACTGAGGTTGTTGCCACCACAAGAACCTGATGCAGAGTGAAAGTGGTCACATAATTGCTTTATACTTGACTGATTGCTAATGGGGTGATTGCCTCTCAGACCAGGAATAGAGAACATTGATTTCAGTGAAGTTGCTCCTTAATATCTCCCTTGCACATGTGATCAGACTGTCCTGGCTATGGCTGGAGAAATCCAAAGCAAGTTCTCTGAACTTAGTCATTACACAGGTGTAAACAGAGTACAGAATTTGACTTTATTTCTTTGAATAACAGGAGCATTTACTCTAAGGGCACCACCATTGTGAGGAAATAAACCCCTAAATACTTCCTTGTAGGTCTTTCAACAAGTCTTTTCCACTCTCAGTGAATTTCCTTATGTGTCCCTAGAGGCCACTAAAAAATGTTTTAACCTTTTATACCGTAATATTGTGCATGGCCAAAAGCCCTTTTTGCATTTATCTTCTTTTGTTATTACTATGTCCCTCTGAGGTGACCAGTGTTGAGTTATAAACTGTTTTATATTGATTACAAAATCACTCAGTCCTTGGTCCTGCAGATCTTTTCTATTAATAAGGGGGTTTATATGTGTCCCTCTAAAGTGCTTATTTTCTGTTTGATTTGTGATTAGAAATTGACAAACCAATAAAACCTTAAAACAGGCACACATTTGGCTCAGGCTGCTTGGCATTAGTTCATCCTACGTAGCTAACCAAAGAAAGTCAATCCAGACGTGATATTGTGCCATGAGCTCCTGGCAGCCGGAGTGGCATTACAAAGAAACTTAGACATATTCCTTGTTGTATAAGATCAGCTGTAGGCATATTTTAACTTTTGGCTCTGGTTCAGACCATTGTAATCAATATCTGGCTTGGATCAAGATTGGCTATGATTTTTTTATATTGTCTGCATAAGGAAATTGAAAGATCTCAAATATAGAGAAATTCAGACTGATGATACATTTAAAAGGCACTGTGGTTTCATTTATAGACAGTAATATTAGCTTTTTCAGTTCAATGCTTTTCTTGAAATATTTGAAAACAAGGCCTATTTAAGAGTCAGTCAGACTTGGGTCACAAAATTTGAACTTCAAATAGAAATTTAAAACAGCTGTGTTTGAAATATTGAAGACAATTCAATGTATCCAAATGAGCTGGGAAATAGTCTTCTTTTTTGTGGCATAAGACATATCTGCCTTGTGTAAGAAAACAATACAGAAAGGCAGCAGTTCCTTTCAGCCATGTGTGGAATCACGAACAGCGCAGCTATGAAATACAGCTCCTGTTAGGACAGATGTAATGCTGCACTAACACATCTATGCTCTATACACAGCTGTATACTGAGCAGAAATGTTGGCTCATGTTCCATAGAAGTCAGGGGTCTGGGATCTACACATCATGTGTCACAGCTTGATGCAGGTGTGACTGGAGACATCTGAACACAGGGACTGCTGCCTTCCAGGAAGCCTACAGCTGTATCAGTTATTTCACCACACATTAAAAGTACAAGCTTTTTTTTTGCATTGCAGGAGTTGATTGCATGAACATTTAAGTTGTTAAATACCACTACGAACATAACTTAAATTTCTCTCGTTTTCCAGCAGCTGAGTAATTATTCCCTAGTAAACCTTGTTTAAGCAGTACTGGATAGCAATTGTAGAAAATTGCCTTCACCTTTATAACTCTGTAGTTCTTTAAGCCAGTGTTTTTGCACATTCATATGCACATAATTACATCCATCTGCTATAATGAGATCAAAGAATGTTTATTTTAACTGTTAATCCAAAATGAAGTCAATAATTGCACCAGTTTGTCACTTAACAGCTCAAGATCATTCTTTGATTCTGCTCCTGTCAGCCAAAGATTATATTTGGAATTCATGAGTCTTTTAGATTTTTAAATCGTGGCTGTAATTGCATCTCAACCCCTTCAGCTTCAATGCTGAATTCAAATGCTGCATTTGGGTTTTTTTGTTGTTTAAAAATCGACATTGCTTCACAGCTAACAAACAGTAAACAACTTCCTTTTCTTTTCCAGATTTGACCCTGAATCAGCAGATGTTCTTGAGTAATGATTGCTCAACTCAGTGGTCTCAGTTAAGTAGCTAAAGAGACACTGAGAATGAATGAAGTTAGGTAATATAGAAGCATTTCCACTGTGACACTGATATGTGTTACAGGAAAACAGCTTGTAGTGCTTCAGTCCCATTTTAAGTCAAGAGGAAAAATAGTTTTGTCCAAATACATAAGAAATAAGTCAGTATAGAAAGACTCCAGAGGACAATCCAGCTCCATTCCTTCCAGTAGAATCCCAAGCTAGGAAGATGATGCTCTGTTCAGATGAGTCCTGACAGCTGGAAGCCCACTGTATTAAGCTCGGTGGTGGTCCAGCCTCTCTGCATAATCCTTACTTACGAGCAAAGTTTTAAACTTACCAGAATCAGCTGTAGTGCGTTTATGGACTCAGCAGGAGTTCTTGTATTTGCTGGCTTGCCTAATTTAAGGTTATTAGAAGGTATGTGAAGTTTCAGATATGCACATCAGAATTTTAAAACATGGCTATTCATATGCACTTCAAATCACATTGTAGCTTGTGGAATTTTTACAAATTGTATCCATCCTTTTCTGTTCTTAGTACTGATCTTATCAATTAGGGCTTACAACATCTGTAAGAAAAGGAAAACGCAGCTCAGTAGTTTGAAGGAATTATTAAGTCATGCCAAACTTTGCACGATGTGTGCGCATTGCCGACATGAAAAGACAGGCGATATAAACCGTGATCTTCTGGAGAGGTCAAATGAGGACATTAGCTGGAGGGCTCGGCGCGCCATCTCTTGGTGACACCTGGGAGGCCGCGAAGGGTGCTCCGTGTGTGCGCGGCATGCTGCCCTCGCAGAGGATTGCTGCGCCGTGTCCAGTCACTGGGCTACCGCTGCCATTGCAGAGACTGTCAAAAATATAATTATCGAACAGACTAAATGAGTTTTCAACGTGCCGGAAGTTACTACCGGCAATTTTGGACAATTTTACAATTTTATGGCTGTTGGAAAACGGTAATCTCACGAACGTCAGCATCGTGATTTAGATATTCACAGTAAAATCACTTCAGCTCCTCAGTGGAATATTCCCGTGACAGGAATCCCCAAGTTATCTCCCATAATACGGAAGAGATACGGTAATGTTTGAGGCAGTAACCGTGTTTTAAGAGACTCCAGGCCCATTATAGGTAGAAATAGCAGCTGGCGCTACAAACATTTTGAAGAATCCCGTTTGTGATTTTCTGCCTGCTGCGTGCCCATCGTCACCTGCCATTCCTGCGCAAGTTGGGCATTCCTTTCCTCTCCTCCTCTCTTTGTTTTTGCAAGGGGGTTCATCGGGGGCTTTTCGGAGGCGTTTTTTGGTGCCTATGCGTGAGGCAGTGTCAGTGGTTGTGGCACGGTCAGTGTAAGTGGCTGTAGTGCGGGCAGTGTCAGTGGCACGGTCAGTGGCACGGTCAGTGTCCGTGGCGCGGGCAGTGTCAGTGGCACGGTCAGTGTCAGTGTCAGTGCCTGTGTCAGTGTCAGTGCCTGTGTCAGTGCCTGTGTCAGTGGCACAGGCGGAGCTGCCGCTGTCTCCAGGGCCCGGCCCGGCCCGCAGCGCGCCGGGCGTGTGGCGCCGCCGCGGGCGCCGGCCGGGCCGCAACCTGTTACTTTAAGGGCGGGCGGGGCGGGGCGGGGCGGGGCCACGCTGATCAGCTCACATCCCATTGGCTGCCGCGCAGCGCCGGCACCGCCCCCGGCACTTACTACTGTGTCCCTCGCTCGGTGTCAGCCAGGCGCGCGGTGCGCATGCGCGGCGGGCGCTGCGCTGGCCGGCGGGGTTGGGGCGAGCGCTGGGGCTGCCGCGGGCGGGGAGCGGGAGCGCGGGCAGCGGGAGCGCGGGCAGCCGGAGCCGCGAGCCGGGGCCGGCAGCCGCCGCCGCAGCCGGCCGGAGCAGCAAAACGGAGGATGCCTGCCGCCTGCTCACCGCTTCTCTGCGCGCCCGCCATCTCCTCCACGTCCTCATGAATTAGGGCTGCGCGGTGGGGGTGGGGGACGGCAGCGAGCGCCCCGGCGGAACCGGTGCCCCAGGCATGGCCGGCTCGGTGAGTGAGTACCTCGGGTCTCCTGCGCCCCGCGCTGCCCGGCGCCGCCGGGAAGGGGCTGGCGTGACCGGGAATTTCTGTTCGCGTGCGGCTTTCCCTGCCTCCCGCTGCTCGCGGCGGCGCGGCGCGCACACGCACTCGGAGGGAGCCGCGGTCCTGCCGCCGCAGCGCGGACAGCGAGCGCCGGGCGCCCCGGGCAGCACGGAGCGTCCCTGACAGCGGGGCCCGGCTCGCCTCCCCGCGCTCTCCCGGTGACACCGAGAGCTGTCCTACTCCCTCGCCTGTGGCGCCGTTTTTTTGTTGTTGCAGCGGTGCCTTGCTGGCTTTGCCAACTTTCCCCCCACCAAATCCTTCCTGCCGTGTTTATGGTACGGCTGTGCCCGTGTGTCCCCGCAGCGCCCGCGGTGGGTCCGGTTACCCCCGGCCGCCAGCCCCATCTCCGCTTGCTGGGGCGCTCACCGGCCGCTCCCCGCCTCTTCCCCCGCAGTGTGCCGTCCAGGTGAAGCTGGAGCTGGGACACCGAGCCCAGGTCAGGAAGAAACCCACCGTGGAGGGCTTCACCCACGACTGGATGGTGTTTGTCAGAGGTCCTGAGCACAGCAACATTCAGCACTTTGTGGAGAAAGTCATCTTTCACCTGCACGAGAGCTTCCCCAGGCCGAAAAGAGGTAGTGGGGTCTCCCCTGGGATGAGCGCTCGGAGGCGGCCCGGAGCGGGCGCAGGCGATGGGTCTGTGCCGGTCTCGGTGGAGAACAAAAGCGGCCGCCAGTGCGGTGGTGGGCTGCCGGGGCTCTTCTCCCGCCGCTTGTGGGGCTGTCCGGGGTCGGGAGGGGCTCCCTCTGCCCCTTCACGCGGTTGCTGCCGCGGCGATGTCCATTCGCGATTGCCTGTGGTCGCAGAGCTTGGTCCGGCCGTGGGTCTGGATCCCGACTCCTTCTGGTCTCTCGGTGGTGGGTGGCACGGAGTTCGCTTCTGTCCCAGCTTAGGTCCTCACTACCGATTTTTGCCCACGTGTTACTTTCTTCTGGCTCGTGTTGTTTTCTCCCGATTTCCTGTATGACTGGAATAAGGATACTTGTACATGTGTTCCTGTTCTGATTTTGGTACTTGTGTTTGGACTCCCTCAACACCCTGCTTGTTCATCTCCTGGGCTTCATCTTGTCGTGAGTACCTAAAAAGGTCTCACAAGATGTGTGTGTGTGGTGCGTTTGTACCCACACAATTTTGGCTGGGAGACACGTAAGACGCCTTTTGTTTTCAGATCTATTTCCTGAACCTTTGCTTGTCTTGATTATTGTAGTGGGATTGGTTGAGGTAACAATACAAATAAAATAAGTGAACCGGTTTATTTATCTATAAAGACACAATGCTTCGGAGTTATCTTTCATTTGATCTGTAATCTTTATTGGCATCTAGTACTTCTCCAGCTCCTTAGAACAACATCATCATAAATCCTGTCTGCTTGGGGCTAGGTGGGGATAAATTGAATGCTCACAGAGCAAAAGTGAGTGTTGAGATAAAAAAAGCTTTGTTTTGTGGTAGCATAAAAACATATAGTTTGAGTTAATGTTTCTCAGTTGGAAAATACCAAGCTGTGATGTTTTTTATGTCAATGACTGTGTTTTTAGAATACTTTTCTTCCCTTAAGCATCAAACTGTAAGAATTACAGTATTTCAGCTGTAGAGTTTATCCTCTGAAGTACAGGCTATTAATTCCCTTTCATTTTCATATAGTCAGTGTATTTTTTTGGATCTGTATAAATCTGTGCAATACTACACAAACAGTTTTCAGTAAATTGCATGAAATACTGCAGTATTGCTGTTGAATTAAATTGTCCAACTTGCCTGGTGAGTCTTCCTCTTGCTTTCTTTTATTTCTTGTGCAAAAAGCATGACTTTAAGCCAATCTAAATAGTTTGGAAGAAAAACTCCTGAGGAAAGGTCTAAGTAGCCTAAATAGCTGAGATGGTATTATCCATATTCAATGAATTAGATGATGTATTCTATGAAATCAGTGGTAGAAAGTGTGCTCAATACTTGAAGCCTGGTCTGCATAGGGATTGTTGGTGGTCCTCTCTGCTTTTATTATATCTTGCTGTCTGGCCTCTGGGAAAATGAGTCTGCTGTCCAAATTTGGTTGCTAGGTGTGATGTGGAGCTTGCTAATAAGAATATAGTTCAGGACTTTTGCAAGTGAGAGATACATAATTTGCTACTTGCTTTGTGTCTCCAGCTGCTGGGTTCAGTTATACAGTCATTTAAGTAATTGTTTCAAAGTGTTTATTTTGGGGTTTTGTTTGCATGCATCATTTTCATGATATGCCAACTGCTGGGAAAGATGCCTTCTTATATAGCCTTGGAGGGGACTTGTTCTACAGTGATTGTACATGCCTTGGATTGTAGGAGAACTTTGCAGCCACTCTTCATTCAGCAGATTATAACTTGGATATCAGGCTCTCCATTCATTTCTGGGCTTTGCTTAGCCTCCAAAAACTACTATGCTGAAGAAATTTCAGGTCCCTGAAATCACACTGGGGGAATGATCCATGTATGAATTACCTAGAATGTTTTCTGCTGTTGAAAAGAGTTTACAAGGGTGGTGGGAATGTATGCCTTGTAAATAGGAGCAGTTTGTCTTTCTAATTTAGAAATACTGCTAAAATTTTTGACAGAAGTGTTCTGAAGTGGCTTTTTGGTCTCTGTAAATCAGTGCTACTAGTTTGGTTTGATACCTCAAGTGTTGCGTATTTAATAGGAATGATATGCGTGTTTGAAATGTTTGTCAAATTACCTGTTTTCCATCACTTTGTCTGCAGTTATATACTTTATTATTTTAGCCTGGGGTAATTCACCACTTGGAGATACTTCGTAATTTTGCAAACTTTTCCTGAGCCGTGGGTTTAGCATGCTCAAATTAGGTGTAAAATATTAATCAAAAGCAAGTACTAGTATACCAACTAGCCATAATAACAATTAGTTGTCTGATAAGTGTTCTTTTTATCTCTGCATTCATGATGTATGGCTGCTCTAAGATGTATGCTTGTTAGAAAAAAGTTTAGTTCATTAGGTCTATCTGTAAAGCTCATGGATCAATTTGAAAATAATAAATCAACAAGCTAACATAGATGTTATTAACTCATAAAGTATTTCTGTTGCTAGATCAGTTTTTATTAGGGGCACAATAATTCCAGCTACCAGGGGAGGCAAGGCAGATAAATTATTGCCAGATCATTTGCTTTGCAAATTTATGAGAATAGCTGGATAAACTGTCAGTTTGCCAGCTACAACTATGGCTTTGCTTGTCTGTTTATGGTAGAAATTTTAGAAATACTAGATGTTGGCAGTGAGTTTGCAAAGGTGTGTCCAAATGTTTGTTCTGTTAATAGCTGCTACAGAGCAAGAAGGGTCCTGTATCCCAAAGCTGCATTGGTTTTAAAGTGTCAACATTATTGTAGTGGTGTTCAGTTGCTGCAGTGCAGAGCAGGTCGATTTATGTGTGTTGGCAGGATGGAAGGGTGATGGTGACTAACAGGGGACGAAGTGTAGGTAAGCTTGAGTGACCTAATAAAAAAATATTCTTCATCTTCCAGTCTGTCTCACCTTAAAATCCTGAGCTTGGCGGTGGTTTTATTGCTTTCTGTTTGCCTTATGATGACTGAGTGCCTAGGTTTATCCTTGCATGGTGGAGCATACAGGAGTGTGCAGTGATTGGCCCTTTTTACTTCAATCCATTTAATGGCCTGCTCTTGCTGTCTGATTTCCATGAGTAGTTTCATGGGGGGTGGCAACAGGACTGCTTGTCACATTACAGAGAGTAGAGTCATGTGCAGACTCAATTTTGAATAGTATTTGCAAGACAGAAGCTTGTTAGGGTCATCATGCAATCACAAATGCTGTTGCTTGCAAATCTTGTCTGCTGATGTGAATTGGTTAAGAGAAGATGTGGAGATTTTTTAAGATGCTACCCTTATTTCAAAGCATGTGGTGCTTATCTTTCATTATTCATATGAAGAAAATAGGCCTGTGTGTAGAAGTGAAGTATTTTAAAGCATGTCTGTGAAACAAGGTGTGTCACCAGATAGTGGCTAGTTTTGATCCACTGCTAGACTGCCTCCAAAAGAGGAGCTGTTGTTCTTGCATCATATGTCTGATTAATTGTCTGGATGCTAGGCAGTGTAGAAGTATTTTCTCTTTGCCCAACAAATGTTGATGCTCTTCAACAGTTGCCTATCTTACTCTTTCTCTTACAGTATTTCAGTTGGATAAGGAAACGTATCTTTTGTGTTTTGATGACTCATAAGCACACTTCAGAAATGGCATTGGAACTAGTGTGTTCTGAGTGGTTAAATTTCTGTAAATCAGTGGAACATTTTGACAAAGGCAATTTTTCCTATTAAAGGAAGAAAAGGGTGGGCAGTATTTCTGTGCTAATAGCTTAGTCAATGTAAAAGTGTTGGTTTGGTCACCAGAATGTTGTAACTTGAAAAATGGGAGATACTGCTTTTCTCTGTGGAGCCAAGAGCAATGCTGCTTAGTGCATCTCTTAGCTCAGTAAGTTTTACAATGACATGGCCAAGTGGTGGAAGTAAAGCTGCTTGGTATTCTAGTATGGGAGGGACCAACTGCAATTGTCTTGTAGAAAGTTCACATTTCTAGCATTGATTGTTTTCATTTAGGTTGTCTGTTAGTGCAGAATGATATTTTAGAGAATCATGACAGTTTGAAATATATTTACCTATTGTGAAACATGCCTTTTGCTATTCTTGCTTAATTATTTTTCCTTTCATGATTTTTAACTGTAAAAAAAAAAATCTTTTTGTGCTTCATTTAAAGTCAATGAGAGTCTTGACTCTGTTAATTTTAGTAAACTGAATGGTGTGAGGATAGGGATCCATAAGTGGGTTCTTCCCAGATGTTTGGAGTTTTTCTCTCATACCAGCTAGTGCAGGCAGACCATCAAGATCACTAAACAGGCATCCAGTTTTATGCTGTGTATTTTAGTAGAATATTTAGCTACATTTGTAAGAACTTAGATCAGTTTTAGGTCTTTTTTCTTTGCTTTTTTTTCCCTCTTAACTTTGCCTGAACGAAGTATGATAGGCACACAGGAATTTCTTTTTCATCAATCTGACAGGTACAGGTTTCATACTGCATCTTTTAGGGCAGTTGTTGCTCTTAGTTGCAAAACGGTCACATGAAATGACTGATATCTAGTGGAGAACTTCATTTGTTTAACACAAAGCTCTTAAGACTTAATTTTGCTGCTACTGAATGGGAAGGTGAATGGCTTTGAGAATACACATGTGGTTTTAGGTACACTTTCTAATTCAGCCAGATGCAAATCAAAAGGGCACTTCACAGACTTAAAACGCCAAGAGTTTGAATATAGGGAAGCTATCATGTTTCGTATTTACATGAGTGACATCAGTAAATAATTGGTGACACTGATTTTTAAGATACTACGTGTACAGGAAGTCTGGTTTCTAATAAATAGTTTTCCCTCACTGATATGACTCAAAATATAATCAAATTCAAAGCCAATATTTAGGCTTTATTTAGAAGTAAACTGTGTGAAAAAACTGGGAAATAATAGGGCTGCTGCATCCTCCAGTGTCAAAAACTTTTCAAAGTCTATATGCACAGTTTCTCATGTGGTAAAATTGTGTGATTTATGTGTTCCATGTATGCTTATTTTCATTTTCCTGCATGGGAGGGATGGTCCTTCTACCTACACTTCTTCTCTCTACAAGCATGCTTCTGCAAGGGCAAATGCTGATTTCTGTCAGAAACTGCCAATCAATTCTGAGTCTCTTAAGTCTTTAAAAATGAGCCTTGGTTATTTCACATTAGGTTAAATTTGTGTAGCATTTAGTTGCTGAAACAGTTTTTTTAGTTTTAAGAAGGTCTAGTTACTTCCTACTAAAGCTACAATATTAATATTCACCGATTGTAGCTCTTCTAGATTTTAGATGGCAGGAAGTTTAGTTTCAGGGCTGTCGTGCAAAAGATTTTTGGATAGATGTAGACTAATGCTTTCTTGAAGTAGAGAAAACCAGTTTATTCTGTGTAAGATCAAATCTATCACTTATTTAGTAGAATAAGAGAGAAGATACTTCAGTATTAAAACTGGAGATAGTTAGATTTGTTACCATTTAGATAAGAAAAAGAAAACAACTGTGTTGTTCAGTATTTATTTTTTTGTCTCTATTTACATCTGTGCAGTTTTTATCCTTAGAAAAATAAATGTGTCAGAAATGTTTAAACCATGTATTATTTACAATTGCAGGTTAGGCAATATGAATTGCAGGCATAATTATGTCTGTTAAGATTTAATAAGTTGTAAAATGTTAGACATAGATTTGTTACTTTTTTTTTGTGGTACTGTTTAAGTATGAAGGCTATTCTTGTAATGATGTTGTGCTGTATGGTTAGGATTTTTTGTGTGTTTGGTTTGGTTTTGGGGCTTTTTGTCATTTTTCATTCAGGTTTTGGGGAGAAATGTTGGAGAGGAGTAATCTGTCCTTTGTTCTGGTAGAGTCTGTAAAAAATACAACTTGATAGTGGCAACCTGAACATAAAGCTTGTTGATGATGCTTGTTGATAGCTGTAGAAAACACTGTTAATTTATAAATGTTTAATCCAGAATTAAGTCTATGGGCTGCTGAAGTTTGACTACATGATTTTTTGTGAGATTCTTGTGACAAAGACCTGCAATTTTAAACCAGCAGAATTTAGTTCATGGGTGATCATTCTCTCTCTCCTCTTCCTGGCAGTGATTGATAGACATATATGAAGACAAAGAAACAGTCAAATTCTAACACTTGTATGTGTTTGCATGAAAATTATGATTTCTCATCTTGTCATAAAACACTTCACTTGTAATTCAAGATGTTTGCTTTTTGTGTGATTTTTGCCTTTTTGATGCGCCTTTTAGTATATAAAGGGCTGGAAGAACAGACTGGTATATAAAATATTTGTATGCTTACTTAAATGTCTGTGTGGGGATTGATTTTAAAAGAAAATCTATTTATGTATGTCATCAGAGAGCTTCCTATCATTATCTTTGGCTTAACTCTCTCCCTTGCTTGCCAGATATGGGCTGTATCACAGTGTTAATCCTTTGCCAAACTCCTGCACTGAGTCTGGCTTTCTAGAGGAGTACTGAACTTTATTTCAGTACTCTTCAGTAGGGTTTATTTCTTTGAGCTCTCTGGATGAGCCCAGTGGTTCTGTATGAGTTTGATTTTAAAATTTGTGCACACTATGGTAATGGAGATCTTGACAACTGTAACATCATCCAAAAGACAGATCAAATGTAATTTCTTTTAAATGCAATTCAGACATGTTCTGAACAGCTGATGCATACAAATTGCAATTGCATGTCTGCAGTTACTTGTCCATAATTCTATGTAAAAAAACATGTGACTATACATGGTAGGATGTATGTATTTTTCATAGGGCATCTTGGACATAAAGGTAAATACTTGCATAGGTGTTTCTATCTTCAAATTGTTATGCTGACAAAGTGAATTATTATACATAACAAAGCAAAACAAGAGCAGAACAGAATGAGCAGTGTGAGGAGGATTGATTTTGCTGATGATTCCTATGATATACTGCAGTAAGTCTAAATTTACTATTTGCACCTGCTGTTCTAAAGTTTCAACAGAAGAATTCCGCCCAGTTCGGTGGGACACTAATTCTTTTGCTCATTCTAGATAGAAGTAATGTGAACATAACATATATCTTGAAATAGGGGTTGACAAAGAGTAAGCTTGTAGGGGAAATTGAGGACTGTGTATACTTAGAGGGAGACAATATTTTACTTTTAATGTACAATCTTAAATGGGCAAGTTATCCAGGAAGGAAAATGGAGATTCAGTGGAAAAAGAAGTACTTGACATTGTGGGCTAGAGTCCAGCAGTCACGTTGTTTTCCATCACTGTGTGGAAAAATGGCAGGTCCAGAAATATTTGCTGTTACTCGAAGCAGCCTTTCTCGTGATGAATTTTTCTTGAGGAATTTTGATTGATAGGTATTAAATGGGAAGTGGAATTTTAATTCCTCTTGTTATCCAGTACCAGGCTCTATAATAACAAAAAATATGCACATTTCATTTTACATAATGTGAATTTCAAGTGAGTATTTTGTTGAAGAACTTGGTAAAAATAATTTACACAATGGGATTTGGTGCCATCACAGTACCATGTTTTACTGAAAAGGAGAAGGGTGGATTAAACTTGAAATCTTGTGTGCTCTCTGAACATGGAGATGCACAGATCTGGTGTAATATTCAATGGCAGGTATTTTTATCTAGGATGATACCAGAAGATTGTTATTTTTGTGGCTTTGGGTTTTTTTGTTGTTCCTTTAAAAAAATTTTTTTTTATTTGTTGGGTATTTTTTGGTTTATTTTGTTTTAGTTTTGCTAGTTTTTTTTCTTGCCCAGCTTGGGGGGGTGTGCTGTAATTCTGGTCACTCTTGGTGTATTAAAATGACTTAATATGGCCACAAGGAAAAGCAAAACTATGTGAAAGAGTAAAGTGTATTGAAACTGCACAGTCTCCAACCTGTTTCTGTGAAAAGGTCTTAATGAATATTGCTTTGAAATAGTTCTAACAAAGTGTTTCTTTAAATATCACTAAACATAAAAAACGGAAAGCTTTTGCTTTTAAAAGAGTCATGCACCCTTGCAATATATTTTGAGATGGTAGTGTGTTTCATCTCTGTGACGTAAGCTTTTACTAGGGGAAAGATATGGACACCAATAAGCAGAATAGTAATGTTAGTTCTTCTTAGCCAGATCCAGTGTCAAGTCCTTTGCACCCAATATCCAGTTGCTGCCTTTCACTAGAGGCATGTTTAGTGGGTGGAGGTGCTGCGTAGGGCTCCTGTCCTGTGCACAGTGTGTGCTTGCTTGCCCCATCTGTGTCTCGCAGGGCTTGGGGGATTTGTTTTGCTGGCCCAGCAGGCACTGCATTCCAGAGCCTGGCTCCTGTGCAGCACAGGCAGCACGCGAGGGAGTGACCCAGTGGACAGGCCATCATATGGTGAAAGAGGTGGATATCTGCTGCCAGTGGATAACTCTGCATAGGATCCACACTGGAGTTTTTAAGAAATGGGGAGGAAGGCTGCAGAAGGGCTTTGTTGGGTTTGAAGACTGAGTGTGGAAGGTATTTATGTAGATTGTTCTCTAAGCTCAGTAGCTGGCAAGAGAATGAAAGTGCAGTTGAACAAGTTTTAGGCAAGGTCAGTTAATGATACGAAAAAGTCCTCAACAGGTAAATTTCAGATATCTAAGAAATAATGAGCTGGGTATTGGCATGAGGAACAGCAAGGAATAAAGATAATAATGATAAGAAATAATAATGATAATGATATATGATAATATATATATGATAATAATTATAATGATAATAATAATAAGAAAAATACTTAGAAATCATATATATATATTTTTTTGAGAGTTAAAAAAACCCCAAAAGATGTGTTTTGTAAATGCTTTGTTTAGTTTTTCCTTTAGAGATTTCCCAAGAAATCTTTGTTTGCTGTACAGAAATCAGAAGATACTGTTCTCATTAATTCTTCCATGATATGTGAAGGTTCCTAACCTGTTTTGTTGTTGCTGTTATTAAGGCTATGTCTCTTACAGCTGCCAACGTCTGGTCCTGTCTGCGATAAAATTCCTGCACTAAGACTACATCTTTTTGGCACTCAAGTTGTTATTTCCTTGCCTGGCTATCACTAATGTGTCTGAAGCGTTTTTAAGTGTGTGGCTTCTGTGACTATTGTAAATGATTCAATTTGTACCTAGTAAATATTCTAAAACAAAAGGTCCCAACTTAAATGTAGGGAGGTTTTTTTTGGCCCCTTTCAGTTGTGCCATGTTTTAGCCTATTTCTGTAGAATATTACTGTGATGACTTTTCAGCAAAAAGTATTCTACCCATAACTTATAGTAGTCATTAAATCATTACAATTAGGTTAACAGAAGTGGCAATATAGCCATACAGTTGCATTATCCTTACTTTTGGAAGAATAGAGGTATTTCAGGAAGACTTCTCAGGCTAAAATTTCTTTTATATTGGTCTGAATGTGAGACTCTTTTGCTTAAGAAAAAGGCAGCCAGAACACATAAATGTATTCTGTATTTTGTGGTCTTAAACTCCGCTGTGTGCAAGTGTGGGGAGGTAATAACCCTCCAACCATACTCTGTAATTACCTAGTATCCTTTCTTGTAAGGATATTGGCTTTTATTATTCTCTGTATGATTCTTCCCTAGGTAATTATTTTAATGAAAGATATTACAGGTGACTTAAAAATACTGTAAGGTATTTGTATATAAATTACTGTGAAGCAACTTCTTCCAAGCTCTTTAAGTGCCTTTGGCAGGTTCAAGACCAGTCCTTGAACCTAAATCAAATAAGGCAGCCACCATGAGTAAAGTACTTGTTTGCTTCTGCAGGCACTGCTGTCTCATCCTAGCACTGCCCTTCTGGTGGGTATTGCCTGGAAACTCAATAGAAACAAATTGTTTTCTATGAAGCAGATCTGCTTTAGGTTACTTCCTTGAATTTGTGATACAAGAGGGGCAAAGTTAAACAATCACAGCCGACCTTGCAGGTGTTGAAACAAAAGTTTAGTTGTATTAGATTACTGTTTCTGGACTGCAGAGATATTTCCTTACATTTTTGTCTTAATGCCTGAACTGAAATTTACATTAGTTGAAATACTAATAAGCTACTTGTAGATTGACATCTTAAGCATACAGTCAAAAGTAGCTGTTGTATTTCAATATGGAATATTTAAATTGTGACTTGGGTTTTTTTTTTTTTTGTTTGTTTGCTTGTTTTTGTGGGTTTTTTTTCAGTTTGTGTTTAGGAGTAGTTTAGATCTTGGAGGTTGTCAATAGGTATTCTAGACGATGAAAAATGTTACATTTTGGTTTAAGTTACTTCCTTTGTAGTCTGTCCTTAAATCTAGACAACAGTATTTTCTTGATTAAAATCTAAATTAACCTCTGGTTTTTGAAATCAGTTTAATAAACATTTGATATGTATGAATTATTTTAAGATATAGAGCTTGCACACAATATTTAAATGTGTTTACATATATTCTAATTTTACAAACTTTGTTTTAGCTTTAACAATTAGTGATTTTGGAACCTAATGCAGTGATTAGATCAGTTTGCTTGCCTTGAAACTTCAATCACTTAATCTAAACTTTGAATCTAAATTTTGAAGACCTCTTTACTGACCAGTTTTATTCTAAAATAAAATGAGTATCTTTGCGTGAGAAACACTAAAGGAAATTAATGGTGATTAAGAGTGGTGTGCAAGATAAGGCACTGAAGATAAGGCTTTTTCTTCCTGCTCTCTGGAGAGAGTTATTTTCCTCATTTTTATGCAGCCTGTTGTACTGTACATTAATATTGCAGAGCTGGTGTCTAAACCACTTCTATAATAGTTTTCACAAAAACAGTGTGGGGCCCATTGGGGCCCCAATAAAATAACTGCAGATTAGGTATACAATAAGTGCAAAATGTCTCCAGCAATGGCCAGGTACGGGATTGAAAGGGTTTTTGCCATTTTCATTCCCAAAGTTAAGAAAAGTGGACTTCATAAAAATTAGGGAAAATTCTAAATGATCATGAGAAACATGTTTTTTCAAAAGTGCCACAAAAGAATTGGAGGTGGATGCCAGTCAGGAAAGGCCTAATATTAAAGGTTGCTCTCCCTTTTTTGATGTTCACTTTCTTGACTGAACCATTTATTAGAGATCACCAGGTTGGTGCTTATTCGTAAGAGAATGGATTTAGAATGAAATTATTGTTGTCTCCTGGTTTTTGTTTTTGGGTTTTTTTCTTTTGTGATTTGGTGGTTTTGGATGTTGCTGATTTTCTGCAGTACCTCTAGAACATGCGAATTCATTCTGGGAGGAGAAAAAATGTCACATGGGTGCATGTGCCTCATTTATACAAATTATGCATGTACTTGCTTATACAAGTACATGGACTCTAAAATATAGAGTCCAGAATTCTGATTTAGTATGGACTCTGTGTATTTACATTCATGTGTGCCTGTGCACAGTAGGAATTACTGGCAAAAACTTTCTAGCCTTCGACCAAAAAGCATCAGACACCTCAATAGCAGTTTGAAGACATTTTGCATTTTTACTGTGTCTACACCAATGTGAATTATATTACTCATATAGTATTTTCTTTGGCCAATATGAAAGTTTCTCTCATGTAAAGAAATACAGTAATCAATCTTCAATTTGTTTAGTTGAATCTCTTTGAAATTCCAGGTTAAGAGGCAAAAATGTTGCTGGAGTTATTTAAAGGGGTTATCGGGTTGTACCCTTGCCTTTCTCAGAGATTTTTCATGTTTATCAGAAATCATGTTGATACAGAAAGAACCAGTTTCCCCAGCTTAAATGAGAGGGTGACCCTTCCATACTAAAATAATACAAATGTAAAATACACCTGTATAAATGCTCAGGTTCCTATCATTGTTGAATCTCTATGTATTTATAAATTGTTACTGGCAATATCAGTACCTTAAAGGGAAGGATTGTATCTTTGCTTCCTCTGCAGACTTGGGCAATTTCTGCATTCCCCTTTGCAAGTTATTATTTGTCACCCCTTTCTTTGCTTCCACACAAGAAGGGGTGAGAGCTGAATGCTCAAGCAGGAAAACGTGCTTCTCAACTTGCAGAAAGTGCTGGGGAATTGGGTGTAGTGTGCCTTATGCCCTCTTTCTCAAGGTGTCTGTATCTTTACTTTCTGTGAAGCACTGTTGATTTAAACTGTTGCTCTATCTTATCTGTGTTTGTTCTAAGTCACTTGCAAACATGATCATCCCAGTACTAAGGTTTTGGTGTGTTCGTGTTTGAACATGTGGGAATTGATATGCCTTATTTTCCTTCTGTGCCTTCTGGAAATTAGATTTTTAGCATTGCCCTAAGATGGCTTTGAAGCCCTACAGGCAAGCTGGAATATCAAAGGGCTACAGGAATTCAGCCATAATTGTTTTATGGCTTGCCAGAAATCAGCCTATTTGTATAGGTAGCATAGAAAATAGCTGTGATTTGACAATTTGGTGCGATTTATATCCACCATAAAAATAATAAAAAAGTTAAAGGGTATTTTGGAAGCAGGAACTAAGCTGTAAATGCTAATTGCTTCTCCATTTTCTCAAAGGAACAAAAAGGAAACTGGGTTTAGAGAGCTTTCTATTGAAGAAAAGTTAAAAAGGACCTTCTCTACTTTAAGGATATTTAATACTGTACTTGCACTGTGAAATTGCAGTCTTTTAAAAAAAAATTAGTACATTTAGATCATGCCATCCAAAATGTACATATTAATATGAACTTAATTACTAGTAAGTCAGAAGGAGAATTCATGCAAACTTATGCAGCAGAATGAGTAAGTAGTCCAAGTGATCTCACTTCTGGAAATTTTGGATTAGTTATTTTTCTTTTGTGAGTATAAGCTTGATGCCCTTGCTGTCTTCTGGAATTGTTGCTCCAAATTACTTTCCATTTGTGACTGAAAAATAGAGTGTGCCAACCAGAAACTGTAGTTTGATACCTGGTTGCTTGGGAAAGCCCTCTTGGAGGTGTTGGTACTCTTATTTGGAAACCAGGGGTTAGGAAGCATTGGATCTCCACAAAAGAGTTTTTCTATCTTCTATGCTGATAAGCACCTGGTGATACTTGCTTACTTGTGTTTGTCTTGCTTTTCACTTGGCTGTACCAGGTACACTAAACATGTGAATATATGTGTAAGGTTGTCCTAGAGCCCAGTGTTGGGGAATGATGTAAGGAAGAAGTGTTCTCTGGGTTACCATTCAGTGTCCTGTGGTAAGAGCAAGTGCTGGAAGATAATTTCTTAGAAAAACATAGTCTTTAAAGAGATGTGACTTGGCATTAGGAGAACCTAGCTGCCATGATTTAGAGACCTGTTGTCGTGGCTCTGTGCGTGTCTGAAGAGATGTGGAACTGCAGGTCACTTGGTAAAGTAACAAAACCAGTTGGTAGCAGATGAAAATTCCAGAACTCAACAATTACAGGGGTATCAAGACAATAGTGTTGAAACCACTGTTGAGCGTTTAGTTGGCAATAGTCTATACTCTGTAAGTACATCAGAGCATGAAAGGAAATGATCCAGCTTAAAAATGAAAATTTGAGACCCAGAAAAATCAATGATCCAGTACAGCATTCTGAGCATAGGAGAAGCTAACAATTCTGTTCCAGTACTCATCCTTTTGCTGGTCTATGTAGGTCTGCAGATATCCAAGCTGTTTTTAATAGATTAGGCACACCTGATTTCTTTGATCTCTTTTTGGTTCTAGAAAGCTGCTGATTTCTTTTGGAACATTAATATTGTTCAAGAAGCAGTGAAATTTCTTTTTGCTATTGGACTTAACTTGATACATGAGCAAGGTTTGGCACTTCTGGTACTGGCCTGCCCTGTTACATCTCAGTATTCCTGTTAACTGTTACTCTGAAAAACTCTGAAAGAGATTTTTATCTCAAGAATGAATGCCATTCATCTTGCTACCAGTGGCACTCCTGTCACTAAAAAGACTGATTTCTTTATTTTGCCCTTGTCTTGTGGTATGTGGAAGTGACTGGACATTTTAATAAGCTGAGGGATTAGTCTTAAACGTTTTCTTCTATATCTCCTGATTTAAAGCTGGTTGTTCTGAATGGCTTTTAGCCTCTCTTGTCATACCCTTAGCTGGTTTCCAGCTTTAATGTTCATCTGTTAAAGATGGAAGAAACACTTGAAGATTTGTACATGTGCTTGTCATATAGACGGGGGGGTCTTTTTGGGTAACTAAGTCTTGCTTTTAAGACATAGCTATTTCTTTTCAGTTTATGGTATTTAAATGTTGTCTCCTGATTTGAATTGTCTTGCTACCATCTGTAATTTGGCCTAACAAGTGCTGTCCCTCTTACAAAGCTGTTCTTAAGGTTCAATTCTTGGGCTTCTCAATGAACTAACAATGTCCTTGCTGGGATGGGATTGTTTAAAAGTAGCTGGTGAGGATTTGGAATCTGTGAACTTTGTATTGCATTGAATGTATATTCCATTTGCTCTTTTGAAAAGCTTTGCCAAAATGGAAACCATACAGTTGATCCAAGAAGGAGGACAAATACCTGGTGCAAATACTTCTATACAATGAGGTGTGAGAAATTGCACAACTTAATATTTAGCCTGAATTGAATTGCCATTCAAACTATGTCGTTAGAGGATTTATCACTTCAGGTAACTTGGGTGCAACTTGACGGTGCAGTTGATAGTTTAAGCATTGTGTAGCTTAAGTTGTTTCTCATGTAATTTACATTCTAAATTGTTAGAAAGTCATTCAGATGTGGAGCAGTAACAGGGTGGAGGCTTTGGATGTATCTCAAGTAGCTTTCAAAATTGTGGCACACTTAACTCAACTGGCATGTGAAGGGTGACTCTGCAGGTATCTGCTATAACATCATTGCTATAATGATTTCACTTTCAACAAGCCCCTAGCATTAAATAAGTTAGAGATCTTATTTGTGTTGTTGTGAAACAGAATTAAATTAAAAGCTGATGTAGTTTGTTGTGGTTTGTGGGCATCTATGACCTGTGAGATAGTCCACAGGAGAAGAGGAGGTGCATTTGCTGTGTATCTTTGACTTTATGTGCTTGTGTGGTCTCATTTGGCTGCAGTTTTCCCCTTGATTATCTTTGTGCAAAGGAACTGTACGCAGTCTGTGGTAGGTGAAGTGCCTTTGTGAGTTTTTCATTCCATACTGTCCTCATTCTCAGCTTCTAAACTATCAATCATGTGACATTTCTGATTATCTTGGTCTCTGTGCACTAGTTGAGGCACCCAGAGGAGTTTATTTTCTATTTGCTAATATGCGTGTCCTACACTTGTGCATGCATTGTAGTTCTTGGGTAAGAATCTGAAATGCATCCATTCTTTCTGTGAGTGCTAAGAGTGCCTGAGAGACTTTAAAAGGTAATGGGTCCTTACGAGAGGTCTTGTTTATACCTCTTCTTTGTACTTGCTGCTGCTATGTCATTATTTCCTGTGTAAAGTTTATAGGAAAAAAAACCTGAACATGATCCCTTTTAAACATCTATAAAATAGGATCTCTAGCTGCAGAAAGTGATTTGCAGCTTGTGAGCTCATCTACCAAGCTGAAGTGCATTATGACTAACCTTACTGTGCCTTAGTTAAGGATGAAAATAAGCTGTTCTGAAGTTGCTTAACATGCCACTTAAATACTTTGTTCTCATGTTCCCCTTTCTCAAGTATTGCTGTCCTGGTTTTAGACAACTGATTTTATTCTCAGAGCTCTTGTGAATACAATTGGATTCATGCATACAGCAAACAACTTGGTAGAGTGCATGTGTGACTTGATAGGTGTGGGTGAAGCCTGCTGTCCAAATGGATGGCTCATCTCATTCAGTGGAAGCTTGTCACATAAGATGAAATACTGTGTTAAAACAAAAGACATCCTTAAATTCCTTGAATGCAGAAGTATTGCTTTGATGTTGCTGCTGTTGTATTATGGTCTTGGCTCTGACAGTTTTGTACAAGAAGCTTTAATTTAGTGTAGAACTGTGCTTTTAGTGAATTTCAATTACTTCTAAGACCTGCAGACTTTGCAGCATGTTTGGGAGTTACAGGAGACTGCAGTATTAATTTTTAAGATCCAAAGGAAATTGCAAAGCTTAGGCAAAAGTTTCCACTCTAGCTTGACAAATGGTTATCTGCCAACTAGGAATCATTCAGATCTGTAATAAGAGAAGGGTAATAGAAAACTTGTTTTCACTTAAAAAGAAAATAATGTAATATTTTAAAAAGCGTTTTTCTTCAGTTTTTCCAGTGATACATTTTGTTTTTCTTGAAGTGGCCTGTGATACTCTGTTTACTCAGTGGATAAGGAAGGCCAGAAAAGGGAGCTGTCTTAGTATTTTTAGAGTTTGTACATTTCTGAAGAGCAGTGAATTCCCTCTTTATTTGAAAGCTTGCAAGGTTACCAGTATGAAAGTCATGTGGTACTCCAGAAAACTTCACTGCCCAACTAAGCAGGGGATTAAAAAACTTCTAGTGTGGTCATGTCAAAGCTGGTCTTACACCTTCAGGTATCTGTGGTATTCATGCAACTCATGTTTATGCTTTTTACGTCCTATGTACATCCTTGAATTTTTCCTCTTGTTTATGTTGGTTTGTTTTTGTGTGAGAGCATTTCAACTATCTAATTGGTTTCTCAACTGGTGATCTTAAATCCCAAAATAAATTAATCAGACTACTTCTTGGGTTTGATATTTGCAGGGAAAAAGGGAAATGACCTTGTAACGTCTTTTATTCTATAGTATTTGACCAAAATGAGCAAACTTTTTTTTTTTTGTCTTCAGATCTGATGCTGTAGATGAAGGCTGTTCCAGTGACACTTAAAGATATGCCACTTAGTTCAGTGTGCTGTTTTAAGAGCTTCCCCTTGGCACACTGGCATAGTGATAGCAGTGTTCATCAGCTGAACTCTGTACACTAGTGATAGAGAGTAAGCTGCAGTCTGTCTGTGATGTGGGAGCTGAACTCTGCCTGCCCAGTGCTCAGAATTCTCTCTACTACAGGCTCATAAGTCAGTAGGCTGTTAAAGCATTATGGTTGAAGGTGGACATGTAACTAAAATGTGACAGCATTATTGATTTGGTATGTCTGTGATAGATTTAACTGGATGCAAAGTGTTACATTTCTCTAAGGATAAACAAAAGAGGTCAGCACTGACTCAGGATACTTCTTATGGTTTTGACAGCTGTATACCAAAACCCTGACTTTAACACTCTGCAGAGAAGCTGATCCATAATGAAGCTGAACCACCTGTTCATTTTACCAAAGAAATTCGCAAGTTGGCAACAGTCCTGACTTCATAAAAACAGTGCAGACTTTTATTTTTCATAGTGAGTATTTTTATTTATAACTCATCACTTTCTGATTCATGCCATCAGCCTGAATTTGGTGGAAATTTGAAGTTGAGAGGTTCTCTGTGGATGTCAAGTCTTTCTTCTACAGCAGAAGAGTATATTCCCAATCCAAGAAAGTAAAATAAATTTTTGATTCTGAATGGGCAAGGCTTAAAGGTGCAGCACTTCCAGTGATACTTTTGGCACTTGGTACACCATGTTAGACTTCTAAAGCACCATTCCACAGCATTTAGCCAAGTTGCAGCATTGTTAGGGTCATGGGGTGTTTTTTGCATTCCTGACAATGGTAGAACGTGGTTGGGCTAGACTACTCCAAACACTGTTTTTTAATGTAAGACTGAAGACTCATGCCAATTGCTTGGCAAAAATGAAATACTCTTGCCAAATTGTAGAGCAGCAACTGGTTAGTACATCTGTGTAGAGTCCTCTCCCATAGTTCTGCTGGCTTCAGCATGCATGATTTTATGCTCCTGTAGAATAATTAAAAAAAAAAAAGTTATGGTCTTCATTAGTTTTTGTGATATTTTAGATTACCAACCAATTTTGTTGCCTTACTAACAACAAAAGAAAATTCTTGATTTGTGTTGCTGAGAGTAGGCATAAGTACCAGGACTCCTTTCTGTCTGATAAGGACAACTCTTGTCTTCAATGAGTATCTGAAAAGGTAGAATAGTCTGCTGCCTTCTCCTTTTGCTTGCTCCCAGGCCTGCAGTATTCAAAAGACAGGTGTGACATCAGGACAGATTTTAGCAATGGAGATTTTTGGTGTCAAGATAGGGATATTAAATATGAAATACAGAGGTGTTTCATTTAAGCAAAGTGAGGGAAGAAGAAGCTTTTAAATCACGTGTCCAAAAATTCGTGTCTCATAATGGTCAATTTGTTTATCTTGCATCTATAGCCACATGAATGGGGCCAGATGCAAAAATTTTCTGACAGTTTTTTTGAAAGGCCTGTTTCAAATGATTTTATTAAGGGACCAGCTGAAGTCAGTGGTGTTGTGCTACATGCTATGCCTCTCAGGTTGCAGCAAAGTAATTAGAAGTTTCAAGCTTTTGTCATACAAGTCCTTAGAATCTGCCTGTCCATAAGGCGTTTTATTAAAAATCTTAAAACTGTTTCTGACCTTCTCTAATGGAATGATTCCTTTTCAGCATTGCTTGGATTTTTCAGAAGTTAAATACAGTGGTCAATGCAACAGAACCCCCTTACCAAGATTTTGAATGGGTTGAGAAGGCATAGCCTTGAAATCAACGAGAGTGCAAACAAAATAAGATAGGATCTTGTTCCTCCAAACATGGATAGTCCACAGTGGTTAGCTCAAGTTGGTCTTCCACTTTTCAAATCCTAAATACTTTTTGCAGGCATTTTCTGGCGTGTAGAATTGCCTTAGGTAAGGTGAGGGAAGTCATGGTTGTTTTTTATGAAACCATGTATAGTAAATGGTTGGGCCTTCTCTTCTTAATTCTGTGGAGGGAAGATGTACTGTGGGCATTTGACAAGAATCAAATTTCAGGAGGAGTGTGTGGGACAAGTGGTGAGGAGCTTTAGGGTGAGTATTTTCCCTAGTTCAGTGTTAAGTAAAGCTGTCTTAGGCACAAGTCCTTAAACAATTAATTGAGTATCCTCTGACTTATTTGTTTACAGGTGCAGTTCTGTATTAACATTATTTTGAGACATAGAAACTGCCATGGCTGCAAACATCAGTGAGCTTGGTTCTTCTGTAGCTTGGTGACAGCTTGGTGGAGAGCGGGAAATTCCTGAATGTTGTTAGAAATCTGAAACCTCAAAGAGTATGAGATTGTAAAGGACAACGAGTGTAAAACTAGAGTGGAGATTTTTTTTATTAGATCCAACAGGTTGTTGCTTAACCTATACTTTTACCTGCTGTAAAAAACTTGGCATAACAATGAGATAAGTTGTTCCTAGAACCAATGGGAAGAACTATAACACAAAAAAATTAGAAGGTGCAAATTCACTCTTCTTAATCAGGTCTGAGGTAAGTATCCTGAGGAAATCCTCCTGGAAAAAAAAAATGGAATAAGATTTTGTTAGTCATTTAATGCATTGTAATTCAAGCAGATTTTTCTTTCACTTGCTTTGTTCTAGATAAGTGTTGTAATTTCAGTTTTTTATTGTTTGGAGTGTTTTGAATGTCTTTTTTCCTTTTTTTCCCTCACCCTGAAAAGCTTTGTGATTATTAAGTTATTTTGGGGTTTTTTATGTGCTTAAAAAGAGGTCTAAACTGTTAACATCTCTGTATGATGTCAGTGACAACACTGTCTTCTACATGAAATTGGCAAGCAAGTTGTTCATGCTGTGCGTGTAACTAATCCTGCCCTGTAATATTTAAGCTTTTACAAAAGGAGAGTCTGAATTGCCTTTACTGCTGTTATGAGCAGTTGTAGACAGTTTGAGTTCAGTGAGAACTGTGCTTTAACACCTGGATGTTGTTTTGAAAAAATAGCAGCCCCCTCCTCCCCTCTGGCACCCTCAGATAACTTAGAAGTCAGATATGTGGGCTTGTATTTTTATATGTTTTGAAAAATTAGTTTGGTTTATTTTTTAAGATTATTAGCTTAATGAAACCTTGTGTTCTTATTAACATACTTCTATTTGAAACATGAGGTTTCTTAAAAAAAAATCCAGCACCTCAGTCCCAAAAAGAGAAATTCTTGAACACAGTGGTAAAACACTCTGAGGCACGTGCATGAAGCTGCATACTTGCCTAAGTGTTTGCAGGCCTAAAGCCTTTGGTTTTGTTTTTTTTTTTAATTCTGTCATTCTCTTTTCCCACTGCCTTGGAAAGAAAGAGATTCTACCAATTATGGCCATTTTTTCTCACAATACACTATTTGGAAATTGACTATACTGTTTGATTTCTGTAAAATATGTAAAACTGTGCTGATTACTATAATTTGAAGCAGTTTGTTCTTAATGTCATTCTTAGAATAGTTTAACTTTTTTTCTGAACCCTTTTCCAGTACCCAAAAACCTTCCTTTAACATCTTTCTGAAATCTATTTTTTGGGGGTAGTTCTTTTTCTTCCCTTTCCTCCTCTGCCAATACTTCAATGATAGTGGGAAAAAAGTAATGGATTATTGCTAATGTTTCATAGAGAGAAATTGTACTTAAGAGGCAACTAATTTTGTACTTAACAGGCAACTTTGGATTTTCTGACTTCCTGGAAGCTTTTTGGGGGTGACTATGATGTAAATAAATTTTTTATTGGTGAAATATTTAGAGTTTATATTGTTGATTTAGTTCATGATATGGTTCATTTATTCCAGAAGGCTTTCCCCAAAACAGGTAGTCAGGTAGTTGCTATCAAATGCTTATGATATTAATTTAAACTTTGTCATTATAATACTATAATAGAGAAATACCCAGGTGTGTTATGTTATGGGTACATTTTTATAAACCTTAAAAAATAACTGACTTCATGGAAGGTTACTCTGTCTGGAAAGCTGAAATAAGTGTGTGTTAAACTTCAGTCCGTGATCTTGGTGTTGGAAAGTGTTTGCATTAGATTAACATCCTTAAACATAGTAGTTGACATACCAATGTATGTACTGTAACTTAACATCCATCACTAAGTGCATTTTAAATGTAACTGTAGAAAATGTAATAAAACTGAGGGAATGCTACACATGGTTAACATTGAAATACTCAGGAATAGTTTCTTGTTTTGGTGGTAAGTTCAGCACTGAGTCACCTTATATAACAAGCAAATGTAAGGAAGAGAAAACCAGGCTTTTTTCAGGCGTACTCGCTGATGGGACAAGAGGCAATGGGCACACATTGAAATATAGGAAATTCCGTCTGAACTGACCAAACCTTTTTTCTTTCAAAACTGTACAGGAGGTCAAATACTGGATGACATTACTCACAGTCTTCATCCTTTAAGATGCTCAAACTTCAACTGCCCAAGTCCTTGAGAAACCCTTTCTGCTTGGCATAGGTGGTGGTGACAGGAAGGGACACTGAAGCTGACTAGAATTCAGGATAAAAAGGGGAATTTTATGGTGCCCTCCAACCTCAACTGCTCTGATGTAACTGAAGATGCAGCTAGAGGCCTGATATTTGCAAAGAAGTTATGCATGCAGCCCAAAACTGTCTTCCTGATTTGCACTCTGTCAGAAACTGTACTGTGAAACTGATGGGTGCACTATGCTGTGGATGTCACAAGCTCATGGGCTTTCAGCAAGTGATGAGGGAAGTTTATACTAGGAAAGGTGACCCAGGAGTTAGAATGTAGCAGTTACTGCTATCACAGAATGATTTGGGCTGGAAGGGACCTTAAAAATCATGTAGTGTCAAATCCCCTGCCATGGGCAGGAACACCTTCCACTAGACCAGCTTGCACAAAGTTCCATCCAGCATGGTCTTGAAACATTGCCAGGGATGGAGCATCATTAACTCTGGGCAAATGCTCACATTTTTTTGTTTAAATTTGTTTGTAATTTTCAGTGATGCATGATTTTAAATAGAGAAAATGTATGTGTAAAGCCTGACTGTATTCTTTGTTGTTATTGTTTGCTATTGACGTTCATTTGTGGCTATGGTCAGAGAAGAAGTAATGAACCGAGAGGCCATTTGCTTTCATCAGCTTTTGGATTTTTGTGTGGGGTGTTCCATTGCATGAAGAGAGACCACTAGAGAAACATGATTTTTAGTCCTTTGTGATTTTGAAGATTTGCTTAGAATGTTTCGACTTACAGTGCTTATGGCTCTGAATCTTAAGTGTTGGCATTTCCTGCTACAACTAACAAAAGAGACTCTCTTGCTTTGCGTAGGAATATTTGAGGTCTGCAAGGGGAACAGAAGATAAATCTGTTGCTAGAGAACTAAAGGCTTTTTGGAAGGTTTTCTAAAGAAAAAGGTAAGAAAATTTAAATACAAACATGGACAAACTTGAGCTAGCTGAGATTTCACATCTCTAAAATGAATTAAGAGGCACTGCCATCTCAGGAAACACTTGGGAAGTAGATTCAAATGTGACAGCATGTTAATGATACTTGAGACAGATTTCTATTTTTCTCTCTTCCTCTTTATTCTTCCTTATAAGTCAGTTGAATTCATCCCTGGATTGTTTCTTTGCTGAACTTGATGCTGAAATTCACTTTTTAAGGAATGAAAGTATCTCCCATCTGAAAAGGACTTTTCCAACTATTACAAATCCAAACCCTTTTCATCCTCTTTTCTTTTATTAGTAATTCTAGTTCATGTATTTTTCTTCCTGCCTGTCATGTTTAAGTGATTAAGTGTATATGAGAAGCTACCCTTGAGGTCTGCAGAGAGTTGAAAGATTGATCCTTGAAAAAGGCAAATGATTTTCATTCCCTTTACATTAAAGAAAGATCTAAGGATTGGAAGGAAAAACACACTCTTGTATAGGATTACAACTCTGTGCTTGTAAAGTACAGTTTCTTATCTTGGGAACGAAGATAAATCTGCCCCAATTTTTGGTTTTGTTTTTCTGTGTTGGATAACACCAGAATACCTGCAATGAGTTGAGAGTTGTCTGTTTGAGAGTTTTTTGTGTCTTGTTAATGCTCACCTGGTTCAGTTTATTGTTAAAATGAGATTTTGGCTGAAGTTGGGGAGGAAAGGGAGGAGGAGAGAGCAAGTGAATTTTAAAGGGGTGCTTCAATGCCCTGCATGTAAACATAGAAAATTTAAATAAGTGTTTAAATTGTTAGAAGGCTAAATCATGCCTTAGCCACTTGTTGGGAGAAATCATTTTTTAATGTATATATCTTTTGGGAACAAGACTGAATTTATGCAGGACAGGCTAAGAAAAACAAAACAAGTGGTGTAAAATTTGGATGAATACAGCATTGGAACATATGATTTAATGTACAAGACAAAAATTGTTGAATGATTTTATGTGCAGAAGAAATGGAATATTTTTTCTCAGAGTTTGTCAGTAAAGTGTGTGGCAACCTTTATAGAGGAGTGTACTCTGAAAAATCTTAGGCTGTATTGCATAATTGTTTTTTTTTTTTCCTAGACAGCTGGGAGCTACAGCAGTTTTGGTTGCAAGTCTTCCAGGTGTTTTTTAATGGCAGTGGTGTACAGTGAAATACAATGCTGATGTTGGCATCTTTCAGACAGGATTTTTAGGTTTGGTGTTAGATTGTTTAAACTTAGATTTTTGTGAAAGATTTACAAATTTATCAATTTTATCAGTTCATTGACGATTAGCCTGATTGTTTTTGGTGTTTATTAAGTCTCATTTCTTGCTTTTCATATGACTGTGATTCAACTGTGTCTGTATAATATAAAAAAGGAAAAGTCTAGTCAATACATGTGCTTAAAACATATAGGCATGTGATGAAACTTGGCTTTGTTTCAGGCAGATGTACTTACTAAGGGGCTGATATTTTTGCTGGATTTTCTTTTTAGCTGCTTCTGACATATGAGATGTTCCTTGGCTTCCCATGTTAACATTACTGCTGGATACTTTAACTAAAAGTGCACACAACAGTAAGAGAACGTGTGAAAAACTCTTTCCCTCACCCAAATGTATTGTGGTAGAGCTGGTTTGAGAAGGTATGAAGATAGCCTTCCAAAAGACATGCTGTGAATTGGTAGCATAAGTATATAATAGCTTATAGAGACTTAAAAGATGACCAGTTTTTCCAATTGTAACCATCCATGACGTTGGAAATTGCCGTAAGAAAAGTGGGAATGTGTACTGTGTTTACATTGGTGTGTTCAAGCTTCTTAATCAAAAAAAGCAATGGTTCTTTCCAATCTCTGTGTTCCAACCTTAACCTATGTGTTAGGACAAGTGTTGAAACCTTTCCTGGTAGTCAGAGGGCTTTTATGTATATGGCTTGTCTTCAGGCAGTGCTGTTAGCCAGACCTGACAAATGGAAGAAAGTATGGGCAACCTTGGTCCCTGAGCTGTGTCTTGTTTTGGTAGCTGGGGTGAGAAGAGCAAGTAAAATTTGCATGTAGACAGGAGACAACATGAAAGGATCCTGCCAAGCAGTGTTGTCTTCTCTCTTTATGGCTGGTTTTGTGTTCTGTGGAGGTAGGCTCAGATCTACTGCCAGTATGCGTAGTAGTGTGACTCATTTTTTTCAGAATTGTCTTTATGTTCAGGATACATGTACACACACCCACACTTCAGCATTATGTGTAAAGGGAAAAAAAGGCAGTAGTCCATTTTGCTCTTAGTGATAAGTAGTACATTTACAAGCATAAACATAGCTCAAGAGTTGAAAACATTCTCATAATCTTCCCTTTTCTGATTTGGTTTCTATCCTGGAATTTGCTTAATAGTAAAACAAACCTAGTCTTTTTACATTTGATAGAGAAAATATATTTGAGGCATTTCAAGAAATTATAGGGTTTGTGAGTACTAGGTTTGTGTTAGCTTTTGGATACTATTGCTGAGGTTGAGCCAAATGGGAGGAATTTGGAATGCAGAAAGTTTTGTCTGGAAGACTAGAAGAGTAAACCATCAGAAGCTGGGGACAGATTGTCTACAATGGGGTAGAGTATCTTCTAGGAAGAGCATGTACTACTTGGTACTGATGTTACAGATGCCATCTTCAGTATCTAATGATAGATAAGTACAAAAAATCTGATCCTGGCTGGTAGCAATTCCTTACCTCTGCAGACTGTAGGTGTAAACAAGGCCCTATGGAGGGGAGCTAAAACCACCAGCAGGCTTTTTGCCCTGGCAGAAGCTTGGAGACAGCAGGAAGTGTTCAAGACAGGGAAATATAGGCTTAGGGAATCAATCCAGAGGAAACCTGAGTTCAGATGTTGACAGAACTGCTGTGTGCAAGCATGCTTTGTGGTCTGTACAGATCCTTCTTTGAGCTTTGAGAAGTGTTGAAAATGTAGTAGGAGTATTTTAATGTTGCTTTCTTAGACTGCATTAACAAAATAGCATAACAGTATGGAATTTTCTGAAACAGAGATGTGAGAAAGATGGGGACTGACTTCTTAACAGGGCCTGTTGTGATAGGACAAGGGGTAATGGTTTTAAGCTGTAAGAGGGTAGATTTAGATTAGGTATAAGGGCTTTTTTGTAAAGAGAGTGGTCAAACACTAGCACAGGTTGCTCAGAGAGCTGGTGGATGCCCCATCCCTGGAAAAACTCAAGTTCAGATTGGACAGGTCTCTGAGCAACCTGCTCTAGTTGAAGATGTTCCTGCTCATTGCAGGGGGGTTAACTAGGTGACCTTTTAAAGATCCAGCCTAAACTAGGCTCTGATATTTTTGTCTATCTAAAAACTTTAGTTTGTAGCATTTTTCTCTGGTGATCTGAAGAACTTCATTTCAAGTTTTGGGTGAAAAAGAGGTGTTGAATAACCATAAAGGATAAAAGAAGAGAGTTTATACTCTCTCCATATTGAATGTGAAAGTCAGTGACCATCACTGTTGCAAATAACCTTTACACAGATAAATTTAAAAGTGAAAGCCTCGAGTGCCTTTCATACTTTAATGTTGTTTTTGGTGGTGAGTTACTGGTCTCAGTATAGGCAGTGGGTATAAAGCAGGCTCTCTTCCCTCTGTCCCCCATCCCACCAAAAAAAGCCACAAGAAGTGCTACCCCTGAACCAACAACAGCCTAGGGGGAGGGTTGGAAATGGAAATTTAATTGGATCCTTCTTACTGTTTTAAACAAAGGTATGGGCTTTTTTCATACACTCTGAGTGCAAGTTCTATCTCTTGTGTCTCCGAATAGTTGTATCTATTGACTCATTGCTTTCCAACACCAGAGAGGAGTTATCACTTTCAGTTTTGAATTGATTTTCTGTAATATTTTCTGTAGACTGCATGACTATTCATACAAGTTACAAAACAATGACTGGAACTTCCTTACTGATTTAATCCAACAGCTTTGCCTGTCATGTAATAATCACATGTTGTAGTACTGTAAATTTATTTTAGGTTTGACCTGTCCATGAATGCACACATGCAGGAATCCATAGGCAGTATCACTAAATCTAATGCATAAATAAGCTCTGCCAAGCATTACCATTGTATGTTCTTATAAATACAGAAGTTTATTAGCTTGTCAGACAAATATTTGGCATTTCAGAAAAGTGTCTATGTCCACAAAATCATTCACAAGGCTATTTGTGTCAACTCCTTCTCAGTACCTAACAAAGCAGTCTCTGTTTCTGTTTGTTGTGTTGCCTTTCTCCAGTCAGGTGTCTGGAGTGAGCTTCATGTGGGCAGCTGTGGGTTCCAGTTTACTCTGTCTTCACAACCTCTCACTCATAGCAGGCAGGGCCCATGTAGTTGTGCTCTGTGGTTAACCAAACACCAGAATGGTGCTCCCCAGATTTATGTGGCACTGCTTGTGCAGCTCTTTTCTAAACCAAAACAAGGAGGGCTCCTCTGGCGTGCTAAAAGCTTTACCAGGCAGCTCTCATCTAGCCTTTTGTATTCACTATGTTTAGCATGCGGAATCCAGCTCCTCTGCTGGCAGATGATTACTGCTGGCTTTTGCTGGCCCTTGGATGGAAAGAAGGGGAGGGAAGGAGTAGTGGGGTCTTTCTGTTCTCATTCGTCATCTTCACGATTATGAATGTTTCTGATTGCAGTGTTTTGGAGAGCAGGTCTCTGTGAGGTTTGCTTGAAAGTTTTAGGAACAAGGTGGACTTTTTAGACTCATTTGTTTATCTGAGCACAGTATGGGGTAAAAGCATTGATAGCTATTTCAGTTTTCAGCTAAGATTTGGTGGAGTTCAGCCATGATAATATTTGGCTCATTAATTTTAACTGTGGAAATCAAAGTATTTCACGGAAGAGAGGGCTGTATCTCTCTTTGCAGATATGGATTGGTGGTAAATTGTCCTGTAGAGCTGGTGGCAGAACCAGGAAGAGAGTCCAGCTCTGCTGGGCACAGAGTCCAGAGTTCCCATTATGAGACCAGACTGGATATAAGGTCTCTAACTCATTCCCTACTGTAGTGGTTTGAGTTCGCCAATCTGAGTTTCTGGGTAAACGCCAGCACAGTTACCAAATTTACACCATTTTGCTGTGAAATAAGGATTAGGAGTAGGCAAAGCAAACTCAAACTTTAAAGAATATAAAAAAGACCTTATTAATAAACATAAAAAGGGGAAAAATCAAGAAAAAGCAGCATAAAACCTTCAGACCACCTCTCCTCCCCCCACCTCTCCATTTCTTCCCTGCTGACAACACAAGAAAACAACACCTTGAACTTTCAGTCAGTTTTACCACCTCTAGAATAGTGTTTTCTCAGTTCATTTAGGGAGAGAAGTTTCTCTTGCTTATACCATGGACTCTCTAAGAAAACAGTTTTTTCTGGTTTCAGCCTCACAACCAACAGCCGCCTGGCAGGAAAATCTGCTTGTTGTGGAAGATCCCTCCCACATCAGTAGCCTTCTCTCAGTTACTGCAGTGGGGGGTCATGGTAGTCCATGGGGTATCCTCTTAAGGATGAGCAGTTCTATTGTAGCAGCAAAGAAAATCCCTTTCTGTTATTGGCAACAGAAGAATCCCAGGGCAGGGACAGGCCACAGCCTCTTCTCTCTCTGCTCAAGCTTCTCATCAGGCTGCAATCACTTCAGCATCTACTTATCTCTACACAGATGCCTTGGCTCACTGGCTGCAGTCAGAACACCACATCACCCCTTTGGACCATTTTCTCATATATTACAGGGAATATTTTAGCTTAGTCCCAACCATGGTTTCACAAAAGAATTTTCAGCTTCATTATTGAAGCACTTCTCATGCTCTTCCCTCTAGGCATCGGTTCTGCTTCTTTCACTGACTTAGAGTCTCTATGCTGCAGTTCTGTAGGTGTTCTCACTCTTTCCTCTCTCTGTGCAGGGGAAGATAGACATCTGCAAGTTCTGTCTGGGAATGGAGAGGGTTACTCTCTCTCTCGGGCCTTGCGATGGTCCCGTGGTCTCTGCCTGCGCTGCCTGAGAGCAGCATTCCAGCATCCGAGCTGAGGGGGAGGGAGAGCAAGGGCTCGGCCCTGCCTGGCTGTGGCTGGGATTTACAGCCCAGCTGTTTCTGAAGCCCGAAGGGCTCAATTGCAGCTCTAAACCCCCCTCCCCCTACCCCTGCCTCTGGGTGGGGGGTAAAGGCTCAGTCTTACTGGAGAGAGAAAGCAGAGACTGCTTCTCTTGCAAAAGCAGGAAGGGTCCTGTATAGGGTTTTTTTCCTCGAAGGCAGATCAACTTTTGATTGGTTTGCATACCTATCAATTCTCAAAACTAGCTGGTTATAGGTTCTGTCTCCCAGGAAGGAAGTTGTATTACTTCCTGCAGCATGGGTCACTTCTGACATTGACCCCTCCTGGGCAAATGCAGGACACCTACTTCACTTACTGCTGCTGCAGAGTAATAGTCCAGCAACAGCAATACGTGGTTATACTTTGAAATTGTTCAAGGGAAAGGGTTGAAGAGCAAACACAAGAATTTTTAACCACAGGAGGTGCAAGTCTTATGTGTTTCCTGGAGAGAACTGTTCCCTTTATGCATGAAATGAAGCCCTGACACCTTCATGGACTGTCCACAGGTAATCCCTTATATTCCTTTTCTGCACTTTTCAGCTTAGCCCCTTTGCACAATTAATTACTTATATTAGAAAATGTTCTGCCTACTGTGTACCCCCAGTTCTCCTAAGCACTGTAGGGCTCTTCTGCATAAGTGTGTTTGTGTGTGTGTTTGCACACCCAGATGAAAGAGGGAGTATGGAACTGGCATGTGACCAGTTTCTCTCCCACCATCTCCTCTCAGGAGTTTCCCTCTCACTGTTATTGTCCCCTCTCTGTGTTTTGATTCCTCTTTTTTCAATACAAAATTATTTAACTTATCTTTTCAACAGCCCAACAGACATTTAAGGTAAAATGTATTTCTCTTGGAACACCAGCAGGCTGAGTGGACTGCTTTGTTAGCTGAGGTCAGCATGTGGTGTGCTTGTGCAGTGAGACTGGCATGTTCTGCCTCACATACCAAAGCGTGAAAGCATGCACACAGCCCTTATTTCGGCTTTAGCTAATTTATGTGATACCCCAGTCATGTTTCTAGTCCCTCAGGTGACATTGATTCCTCTTCTCTTTTGTTCCTCTCACTTTCAACAGTGCTCATCACAGTTGGACCTCAGCAAAATTTACGCTGTTTTCCCAGGACATTGAAGACTAACTACTGCAGTGTCTCACTGTAGGTCTGTTTCAGTGATGACAATATTTTTCTTTGTGCTACCAGTTCCATAAGAGCCCCTTCTAGTGACTGTCGTGAGAATCTACATATAGCGCCATCTCTGCTTGGTTTGCAGCACTTTTTTTTCAGACCCAAGAAGACAGGAGGTACTGAGCTCACTTAGTGATCTGAGGTTAAGTAAAGGTATGCTAATAGTCTGCTTTCCACATGCAGTCAAGTCTGTAAAGAGCAATAGGGACTGGCTGCATTTTCTGATGACCTTGGTGATGATTGCTGATCACCTGGTGATGACTAGTTTCGATCACTTTTCAGACAGAACAAGGAGAAGTAGCAGGGAGATTTTTCAAGTGCTCTTATTTGTTGTGTGAACAGTGACTGCTTATCAACCTTGACTACACCAGGTCTGGTGCTTTCCTTAGCACTGGTCTTTTAATTCTCAACTGCTGCAGGAAGTTACTCTTCTAACATTGATTTCTTTCCTGTTTTTATAGAAGTATAGCAGCTTCCTAATTACTGAGAAGCTGACTAAAGCTCTTCTCTAATAAATCTTAACTATGCAGAAGGTTCTTGTGACCTGACTATTAAATGTTTAGAAGTTCATTGTAGATTTTCAATCAGAGGAATCTCTTGATTTCAGTGGGTACTAAGAATGCATTAAAACTGTACGACTTAAGTAATAGTTACTGACCATCAGACAATTGCATTTGTGTTTTAGAACCACTGAAATACAAATTCTAAAGATGCATTTTTCCCATTATATATTCCTTTCCTAAACCCTCATTGGAAGCCTGCACTATGTTTCTAGTCCTGAGAACAGACACTGGTTAACTTCCTATGTGGTGAATAGTGTTTGCTGTTTCAGCAGTGTTACACACAGTTTGAGACCTCCTCTTGAAAAATTTAAAAGCATAACCACTGGTTTTATTATCCTACTGCAACTTGTGACTGAAGTGGAGCAACAGCCTAAGTAAGTATTAGTTAACAAGCCTTGCATACTATGTGATGGAGGCAGACTTTGCAGCTAGAGCTTCTTGGGAGCCTCTCTTGATGTCCCATGTAGAGGAGTTAGGCACAGTGTCTTTGTGGGAATCTTAGACTAACCGAAAGAAATGAGACAACATGAAACCTTTTAGCGTACAGATGATCAGTTGCTGCTAATCTACAGCATCACAAAAGTGAAGTCAGCGATGGGAAGCTTTCCTGACAGTAGGGAAGGGTGGGAGCTTGACTCAAGCAATCTACGTCACTAAAAGAGCACCTGTTGTAGGAATTTTTCTGCGGTCATGCTCAGGAAGTCACAGGGCCACCCAGAAAGCCAAATGCAACCTAATTGCACCAAATAACATTTATTCTCACACCTTCCCCTTTTTTTATTGAAATCATATTTTATCTTAAATATTTGCAGCTATGATGTTTCTGGGATCTGTGGCATCTTCTTAAGATGGAATACCTTTTCAGACAGTGGCATAGACCAAAGAAGATTAAAAGCACAATCACTTTCAGTTAATACACTGAAGGTGAAAAACCTTGATTCTCTCACTTATTTAACTTTGTATGTGGCATGTATGCCAGGATTGTCTACCTTGTTCATGAGTAGTGCCAAAAATTAGTATTTTCTTTAGGTTATGCATCAGTATAGTTGAAGGTTTGCAGTTTAGTTTTTTCTCCTGTGTTCCAACTCGGGCAGAAATTTAGCTGGTCAGAACCAATAGGAGTTTTCTATCAGATCTTGGTTTTCAGCGTATTGATGGCAGGCCTTCCAAAGTAGGGATTTTGTTTGAGATGCTTTAATTTTAGTTTCTTCTGTGAGTGTTTCCCTTCTAAGTTCTTAGTTCACTGCTGGGATGATCGATGCAAAGTTGAACAAACACAACTGATTTGAGCATTTCTGCAGCTCTTTTTTGGCAGGGATCTTCAGGGAGACGGTGAGTGACAGAACTGGCAGGCTGGCTGTGCACCAGCCACGAGCAGCTGTCTGTTGTTACAGGGAGCAGAGGCTTTCAGAGGCGAGCTGAAAACTGTACTGTACAAGAAACTGAGCAGGGAAGCTGGGTTGGGCTGACTGCTCTTCCTAATGTTACTCAGCTGCTGTGATAGCTCTGGTGCAGTGCCAGTTAAGTAATGTGAATGTGACATTGCGAGCAGCTAGCAGTTGGACTTTAAGGCAGAGAGAATGGGAGGTTTCTTACGAGGCAGCAATTAATTGAATCATCTAAGAGAGTGTGGAGTGGCTGAAGTACTCCCTGGTGTGAATGAGTTGAATAAAGTTGCCTTTAATACAAACCTGGAGAATCTAGTGTTTTTAAAATAATTTGACTGGTGAACTGAATTCTAGTGACAGATGTTGTTGGGCCAGGTAATTGTCTGGCAACTCAGTTTCACTGTCACCTGGAATTACTTACACCTTTTTCCCGTTTCTTTGGAATTAGGAAGTACTTCTTTCCATAATGTATTAAGTGTCTTTGTTTAATTCCAAAATAAGAGATCAAAATAAGAACTGTTATACATACCAAATTTCAGATTGCAGGGGTGTGTGTCTGAATTTCTTTGTTTTGCTATATTTCCTTTAGTACTTACTCATGTGTCCACAAAGCTTAGTGATTGTTAAATCACTGTGATAGTGAAAATAAAATTTTTCCAGTGAATGTAATTCAAGCACCATCATTTCAGAAAACAAATAATGCTGATTTTCACTTCCCCTCAGTACTTCTTATCCCTAAGTTTTTGAACTAAACATTTTTAATCATGACAATGTTTAATTCTCAAATCAAACCTCTGTAAGCATTAAATTGTTAGATTAATAAAGACAACTTGAAATAATCCTCATGTGGCCTTAAACTGTTTACAAACCAATTGAAATTCTTAGTTAAACTCCTTCTTCTCTCTTTTGATTTGGACTTAAAATAATGGCATACAAGTAAGACCTGTTAACATTCTGAACAAAAGCTTAGCCATTTTTTTACCTGGTTCACATTTTTTAATGCTACTTTGCTAATAGCGTGGGGCTCTCTCATACTGGAATGTAATAGGAGTGTTGCAGGCAGTGGAGTTACTGGGCAGCAGTGCTGTCAACAGTGTCATGAAATATTGCTCTCTCAATTAGCTTGGTTGATGTTTTTTTTGTTGCCCCCACTGTACCGTTCTTGGTAAAGAGGGTGGAATTCAGTGTTTGTCAAGTGTGTGGTGTATTTAAGGAGCAGCCTTCAGTGTCAAACCAACCTCTGGGTTCCCTTCCAGCAGCAGTTTGTGAAGGAATGCAGTGTCTCACTGCTGCCTGGCAGGACCCATTTCCTTTCCCACACCAGTCTGCTTTGCCCATGAGTGTAGGGGTAGGAAGGGGGATCACACATGGTCTTGACACCTAATGAGAAGAGGAATTAAGTGGTAAGAGCATCTCTTCCTCAGGTTTTTTAGCTCTTAAAGAAATTGATTATCATTTTTGCGTCTGTTTATAAGAAGGTGGGTTTTGTATCTAAACTGCTGACTGGCTTTTAGAATCTGCTTACAAAAATTAGAGTATGTGTGTATCACATCATGGTGATTTACTTGGAGATGAACTTGCACTATATATTAAAACACCCTTTCTCCCTGAGAAATTCAGTGTGCAGGTGTGTTTTGGGGGAGGGCTGTTTCTGGTTTTGCTTATCTCTTTTGGTCCATGGAAGGTTGGTTGAGGTAGGTGCTCTTCTATAGCACAAAAGTCTTTTGAAGAGAGGTTGAAAGTACTGTGAAATTAACATAGTTTGGTGAAACTTTGAGAACTTTTTCTGTTTTTTCAAAGAAACAATTTTAAGAAGCTGTGGGTTGGTTTGTGAATTTATTTTCCCATCTTTAGTCTTGTGAAAGCTTTGAGTACAATCAAATATCAAGTCTATGTTAGGTGGTTTTCAGAAAAAAATTTTTAAGGTCTGTACTTTTATTTTTTTCCTGTCTTTGTTCCTTAGTGCATCTGAATAACTGTATTTTATGAGAGAAATGGAAACCTTTCTATTTCAGGCCTTCGTCTCTGAAAGACAGAAAATTGAAGGAGGAGAAGAGTGGATGAAGTCTTCAGGGCACAGAGGGATGGGAGCAGAAATGTCTTTTAAAGACATCAAAATGCACTGTCGAAGTGGTTTCTAAACTTTTACTTTTAAATTAATGCTTTCTCATGTTTGAGCAGTTCAAAAATTGCTTCTATATAAAAAATGTTACAAGAATGATAGATGGCCTACAAGGTGTCCATAGTCACCTCTTGTGAGAGACTTGTGTTCTCAGTGCTATAATCTTCACAGCAACAAACTCTGATGTCTAACAGGAGGAAAAACAAGATCTGTTGTGTTAGTAACCCTCAGTTCATGCAGAACCTTTGTGTCTTATGAATGGACACTGCTTCTCCTAAATGTGTTGCCTGTAGGTTGTGTTGGTGGCCAAATGCCTGTGGCATTCTAATTTTCATCTTCTACTAGCCTGTTTCCTTGAAACTGAGTTAGATGCAGGAAACTAATTTAATGAAGTTAAAGAGATGTCAGGCCTGTAAGGGGGCCAAAGATCACGGCGTCAATGCTATGAGTTGTTAGGTGTATATTGCACTCATGGGATCTGAACAAGAAACGCTAATACCTCTCATAATTATTCCATTTAAAATGCGAAATTGGGAGTAGGATGTGTTAAGCAGTGGACTAATGAATTTTTCTTCTGGTTCCTTTCTTGTTTAGTTTTATGCTTAGAGTATGTTTTCAAGTATTACTTGAAAAATGGCAAAATCATTTTGCAGCTGAGTCACAGTCATGAAGTAAAATTTGAACTATGGAAGCTGCAGATGACAGGTCTTGCTCAGAGGTAGATGTTTTTTGTCCTCACCTCGGACAAGGTGCTAGGCTGAATTTTGTACCAGACAGTATATAAGCTGTATTAAGCAGATGTGGCATCAAATACATAACAAGCACACTTACTATAATAATTCTTTATTTGTATAAGCTGCATTCTGAGCACTTCTACCCGCTACATCTCCTTCAGAAGCTGAGTTTGGATCTGCAGAAAACAAACTGTATCTAATTCTTGCCAGAACAGCTTCAAAATACACTCTTTAAGGGTGACAAAACATCCTTACAGACACTTCCTCTTCCCCCTAGATCCTGCCTTTTTCTGTCAGAATTCTTGTGGATGATCTTTGATGCTATTGCTAGCTATCTTTCAGCTACATACCATACTGTGGAGATGGATGAAGCTGGTGGGGTGAGTGGCAAGACCTTTACAGATGTGTAGGTGCTCTGCCTCACCAAGGAGTGAAAGAGCTGCTCCATCCTCTTTGAGAGTCAGTGGGACAAGAGTGGAAGCATAGGCATGCCTGTAAGCACGTGATGGATAAAGTAGAGAATAGTGTTTGAATGCATTATATTTGATCCAGTTAAGTTGAATTTTCTGTCTGTAAAATAATAATGATCATAAAAAAGATACTCTGATAAAAACTTTGTAAAGTCCTTCCTTCTTGGGGAGCAGATAATTCTCAACAGTGATCATATGGGGGTTTCTCACAGATTAAAGTGGCACAGAAAGAGGAGAAATTGCTTTTAAGACCTCACAGAATGAATTATCTTGACTTATAAATTGTGGGGTTTTTTTAAAGTTTGGATTAATTCTAATAAGCTTACTTTTATAGTTGCTACACATTACAGAGTTAGTTAGGAAAGTGATACACTACTTAAGCTTCTCTGGTCCTTAGTTTTAGAGAATTTCATGGTTGTAAAATGAATAGGTTTATTAGCAGTGGAAAACAGTAACGTACAGTATAATCTGAAAGGAAGAGCGGTCATCTTTATTTATGATGGAGATGCAAAACATTTAAGATGGTAAGCTCTATTTTTGCCTGTAGCTTACATATATAGACAGAGTTTGGAAGGTTTTTCTTTCCAGCTGTGTCTTCTGCTTGGTTCAATCAGCTTATCAGATAGTTGTATAATAAATACAAATTAATGGATTGGGAATATAAAACAAAAATCTGCTGTGATGTGTCTGCCTAAAAAGTAGTAGCTGAAACATAAGAGCTGATTGGTTGTTTTGCTGAGCTTTATGAGCTCTAGAGGTCTGTCTATTGATTAAAAAATTGCTATGAGTGATAAATATTTATCTCCCAGAAACAGAAAAATGGATAAGAAGTATGGAGTAGTCCAAGCATGAATCAAATAGGTTAAACCCCAACAAAGTGAAATGAAATTTAAGTCCTTAGAAAGCAAGGTGAATTCCAGAGAGAGCAGATTCTTAGAAGCAGTGAATCCCAGCATTTCTTTGTTAGATCATTCCAGGAAAGGGAACGGGAGCTGAGAGTATATGAGTTGAAAATTCAGTAGCACTGCTGATAAAAAGAAAAGAATTCACAATTACAGTTGGAGGTGAGGGACTTCACAGAGCAGGTAGACATTCCTGCAATCTTTTGTTTTCTGTGTGTTTATATAAAAAGCCTGTTTACTAGCTGGTTTTAACAGTAACAGAATTGCGGCTTTTTCTCTTTTCAGAGGTATTTCTTGTAATTTTTTGAATTCACACATTAAATGTAGCTTCTGTTTTCTTTCTCTTTGTGTAGGCAACATGAGTTTTGTGACAGGTACCCTGAAAGTGCTATGGAAAGAAAAACTGGGGAAGCACCATGAGTTATCAGAGAGTAAAATCTTTATCAAATAGGTGAAGAAAGTAATAAAAATGGGAATAGATACGGGACTCATTCTGAAGTAGAGTCAATATGAAATCAAAAAAAGGAACTATTACCCCTGTAAAGCATCCTGACAAGGCTGATTTTGGATTAGGAGGACAGATGATGCAAGGGGCTTGTAAGCAGCTAAATCAAAGGCCAAATGGCTTGTTATGTGAAATGTGGTGCATGGGAAAGGAGGAGTGAGGACATAGATTTCTGTAGTGATTTGTCTGTATGCTTTGTTTTTTCTCCTGTGAGTCAGAGGTCGCATCAGAGTTGTCAGAGCATAATTAGCTGCCCATATCTTGCAGAGTCTGGTTAGAGGCATGTTCTCATGCTTTGTGCCATTCAAAACACAATGCTAGCACTTTTTCCTGCTTAGTTTTTCTAAGTGGCTGTGAATAAGCTTTTTCAAATAGTCATTTTGGAAGATAGCAGTTAGACTGCAGTAACAAAAGCCTACAAGGCTAGAATAAAGGCCAGTAAGAGATTTGAAATAACAATTTGACATGGTGAAAAGCCTTATTGTGGTTTTAAGAAAACTGAAAATCCTCCACAAATGTACCAAAACTGATTTACAGACAGAGAGGTATGTTTGTAGTGACCTTGGGTCCGAATACCTGCTTTGAGGATTTCACCAAAATGGTTTGCAGATCAGAGAAATAAAAAGCATGTGTAGTAAGTATACAGTTACACTTGATCTATGGAATGAAAAACAAAACTTCAACTCTTATTTTCATGTTCTCTGCACTTTTTTTTACTACAGAAATTGTGATTGTAATTTGTTTCCTAAAGTTGTTCAGTGACAAATGTGCTTTTATGCATCTGAAAATATCTATTGAAATCAGAGAGCAGCAAGATATATATCATGTTCTAACTCTCCTTTGGTGTCCTTACAGAGATTTCTCTTTGTTGTTAGTTTGTTCTAAGCCAAAACAATTTATGTTGTGCTAGTAAGCTTTTCATAAAGAACTGTATACCCCATAAATAAGAGAGGCCAAATGGGAATGTGTAAGTAGTAAGGACGGGTATTTTTTATTGGATTTGTTTACAACTTTTGTAGATGTCAGTAGTAGTAAACCTGAAAGAAACCAGCACTGTGCAAGCACAAATGTCCTTAGACATTTCAGCATCCAGTATGCAGTATACATGCTCAGCTGAACAGGAATAGGATTCTTCAGGTTTCATTCCTGTTCCCTATTTAGCGCATGACTGTGAATTTTGCTTTGTTTTTGTATTCTTTCTGCCTTCAATATATGCATATATCTTAAGTTCTGTGATATAGTGCTAGGAAAGGTGGCAGACAAAACTCTCCCTTTCCAGTTTTCCTACTTTTCCATTTGGAGTTTTAAGTCTCAACTGAGAATGGAGCTTTTCTTCAGATAGAAGCCTCAGTCTTGGTTGTGAATCTCTTTTTTGTTTCAGTTCACTGGAGTTTGAAGGCTTAGGTAAGGTGTCCCACCTTGTCAGCAGAAGGGAGCTGGTCTTTCCAGATGCTGAGGAACCCTGTACTTCCTTACCATTCCAGGAACTGTTGGTAGCTCATGTTCCTCATTGCTAGAAGCAGCTGGCCATGGATCATGAGTAGAAAATACCTCATCATGAAAGGAGTAAGGAGGATCTGTGTAATGGTATGGAAAGTGATGAGAGAAGAAATAGCCTATTTAAGATGAACTATTAAATCTCTGAGAGGGTTGGTTGTGTTATGTCTTTCCCAGCAACCTCTGCTTGATAGGGTAAACTGTCTCTTGTGTTTCTAAATTCAAATTTTACATTCTCTTTTGACATAATCACATTGATTGGATGATTCAATGATTTGGAGACAACCATTGAAAAATTTGCCTTTTAGTCCAAACTGAGGATCAGGTGGAAGTGTATAATCACCTCTTGCTAGATGCTATAGATTAAGCAATGCTTGCATTAGAATGTGAAAATAGTTTCTATTTTTCTATATTCAAGACTGAAGTGGACTGTAGAAGGCATGGTGTTCCTGGTTTACCCCTTTGTCTTGAACTGAGAGGTGCTGTTAGACTTTGCCAGAAAATCTGTGTCATTAGAACATTTTGTTTACTATGTGTGAGAGTTAGGTAGGTAGTTACAATTGTAAAAGCAGATAAAAATAGCCAGTTCCAAAATAGATGAGTTTCACCTTGTTCTTTAACTAACTTGTGATTTCTGCTTAATAAATTTATGTAGAATATGTCTCAGGATGCTGTGAACTAGAGTGTATTGTGAAGTCACTTCAGAAGTCTTGTCAATAAGGAGAATTTGGGAATAAAGCATTGTGCCAGAGAGATGTAGAAACAATAGAGCTTTAAATTAATTCAAGTTGCAAAAGTATAGGAGAGACCAGTTAAATCATTGTCACCAATGACTATGATGCTCTGAGTGCATACAATCAAACAGTTTTCTCCTGTGACTGCCTGCCAGGTATCTGGCCTTATCCTTGAGGGTGTGTAGTTCTCCTAGCAGTTGACCCACTGATTGCAGGAGGGGTGGAAGGAATGGAGTGTGTGTGTGTGCTGTCTTGTCCATAGGGTAAACAACCACCAGCAGACTGTTAAACTCTTGTAGGGCTGTCATTTAATTCCATTATAAAGTAACTGTGAGAAATTACTCATGCTGAGACTGCACAGTTACATTTACCAGCTTCTTGTGATTGTAAATGAGCCAAAATAAGCATCTAGTGAGCCGTATGCATCTTTTTTGACGTAAAATAGTTTAGACAACAAATAGTAAAATACTAACTAGAAGAAAAATAGAAAATGTTACACAGATATGAGACTGGCAGATTAACATCTTTTCCTCCTACCTGTGTACTGTCATTTGTATACATGAGCAAATCAAAGTGCTATTAACATAGATATTTCTGATCTTCTTGTGTGTTTGTATTAGAGAAACAAACAGACTTGTTTGAACTGAGCTAGTTGTAGACCTTGCAGGGGATAACTTCCTGTGTTGTTTCTTTTAATTTATTGTGTGGTTCTCTTGCATCTCTGGAAGATGAGATTCTCTTCTTTATATGCAGACCTTGTGGATAGAAGTTGTAGTGTCAGACAAGTTACTTTTGACTAAACATGAAAGTGCTGAAATTGACTACCAGTGTTTTGTAGAAAGGTAAGATGCAATCTATGTTCTGCATGAAGGTGAATGGGTGGAAAAAACCCTGGGCTCATGAAGGCTATGCGATAAGTGATTTTTAAATTTTTCTACCGGTTTCTGGTTTTGATAGTTCTAGTCACTTACAAGATGAGTTGGAGTAAAACTGTAACTAAATTAGCTTGGACTTCATGTCACCAGAAACTAAATGTCAAAATTTCATGGTAGCTTTTTGTTTTTTTTACATAAGCTCATTAAATTGAGACCCATACCTTCTTACGTTTTTGTAGAGTGCCTTGGACTTCAAAGAGACATTATGGGGCTTCCCCACGGTGTCACTGCATAAATAATATGATTTGATATTAGTCTGATCTAACTTCTTAGCATCAGTGTGTCTTCTCCAGAGTGACCTTCAATTTAGAAGGTGATTACCATCAATATCAGTGAGTACCTGGTGGTTTCTTACTGTTTTGGTGGCACTGTCTGTCTTGGAAAGCATTTATTTCAAAGCAAATCTTCTGAGCAGTATCACTCTGCCAGGATTCAAATTTGATGATTTGCATCCAAAAAGTTTAGTGTAATCTAAATGTTCTTGAGGAGCCATATTCCCCCTTTTTTGTTTTTGATAACAGGCATTTCTCCTACCATGAACAGTAGCATATCATAAACTGCCTACATACTTTACCATCACCCAGGGTCTGCAATTGCTGGGGAGCCCCATTTCACAGTGAGGACCTGGAGAGCCTTTCCTGGGCAAGGCTTGCAAGTTTACCTTGAAAGGGGGTCCAGCTTTAAGACCAAATCAGCAAGTCAAAGTGACTTGATTTCATTTTTAGTGCAGAAACACCTGGGTCTGATGGCATACGTCCCCTGCCAGCCGGGGCCAGGGCTTGGCCGGAGCCAAGACCTTGACTGGAAGAGTTTCCCTAACATGTCTTGCTAACAAACCTCTATCAACATCTGTTGAGAAAGTTTCTTAACATGAACAACCTACAAGCAACCAAAGGAATGCATATAAGTAACATTAAATAAGAAATCCCTTTATAAAAACTCAGTGTATTCATGTTACGATATAAACAACATATTCAGAATCACTAATCATACTAACTGCTTTTGTGCAAAAACCCTTAAAGCTAATACTGCTGCATGACGTTCGCCCTGTTGAGTGGAGCCACCTGTTTGAGTGATTGCATCATGATCTTCTTGCCACATGTTTGATTTATTGCATATTTGCATTCATTTTCTCCTTGCCATGTAACGTCTGCCTTCACTGCATGTCCTAGTTCTTGAAAAGGCAGTATACATCTTACATGACAAGTTTAGTAACCATACATGAGTACTTCCTCTGAAGAGCTTAGACCTTGCTATGCAGTGTTAAAGTAAGGAACTATATAGAGAATATTTCCCAAAAGCTCAAAATGGGACAGAAATTTTCTTAGTTGTGAAATGGCTTGCAAACATACTGACTTTTTGTAGATTATTTATATCTTCACTTACAAAATGACTCATACAGCAACTAAATCATCTGCAGGAGACTTAACAATACCTAAATTTGCTAATATTCCTTCATAGAAGGTATATAAATCCAGGCCTGGGACATTACATTTATATTAACATTAATTTCCTGAGTGGAAATCTCCAAGATGTGCTGAAAAATATTGTATATGTGCTGTTAACAAGGTCTGAGTCAGAACTCGCTGCAGGGTGAGAGGATTACTGCCTGTATCAAATCTTGATCTGTAGGTTTCCCTTCAGTTTTATGGGGAGGAAGGGAGGGCAGCAGGGTAGGAGCCGTTCTTCTGGATGGGCCCCCCAGGACAGGTGTCTGAATCTCCCTGCCAGGGCCGCCCATCCCCACCACCACCACTTTCTGTGGCTGGATGCTACACGTTGAGAACAAAGCCACTGATGCAATGGGGTTACCCCACGCCTGCCTCTGTGCCCGGGCGTGGCTGCCACTGGATGGGCGGGCTCAGCTGGCGCTGGCCAGTCCTGGTGCGCTCTTGTGGGGTCAGACCTGCTGCGCTGTGTTTCCCATGCTGCAGGCGCCGCTGCTGCTGTGCAGAGCCATGGGCCAAGGAGCCACCCGTGCTGGGATGAGCTGCTATTTCTGGCACCCTGCCAGCATGCCCTGGGTGTCCGCTGAGGCTACCATGGCGCTGCCAGAGCAGCCCCCACCCAAGGAGCAAACGTTTCACTGCAAGACACTGGAGGGAGAATATTGGAGGGTTGCAAAGATGGTGCTAAGAGTTCGTCCAGTGTGTTGGAAGTAAATGCACGTGGACCTGAGGGCTCAGAGGAATCCATTTCTGAGGCTGCAAAGTAGCAGATCTCCGTGTTACTCTATTTAAGAGCTGCCATATTAGCCCCCCATGTGGCCAAGTGCCCGTAAGTATCGGCATCGCTGTTCCCAGCAATAAAAAAAAGTTTCTGTCCTACTGCTTGCCAGGCTTCAAAATGAAAAGTCCCAGTAGAAGGGAAATGTGTGGACACCCAGTCCAGCAAGGTACTTAGCTTAGCATCGGAGATGTCTATATTTTTCCGATGCAGGAGCTGCTGTAACAGGCCTAGACTCTGACTTTTGTTTTGGGGATATTTTTCCTCCCATAATTCTTCCACTGCTCACCTGATAGGTGTTGGGTGCACATTTGGGCTCCTTTACCAAACTTTTCCTGGTTGACTCCGATTCCTGATTCAGTGGAAGTTGCTATTGGTGTGGTCCACATCTTTCACGGCTTGTGCTATGTCCCGATTCAGGCGCCGTTCGTAGCAACGGGGAACAAAGACACGGACCTCCTTGCTTTCTCCAAAGAAGATTGTTTATTGTAACAAACTGAACCCTGTTATATTCTAAACTTAACCCGAACAAGCACTCATTGGCTGCCTGCCACTGCAGTGTCAGTGCTCGTGTGTGCCTTTTCCCAATCAGTTCTCTGGCCATAGAATCACAGAATGACTGGGTTGGAAGAGAGCTTCAGCCCTTGCCCTAACACCTCCACTAAGCCATGATGCTGAGTGCCACATCCAATATTTTTTAAACACATCCAGGGATGGTGACTCTACAACCTGCCCAGACAGACAATTCCAGTATTTAACCACTCTTTCTGTAAAAAACTTTTTTCTAGCATCCAACCTATATTTCCCCTGGCTCAGCTTCAGATTGTGTCCTCTCGTTCTGTCAGTTGCTGCCTGGAGAAAGAGACCAGTCTCCACCTGACTACAGCCACCCTTCAGGAAGTTGTAGAGGATGATAAGGTCACCTCTGAGTCTCCTTTTCTCCAGGCTAAATAACCCCATCTCCCTCAGTCATTCCTCATAGGGCTTGTGTTCCAAGCCCCTCACCAGCCTTGTTGCTGTCCTCTGGATGTGCTCAAGCATCTCAACTGCCTAAACCGAGGGGCCCAGAACTGGACACAGCACTCAAGGTGTGGCCTCACCCATGCCGAGTACAGGGGGAGAATGACCTCCCTGGTCCTGCTGGCCACACTATTCTTGATATGGGCCAGGATGCTGTTGGCCTTCTTGGCCACCAGGGCACACACTGGCTCATGTTCAGTCAGCTGTTGACCAGTACCCCCAGGTCCCTTTCCGCCTGGGCACTGTCCAGCCACACCGTCCCCAGCCTGTAATGTTGCAGGGGGTTATTGTGGCCAAAATACAGGACATGGCACTTGGACTTATTAAACTTCATCCTGTTGTACTCTGCCCATCCATCCAACCAGGTTACTCTGCAGAGCCCTCCTACCTTCCAACAGATCGACACACGGTCCCAGCGTAGTGTAGTCTGCAAATTTACTAATGAAAGACTCAGTCCGCTCATCCATGTTGTCAATGAAAATACTGAACAGAACTCACCCCAGCACAGACCCCTGAGCGACACCACTAGTGACTGGCTGCCAGCTGGATGCAGCACTGTTTACCACCACTCTCTGGGCCTGTCTATTCAGCCGGTTCTTGACCCAGCAAAGAGTGCTCACGTCCAAGCCGCAGGCTGCCAGCTTTGCCAGGAGTATGCTGTGGGAGACAGTGTCAAAGGCCTGGCTGAAGTCCAAATAGATGATATTCACAGCCTTTCCCACATCCACGAGGCATAAAAGGAGACCAGATTGGTAAAACATGACCCACCCTTCCTAAATCCATGCTGGCCATCCTGTAAGTGCTGTGTGATGACACTCAGTATAAACTGCTCCATTACCTTACTGGGTACTGAGGCCAGGCTCCTCCTTCCTACCCTTTTTGTGGATGCCTGCTACTGCAGGGTCGATGCTTGTGGGTACCTTTTCCCAATTTGCTCCCTAATCATGTGCTGTCCCTGTGCCTCCCCAGCCAATCCCTGCCTCATGCACAAGGCATGCCCATGCCAGCCATACAGCCCCATCTCTGGTTACAGGTCCTGGTTTTTATCTCGCTGTTAGCTGAACCTTTCCCAGAGTGCTTTCTGTTGAGCAAGACTGAGCAGAATTTCTTGTCTCCCACATGAAACAATATCAAACTTTGTATCCACTTACTACTCCAGCAGTATGCTATTCTTGTGTCTGGCCTTCAAGTTGTGTGGCAGGGAGAGCCTACACTTCCACAGACACGAGGATACATAACCTTCTTCCTCTGTGCAGACATTAGCGCATGCAGACATCTCGCAAAAAACGAGAAAGCATTGAAAACCACATTTGTACATTGGTTTTATGATGAGGCTTGAAATGAGATAGTGAAAGTTTGAGGTATTTATGAAAGTAAATGAGGGAAAGAAGAATCAGGGGTACTTCAACACGATCATGTTTTCACAAGAGAGCCAGCAGTGAATTTGTAGCAATAATATTAATGGCGCATGAAGACTAGCCAGTTTCAAACAGTAAAACTAAAGAACTGGAATTATGTAAGTGCACCTGTAGGATGGAAAGCGAGGAAAAAACAGCTTCCTTCTTTTACTGCAGGCTGAAGTTGAGGGGACACTGGCCTTACTGTGTTGTAGTGTAGCTTGTGTGATCCCTTTAGCAATGCTGATGTCTTAATTGAAAAACAGATAATTTCTCAAAGTGTGTTATAATTACCTAATTGATGGATACTGCAGTGATCCTAGCTGATAAGATAGTGACTGGTCCTTTCTCAAAGGGGATGGTTTTCAGTTCATGACTGTTTTTTGCTTGTAGTATCACAGCTTAGTAGTCCTCCTTTAATCACTTTGTAATACGGGCTATTACAAACAATTACCCTGACCCACTTACTGTCTTTAATGTTGGCTGCAAAACATGAATATTGATGGTCAAATATAAAACTTCTTACTGGTCTGATCTGCCATTTTGATGTATCATTCTCTTGTTCACATGCAGTAACCCTCTTAAAGTATAAAACACTGAAAATAACACTTCTGCAAATTGCACTGAATAACTACTTTGAAGACAAAGAAAAGGGCTTCTTGAATGTGACTTCATAAAATAAACTATTAATTGATATTTCATCTTTCATTTAGTCATGTTAGTTTTCTTTTTGTACCTGATTAAAGTCTGCTTCCCTGTATGTTTTTCCATTGACGTGTCTTTACCACCTGTTAGTAAGAACCAATGTAAAGTGGAGACAATATGACTTTGTCCTGTGCAAGTACAGTTCACCCCAGCAAGAAGAACTATGAAAAATCTGGTTTCTCCCTTGAAAATCTTGATCTACCATCAATGGCAGCCAAGAAGTACTGCAGCTTCTTTGGTTTTAGTGAAGTTGAAACAACTGCAGTAACCTTTTACTTCTGTAGTGAGCTGAATTCCAGCTTTTTAATGGAGGGTTTCATAGGAAAGGGTGTAACAGAAATGTAGTCACCATTGCTTAGGGTTCTGGTTTCCCCTTCAAGAATTTTATCAAGAGCTGGATAGTTTCTTTACTTTTAGAAAAACAGATTTAACCATGTAAGAGTATTTGAGCAAATAGTTTTCTAGAAGAACAGTGTACTAGTGTAAGACTTGTAAATAAGTTTTACTTAGAGACAAAATTGTCCCTAATTGATACATTGTGCAAATGAACCAGGAAATCTATTAGTAATCTTTAGTGCTGTCACACTTTGGAGAAAGAGAAGTAGTGCCTGTTGAGTGTGACTTCATTTTGTTGATGCTAATTGTCTGGTGGTAACTGCAAGTCTTGTGCTGCAATTCATGCACACGTTGTATTTGCAGTGGTCCACCTCTTGAAGTCAGCACTTCTTTGTTTTGTTGTTTCAGAAGCAAGGCAAATTGTTGCTGTGCCAAGAACCAGTACTCTCAACATTTTGTTATTATTTTTAAAGGTCTCCCCCTTCGATTTTTTTTTTTTTAGAGCAACACTAATGTTAGTGGGAGAAAAGGTTTGTTGTCTTTTAGTTGAGTAAATTCTCATAGATAGTCCAAAATTATTATGGTTTGTCACTGATGTTTAACAATACTAAGACTGACAAAATGTACGCATGTGGTTGTGTGATATATCCCCAAGTCTGCTCAGAATTTTAAACTCACTTTTAAAGGAGTGGTAGAAAATGTCAGGTAATTGCTGCCTAGAGGGCATGGTTTTTTCAGAGCAGCTTAGGGGCAGATGAGTGTGAAAGATCTGTTTGGTTTTGTTGATTTATTTTGTGACTTTTGTGAATGTTGAATATGAGGCCAGATTCTGGTTCAACTTTGTCAAGTCTAGCAAAATGGAAGATTTTTATGGGTAAAGTCGGGTCTTGTTAGTCAGCAGTCCCTAGTGTGTCTCTGTTCATGACTCTGCCACTGATTTTGTAGATGACATTAAAACAAGGTGTTTCCCATCCCACCACCCCCACCAAATCCTCTGAAAGTTGGTGCCAATAATACTGGTTTCCTTAGTCAAACACTTACATATGAATTAAGTTACTACTCTATTTGTCTTGAAGTGGTTGAAAATTCGTAAGTATCTACACTACTGTAGACTTAATATACTGTGTTAAAGAAAACAAAATACACTGAAAATATGAACAAATTCAGTAAAGCAGCATATTTTCACCAGAGGAGTTCCATGAAGTTTTCCTAAAGAAGGTTCTTAATTTCTTTTGAGTAATAACTTTGTATTTCAAGCCTCTATTAGCTTCACTTGGAATGTTAGTCGTGTTACTGAAGACAAAACTGAATGAATAAACTTCTTAAAATATCAGAGGTACTAGGAATTGCTGTGGCCTAAGTTCAAGTTCCAAGGGGTTAAATATATTCTTAATACTTAATTTACTGCAACAGCTGACTTAACCACGGAAAAATGCATAGGTGCCAAGGAGACTCTCACAAGTTGAATAAGCTACTAGCCTCTGGGAATTTCATCCTGATACACATGGTACATATTAGGGGCTCTTGTGGGAAAATTGTATTTTATAGAATGTGAGGGGAAAAAACAGTATAATTCACAAGATGATCAGAATACAAATGCTTTGTTGAAGGAATTTTTACTGTAAGCAAAGAGCAGACAGTCAGGCAATCAAATTCAGTGGGAACAGAAGAATTAAAACTTTGGTTATACTATAAGCAATGCATTAAGTGAATCTTAACCAGCATGGCTGGCAATAAGAAACATGTAAGTTATACTGCCTTCCTTGAGGAACCAGGGCTTTTTTCTCACTTTTACATATCCCTCTGAAAGCCAAGAGAGTCTTGAGGATGTTAACTTTTTCCATATTTTATGAAAATTGCTGCCTTGTGGAAGAGAGGACAGACCCAAATTAGTGCCTCCACTGTAGGACAGGCAACACAGAAGTTGATACTGACCTTTTCCACTGTCCCTCTTCCTGATCCATCAGCCTAGATATGCATCAACACTTGCTAACTCCTCAGAAATGTAAGAGAATTATCCCCCAGAAACTAAAAAACACCCTGGAGAGAAGCCTTGGGAACAGGTGAGGACACCCAAGACACACAAGACCACAACCCATACAAAATGTGGATGAAGTAAGGGCTGTTCTGATAACTGCTTTTCTGTCGTAGTCAAACTTTCCATCTTCTTGTGATGCATTTAAGCTTTAATGGTATGTGTTCTTTTGTTTTTTCTGTTGTCCCCATTTTGTAGCCACAGTCTGACAAGGGGGTGAAGGAAACAGTATTACAGGTCTTTCAAGACTAAGACTGTAGCTTTTTTATTTTTCTCTAACTTCTGAAAAATCATGCTGCTTTCTTCTAATGTTATATTTCTCAGCATGGGCCCTAGCAGATCTAGGGAAGGATGAACAGACTGCTTTCTCTCTAGTCATTTTACTGATCCCCTCTGAGGCAGAAGAGTAAATGCTGAATCCCATTCTTCCGAATTTCTCTTCTTGGGATGATGAGAAGGAATGGGGAACAAAAGCGCAAACACAGTTTGTCCTTCTGCCTTTGCTTTCTGATGAAGCCTGGTAATGTTTGCTAGAAGAGGATAAATTAACCCTTTTTATAAAGAATGTCAGTTTGAACACGTTGCATGTTCAAAATATGTCAATATTAACAGCATCTAGAGGGAAGTGAACAAAGCAAGAATTTCAAAAGGTAAGAACAACCACAGTCAAAGGGAATGAGAGTTGGGAGGTAGAAAGAATTGTTGGTAACTCTATATCCACATGTTTCTCCCAAGTGAATAACTAATTTGTAACATGATAGTCAAGGTTAATTTGTTAACTGATTCCCTGTCATAATCCTCAATCTGAATTATTTCCTAATTGTTTGGTGGGTGTCAAACAATAACCGGCTCCACCATTTTTTGAAAATCATATTCTCACTTAAAAGCGTGGTGAAAAATACCCTTCTTTGTGCCTTCTGGAAGCAGACAGTAGGAAATGAATGTCCTACTTCAGACCATTAAAGCAAAAAAATCCAAAAGGTTTGTTTAGAAACACATAATAAGCAACTCCTGTCTCCTTTACTTGCTAAAAGAAATTGTTTCCAGGGGATGAAGTGGGATATTAGAGAAGCTTTTATGCTCCCGAAGAACAGTGTTTTTAGTCACTACCTTTGTTCTGGGGCAGACAATCAAAATGAAGTTATTCCATGCTCCTTAAACTCCCAGCCCCAAGCTGAGGGAACAAGAGTGTTGAAAACAATATGTATTTATAAGACAGTTACTTCAGGAATTTTGGGGGATCTCTGGAAGAAGATAATAGAGACAAATGGAAAGGTTTTTTCCAATCTCTGATTGACGATCTTAATGCAGATTTGGTCTCCTTGGAGGAGTTGGATGGATTGACTTGCAGTCCAGGCATCACATTGCCTACACAATTGTGTATGCTTTCAAAGGCTGAGATACATGGGCAGCTGTCAAATGTTTGGTGCAGAATTATGGTTATTTGAACACCTAGGATGGTCATACTTATATTTTTTTTTTGATTGTTCATGCAGGAAATAGCAGTGGCATACATATGGCTTCTTGTACATACCTACCTACTTTTCTGAGCAGATGGTTGGGGGATTCCAAAAGAAAAGAGCAGAAGTAAACCATAGAAACTGCTCAGTGCAAGTCAATTTATTGATGTAAGGCCAGGGGTTTTTTCTTTTTTAGTTCCATGAAACTTACTAATTTAATTAATGGTGTTGAAGCCATACTGCAAAGTCTCTGCCAAATGCCAGGTCACTGGCAGATGAACCTTGGGGGTTTCCTGGCAAATTCTCTGCTGTAAAAGCAGTCAGTGAGGGTACAAAGGTGAAAATTGCGTAGTTCAATAGGTACGATATTTACATAAAATAACAATATAGATTGATCACTTTAACTTAGCAAACATATTTCTTACTTGTAGAAAATATGTAGACTTGAGCTTAAACATTTTCACAAGCTGTAGCTTGTAGGTTCACAGGAAATCTGGTGTGTGTGTGTGTGTGTGTGTGTGTGTGTGTTTGTGCTTCCAGCACAGTAACGGAGGCTAGGTAACAAGAATCTGCTTATGGTAGCCCCATTTAAGACACTGAAAAAAGTTAACTCTATCCCAGCCAGGACCACTACAGAAGTGCTATACAGCTCTTGCCTAGAGGCTTTAAAGTTATCCTGAGAAGGAGAACACTCACTTAATGCCTTATTTGAACATATAAGTTCAGATTTGAATTTATATGTTCAAATCTGTGAGTCCATTCTGGGGTGTCATAAGTCTGAAGTGCAGTGTGTTTAGTGCCACAAACCGCTATTTTTACAGGGCTGCTGCTGTGAAGCATCTTTTTAGAAGATGGGACTGAAATTAGATGCTGAAGCTGGTAACATGCCATTTTCAGAAAGTGGCATAATTCCACTGGCATTTTCTTTACCATATTGTTGCATTTTCCTGTGTTTCCTATAGCTGTTGTATGTATTTGTATGAGCTTTACTGTGTCACTAAAAGTAATTACAGGTTTGAAACACTCAGGTGCTGTGTGCTCGTATATTGATATGATGGTAAATAGAGATTAAATGGATTAGGTGGTTTAAAGGATGGAGATTTCCAAGGGAATATTTACCAGCACATATTGTTCAGTGTCCTCTTTAGGTAACTGATGTCTTCTGAAGTCACAGTAATTTGTCCTTATTACTGGGAAGTGTTGTGTGAGTCTTTTGATGAGAGTTCAGACTAAAAATTGAAGTAAATGATTCTCATCTGTTTGTGAAAGGGCATGCATGTTTGGGCCTGTCTTAGCTGTTTTAAATAGTTACTTTTTATATGTGTGTTGAGGCTGTGTCAGTGGCATTTGTGAGCACATGACTGTGCACCCTATTTATGTTACTTGAGTAAAGAGTGACACAGGTTTTGTTTAGCTCTTCTCAGTGGTGTTGCAATTTATGCTTTTTAATACTTCCTTTGAGGTTTCTCAGCTTTTCCTAATTTTATGTTCTAATCTTTTAAGGGATGAGGGCAAGTTAACATATCATGAGTATTGCAACAGTTCTGTTACCCAGAGTAATTATGTTACATTGCAAAAGAGCAGATACATACTTGACTGAAATAGCCAGTCATCCAGTTTTCTGAGATAACCTACTTATGAACATAAAGAAGACTAAGTATTAAGTGACTGTTACTTAAATCGGAATAACAGTTTAAATGCAGGTCTTTTAAAATTCTTATTATATGTTTCTCTCTACATTGATAACCATTTGTTATTATCTTGTTAAATGTAGGAAGTTATGTTAAATCAGCTGTTTGTCTTCATTATGCTCAGCTGGAACATTACATAATTCTCTTTTATCAAGGGTTTTTTCTCAGTGGGGGTATCTGTCTTACATTCAGTCAGTAATAAATGTTGTAAATTGAACTCGTATTGAAAAATGCCTCATTAAGAATTATGAAAGTCAAAACAACCTGCCTTTCAAAAAATGAAATTAAGATTGCTTGTGTGAGTGTTCTGTATTCATTCTGTTTCATGAAGATTTTTTTCTTGCAGTACATTATGTCTATGTGCTACTTCTCCAGCCCACCCTGTTTTCTTGGTTCTGAAGTCTGCAAATAAGAGCTGGTTATACTGTCTTGACCCTGCATTCAACTTTTAGCCTTGTTTTAAGATGGACTTTGCTGTGGGCTTTTTATTACTGGACAGTTCTCTCCTGATGTGTACCACTACCTGTAAAGTGGCCGTCCCTACTATTGCTCACTCTTGTCTTGGGTATCTTAAATACTTCAGCTTGCTCTGTCTGTGGGAAAACTTAGGAGTGTCTGCTTGTGATTGCTTGTGAAGGAAAAATTCAAAATGGCTCAATGTTAATTTCAGTCTGTCTGTCTTTACTTTTGCTCTTAACTAAAGCAAAGTGCAAGGAAAAGATGCTGTTGATTTGTCCTTTCCCCAAAATCTACCCTCAAGCAGACGGTGGTTTGATCCTTTATGCTGTCCTCAGAGGCATGTAAGCAGTTGAGGGAAATGAAGAATGAATGAATTGCTGCTACTATGTGGACCATTATACAGCTTAATTGGTTTTTGTCATGCTGTCTTTTGTGTAAATATTCTTCTTAAAGTAACTTCAGGACATTTTAGAAGATAGCGGTGAATTCTGAAAATAGTTATTTTGCTACTGTGTTTTCAGTATCTGTCCTTTGATTGTTTCTCTTAGCTTAGTTCTACTTTTACTCTTATTAACAAGGTTTGGCTTGGAGGACTCTTAAAAGGAAATAATTATTAAAGACCAGAGATCTACATGTCTCCCATCTCAAGACCCGCGGAAAGTATGTTTAGGCATTTCTACAGGTGGCAACTGTGACTGATTTATTCCTTCTCCTTCAGCACTTCCTGTAATCTCACTTTGTCTAAAATAGCACGGCAAACAGCCATGCAAGCGTTTTTAGTTCCTGAAGCACATGGCTGAAGTTCTGCTGCTGACAGCAGTCAGTTCCTGAAGATGGAGAAGTTGTGTTCTAGAACAAAAGCCCTCTCACTCCACTGCACCTTGAGGTTCTCTGCAGCTTTCAGATGTGGGGCTCCTACTGGCATGTTACTGGCTTTGCTTCGGGATTTTGTACTGAAGTGCACCAGAGGGTCTTCACCCTCAATTTTGTTAGTGTATTCTTTGTAGTATGCTGGATTCTGCTTGTGGGAAGGTTCTTCAGTGCTTACTTGGCATGAGGCTGTGGATGGGCATTTTTCTGACACTGATCTTCTTAGTTAATGAAAAGGGTTTTTTTGCTCCTGTGTTAAATTTCTCAGATAAGAGACTATTCAGAAGTAGCCCTTACTGGTGGCAGGGATGCAGATGGAGGACACGAGTGCATCTGGGTGGTGTGGAGCAAGGAGGTGGTCCTGAGTGTTGGGTCCAAGCTGAGGGGGCTGCTGATTACTGCTGCAGCAGGGGAGATGTGCGGTGGCAGAGGTTCAACCTCACTTGCTATGAGGTCTGCATGAGAGGAGAAGTTTTAGGGTATATGTGGGTTTGTAGAAGATACAGAGTGCTCCCTTAAATGGAGGGGTGGGGCAGAGCACCTGCAAAGAGGAGCCCTTTCCAGTGCCTGCACACCCAAACCCGGAGCTTGCAGCTTGTGATGCTGCTTGTCCAAATTCTGCACCAAGTGAGACTTTTCAGCTGCTGTCTGTTGCATCTTCCTCTTCCACTTGCTTTGAAAAAGGATGAATGGTTTTTAGCCACAAGTTGTACTTTCTTTGCCATTAATGTGAATATTAGTAACTGCACCTATGGGTTGCTATCCTTGGGTCTAGGTGTTCTCTGTCTGCCATCTCTTTGAAACCTCCAAAAGTGTCCAAATGCTCCTGTGTTATCTACCTACAGGGGAAACTATGATAAATGGCAGCAGAATATCATGTCACAAGAGAAAAAAAAGAGAAAATGATGGTGTTTTCGGAGGCAGTTTTTCTGTTATGCTGTCTAGGTTTGGAGTTCTAGTTTGAAAGGCAATTTTAAAGAAGGTCAGTGACAAACAGATGCTCCAAAAATGTGACAGTCAAACTTGTGGCTGATGTCTGTTGAGTTTTGTGCTTACCTTTTCAAAATTAAATTACTAGAACATCATTAATTTACAAACTAACATCACCTGTCTTTGATATATCATGGTATTTTTAAAACACTTGGCTGGTGGAAAGACTTAATCTTCTGAAAACATACCAAAAAATGAGTGGGGAAGCCTGCTTAGAGTTTTGTTCTGGTTAGGGAAACACAGACACATAGCCTTTACTTCAGTTTCTTAACTGAACAATAAATTACATGCACACTGTGCTTAGGGGTATTCTTTTCTCAAATCTTGAAGATCAGACTGGGAACAAAACCTAAGATGTATGTATTTACACAATTTCCTAGGGTAGCTGCTAGTGAAAGAAAAAAACAAAAAAGAACTACCAGAAACAAATACTCAAACAAACAAAAAAAAAGAGAAATCAACAAATAAAAAATAAGAAAGGTAAGAACCTCCAGAATTAAATATGCCAGATTTTGAGAACCCTTCTGCAGTTAACTACTGTCAATCAAATCTACTATGGGAAATAATGTTTTGAATAAATGGTCTCCAAGCAAGGAAATCTGCTTTTATATAAAAAAGTTGAGAGCATGACTCCTTTGAAAGCACATGATATACTAGCATAAAATGCTGATATCCATTTTGACTAAATTAATGTCCTCTAGACAATATCTACTCTAATTCCTGACAGAATTATAAATGAATGTTAAATGGAGGATATTTTTAGATTGAAATTGTCATGCATATATCATTTTGCAGGTTTGAATTGCCTTTCTTCACCCAAAGTGAATCATTACATTCCATTATCAAAACTGAAGAAAACTCTGCAAGTTTTCTGTTCCTCTGCAGCCTTTTTTGAGTCATGACTACTAATGAAACTATGGTGGTTTAAGATTACTTGTTTCCTGTATGTCTGGCTGGTGGTATGCACTCTAATTTTTGTTCAAGATGTTTACACTGAATTATTTCTACTCTCTGTTTTTCAAGCTGTTATTTAATCAATACAATACATGGAGAAAATATGTGCCAGAGGCATACCAAGGCAAGAGAAATACATTGCGAAGAGCAAAAAGTTTAATGTTTGCATTGAAGTATTCTTCACAAACCCAAAACTTAGCTTTGCCACTGATTTTAGAAGAATTTTGGTGTGCTTATGCTGTCTGAATGATTGGGGTATTAGGCCAAAAAATTAACGTCAGCAGTTTGCCTATGTAAATGTTATTAGGGAGCACTTCACCTTCTTTTTCAAGATTTGTGTAACTAAAATAGTTATAATCCCTGAAAGTGTTCCTCCAGAATTATAAACAAAACTATTTCCTTATTACTGAATGCCTGCAACTCAACAGTGAAATTGGAAAGATGTCACTGACTGGAAAATTGGAAACAACGCTGAATTGCTTCTCTGAGAAACAAGTACAGTGAGGGATTACAGAGGAAATTGTTTATTCTGAAGCATATAAATGAGTAAAACCTTACTAATGTTTCCATCAATAGCTTTCCAATTAATTCTGTGGCTTTTTTTAAAAGATGAAAGACCAATCTGCAAATGCAATTTTTTCCACTTTTTTCCTGGTATTTTCAAAAGAGCAGACTTCAAGTACTGCATGATGAATGGCTTTTATGCATAAGAAAGCACTTAAACTTCTTAGGTACAGCTGTAGCTATGATCTATTAAAAGTCTCTAGATGGCTTGGTCCCACAGTTTAAAACAGATGTGAAGGTCTCTGAAGGTGTGTCCAGGAGAGGGGAAAAAAGCTGGTGAAAGGGCTGGAAGGAATGTCCTATAAGGAGCAGCTGAGGACTCTGGGTTTGTCTAGTTTGGAGGAAAGGAGGCTGAGGAGTGACCATATTGCCCTGAACAGCTTCCTGAGGAGGGGATGTGGAGAGGGAGGTACTGATCTCTTCTCCCTGGGACCCAGTGATGGGTTTTGTGTGAGTGGTTCAATGATTGCCAGAGCAGGTTAAAACGGGACATTTGGAAGCATTTTTAAAATATAAAGGCAGTCAAATATACTGGAGCAGGCTTACAGGAAAGGTGGTCAATGCCCCAAGCTGGCAGTGTTTAAGAGGCATTTGGACAATGTCCTTAACAACATACTGGAACCATGTCCTGAAGTGTTCAGGCAGTTGGACTAGATGATTATTGTAGGTCCCTTCCAATTGAAATAGTTTGTTCCATTCTGCCTTTCTTAAGCAGAAGAATAAAGCTATAGGCATGCTACAGTAGCCAGAAACAGCATTGCAATTTTAATTATTTCTGGTTGAACAAAGTTGTAGTTTTATATGCCGCTTCCTTATAAATCACTCATTATCCTCACGTGGCTGTTTTTTCCCTCAAAATTCCTAACATAATAGTATAGTTTAATAGTATAATTGTTGTGATAATTATGTGTATGCCAGTGTGCACAACATTTGCATCACCTGTATGCAAACACAGCTCTTAAACTCTTAAACTGTCTGAAGCCTACATTTACATCATATTAATTGTAAACGTTTGCACACAAACTTCAAGTCTCTCCCTTTCAGGGTATTTTTGATTGCAGAGCTTTGTATTGTTCTGTTACACAAGTAATGCTAGGTGACAGGCAGAAAAACCAGACAGATTCATGTAAACACACTGATTGCAATAAATAATTGTTCTAGCCTTAGCAATACCCTTTGATAGTTTAAGCTCATGTCATATTAATACATCTATGTTTTGCTTAAGTTAACATACTTTTTTGTATTTTTCCATTTGTTACTGAATGGTATGAATAAAATGTGTTTGAAGAGATATTTTTCATTTCCTGCTCTTAGTCCCACTCCAATTGCTAAAATAATGATGACAGGTAGACTAGCGTTCATGATCTTATGTATACTTACTCTGAACAGCTTCAGGAAGGTAATCAGGTAGATGATACAAGCAAAATTGATTTTTTTTTTCAGTATATTGCATCTGAAGAACAAAGAACTGTCTGAAATTCAGCAAAAGAAATTGCAGAGTCCTGCACCTGGGGAGGAATAACCCCAGGTACCAGTACAGGCTCGGGGCTGATCTGCTGGAAAGCAGCTCTGAGGAGAAGGACCTGGGTAACAAGGTGTCCGTGAGGCAGCAGTGTGTCCTGGAGGCCAGGAAGGGCAGTGGTGCCTGGGGTGCATCAGGAAGAGCACTGACAGCAGGTTGGGGGAGGTGATCCTGCCCCTCTACTCAGCCCTGGTGAGGCACATCTGGAGTGCTGTGTCCAGTTCTGGGCTCCTCAGGACCGGAGAGACATGGAGAAGAGGGTCCAGTGAGGTTGTGGAGTCTTTCTCACTAGAGATATTTAAGAACCGTCTGGACACAATCATGTACCATGTGCTCTGGGATAATCCTACTAGAGCAGGGAGGCTGGACAAGACATTCCCTTGTGGTCCCTTCCAGCCTTACTCATTCTGCAATGAATCAAGTAACATAAGTATGAAGGATGGAGATGTGATGGAAAAAAATGAGTCTGGGCTTGCTTGTAAAACTTTTGTAACCCCAAAACTTTGACACAGTTATGGCATCACTGGTATACAGACTGACTTTGTTGGCTCTGAAATGCTTATTCCGAGTTTGATCCTCGCATAGGATAATGAAGTTAAAATAGAGAATAAGATTTATTGTTTTAGGTATCTGTCTGGAGGTTAAGAAAAAATATTCTCTATGCAAAGTCTTTAATGGGAAGAAGAGGTATATAATTAAAAACCAAGAAAGAAGTTACTTCAAATCCTGCAATTGTGGGACCTGTTTTTCTCAGTGAAAAAGAAAATCCCAAAGGCTGTACCTTCTATACAAGTAAGAGAATGTACTAGTGCACAATTACTGGACATTTTTATTACTCTTAAAATACTAATGGTATCTACAGGGCAAATTGACATTTATTGTCTGAGTTTTTAATGTTATACCTAATGAGTTTTTCATCAAAGATAATTGTTTGGTTTATTATGTTATTATCCAGGCAGCCTTAGCTGCAGTTCAGTTGTTCAAGAGGTTTTCTTTTGCTTTACTTTCACGGTCATCTAAGAAAGACTTCTAGACCATGTGCTTTCTGGAAGTCCCTTACTCCACTGATATCTGAGACTTACGTATATTTTTTAACTGCCATTTTTGAGAAATTCTAAAAACTGTATTGAAAAAATACAATTGTACTGAAAAAAATAACATCTAAAAATAAAGCAGGAAATGTAGGAATAACTACAGTATAAAAGCACTCATTTTTATTCTTTTCCCGTCTCTCTTGCATTCCTGTCTTGTTCAGAGGAAACATGAGGGAGCAGCCAGAAGGGACGGCAGGCATAAACTACGTGTGATCCTGGACATTTCCAGTAACTTCTGAATGTCTCAGTAAGGACTTTTGCTTGTGGGTGCAGTGCAGAATATAGCTGACAACTTTCTGTGTCCTTTAGGCAAGAGGAGAGGCTTCTGCACCATCTGTGATGTGTATTGAACTTTGAAACTTTGCAGCTGCCTGAAGATCTTTCTATATCAGGAAAATAGTCCTTCTGCTCGAAGTCCTGGAGGGGTAATGTTGTGGTTTATCCCCAGCTGGCATCTAAGCACCACCCAACTGCCTATTCATTTCCCCGCAGTGTGATGAGGGAGAGAATTGGAAGGATAAAAGTGAGAAACTTGTGGGTTGAGATTAAGACAGTTTAATCGGTAAAGCAAAAGCTGTGCATACAAGCACAGCAAACAAGGAATTTATTTGCTACTTCCTTTATGGGCAGGTAGACGTTCAGCCATCCTCAGGAAAGCAGAGCTCTATCACATGTATCAGTGATATGCAAGGGAGCGGCTTAAAAAGGTATTAGCAAAAGCAGGTTTAATATAAATTTGTGACTAACGAAGTTCAAAAGCAAGGTTCACTCTATTACTTATTACATGGATGAAATACACAAAGCAAAATTGGATTAATATCAGCTTAGATTGGTTCACACAGAGACCAGAGATGGAAAAGAGGAAGCATGTAAAAGGGGGAGACCCCCTCGCTGTGTCACAAGGTTCAGAGGGGAACCCCTTGTTTTCTAAATTCCTGATGGAGCCTAAGTGACCGAGTCCAAACTCAGCCACAGACTTGGAGACTTCCCTGCCCTCCTATCTTGTGTATTAGATTGTTCACAGTTGATGAAGAAGCTATTTAATGGCGGGGGAGTAGGAGTGTGTACAGAAAATGTCACTCCAAAATTTAGTTAGGGTTTGCTTTACTTAAGCGATTTTAAGCTGCTATCCTATCCAGTTGGATAGGTGGGAATCTGGTCACTGTATTTGAGGGAAGCAGTGCAATATACTTGTAAATGCAGTGCTAAGAGCCCGGTGCTTTCTGTGCTTTCAGTTGGGGTTTTATCATTCTCATGATGTACATGTCAGCATAAAGCAAATGGCCAATCCTTATTTCTAGTCTAGGATGTACCATTTAACCCACACTTATCTTAGTAATTTTTGCTAGTTTTTGTTTGAACCTGCATAGAATTTTTGTCTGTATTAATGGCAGAGGTGTGCCTGAAGTTAGAAAATAATGGAACCATTCTCTTCCAGGCTGTTTTGTTGTTTTTTTTTTTTAAAAAAAATCCAAGTACTGGACCTTTCCAGCTGGCAAGATGAGCTGCAGAAGAGCAGAGTCAAAGAGCTTTTAAAGAAATCATAGCTGAATATTTAAAGCCGAGTTATTGCTGCAGGAGGGATTTGGTACCACAATCTCCCTTCCTCTGAAAACGAATACCACCCCTTGGTTTTGAGAATTCTTTTAAGGGATGTGGTGTTGAATACATGGAAATGTTGGTCAAAGCGTGACCAATATGAGCTAATAATGGGCAGATATCTATAAAATACTAGTACAAGAAACCTTATGGTTAAACCAGTTCTCTTTAGGAAGGCATCACTTCTTACAAGCACCCACCTGGAGTATCCTGCAGGATGCATAAAATATGCGTAAATTCTTGCAGACGTTATTCTGCATCATCCTGGTGTTGTGTTGAAATCTGCTTAAAGGGAGCTTCTGCCTTCACTTATTCATTCTGACTGTATTTTTATTAAAGAAAAAAATCTATTCATAATGAAGTGTTTGACAGTGTTAAACTGGCAAACAAATCTCATGTTAAAGCTTTTAAGGAAGACAACTTCAACTAGAATTTTTATAGTATTATGTCCAAAGGCTTCAGTGTAGCCTGGAGTTGCCCCATCCCAGGTACAGAATCTGGCGCTTGACTTTGTTAAGCTTCATAAGCCCAGCCCTCTGATTTGTCAAGGTCTCTCTGCAGGGCATCTTGGTAGTATGATTAGGCAATGTAACCTGAACAGATAGTGAATCATTATTGAGAAGAAATACTTATTAATAAAATCGTGTAGTAGTAGTAGTAGTGATAATGTTGTTTTTACTGATGCTCATTGATACCTTGCAGTTGCTTGCTGGAAAGCAGTTTTTGTTTGAGGAGCATTTCAATAACTTTTCATAATCTATGAATTAATTGAACCTGTACAGAAAGGTAGGTCAAAGTGAATGGATCAGCATAACCAGTATGTTTCTGACTACTGTTAAGGAAGTGTTTGTAATACAGCTAGCATTGCAGCTGAGTGCCTGAACAGTCCTCTGTCACAGGAGATTAAGTGACAGTATATTGTAGGTGAGCACCTGAAGTGTGCACAGTACTAGAGTTCATCACCTGTGCAGTTGTACATGTGTGCACATGTGTATGGTTCTTCAGCATTAAGGAAAACCGTTGTTCCACCTTCGTCTTGTCCTAGGACCTGAGCCTTCTTGCTCTAGCTTTTATCACTTCCCCTACTCCCCCTAATTTTTTACAGTGACTAGTCATTTGGTTTCACTTATGTGTTCAAGCTCCTATGCAGCATTTGTCAATAGCTTTAGCTATAGAGACCTGTTTGATCTAATTTCCGTTCTGTGGCCTTAAACATACCAAGTGTTACTGCTTGTTACAGCAGTGTTCACCCCACAGTACAAGGAAACATGATGAACATAAGGGACAGACTTCAGCTGTATGATTGTGTTGCATGAGCTCCTATTTTTATTTCAAAATTGCATCTAAAATTGTTTTAGTTGATCCATCTATTTAGGAAATGTATTTGCAAATATGTTAAGACTTACATTTTCATTTATGGGAGAAGAGAAATGATTATTCTGACAAACATGCAGTAACAGGTCAGTACCATGGACTCACAGAATATTCTAAGTTGGAAGGGACCCACAAGGATCAAGTCCAACATTTAAGTGCCCCATACAGAGATTGAATGCAGAATGTTGGTATTACTCACAACATGCTCTGATTAACAGAGCTAAACTCCTTTTTTTGCCTTACACAGGCAGCAAAACCCCCACATTTTATTCTGTGGCCACTGCATTTAAAGAAATATATATCACTTTGCTTATGTTTTTTTACTTCTCTTCTCCTCTTGTGACAGGAGACACTGTTATAATTGGTTTTTTCTTCTGTATGCTGTTGCCCATTTCTTCCTGCATCTCAGTGAAGATGTTCTCTGGAACTGCCTTCTCAGACACCATTTTTTAACTGGATCTGTAGGAGCCTTCAGGCTTTAATTGTAGAGACTGCCTTGAATTTGGACCACCTGGTCAAAAGATACAGCAGAAAGGGAGAAAATTGTGATCATACAAGCTTTTTCCTTAGGAGAAAGAAACCATACCATAATAATTAAGTCTTAGTGATAATGATGTTCAAGATAGCTGGTCTGGCACTTGAAATGCATTTTTAAAAGATGCAGCTTTAAAAGAAAGGAACAGTCAGTGGTGAAAAGCCTCTATCCCTATGGATCAGGGGGAGATTGTTTGTAACAAGGTAGTGTTTTCTGCTTAGGTACCTAGACTAGCATGGCCACTTTTTTTCTAGCAAGCTTTGGGAAATCTGTTAGGGTCTCCAGATGCTTCCTTTTTCAAAATCACTCCTTCCTAGTTTCTGTTGTTGGTTGAGTTCTTTTGGTCTATATTTGTAATTTGCATTTGTTTCTCTTTACCTTCTACACTACAGGCTTGTGATTTTTTCCCCTGTTCTCTTCTCTCCTGTCAGGTTTTCGTGGTTTTTTTTTTTTTTTTTTTTTTTTTTTTTTTTTTTTTTTTTTTTTTTTTTTTTTTTTGTTGTTGTTGTTGTTGTTTGTTTTCTTACTTCCTTTTCTACAGTTTACTTAAGTCTCGCCACTGCTCTTTTCTCTGCTCAGCACACCTTGCTAGGATGATTTCCTGTTGACTTGGCTAACCCATATGTCACTGCAGCCCTGGTTACTGCTTATGACAGCTCAATAAAACCAAAATAACTTAGGCCAGGGAGTGCTGTTTTCAGAATGCACAGAGATCATTCTGTCAGTGGTGGCTTCCACAAAAAATGTGAGAAAAATATAATAGCTGCAGTTTACACATACACAATAGCACTGAGCTTTGCTCAGTCACTTCTCTTTCTTTTCAGGAAGGTTTCATTCACAAAAACTAGAATTTTCCTTGTGTTAAAAGCCCATCTTTCAGTTTGGAGAGACACCCAAAGTAGTTTCCTGGTGATTGTTCTGCAGCCCATTATCCAGGCTTTATCAAAACTGGGAGCTGTTACAGACTCTTTGAAGAACCGTGAGACTTTGATAAGGTACTATTCAACACGGGCAAACGCCTGTGTAAATCTGCAAGAAGAGCTTAATGAGGGATGCAATGAGAAATATTTATGCTAATAAGGTTTTCTGCACCATTTAAGTGCTTGGGAAGAAGTTGGTGTGATATTTATGACTGAAATCACTGTTTCATCACTGTTTTTAAAGCTTACACATTTCCATCTGGTTAAGTATCTGCTGTATAATCTTTCCCCATTTTGTGTAAGTGGATTTCAGTCTTCTGTACGTGACCATTCAAAAAAATATAGTGAAGGCTTTCTCCTCAAGTTATCTACTGAAGGCAGAGGAGGAGTAGGAAGACTCCTTTATCACCGACTGAAAAATTCCCAGTACTTATTACTGTAACCTCTGTGCTTAACTAGGACCATTATATTTACATTTTTCAAATGCTGGCAAGTCTTAGGAGAAGATGTGCCAATATAAGGTGAAATACTATTCTGGGAGGTTCTTCCAGTTTCCAGCTGAAGATCTTAGTTTGAAACCATCTCTTAGATTTGACCAATTATTGTAATGTTTTTTTTCAAAACCTTTCAGATCCCATTTTACAAACTGTAGCTCCTCTGTTTTTTTTCTGCCAATGGAAACAAATTAACTTCTGTAGCTTCGAGAGGACAGTGTTGCAGAACAATGTGTAAAAGAGATTATTCTTGCTCTTTTTCCCTTCTTCTCCCTTTTTGTTAACTGCAGGGAATGAACTAGGTAGTGACAGCCAACTGCAATAGGTGAGCAAGGACTTGTAATCTCCCTCACCCTTGAGGGGTTTGGTGCTAGATAACGAGGAGAACAATGGCAAGGTGGTAGTAGAAAATTCTGCTGTGGTTGTTTACTTGGGGATTAACCAAACTTGCTTGTCCTCAGAAAGCTGGAGTACTGGTTGTACTACTGGGAATGTAAGAGTGTTTATATTCCTGTGTGTGTCTCATGGGCCTTGTCATGTTTTTGGGATGATAAAGGATTTTAAGTGCCTGTCTGAGGTGCTTTGCTAAAAAGAATAATTTTGGAAATCAGGCCCTGTACAGTTAATTGCAATACATTCTTTTTGTAAACTACCAGGCCATTCTCAAAGGACTATACATCTGACCAAATTGTGATTCATCTGATAGTTCGAATTTTTTTCCCAGTCAGCTGGGTTGACAGAGCTAGAGGAAATGTTTCTGAAGAAGTCAATCTTTTGTGTTATTAGTTGAATCATTCTACCAATCTACAGTAGAGAAACCTTCACTGAGATGGTGGTGCTATAGACATGGTTGTCATACATAGCAATGCAACATTTGGAAGCATCTGAGTTGATGCTGCAGTTAAGTGCATGGTTTCTCAAGCTTAGCTGCCCTTTGTGCTAATGTGTTACATGGACTTAAATTCTGTAGTGAGATTGCCATGCAATCAAACAGGAGAAGGCAGAGATGGCTTCTGTTCCAAGTTCTGTAATAACCTGCTTTTTGTCACTGTCTGGAGTTGACACCTGATGCCACTTTCTTCAGAGATCTGCTGTTCAGTACTGTGGGGACTCCAAGCAGCTAAAAGCCCTTGCATCAAACTGAGAACTTGAAGAAAAAGAGTGTATTATGGCTAGTAATATGCATTGTATTGTTACGGAAGTCTGAATCCTGTCAGGAAAACCTGAATATTATTTAAAAATAATGCCATAGTTAACCTTCCTCATGTTCTTCACTATATGATGGAATACTGTGTTGTGTCCCCCCTTCCCCAGTAATAATGTTTTCAAATTAGAAGTAAAGATTTCCTATCCATAAGGTGGAGGTTTTATGCAGGCAAGAAAAATGTGCTTGCAAAATACAGGTTGAGTTGTGCACAGATACGTCCTACTGTTGTGTGTGCAGTTTTGTAACAGTGCCACAGATGTCACAGATTTACTCATATGGTTTGCTTATGAATTTCAGAATTTTTTTTTTTGTTAAATACCGTTTTGTCTCTGTTTCAGTGTGCAAGGACCCACCCTACAAAGTTGAAGAATCTGGATATGCTGGATTCATTTTACCAATTGAGGTTTACTTCAAAAACAAGGTATGGGATCTCATGTTTTTCATAAGAAGAAAAAATCCTGTGGAAGTGAGGGGTTTTTTAAGTTTTGAAGTTTAGTTTGCAAACTTGGTTAAGAATTAAATTTAAACCTGTATTTATCAATGCTGTTCCCCAGCCCAGTATTACTGTAACATGTAAAAATGCATAGTTGTATTTCACAGGAACACAGAATGGGTCAGGTTGGAAGGGACCAAAGGGGGTCATCTGGTTCAACCTCCTGCTCAAGCAGGGTCATCCCAGAGCACATGGCATAGGATTGTGTCCAGACAGTTCTTGAGTATCCCTGATGAGGGGGACTCTACAACCTCTCAATTTTGGGCAATTTGTTCCAGTGCTTGGTCACTGCACATTAAAGAATCTCTTCCTCATGTTCAGCTGGAACTTCCTGTGCATCCATTTGTGACCATTGACTCTTGTACTATTGCTTGGCATGGCCAAACAGCCTGAATCCATCATCTCACACCCTCCCTTCACATACTTGTAAACAGTAGGGTCCCTCACAATCGTCTCTTCTCAAGGCTGAACAGGCCCAATTCTCTCAGCTTTTCCTCCTAAAAGAGATTCCCTCATCATTTTTGTCACCCTGTGCTGGACCCTCTTCAGCAGCTCTGTGTCTCTCTTGTCCTGAGAAACTCAGACCTGGACACAGCACTCCAGATGTGCCTCACCAGGGCTGAGTAGAGGGGCAGGATCACCTCCCTATACCTGCTGTCAGTGCTCTTCCTGATGCACCCCAGGCACCACTGCCCTTCCTGGCCACCAGGACACACTGCTGCCTCACGGACACCTTGTTACCCAGGTCCTTCTCCTCAGAGCTGCTTTCCAGCAGATCAGCCCCGAGCTTGTACTGGTACCTGGGGTTATTCCTCCCCACGTGCAGGGCCCTGCATTTGCCTTTGTTGAATTTCAGACAGTTCTCTGCCCATCTCTCCACCCTGTCAAGGCCCTTCTGAAGGGCTACATGGCCCTCTGGGCTATTGGCCACTGCTGCCAGCTCTGTGTCATCAGTGAACTTGCTGAGGAGGCACCTGTCCCTTCATCCAAGTCATTGATGGAGAAGTTAAACAATACTGCACCCAATATTGACTTTTGGTGAACAGTATTCAGTAGGTAACTCTGTGAAATTAAAATATTCTTATTAAAAAAGAGAAGTGTAATGTAATTGCTCAGAAGAATTACTAGCCCTGCTAAAAAGTGGACAGACTTTAACTGTTGCTTAAAGAAGTTTTATAGCCACTTAAACTTGAGGAGAGGATAGCAGTCTTGATTATGTTGATTACACAATGAATTCAGTATGCTATTTTAGTGTTAAAAATTTTCATAATTGGCTCAGATTTTGATCTTTCTAAAGAGTCTCTTTTTTAATCTTGCATCCTTTGTCTCTTAAAAAACAGTCTTTTAGACCGCATGTGAGTACTCATTATATTCAACATTACAAGGCTCAAACCAAATCCAGTGCCATTCTGCAAAACTTATGTATTTGTTGTACCTCACATTCTAAGTAATTGCTGCACTTACTGTGAGTCTCTCAAACAGCAGACAGAGAGGTTTTTTTTAACTGTGCATAACAGAGTCTGCTTTACTAATAACTACTTCAGATTTTGATTTGTGTGAAATTAAAGAACAAAATCTTGGAAAGTTTAATGTACGCTACCTTAATATCCAAAGTTATTCAGGTTCCCTTTATATGTCGTGTGCCTTGGTGGAGCTGTTACGATACTTGACATGATTCAAAGATACCTGTGTGTTTATTTTATATTACCAAGACGTAGTTTGGAATTATTTTAATCAAGTCAACATTAAATCTTTAATGTGTCGAATGCTTGGTATAAGACTAAAAGAGAAAGAAAATAGAAATGCATAGTAAAAGACTTTTTCTGGAACCCTGATCACTTAAAATTTCTTTCGGGGTTAACTATGTGTACCCTGAAGTACATATTCCAGTATTTTTTTATCTTTCACAGAAAGCCCTGTTAAGGTGTGAGATGTGGATAATTCTGCTCAGGCACTTTGGAAGTTGTAGGTTTTGAACAGGTAATTCTGACATGTTCCCTCTATCAATGTGTGAAGAGCAGGTCTTGATTTATCCTGTTTGATGTTGGAAATGAAACAGAACTGCCTCAGTGAGTTGATTGGACTTTTTGGTATGCTTTTTAGCCCTGTTTCTATTAGGGAAGCTGTTTTGATTCATTCAGGAAATCTAATGAAAAGCAGCCCAGTCTCTTCAACTCATCTATTAAATGCTCATCCCACAGACAAAGTAGAAGACAGTGAGTCAATCATTGAGCATCTCTACAGAAAGCTTGCTGCCCAACATTTCTCTTTTTGTTTTCCACTCAGACTTGTGGCTGCTTTTTCTGACTGTGGAGACTGCAAGTCTCTGGTGCTCCCCAGCAGAAGTTGTGGCTTAGATTGAGATCAAGAGGGTAGCAGTGATTACAACTCATCTTACCCTCAAGCAGTGTGTGGAATTAGGAAGTTTGCAAACATCCCTCACCCCTTTTTGGTGTCATGGAATACAGCAAGCAGCAGTTGGACTGTGAATCAGTTAGTCCCTCACACAGCTGCAGCAGCATGCCCTTCCCTGGGGTGGGTGCAATCCAAAGGAAGAGTGGCACAAAAATTGAGCAGGCAAATTACTACTTTCTCCTGGCTCAGCTGCTGTTTCCCCCCTAAGGCATATCACAGGTATTCCGATACAGAAAAAGAGGAGATAGATAGAAGGAGGAAGAGGAGACATACCATCATCATTTATTAAAGGTAGACTGCTCTTCAATTTCTGATTCAGAAAATATCCTCATGGATGAAGAAAGGAGGGGTACGGGAAACCACTTAAACCACAGAGGATTAAAGGGTTCCCGTTCCCAGGACTAAACAGAAATTGGTGGAAAATTTCATAGGTATTTCACCATGACAGAAAAATATTCCAAGCTATAAAGAGTTACAGAAATTACAAGCAACCCCTGCTCCCAAATTCAGCAGCAGGCTATAGTTGTTAGTCATTGAGATAAAGTCCTTAAAAATACTTTTAGGTCAAAGACTTGTACTCTGGAAAATGCAGTCCATTTAGGATAAGGCTCATATACTGCAGCACATTCTATCTTCCCTGTTTTGAAATAATGGCAGTGCAGTGGTACTGACGGTCTTTTGTGTAGTAAGTCTGTTTTTTAATCACTGGTTACATTCATCTGACTTTCCACAAAATTGTTTGAAGACTACCATTTATGAATTATTTCAACTTGGCTTTTATGGCAAAGCTGCGGGTACCAACTCGTTGCCTATAGCAACATTACAGTTTTCTAAGCAGATCAGGGAATAAATTGCTTCCATTTTTTTCTGCATGAAAATCATGTTAATATTTCTAACAACATAAAAGAATTATAATCCATGCTTGCCTTTGAAAATGGTCTGTCATTTCTATGAACTATGACAGAACTATGAAAATAGTTCATCTAGGGGAACTGCTCTCTTTTGTCTTCAGAAACAGACAATTTCAGTTCTCCTTTTGTTTATTCTGCTCCAAGTCTAGAGATGGGACAGGTTAGGATGTCCCTTGACCATGTTTGAAACCTCTGATTTAACCTTTAGAATAACTGAGATTTCCACACTTTCTGTTCTTCCCATACTTGGAATCCTGAATCAAAATTCAGCATGGTTAATGTGAATTTTTAAAACATTTGTCACTGAACAGAGGATGTATTTTGGTATCATGCACTGTTGGATATGTGCTAAGGTTTTGCTGTATCTCGTCCTTCTCTTCCCTCCTGGTTCCCTTTTTACTGATACATTTTTTGAAGCTGACTTTTCATTCTTCTTCTTTCCTAAGGCTTGATTTGGTGATTTCTGTTGCATATCAGGACCTTTGGAAGAAGGGCTACTTAATAGCATCTTAAAAAAGCACTTAAAGCACATACAGCTTCTAGAAGGAACTGTGTAAATGTGTAACACAAAATGTGTTTAGTTTGTAGCACCTGGTAGAAGATACTGAAGTCTGATGCAACCAGTGTCCTTTTTCAGCTGAGACTTTCTCAGGGCACTAGAGCACTGGTGATTTCTCCTTGGATAAATTTGCCTTTTCTGTTTTTTCTCTTTCCGTATTGGTACAGGGAACATTCAATTTCATTTTTTCACTGCAGTGGCAGAGAATTTCAATTGCTTGAAAGTACTGGTAGAGCACTTGAAATCTATCTGACCACACTTGTTCAAGACCATGAAATTTCTTTAAGAAATAAGCAGATGCCATAAGTAGGAGATCAAAAATAGGTGGCTGCAGCAGATTCATACTTCCCCCTTTCTGTAACTTGTGAAGAAAGCAATTGTTCGGCTGCAGTGGAGAAATTTGTGTTCAAAACTTATTACACTGTCTTCAGTACTCTCTAGGGCTCAGAAATGTGACTATTTTTGGCTGAGTTACCTTGTGTCAGCTGAATCATGATCCTTGCCTATGCATCTCTCTGTAGCCTGGGCCAAACATGACTTAACAGTGTCAAGTAAGTCTCGTCAGGATTTCATGAAATTCATGCATTTTATGTGTGTTATCATGGGCTGATAGGAGCTTCTCTGATTCTCTGATTTAATGTAGCTCAGCTGACACTTGGTAAATTCTGTGTGTGTCAGAGAACACAGAGAATGGTTAAAAATTATGTAATTTTAATTGGCAGTCTTTATGTAGCCTTTGTTTTCAACTTAGTTTTGGTGCTAGATGTTTCTATTTGGTTATTTTCAACCCTCAGGAAGAACCTAAGAAAGTTCGATTTGACTATGACTTATTCCTGCACCTTGAAGGCCACCCACCTGTAAATCACCTCCGCTGTGAAAAGCTCACATTCAACAACCCGACAGAGGAATTCAGAAGAAAGCTGCTAAAGGCAGGAGGGGTGAGTCCTGCACCCATGTCAAAAGCCATCACAATAAAGATGTTGCTGCTTGTTGCTGCTGCATGATTGGTATAATGAGAAAGATTGAACTAACAGTGAAACTAAGTGAAGTGTTTTTGTTACTGACTTTGTACAGGAGTTCCGTACGTGTTTAACAGTAACAAGTTGCTGAATTTTGGTATGCAAGAAGTCTGGCAGAATGAAGCACATGTCCTTCAAAATTATTGAGATACTATATTAATGCAAAACACTGAATGTAGCATTGAGTGAAGTCCTTTAACATGGTAGGCTTTTGCTTATGTGCTTTTTAATAATGGTCGAAATTTCTTGATTTCTATGCCCCTCAAAACCCAGATCTGATTAATTTTTCTCTGTTTTACTCATGGGCTGACTGACGTGAACTACAAAACATTATTATTTCTCATTTGCATAAACATATGCATATTACAGATAGTATGTCCTCCTGGAGGGAGAAGTGTAGGCTCTCCTGGTACCTGCATGCTGCCATTTTCAGTATTGGCTTGCCTCTGTGTTTGTCTTTTGCTGCAGATTCCTTGAATTATCTCTTGGATGCTCTCAACTCCCCCTTCCCCTCACACATATATCTTGTGAGGCACATTGTGGCATCCCAAATGTGAGCTAGTAAAGGTTATTTGCTACAGCCAGTGTTCTTCTGTCTTTCAGGCTAAGAAAATTTTGTTACCCTTCTCCACCCTTTGTGTCCAGTAAGGTCTGACTGGCTATACTGTAGCTCACTGAGAGACTAAGAGTAACATTGGGATATCACAAGTGATTAAAAAGTCAGAACTCAACTGTAGTACAGCCTTGCAGTGCCACTGTGGCCACTTTAGTTAGGCAAACAGGACATTTAGGGTGGTACCAATCATGTAGATTAGCTCTGTGGAATATTTGTATCTTATAATTTTATTTGATATCACCAGAATTGAAGCATAAGTGTGCAGTCAGTCTTCATTATTAGGAGTTCATCAACTTGCTGATTCCTTTTCCAAGAGACAATTATCTTTTCAGGCCTTAGAAGAAGGATTTGATTTGGCTTCAGAGATTCTCTAATCAGGAAGGTAAATAAAAACCTTTGGTACTGTCTTAGGCCATATCCAATTGGCAGTGTTTTCCACCTTCAGAAATATATTTTCTACATGGAACTTCCTGCAACCCCTTGAAAAGATTTAGGTATGCTCAAATCCATCTCCACCTATTTTCAGTTGGCTTATTCTTGTAATTAAAAAAAGGAAATGTTTTCAGAAGAAATAAAACATTTTCAAGAGTACACTGGATAAATTCAGCAAAACCATTCATTGTTTATGTTCTGTACCTTTTGTCCTGGGTTAGGCAGGAGGGGTCAAAATCTAGGAAGTGATCTATGCTGCAGGAAGGGATACAACTTCCTTCCTGGGAGAGAGAGCCAGTAACTAGGTAGTTTAAAGGATTGATATGTAGGTGAACCAATTAAAAAGTTGATCCGCCTTCAGGGAAAAACCCATATATAAGCAGAGACCCTCTGAGCCTCTTCCTCTTTGGACCTGCTGCTGTGTAGAGAGGAGCATCTCCTGCTTCTCTCCCGGGTAAGGCCCTGTCCCCACCCCTCCCTCCTTCCAAAGGAGGGAGGGGGAGAAGGGAGGTTTGGAGCGGCCGTGCCACTGCAGCCGGGAATGGGGGAGGAACCGGGCGGAATTTTCAGCAGATCCAGCTCAGCCGGCATGTCAGCTACACGAGACAGGGCCAGGCCCCTGCTCCGGGCCAGGCAAGGACCGGGCCGGCTCCATCCAGCTCGGGCCAGGCCCTGCCCTGTCACCCCGGGCCCAGATGGCCCCAGCAGGCCGAGCCAGCTCCGCAGAGCCGGGCACAGAGACTCTGAGAGCGTCTGGCATCCAGCTGGGACCTGTTCAAACAGCCCGGCAGGGAGCACGGGATCGTCACACTGCCAGAGACAGAGAGAGATTAACTCTATCCATGCCTGGACTAAACTTACAGACACCCATCCTTCCTCGCAGAGAGAGAGGAACAAGTGGGGACATCTACATAAATGCAGCTTAGAGACTTTACAGTCAGTGAGGAAAGCAGAACTGATGCCTACAGGGAGGTGCATGAGAAGTGCTTCGAGAGTGAAGCTGAAAATTCTTTTGGAGAACCATGGTTGGGGACTGAGCTAATAAATTCCCTGTAATATATGAAGACATAGTCCAAAGGGGGATGTGAGGTTCTAATTGCAGCCAGCAAACTGAAATACCTGGGTAAAGACAAGTAGGTGTTGAAAAAGTACAGCCTGATGAGAAACTTGAACCAAGAGAGGGGAGAGGCTGTGACCCAGAGCCCTGGTCCCTGGGGAATGCCAGAGAACCTGAGTTGTCAGGAGAATCTGTGTTGCTCAGCACAGAATAAGGGATTTTCTTTGTTGATGCAATTGAACTGTGCATCCTTAAAAAGGTACCCCATGGATGTTCATAATCCACCATAGTGGCTGTGGGAAGGCTGCTGGGGTGGGAGGGATCCACCATTAAGCTGATCTTTCTTCCGGGCGGCGGCTGATGGTGAGGCAGAAGACCCATAAAAACTGTATTTTTCTTACAGAAAATCCATGGTGTAAGCAAAAGAGACTTCTCTCCCTAAATGAACTGGAACAAGAGCTATTTCTGAGGTGGTAAACTGACTGGAGGTCGAAGTGTTGTCTTTTGTATGTTGTCAGGGAGAAAGAAATGGAGAGGTGGGGGAAGGAAGGGTGGCCTGAGGACTTTGCTCTGGTTTTTCTTGGTTTTTTTCTTTCCCTTTGTCTTAGGTATATTAATAAAGTTTCTTTATACTTTATAAAGTTGGAACCTGCTTTGCCTACTCCTAATCCTCATCTCACAACAAACATCAAGTAATTTGGGTAAGTGTGCTGGTATTTAGCCACATACCTGAATAGGCGAACTGAAACCACTACACTTTGTATTTATATATATTCTGAAAGGCATTTCTTTTACAAAGGTCTGCAGTGGAAATGATGCCACTGAAAATTTTCTGTACTATTTACTCAGTGTAGTATCTCATCATCTGTAGCTACAAGGTATACATGTATACTCTTGTGAATTAGAAACCTGTTGCTTGAAATCCCCAAGGATACCTTGGATACAGGTGATGACTTTTAGTTGATTGTGTCTTACCAAGCTGCTGATAGGGAAAAAAGTGTATACATGCAGTCTCCTGCACAGCTCATCTGCTGGGCACAGCATGAAATTGTGCTTCAGTAGGTACAGTAGGATTGAAGTTTTGATCATGTAAACACCAGCAAGTGTTGACCCTTATGTGGTCATTCCTTCCTTGATTTTTCAGTCACCTTTTGTGATCAGTTTCAGCCTTAAAATATGAGAGACCCTGAGGAAAAAGAGGTGGCACTGTGATTGCTGCATATGGATTTCAGAAGAAAACTGACACTGGGAAATCATACTGATTAAGCAAAGACCTTCAAATTTGAAGTAGATTTTGAATGCTGAATCCCATGCAAAACACTTACAAATAGAGTCTGATTCCATTTATGTATTTTTATATTGTCAGTAGCACTGGTTCTATTGCTTTTTGGCTTGCATGTTTTTCAATTGCAAGAAGAAATTGAAAATTACACCCAGTCTGCTTAGTGAACTAGTAAAAATAAATTAATTTTGAAGATGCTGAATGACAGTTGCCTAACATTTTAGAATTAAATTTTGTCGCTGAATAAAAAGGTTTGCTCAGGTATCACTTGTTTTAATATGATGTTAAAAATAACTTAATTTCAATTCTTGCAGGAAAAAGCAGTGAAAATATTTTCAGTCCACATTAAGATAGCAGTTTGATACTGCCCTCTCTCTTATTGCTGCAAATGCCTAAATAAAAATGTTTTGGTTGTTTTGGAAGTTCAATTGGAAGTTAATCATTTCTGCCTTTTTGGCAGGAGACTCAAAATTAGTTGTTTCATCCAGGAGTATATAGACAAAATTTAATAGCTGAATTTTCTTTCCTAAAAGCAAATGCCTTTTCTCTACCCCTTAGAGAGCAGTTAACACTGTGGGCAAAAATAATAATATTCACTGCTATATTACAAATGCAAAGGGCTGTTAATGATTTGAGGCTTCATGTTTAGAGGATGCAAGAAATAGGTCACTTTTAGAGTAGTAATGATTCTATTTAGCAACAGATGAGTTCTTTATTATAACTTTCTGTAAAATTCGTTAGGATATGCCAGAGCATGGCTTTTGTAACAAGACAGCTCTTTTCTTAAAGACAGTTAATCTGTTAATGAGTCAGAGAGACAAAGAATTGTTCTGAGTGGGGTGCAATTTTTAGAGAAAATTATCAAGGTAAAAATGTAGGTTTTGCCAAAATCCACTGCATTCTGTTGTTTGAGGGTTTTTTTCATATTTTGTGGTTTTATTGTTTAACAGTTGAGAAGTATCTTTTCAGTCAGTTGAGATGTCTGCATAGTGCCAGTTCTAAAACCCATGTTCATAATCCATGTAATGAAGATGAAATCATGGGGATTTCCCTCTTTTCTCCATCCTCCCTATTTCCTGGCAAATTCCTCTGTGTCAGTTGGAATAGCTGGCTTCTACCCAGAACCAACCTTAGGTATAATGCTGCTCTAGGGAAGGGATTATCTTTAATCTTGTGCTTTTCATATTTAAGTAATTGAATTTTCTTAAACTACATATTACCTTGCTTTCAAGCAAATAACTTAATTTTTTTACATTGGTTTAAATATAAATAATAGTTATTCAGAATGACTGTATTTTTTAGTTAATGATTTATATTTTGGAACTTCAGCCTTAATGGGACTTGTATTACTGCTAAGTTTTTCTTAGCGGTGTGTTATCCTCTGGAATTTTGAAATAAAAGTCCTCGTACCCACATTCAGTAACTCATATTGCAGTCCATACTGATTTTTCATCATGATGACTTTAGCTATTAGTGTTGCTGTGATCATTTAAAATCATTACTACTTCCCCCCCGTATTTCAGACATGCTCTTTAATGTTGAAAGAAGTGATATGTAGGAACCTGTTCTTCACTGTAAAATTACACAGGGTACAGCAGTCCAGAGCCACACAAAGAGGTCCAGTTGTCTGCTACTGATGCATGATGAGTATAGTTCATGATGAGTGCTGCAGAAATGTAGTAATGGTTCATTTTCCCCGGAATTCTAATAGGTATCTTGCAGCTTTTACTGAAAGTGCTGTTGGAATTTTTCTGCAGCAGACTGTGGTAAAGCTTGCTGCCTGTTCTGAATATGCTGTATGAGGGTGTTCTTTGATGAGCAGCTCAGTTAATGAAACTGCAGCAGGTAGCTTGGTGTGGATCTGATTATTGCAGCTTTATTGATGGCCTCCTTTCATTCAGGAAAATGAAAATCTAGGAGAGAGACAACAGATTTTTGATAGCGGCTTGTTCACCTGCAGGAGCTCTAATGTGCATTAATAAGGAAATTGTGTTGGTCTGGATCTGTCACAGCTCATGCAGTTCCTGACTGTGTAAATATGTATGTGGGGTGGTAGATCTGTGACTCCAATGTGTCAGGGTTGGCATGATCATAGAATAGTTTGGATTGGAAGGAGCCTTTACAGGTTATCTAGTCCAACTCCCCTGCCATGGGCAGGGACATCTCCAGCTAGATCATGCTGCTCAGAGCCCCATCCACCTGACCTTCAGTGTTCCCAGGGATGGAGCATCCACCCCCTTTCTCTGCAGTGTGTTCCAGTGGTTCACCACCTTCATTGTAAAAAATTTAGTTGTCATAGCTAGTCTAAATTTACCCTATTTAAATTTAAAACTATTATCCCTTGTCCTATTGCAATAGGCCCTGCTAAAACGTCATCCTCCAGTTGTCATGTAGCCTTCCTTTAGGTACTGAAAGGCTGCTATAAACTCACCCCAGAGCTTCTCTTCTCCAAGCTGAACAGCCCCAACTCTGTCTGTCCTCATAGGAAAGGTGTTCTGTTCAATCATGTTGGTGACCCTCCTCCAGACTGTCTCCAGCAGGTCCATGTCCTTCCTGTGCAGGGACTCCAGAGCTGATGCAGCCCTGCAGGTGGGGTCTCACCAGAGCAGAGCAGAGGGGCAGAATCCCCTCCCTCCCCTGCTGCCCACGCTGCTTTGGATGCAGCCCAGGACACGTTTGGCTTTCTGGGCTGGGAGTGCTCATGGCTGGGTCATGTCCAGCCTCTCATCCCCCAGCACCCCCAAGTCCTTCGCCCCAGGGCTGCTCCGATCTCTCCATCTCCAGCCTGTGTTGGTACCAGGGCTTGCCGTGCCGCAACCCTCGGGTATTCCAAGGTGAGGGCTGACTGCCAGGGTTAGAGTCAGCACCCCGAGCGGCGGCGAGTGAGTGTCCCTGGGGTCAGGTCCACGCTCGCCAGGATCCTGGGACCCCAAGCCGTGGGTTGCAGCTTTCCGAAGCAGGCAGGCAAAGGCTACAGTGGCTGCCGAAACTGTAGCAAAGTGACGGGCTCCCGAGACAGAAAAACGACACTGAAACAAAGTACCGGGGGATCCGTGCTCCGTGAGCTCTGAGGGCTGAGAGCCCCGAGGGCTGAGAGCCCCGAGCCCAGCGTGCATCAGACTTTATTGTGATCATAACAACCAAAGGGATTAGGGCACCAAGGTGGGACAAGGGAGGGACAAGGGGAAGGGGACCAACGGAGGGTATTTCGGGGAGGGGGCTGAGAGAAGGACAAGGGGAAAACCAACCAACTACCGAACGGAGCTGAACATTCTAGAAACTGAGGGTGATTGACAATTGATGAACATAAACATAAACTAATGGGGAGAGAGTGGCTGGCTTACTAAGAACACACCCCAACTCGGAGTCTACCACACCTTGCCCTGCCCAAGGGGGGATCCTGCTGTTCCTTGGGTCTGTTTCACCAAGGGCTTTTTCGGGGTGTGTTATTCTTAGCTTCAACAGCCACCACATTGCCGTGACCCAGGTGCAGCACCTTGAAGTTGTGTGCATTTGTAGAAACAGGCGATAAAAGAAGACCAGCTTTCATGGAACATTTTAAGATTGTTCCTCATTCTTCATGTTATAAGGACATGAAAAACAAGATTTTGTTTTGAAAGTGAGTTGTTGTTGGGTACACAGGTACTCCAAGTTGTCACACGTATTGGTAGGTAAATGTCTTCAAAATGTCAGTTTTTTCTTTTTTGTAAGGAGACCAGAATCAATTGTTAGTAGATTTAGTACAAGCTATTACAATTCACAAGGTATTGCAGTTTCAGAATTTTCCCCAAATTGCTGGAAGAAGAACAGTGGAGGAGAGTTCCTGATTATATTATAGTAATTGGTAGTGCACAGTTCTTCCCTGATCCATTCCTTTGTTCAGAAATGCATGGAACTACATAAATTAAATGCATGGCAGTTTTTCTTTCCATAGCACTCACTTACCTTGAGTAGCAAATTGGAATGCCCTTAGAAATACTCTGAGAGAAACTTCTTACAAGGGCAGGTATTGTTAGGATAAGGGAGAACGGCTTCAAACTGAGAGAGAGTAAGTTTAGAATTTGGAAGAAATTATTTACTGTGGGGGTGGGGAAGCATTGGAACAAGTTGCCCAGAGAAGCTGTGGTTGCTCCATTCCTTGGCATTCAAATGGCAGTTTAAGCAATCTGATGTAGTGAAATGTGTCCCTGTCCACAGCAGGGGGATTGGAACAAAATGATCTTTAATGTCCCTTCCAACCCAAACCATTCTATGGTTCCAAGATGCCAGCAGCTCAGATATTATGGGGACTGCTCACTTCAGGTTGATTATTCCTACCCAATAATGTGAATATCAGTGGATCTCCTCTATGCACTGTTTTTGGGGAAAAAGTAGGTTTTCCTTTGCCCTTGCTAAGTTGTCTTTCGTTTAAAGTAACTGGTTGACAAAAGTTTTAAATACAAACTCAGCAGCCAAAGGTTGGTGAAGTAAATTTTTGGTGAACTAGGGGCAAGATGTCATTACCAGCAGGACAGTTAGATTATGAGAGGGAGATGAGCAGCTCCCCCTCTAGGAAGCTGTGGGCTGCAGTGGAGTCATCCCTCAGCCTTCTCCAAGTTTAACAAGTCAAGTGATGTCAGCTGCCTTTCACCACACTGGTTGCCCTCCTCTGTACACACTCCATAGTCTGATGATGTCCTCCTTGTGCTGAGGTGCCACGGCTGCATGCAGGACTCAAGGTGAGGCTACACCAGTGTGGAGTAGAGTGGCACAATCACCTCCCATGGCATGTTTCTCCATACAGCCTATTCTGCTGTTCCTCTATTATTTATACCCTGGTATTAAACTGAAACTAACTGTTCTCTCTTGGCCATCTTTCTACTGCTTATCCAGTACCAGGTATCCTAATCCTCACTTCTTAAAAACACTTAAAATGTTTGTGAACAAGCTCAAATAATGCCCTACCTTTGCACATTGTATTACTGTTCTCCCTATGAAAGACAAGCTTTGAGATTAGCTACATCTCTGCTCTGTTTCAATATAGTCAAGCAAAATCTTTGAGGAAACAGCAAAACTGTAACTAGAACTTTATTTTTTGCATATTGGTGAATTCAGAGTTTGGTTATATGGCTGTTTAAACTGACTTGTTTAAAGACTGCTTTTGTCTCACCTTGCTTCATTGACACCAGTATTTAATGTCATATTCCACCAGTCTTGCTGATGCCATTTAGCTGTTGACTTTAGAAAGGACTGAGAAGCAGAATTAGTCATGTTCCTGGGTTTTGTCACTGAAGTGATTCGTTGTGGGTGCAGACAAGTACCAGCTGCAGGTGTCCTTGGCTGCCTGGCTTAAGCATGGGCTGCAGCAATGTCCTCCCTCTCTTGAGCAGTATCTCCAGACAGCTGTAATACAGCAGAAAGCTGGCAATGTGGGAAGGAGGAAAAAAATAAAAAAAAGTTCATATGGGCTGTGCTGTCAATGAGCTTGCATTCTTGCTGCAGTAGCGGTGTCTTGCTATGATTTGCTCATTCCCACCTTTTCCATCTTTACTGTAGCCTTGGTTTAACAGAGGCACACACACAGACATGGCCACAGTCAACCAGTGTGTGTTGCCAGTGTGGTAGAAGCAATGTGAAGATAGGGACTTACTCTGAAAGCTGGTGAAGTACATCTGCCAGCCTGTGATTGTTTTGACTAATGCAGGGACAAAGGGTAGTTACTCATTGCAGAAATTGCTGTCATTCTGTCAGCTGAGGTCTTCCAGTAAATTTAAACTGGATGTATAGTTGTCACTTTCCTAAATTTAGCCAAAATGGAAATGCATATTAATACAAAAAAGTGTTGTTGTAATATAGGGGCTTTCTACATAGATGATCTTGACAAAGAAAACAAATATATGGAATGTTACTTAGTGTTAATATTGACTTCTTTCTTTGAGAGGTTGGAGTAATTTCTTTTTTTGTGATATAATGGACTTAAATGAGGAGCATATGCTTCTTCAGTCAGAGATCTGTTTGGAAGAGGAGTGTGTGTTTTTTATCATAGGGGCCAAAGTGTTAATTTTACATGAGACCTTATGGTCTCTTGTCATCTTTTTGTCAGCTTTAAAGATGGTATAATCTGTAGTCTGGACTGAAGTTCTGTGTTAACTGCATACATTGTTAATCACATTAAAATTTTTAATTTACAGTTGCCATTTTTAATAGGGTTTATGATGAAATAAAAGGCTGCAGGATCCAATACACTGAAATTTTTAGTGTACATGGTTTGGTATGTCCAGATTTTGTTTTCTAAAACCAGTACTTGATTTATTTTCTCCTTTGTGTAACTAGATTTGCCGAATCAGACCTCCCATGGTATTAATGCTGTTCATCTCATCCCTCTAAATCTTTCTGCAGATTGTCGTTCTGTTTTGAAACAGTCTGTAGCATGGAGTATGGAGTAACAGTATGTAGTATGTTAGTGGTCTTGCCAGAAACTGAGATATCTTAGAAGTCCCTATACTTTCTAAAAAATGTCAGCTTTCTAAGAATGCCTGTGTACAATCATGAATGTATGAATATCTCTAAACTGGAATGTTTCTGTATTTTAAAAAGAAAATTTATGCAGTGGTTAAACCTCAGTGAGTTTATTTCAATGAGTCAGAGTTCTATGCTTCAGGGAGAAAATGCCAGCTTCCAACACTAGGAGAAATAATTTTTGGCAACGTTTTTGTTTCCTTGGTTTTAATTTCAGGGTAGGGCAAACCCTGATCCTCCTGACTAAACTTTTCTTCCACATGGATATGCATCTTTTTGTCATATGTATGTATGAACAAAACTACTTTGGGCAATAAAATATCTGGTTAGACTGTATAATTAATGGATAACTTTGCTTTTTCTGAATTACATTGATTTTATGCAAATGGTATGTTCTATTAAATTTGTGGCTTTAAAATATACTGCAGAGTTTGACTTAAAGAACAATACTATTTAACACCCATTTGACATCTTCTGAGAGAAAATAATGATAGAGACATGCATTTTCTTACCTGTTGCACAGGTTTATGGTATGCATGTGTGGCCATAGATTTTCCGTCTGGCTGATTGTTCTTTGTTAACTTGTGCCTTCCCTTGTATTCAGTTGAGTTTAATGCAACCAAAGGCCTTGGCAAATTGACATTAAAAAGTCTTTCTCCGGCTAAAGGATCACTTATTGTGATTCACAATAGCTAATTGCAATCAACAGTGCCATGATTGCAAGAAGAATGTTGTTGCTTTTGGACAGATGATTTTTCAGATTTTTGGCTTTTGGCAGGCTCTGGTTTAGAACAGCTTAATTGCCCTCTTTCTCTGCCTTTGGCATCTAGCTACAGTGTTGAAAACAGGCTGATAAAAAATAATTTTTATTACCTAGACATGTCACTTAATTTTCCCCAGGCTACCATTTATCTTTTGAGCAAAGTGGTCTGCAACAAGATTCTTTTGGAGTGGTGTTTAAATAGTTTTTTAGATTTTTTAAAATTGAAATCCTGTCTTCAGGAAGCTCTAGGCAATAAAATATCATCCTGATGTGGAGAGGTAATATTGGAATATACATATCTACGTCTTTGATTTCCCAATATTTTTAATGTAATGTGCATAAGGCATAGTTCAGCTCATTCCTGTCCCCTGAGTCAGAGGGTGTTTTGGTTGTCTGAAGAGGCAAGGGTAACCACATAGAACATCCACAAAACCAGTGTCGTTTTGTGCATGGGAACCTGTGGGAAGAGAGACGTTTCCTTGCAGGTGCACAGCTCTGCATCTTCTTTCCAGCTTTGCAGGGCTTGTCAGACAGGTAAGCTGTCTCTGGCATTTGGAGCTTTGAGACTATAGATAAATGAATGGCTGTGGTAGGAATCATAAAATCCAGATACGGCAGCACTGGAGCAGAAGACAAGATCTTAGCTGGGTTTCCTGTCAGATGGAAGGAATAATCTTTATATATAAGGTAACTGCTCAGTAATAGCTGAATTATGTGTGCATTCTGGAAATTATCTGTTTGTACTTAAGTCTTTAAAATCAAGGAAGGGAGCTAGACCCTCTTAATAGCAAACTGGCTGCTCGCTTACCAGACACCCAGAGTTTAGTGTACCCTAGATAACAGAAGGCTGAAGTTAGAAGCTGAAATTAGAGACATACTGCTTTTACTTTAAAACCTTAGGCTGTTTTTACAGTATCTTTATGGTGGGTTAACTTTGGTCACCTAGGGTTAACCTAAGATGCTTGGTCACTCATTCTGCCTCCTCTGCCTCTCAGGGAAGGGAAAGAGGATAGGGTGGGAAGGCTCATGGGTCAGGATACAGGTAGGGAGATTGCTTACCAGTTAATATCATGGGACAAACAGACTCTGCTTGGAGAAAATCAATTACCAGTGTGATTTCATTAAACTATCCCCTCTTGAGAAGAAACATGGATATTGTTTATTGGACTTCTATTCTCCTACTAGTGTGATTTGCTAGGCAGGTGAGACTGTTCTTGTTGGTAATGTTTTACTGACATGCTTTCCCTCTTGCAACAGATGATGGTAATGTCAGATGGCACATCGTTTTCTTCAGGGCAGAGCCTTCATCTCCCCAGCCTTCCCAGTAACTCTCTGTCTTTTTCTGAAGTGAAGAAGAAGTCATCTCATGGGCCAAAGGTGAGACTTATTTCACTAGAAGATAGTTGAGCCAGAAGTGCTTTTCCTGGTAATTAAATTAATTTTTAAAAAAATTCTAGGTGTTTTTTGTAATCTTTTAATTGATAGACCAATGATAGCAGGTCTTGACATTTCTTTGCTCTGTACTTACTGTTTGCCATGTGAAATACTGCAGTAGAAGGATGGCTGTGAGAACAGGTGCCGATGAAGATTCTCTGGTTTTTGTACTTGTACAGTTGTTTTCCTCCTATTCCAGAGGGAATTGTAATAGTATCTTGTAGTATTAGAGGATTACAGTGATGGAAGTTTGATCTATGGAAATGTAAAGAATATGAGATAATACTATAATAATAATTTCATTTATTAAGCATCTTCAAGGATAGTTGTGTAGAGTGAAACTTGAAGCTGTCTTCTTTTAAATTTTTTTTTAAATTCAAGAGGTTAATTCTCTTCTAGATGTTTCAAAGAAAGCAATGTGTCATTAGTCTCTAGGACATTACAGTTTGAATCCTCAACATAAAATGTGGTTAAAATATATAGTCCAAGGAACCTCTTGAGTAATACAGGTGGGCCTTTCTGAAATAGCAGATAATTTCTTGACAAAATGAACTAATGGTATGGGAAAATAAGAAGCATGTTGTTGTTTATTCACATAAGAAATGCAATGCAAGCCTTTTCTCTGTTCTGTTAAATTGCTTGGCTTTTCATTTTCTTTTGTAGTATCTTGTTGATTTGAAGTATATTACTTAATCTTGCAGTACATGTACTTCAAGAGACAATACCTATTTTTATTAATAACTTTTGTGTTCACTATCCATGCCAAATCTCGTATCTTGCAAGAATTGTCAGGTAATGAATTAAGGGTATGCCTAAGAAAAGATAGTAGGGATACATAATAAGCAAGGACAGGCAAAAAATGTTCTTTGACATGTCTCTGCCTGGTGTGCATTGTACATCAGTGCCTCACAATCTCTAATGCAGGTGGTCTTGCAACATTTAAAGAATATATGGAAGCGTGGTTATTTTCCTAATGAGAGTCTCAGGATTAAACTGAGAGTGCTTACTTTGGCTTGCTAAAATGAGTGCTTAATGCCTCAAAGGAAAGCAGCTGGCTACACCAGGTGCTGAAGCAAGGTGCTGCTAGTTAGACTAGGATGTATCTCCATTTAATTGGATGCCAAACATGAGTTACTCTGACACTTTACCATCTCTAATAGGGGTTCTTGTGATGTTGGTAGGTAGCTCTGTAGAGTTAATTTTCCAATCACTTCTAAAGAGTTGGCTGTAGTGTTGATTCACTCATGTGTTGCTTTGCATGCCAAAGCAGGTGTGCTGAGGCTTGGGTTAATAAGCAACTCAAACACCTCTAGAAGGACTTCAAAGAGGTACTGACATGATACAGAGTCCTGTACTAATTCTCTGCCTAGCAGCCGTACACCATGGTAAGTCTTGAATCATGGTTTTTTGTAAGCAAGTGGGAGCCTGGGATGTTGTTTTCCAAACAGTATTTAGAGAGTGAACTTCTGTCAGTTGTGGAAAATCAGCAAGTGTGGAGTGTGATGGAGTGAAGCAGGGTGAAGCATGTATTTGCTGCACTTGTCCATATGAACTAGTGCTTGAAATGTTTCATTTTTTGCTGAAGCAACTCAAACATGTGCAGAGAGTTTGGTCCATAGCATGCAGCTATGTGAGTCTAACCTGAGGAGGTTAGACATGCATCACATCTCAGGATTCCATCCCTGGATTTTTTAATAGTGGAGAGGGGTGCTTTATTATTGGTTTTTGTCAGTCCATGTGAGTATTTGATTTTTCCTCTCTCCCCAGCAGTCATTGCTTCACCCCATCCAGTTTGGAACACACACTTATGAGCAGTTGTTCTTTTATCTGATAAAGAAAGACTTGTAAATATCTGCCTTGCTGAGAATCCTAAGCCATTCTTGAGAAATGGAAACAGAAGATAACCTTGGGTTTAGTGTAACAGTAAAGTTTGGGAGTTTTGTTACAAGTTCTCGGAGCTGAAAAACCTTGAATTTTGGTTGCTAGTGTTTTTGTTCTGGTTGGAATGTAGGAAAGTTCCAGCCAATGTACAAAAAGATTTTTGGTTTTGTCATTTGGAGTAACCCCAGTGATGGAACAACTTCAGTGTCCAAATTCCATTTAAGTATGCCTCTGGAATAACAGTTGCAGGAAAGTCTTCGTAGTTCTTGGGCATAAGTTGCTTGTCCCAAAAGTGTACTCCAGATATCTGTACTGGGTGACTTTGGGGTTTTTCTGCTGCAGCAATAGGCCTTTGATGTGCCTGCCCTGGTTTTGGTTTGTTTTGTCTGTGAATACCACAGTTAACTTTGAGGTCAGTTTTAAACTCTGAGTGTGGAAAAAACAGAACCTTGTGTTTATCTGTTTGCCATGCAAAGTACCACATAAACCTTATGGTTAGATAAGAATTGAAGTATCAACAGTAAAACCAGTGCAACAAAATGGTTTTCTTGGTTTTAGCATTCACTTACGAAAAACACAATACAGTATGAAGTAAGAGACAACTGTCCATTTGCTTTCTGTCACATTCTGTTGTAAAATATGTATTAAATAGAGATGTTTGTATTTCTAAAATGGTTTTTTTTGTTTAATTTAATGGAGATGATATTAGTGAGTCCCACTATTTTGATTCTAAAACAAAGCTTTTATCTTGGAAGTACAGATGTCAGGCAGAAATGTATGAAAACTTTTACTTTATGCTTTTTTTCAGAATGTAAGAACAGCTGCAGGCTGGCTGCAGATACCTGTGTTGCTTTAAATTAGTGCTATTACTATGCCTGTTTGTATTATATAAATACTGCATGCACAGAACAGAGAAGTAACTTGGTTAGGTTTTTCGGGGAGATGATGTCTTTTGAAGTGAACTGTAGTATCAGCTGTAGCAAAATAGGATTTATTTTATAAGCAAATAAAACAAAAGCTCTTACTACTATGTGTGACCTGAAAAAACATTATTGTTTTATGCTCCCCCAGTTGGCCTTCACTGTTAAACCAGTGAGCTTTGTAATTCTCCATCTGCTTCTGATTCTTCTGTTGTCATTGATCATAACAGTTTGGTGGGCTGGGTGGAATTGAAGTGTGGAAAGCTTCTTAAATTTTTGTGAGAAGCAGGTAAATTTATCTCCTACCCCACAGTATTTTTGGAGGCTCTCAAAATGTTGTGGTTTTGTTTCTTTTTTTCTTTGCCCCCCAATCAGCTAGTATTTTTATTCATTAATAAACAAGTTTGTATTCAACAGAAATCTGAATTTGTTTGATGAAGGAATTACTTTTAGATATCTTTCTCCTCTTTTCCTCTTGAGAGCAGTAGGCATATTTGAGACTAATTCTAGTCCATTGTCTTAATATTGACAAATTATTTCAATAGGCATAACATTTTTCAATTAGGAATGAAAATAATGCACATTTTTACGATCACTAGTACTATATTTGTGGTCTAAACTCAGAGTACACTACACTGACAAGGCCATGCCAGTGTGCTCAGTTTAATGACTTCATAAAATATAATGAACTGCCCCTGCCCCTCTGCTTCCCCCACCCCTCCCAAGTGCTCTGTTTCTTAGTTAGGTTCCTAATGTCTGTAAGCAATTGAGGTTTGCAATGGTTTCCAGAAATTACTGCTTATTCAATCTCACACTAAAACAAATTGGGAATTACATTTTGTGAAATCAGAACCCAACTCTGTAACATACAGTTCAGCATCACTTTTTGCCCTGTAGTTACAGAAGCATTTTAATCTGCAAATGTGTTGACTGTTGAGCAGCTATCACAGTCCATTTGTGTCTCTCAGATTTACAGAACAATGTAGTCTGTGATCTAAACTTAATTTCATGAGCTTGTTAAGAAATACAAAACCACAACAAATGGTTGGTTCCTTTTGGCCAGTTTAGTCTATAAAGTGAATTCACCTCCCAAATCACCAAGTTTCTTAGTTTATAACTCTTAATCCATGCACTTGGGATCCATAAGAAAAATCAAGTTACCTAGCTGAGTGTGAGGATGCCTATCCTTCCTCCTCTGGCACAATGTGGGCATATCCTGTTTTACAGTGGGAAGTGTGAAAGACTGAGCAGTCCAGCTGGTAGGGAATCAATTTCAAAAGTTGGGCATTTTTTGATAAGCTGATGTTTTATGCCTTTCAGATTGAAGGTATGGTTTATGTAATTCCTGTAAGCTAGAAGTTTGTGATGAAACTGCCAAAGATGATGGCTGCAGGAGATGGCAATTTCCAGGTGGTCGTGGCACCTTTTTCTGGCCACCTGTCCCGCCTGCAAGATGCTCTGTGTGCTCCCAGAATGCATCTCAGGCCTTAGCATGAGCTGTGTTGGCCAAGATGTGAGCAGGAGTTGAGTACAAAAGTCACAGTACCACAGGTTTTCTTTGCTGATCAAATTTTAGATTTTTATTGTGTTTTCTAAAATATGTATTTTTTAAAGGTACATTAGCCCCTTTCATAAGTATCTTGAGGTGCTGTACGTACATGGTGTTACTTGGCTTAAGATGACGTCTGCAGGTATTTTGACATGCCTATGTACCTGTATTACTCTTTTGCATACTGTTTGTTATGCAACATATCAAAGGCTAACATTGACTTGAGTTGTCTCAATATTTGATGAATACACAAATATAAGCTATGGTGTGCAGATATATCGCCTGTCAAAACCCCATTATCCCAGTTTTTCACATGAACTTGAGAAAAGAGTGTTTTATTTTACTTAATTTACTGTTATTTCTTACAATACTTATTAAGATGGAAAGGAAAGAAACATTTAAACACATTGTCAGATTCTGAGAAATAAGAAAATGGTTTGAAAGGGCATTCTGGTTTTCATTAAGATCTGTGCTATTCATGATATGAATATTCAGCAACTTTTCATTCCCACCAGCATACCATGTTCATTATCAGGTTTGCTATAACTTACTGGTGAATATAATTTGACTTTTTTCTGTCTTACAGATTTTATGTTCCTCTTGCTGTGTCCTTTATGTCATTGTTGTCTTCTTTTTGGGTCATTACAGAAATTAAGAAAATAAGAAAAGATACTCTTTTTACTTAGAACATGAATGCAGATATAAAAGCAATGGGTTGGCTGCCTTTAAGAAAGGGTAATTCTAAGACAGCATGTGAGAGGAGTGTATAAATAAGGTTCATAAGTGTGTCACATATTTGTACTATGATTTCTATGAAAATAGCAGCTTCCATGTTGTAGGAAGATGAAAAAAGTCTGGTTTTAAAATTGAAAAGAAGGAAGATCTCAAGTTTCTTTTGGTTTTAATACTGCTGTGCCCCAGAACCATTTTCATAGATCTCATCAGTTGGAAAACCTCTAAAATGAGACTCTCCCTCTGAAATGTAAAATACATGTGCTATATGTAAAATAATGTGCTATAAGGAGACTGGTAAGAGAGATAATTTCTCTATCCAGTTTAGTAATGGCACACAGTTTATTCCTCCCCAGGGCAACACCACTCTGGCATGATAGAACATGATGTGACACTAGAAGCATTAATAATTAGTTCATAAGTCAACTTTTGGTGCTGTTCTTGCATCAAAGGAAATAGTCAACTATTTTCTTTTTAAATCTTAAAGAAAAATGCCAGGAAAAGTATCATGACTCAAATAAGACATCTCAGGGAGTGCTAAGTGCTTTTGTATTTTTGTTTTCTAATTGCTGGCTTGAAAAATAAGGAAGTGCCTTATGTTTAGACATTCAGATGTTGTTAGAGTCCTTTTCATTGTTTATGCTTCTGGCCAATGTTAAATGTTGATATATATGTTATATATAGTTAGTTTACCAAATCTGACCCAAAAATACATTTGCAGTACAGATGCAAGAAGCATCTTATAAAATCATGCAATTGAATAATTTATACAGCACTGTGACTCAGTGTTTCACTAAATGAGATAATGAGAAGGGAAGAACATTTCTAAGTAATTCTTTTTAGTTAATTGTTTCTACCTATTATTACAGCAGAGAAGGAAGATACTGCAGTTTCTGCACATATATTGTTTAGACCTTTCAGGTCCTAGAGTATTAAACACTGGCTTAACACATCCTAATTGGACAAGTAGTTATTTATGAACAGGAAGCACATCAGTGGATGTAGTCTCAGTCTTCCTTTCTCCTCTAATGGAACATGACTTCCATTAACATGTAAATTCTGCTTTGTTTCCTTGGATAGTTTTTTTTCAGAGCAGCTGTACTGTGTGCATTATTTTAAAATTAGTCAGTCCCTGTGGAGGATGAGGCTAGCCATGTCCTGCTTTGATCCTTTGCATTCCACTGCTCTTCTTCACTTCTGTCTATGTTGTGGGTGAAAGGGTGGTTAAGTAAAAGTGGAAGACAATCTAAATATGTTTTGCTGTCTATAGTTCTGGAAATCTGTGGCAGTTTCAGACAGCAGATATACTGCATTTACATACTCATCTGTTCTAGGTAAAGGAAATCAATGGCTCTGTGCAATACACATTAAAGTGTTTCTTTCTAAAAGTTTCTCACTTTCTGGGCAACATCCAGATAGAAATGCTTATAATCAGCCTGAAGAAAGTAAGTAGTGTAAACTTCTCGTCTGTGGGTTGACACGTGTTTAGTGTTTACAGCAGTGCAGTCAGTCTGCTGGGTGTTTTTGAGGTACTCAGTGGCCACCACTGGCAGTTTCCATGAAAGTGGGCAATGCTGGAACTGTTCCTGTCTTTTAAAGATTCCCAGGTGTTAATTCTCAGAGGAAAGGAGCCTGTACGACCCATTCTAGATGGTTCCCTTATTGCCAGTTCTAGCTGCAGATGACCGCTTGCCTTGCCACTTCAACTTTTCAGATTCAGCTGAGTGAGGAATGATACTGCTGTGCTATTTCTGGTTTTGCCTCTTACAGGACCTCTGAGTCACCAACTTCTGAGAAACAGTTCTCACTTAAAACAGTTCAATTAAAAAAAAAAAAAGAAATCAAAAACTCAGCGAAGACTCCAGTATATACAAAGAAGGAAGCTTTTTCAGCTTTAGGAGGTTTTCCATAAAAAGGCAGTGGCTATTGTCTGTCCAACCAAATCTTCCATAGCCAGGCTGGACCCAGGGTTGTTATTGTTTCTGAGGATAAAGATCTGACAAAAGCTGGAAGATTACAGCAGAGAAATCAGACTTTGCCTGAAATGTCATCATGTTTTCTTCTGATCCTATAGTAATTCTATTGACATCATACGGTTCATAACTTCATTTTTCTTTGTGATTTTTATTTTATCATTGGTAATGGTGATGATGAAGGTTTCCTAAACTGTCTTTATGTTAATCTTAAGATGTTTTTAAAAAAGACAGGTCTAATGGCTAGGGTAACAACTAACTTTTGTTGCAGATATTGGCAAACAGTGATAACTGCTCATGTTCCACCAGTTTGTAACATGTTTTGACCAAATGTCGGGGTTTCTATCTATTCTTGCATAGTTATTTCTGCTTCTGGTTACTCACCTGCAGTTTGGAGTTTTTAATATCAATTCTATGTCCATATTGTGTCCATCTTTAGAGGATTTAAGGGTTCTTCCTTTTTTTTTAAAGTAAAATTTTGTCTCCTCTTTGCAGGACCCAGCTAGGATTCTGAACATAAATAGCAGCAGCAGTAGTAACAGTTTTTCAAAGACCCAGAAGTTAACAAAGGAGCACAAAGAAAAAATTTCTAAAGACTCAAAAGAACAAAAAAGTGCCTTCAAAGAACCTTCCAGGGAACATAACAAATCTTCCAAAGAATCCTCTAAGAAACCCAAAGAAAACAAACCACTAAAAGATGAAAAAATGGTTCCTAAGATGGCCTTCAAGGAACCCAAACCCATGTCCAAGGAGCCAAAATCTGAAAACACCCCCATCCTTACCATCACGTGTGCGCAGCAGCAAGAAAAGAAGACTCTCATGAAAAGGCCCTCTATGCTGGACACTGATGAATCTTCTGCCAGAAAAAGAAAAAAACCCAGCTCGGATTCATTATTTAAAAGTATTCCTAGTGCCCCACCACTGGTTCTTACTTGTTCAGCTGACAAAAAACAGACAAAGGATAAATCTCAACTCAGGGTGGGGAGAGTCAAAATTGAAAATGATGCACTGGAAAGGAAGACGCCTACTCTGCCACCATTTGATGATATTGTAGATCCCAGTGATTCTGACATGGAGGAAAACGTGTCCTCCAAATCTGACGTAAGTGGTTGTTTGGTTTTGCTTAATACTTTACTCAGTACTGTATTGAGTCTTCCCAGTCTGGGGGACTGTGCACGAAAATTTGTGTTCTTCCCTTTCTCTTTCCTGTCTACTGGCAGATCGTCCAAACTGAAGGATGTTGATGGCCATGTTCAAACTTATGCATGTTCTGGTTGAATTGTATTGCTTATTCAAGTCTACTCAATTACTAAATGTCACCATTATGACAATGGGCATATGGGAGATACCTATAAGCAATATTGCTCTTTTGATGTTCTTTAGAAGGTCATTTTTCTTTTGAGAGAAAAGGGAATGGATTTAAATGCTTGTATTTCACACTTTAAATTTTTGTTTTCAGGTATTAGAGAGTTCAGTAGGTCCAGGAAAGGGTTGCAGTAATATCAGAGAGTTATTTATTTTTTTTGCCAAAAGAGGCAGTTCTGTCAATGATACCAGTTTTGTGGAGGAGAATTTCCTAGAATCTCACTCTGATGAGGAGAATCTATCCTTAGTAGTAGGCTTACCAAGAAGAAGGACATTTTAATGGACATTTGCTTTTCTGAAAATACTTATGTACTGTGCCTGCTCATCTGTTTCAAGAATGATTTGCTCTTTAATTTTATGATTAAAATTAGGATTTCAGTCATTCTCCTAGCAAACTTTGGTTTTCAGAAGTGTCTTTTATAGAGACATCTAGAGAAGGAAAGGCAAGGTAGGAGAAGCCTTGTTTGGTGCCATTATTTGTGCTTATGGCTAGAGGCATAGTGTGCATGGTAGAGGGGAATTCTTCCCAGCCTTTCCTGTTCAATTCTCTTGTTTTTCTGTTTTCTGATTTGTGTCTCTGTTATTGCCATCAGATTCATAACCCTGCTTGCCCTCTCTGGAACAGACAATAAATGCCCTGCTGTGGGGAGGTGTCAGTGTTAGGTTTTTACTTTGTAGAAAGTTCCCATGAGGGAGAAGGTAATTTACTTCTGAAGTGACCTTTTAATGACTGGTCCCTTAGGGCATGCAAAGGCTGTAAAATTTAGAAGATATACAATAGGACAGGCCCTGCTTTACAGCATGACACAGGGGATACTCTGTGGTTGGAATGGCATTCTCATTATGGCTTGGAACTTAACCAGTTTGTCTTCAAACCCGAAAATGTATGTACTGGTCACCCTTGGTGTAAAGTATTTTTTCATGTTTTCAAAAAGCTGAATATTCTGTTCTAATTTATCAGCAGCCCTAAGACATGCTATCTACCCTCAGTATAGCTGGCTAATTAAAATAGATTTTTGGATTTTCTATTCATTCAAATAGATGCCATGTAGGAGCACATACACTTTTACTGGCTGCAGAAGTTCTTCATTTTTTTTCAAAGACAGAAGAACTGAGACAAGCAAATCCAATGTAGCTGGAATTTTACAAATGGTTCTGCAGAGGTGTGTGCTGTGTAGCGACTTGAAAATAACTGATGTGAAAGATGTATGGATGGTAGTTAAAACTGATCCTTTTTAGTTGCTGGTGGGTGTTTCCCTCTTCGTTGTCTTGCAATCTCTTGCCTACTCCCAATAATATAATGGGAACACCTCTGTATTTTTAATAGGCTGACTCAAATCCACTTCCACAAATTCATCATCCATCTGCACTTGACCTGTAGGACCTGAGGAATTCCTTAACTCTATACTAAAGCTAAAAAGCAGATTTGGAGTTTTCTATGTCTGTAAGCCACTGTTACTGAGAGGGCAAACTGCTGAAGTGCACTCCAATAGAAGTAAATCCTGTTGGTTTGGGCTGTTGTGTATTTTGACGTCGACATACTGGATCACGGAACACACAGGTTTTCTATGGGGGGGCCAGTGTAGTCCCCATCTGTATGGGTGAAAACAATGTCTGCCCCTTTTGGACTGTGGTCCTTAATAAATCAGGCTGAGTATGGCTCCAGTCAGTGGTGGGATACTATCTAGAAAGTCAGTAATATACTTAGTTAAAGAAAAACTATTTATGAAACATGGAATAATCCCCCAAGGTACCTGAGTCACACAATTGGCGAGTGATGTGGGAGAAAGAGCTGGGCAGCCTGGTCAGTGAATGTCTGCAGACTTTCACAAGATGTTCCTTCTGCGTTTTACCACTTTTAACCAGGGAACCTAATGAAAGGTGGCCAAGCAATGTAATAGAGATAATTCTGTATGTTGGAAGAAGTAGTTGGGACTTTTTTGTATGTACCTGAAAGAAAATTGTTAAATTTTCTGCAAAAGTACTAACTTTGAGTCAGGTGCATTTTTTCTAGTTCAGGTTTTATTTATGACATTTATGCAAACATAATAATACTGCATGAATGTAATGTTCATACATTTTAGATAATGAAATTATTAATAATATTGCTAAGAATTTCGAAGTTTCTTCACTGTAGGGAGTAAAAGATGGTCTCATTCTCAAACACACATGTTCCAAAATGGTGACTGTTCTCTTTACTGGTATTGCATATTCATTTACTTATCATGCATAACTTTACATATAAAACATGAAAAATTTGTAATAAAAGGTGCAGTGTAGAATGTAGAATTTACTGCAAAAATAAGTTTCTTACTGTTGCTGGTCACACAGAGGATGGTTCTCAGAATTAGATGCAGTCCACTACCAGTTCTCACTCTGGTTTCAGGCTTTTAAAATGAGGATGACATTCTGAAAAGTCTCTGGGGTAAAGGAATCTTACAGGAATGATTAAACAGAGGTGTTCTTTCACTGGGAAGGTGCTACAGGATGGCAGTGCTGCTGCTCCCCTGATTTCTTTGGATACAGCCTGAGTTCAGTGAATTGGGGTGGAGTATATGATATCAATCAATGGGGTTGAATTTCAGACAAAAAAGTAGAGTGTGCTCAACCCTTCACAGTACAGGCATCATATTCTACTTAGTTATGGGCATTCAGACTTAAAACATGGCCTCTGCCTTCATGAGGTAGAAGATGTAGAGTTACAGCACTCCCTGAGAGAGGGGCATTCTTTTTCAGATTGTTAAATGTGTCTGCCAATGGTTGATCTTCGCTTGGAACTGTCCCTTGAAATGCACCTTTCAGAATCCAGACAAGGTTAGCAAGCTGTTGTCTAAGGGGTATTTGAGAAAGCTGGACACTATCCTCTGGTGTCCTGTAGTCAGTCTCTTTTTTGAGCTTCAAATGTGTCTGCAAAATTCAGTGGGAAATACAGGGAATCACACCCTTGCTTAGTGATAAACTGTCTGCCCTTGTGTGTGACTTAGACCAAGACCATGTATGGTCAACCCTCTGTGGTCTATTTGGCATACACTGTAGTGTGGTGCACTACTGTATTTATTTTAACTTTGTTTTTCTGTTGACTTTGAGCTATTGTCAAGTGAAACAAATATCTGCATTTCTCTTCATGATGCAGATTTATGGTTTTATTGAGACATAGGCATGTTAACACAGTCCACTTCAAAATTTCAAAGATTTCGTTTTTAAATTTAATTACAGGATGTTTTAGTTAACAAAAACCCCACCTGTTTGCTTCCTGTGTGGGATAGTGCAGCAACATGATTAAAAAAAACCTATTTGACCTTGATTATGCTGCCAGTCTGAAATATGGTGATATTCTTGTAATATTTGTGTGAGCTGCAAGCTGGTGTAGGAGATGGAGAAATACAGAATTTTGGATCTAAGTGAGACATTTTCCATGGTTGGAGCTGCCCCTTTTGAGCTGTGGAGAAGGGATGCTCAGGTACTTCTTTTTTGATTACTGCTGGTTTTGGTTCACTGGGTAGGAAGGAAAAAGTGTTACATGGCTCCTGGTGAAGTTGTTGCAGCAGGAAGGCACAAAGGAGATAAGGCAGACCATACATACCTGTTCAGGTATTAAATATTCTCTGTGTATCTCCAGTTGTAGAGAATTGAATAACATCTCTTCAAGTCTGTCATGCATGGCACTGGTTTGGTGAATTTTTCAGAGTCTATATATCTCTGATGAATGAATTTCTTCTGGTGTGATTGTTTTGCTCATGGTATGTATTGGTTTTTTTCCCCTTTCTGCCTGTATATGTCATTGCATTAGTAATTGTAGCAGCCTTTTGGCATGTCAAAGCTTGTGGAAATACAATCTGAGCAGAAATGCATGCTAGCAAAATGTGAGAGCTCAGGGGTAAGGAGTTTCAATTATTAAGAGCAGGGTACATTGTGGGTCTTTTGCCTTTCGGAAAATATCCCATCTCCTTCTCAGGAAGGCCTTTACAGAGCAGTGAAAATACAGCAGAGATCACATAGACTATGCCTTTGCACTTAATTAACTGCCTGCATGTCCTAAAGCAGTCTTAAAGGTAGAGTATGAGTACCTTTTTAAAGGAATCCATAAAATGCCATTTTCAATCTGGCACATGACGTAGTAATTTGACAATTGCAAAAGTCGAAGAACATTTTGAAAACCCCCATGGTCTTGTAAAACCTTCAGACCCTTGTTAGCTGAAAAAACCTACTTTCTGCCAGGGCTTGGAGCTAAAGTCAGGGCTTTTTCAGGTAATATTTAAAGTCAGAAGGAACAGTACTGAGGTATAGCTCCATGACCTGTTTTCATGTAGTTACCAAAGGTCAATAAACAAAGGAGAAGTGAGGTTTTATTTTATTTGTGAAACTGTGACTCTTGAGATGATTAATGGTGCGGAGCAGGGTTAATACTGATCATGTCCTCCACTGAGGACTGGGCCCTGTGGGTTTGCAACTGTCATATTATTACATTATTTACTTTTTGTGTGATAATTTAATGCATTTTTTTCTGCTTCTAGTCCAGGAATTAACACAGCTCTTCAAACCATGCCACCCACTTATGTGGTACTGTTGGACATAGTACTCCTGTGTTGAGGAGTCACAAACAGACAAATATTGTAGAGTCTGAGATGTTTTTTCCTTCTAGATGTATGCTCAGAGAGAAATTGTGGCCAAAGATAATCAGACCTCTTTAGAGAAGTGGAAGTAGGCACAAGTATGCTCTGTGGCCATCAACATCTGCTGTAGTGCTGCATCATTCAGCTGCTATATTTTGCCTATTTTAATTACGTGTTATTATGAAGCAAAAAGTGCTTTGCCTTCACTCACAAAAGTTTAGGTGCATGTTAGGCTGAAATTGCTATTGCTGGATAAAGAAGCAGCATGACAGGCAAGTAGAAATCCTCTGGGCAGCAAGCTCAAATGCTAAAGTGAGACAGTTTTGTTACCAGTCTGTGTTTGGAAATCACTGGCTTACAGAAATGTTAAGAATTTAGAAATAAAGCAGTGGAGACAAACCATGTAGATACGATTAAATGTTCAGGTTGCAAAAGTAAAATTGTGACAGCCATGAAATTTTGTATTCTTGAGGCAAAGTTGGTTTGGGTTTTTTTAATTTTGGGCAACGTCACATTTTGACCACAGAATTAACATTAATCATTACTAAGCTACTAATACAGGCTGCAGTATTTTACTTCATTTGCGAGTTCTGGCTACATCTGCTTCATTGTCACTACTCATGTGAATTAACTCAAGTATTTACATAAATGCAGTTTTGAATTGAGGCCATATTTTCTGTATTTCAACACTGGAAGTCCTGTTCACCTGCTATGCTGCAGAAAGTAAGGGTATTAATTGGGTATGTGCAGTGCCAATACTGTAGTTGTTTGGGGGGAGGTTTTGTGGCATAAAAAGATTTTGTCTCATGTCCAGTAAAGTCATGACAGGTTTGAGAGACCAAGGTGGATTGCAGTCAAAATAATAAAATATTAAAGACAGGATTTTTTGTTTTAATTATGGTGAAGCAAGATCTTCTTGATAAGGATTTAATTGCTTTGAAGTTGCTTTATCTAGCTACTTATATAAATTATGTCATGATCCAGAAGAATGGCTACACATATTTAAAATTAAATGCAACACCTGATAGTTATCAGCTGGCATTTTTTCTACAATACTTAGGTCTATTCAAGGCTTTTATGCCTTTTAATTTTTTAATGTGGAATCAGTAAGTTTACAGTTCTTTTGGGGAGGGACAAAAAAGTAATGGTTTTTGAAAATTTGCTGCCGAACTCCCCATGGAATTCATTAGATAATTTTGATAACTCTTCATTCAGAGGCTTGTACTCTGGTGATGACTGGCATGAACTCTCCAGGACACACCATAAGTACACAATTTATTTTTTGTATTTAAATTTTACTAACCCAGGATAAAGGCTGCTGCAGTGAGTGTATACCCTGTCTCATCCCTGTGCAGAAGGACTGACTGTGCATTACCTGCTGATGACGGGGGGACTGCTGCTCACCTCCCTGGGCTGTGGAGCCCTGGGGTTGTGCTGTGTGTTTGGCACTGCAGAGGGATGCTGAGGGCCCTCTTGGAATGGGCAAGGGATGCTCCTGATGGATATCATTTGCCTGTCTCAGACTCAAGGATGGTGGTGCCTGTGTGTCTCTGTTCTCCCAGTATTGAAGCGTGCATGTGAGTCCAGTACAGGAAAAAAATGAAAGCAGATGTAATCAAGCAGTTTTCTTTCATGCCCTCTATATGGCAGCTGCCTTTCCCTCTCGACAGCATTATCCACTCCTTCTCTGCCAGGGAGCCATTGCTGTTTAAGGGAAGTGTCATATCTGCAACCAATTTTAATAATATTTTCAGTGTTCATTGAAAGTGGTTTGAGATCACCACATCGGCAGTAAAAAAACTGCTACATAGTTTAAGAATGTTGGTGTGAATTTGTGTTAGCTCACTGAGTCATTATTCAGTAGTACTGTTTTGGCTTAGTCAGTACCTCAGTACAGCTTACATTTTTGTTAGAAAAAATTAATTACTTCATGCTTTTTTCTACCAAAACCAAATAAAACTTTGAGTAAAACATCCAGCTCTGTTGGTGTTAAAACCTGACATTATCTGTTGAAGGTCTCTAATCAGGCTTTCATCTTCCCTTGTAAATAGAAATCTTTATCTGCCTGCCAGAAATGTATACTTTGTGCTTCCTCTGGCATTGGGTATGTTAGTGGAGTTTCTAGTGCCCCTCTCTGAGCAGCAACCTCTCATGCCATTCATTCCCATTGGGACTGAAAATGAGTAGATGCATGTAGCTTTGGTGGTCTGGTTTGTTTCAACACTGTGCCACTGTGTCCTGTGAAGGGACCAAGAAATTTGGTAATTAATGCTGTCTTTGCCCTAATGAAAATGGCAGTCCTTGCACACGTGTAGCACAGTAAGATAGGGCTGCCTGAGTCCAGAACATTTATGTAGGGCTTTTTGAACTATCTTGAGACATATTCCCTGTTCTTGCTGTGGATATCTGAACATGAAGGAATTGCTTACAGGGTACTTAGGGTGTTGCAAGCCATCTGGCGAATGTGAGGAAATGATGTCCTGTGTTGTAAGAATTAATGTTTCATACAGCAGAGTTAGAAGATAAGGATAAATGGAGCTATTTGCACTTCACAGAATCTGTTTACATTATCCACAGAACTTGTATCATCATCTCAGAGCGACATGAAAGGAGACTTTAAAGGTGACTGATAATGAGTACCCCATCAGCAGCAGAGCTGTATTTTGTTGCTGAGGTTAACAGGCAGCTCCACCTGTGCCTGAGCTCCTCGAGGAAAGATGACTCATACATCGGGATGACTGTGACTGGGGCCAGCCAGCAGTAACTGGATCAGTGCCTCAACACTGATTACCCCAGTCAGAAAACCATTGCAAAATTTATGCTTTTTATTACCATACTTGGTGAACGTTCTTGATTAGGATAGAAGTAAATCAAGTGATTTTACTGCTCTGTGTGAGGTCATTTTAGCTGTTACCTAAATAGTGGGAGGAAAGTTACATGCAGTAACCTGTTTGTGTTTCATTGTTTGAATTATCAGCTGCAAAAGTATTGGTCTAAACTGAGGCAAGAAAATAAGTAGATACAGGCTGTGACAATTTTAGTTTCTTTCAGTGTATGAATGATATTTTTTCATTGCCCATGCTGCTTTAGTGGATTTTAGTTATTACAATGCAACTGTATTCTGTAGAAGAAAAGGACATAGTTTCAAGATAGTGCTTATTGCATTGTGTCTTCCACAAGAAAAGTAAAATATCATCAAGTAAAGTACCATGGTCTGAGTATTCTGCAAAACAACAATTCAGTTGCAAAGTTGCTTGGGTTCAGGGCAGGAAAAGGCCAAAGGAGGAAGCCATTCTTGGTGCTCTCGGTGGCCTATATTTGCTTTGGGAGAGGACTAGTAAGAGTAAGTAAGATTTTTGCATGTTAAATGTTACAATTTTAGCTAAAGGAAACAGTTTGTAGATGAGATGTTTCAACTTGATTTGTTTGTGCCATATACAATGTTTTTGATCCTTTGGACACTGTAAAACTCAAGATTAATATGGGTTGTACTACATGAGATCTTAATTTACCCAGTGTTTCAAATAATGTCGTTATAGCCCAGTTTTTTTAAGAACTTCATTCAGTGGTTAAGGTACCTATTCAGATAACTATCAATTACCTTACAAATACATTACACTACATTGCAATGATTTGAGTTACATGGAGTTTAAATATAAACAAGTATCAGATTTTCTTATTTTTGAAAGAGGTTGCCTTTGTTGTGTGTTAGAGCCTTCTGAAACAGAAGCAAAACTCCATTAATGTAGAGCTCAGATTACACTATCAAAAACATTTTAAATCAGAGAAGCAGAGGTAAGGAGCTTTAAATAAGGATTACTTTTTGTAGTATTCTTTTTGTGAAAGTACTTGAGTAGGCAAAGTTACAGCAAGCAGATGTGTCAGCTGTAAATGGTAAAGAACTGATAAGACAACAGATATCTGCTCTGTGGGTTTTTTCTCAGAGAATCAGCGTTGTATGGTCTGTGTGTATATAATATGGATGATCTTTTGTGAAAACTACTAGACAAACACATGATATTATCAGAGAGCGAGTGCTTAGGAACCGTCTTATCAGATTTTTCAGATCTATAGAGAAAAATGTGTATAGAGCAAGCATATTGTTGCCAAACATGGCATCTAAAAATCATTGTGCAGTTTACAGTATCACAGCTATGACATTTTGAGAAATAGTTTGAGGAGTTTTGTTTCATTTTAGAGACTTAGTGACTTTAGGGTACAGCCTATATTTTTGTATTTTTCTCTCTGCAGGTTTTCACTGAAACTGGAATGTACAATAAATGAAAGATGAGGTTTTCAGATAGTTATTTAAATCCCAGAAGTTAAGTTTGAGGAAAAAGTAAATACAATAAGACTTGCTGTAAAACTGACAGAGTCAACAAAGATCTGCACTTGATCACGCTGTGGTTTATGGTTAAAATTTGAACATTTTAGTTTTCTGGGCCATGATTTCAAGAGCCTGTGCAGCAGGACTTCAGAAAAAAAAAAGCTGTTTTTTTTCATATATTTAGGTCTGTATTTACTTGATTTGTATGACCTCTACAAGCTTTCCACATAGTAAAGTTTTAGTGTGGGGTCATGCTGGGAGTGTTCTATACAGAGTTTGAGCTACATAAGAATAGAGGGGAACTGTGGTGAATTTGCAAAGTTTCTGAGTACCTGCTGAGAAGACTAGATTTCTAATGTGGAAAAATGTACCACAGTGCATGATTTTTCCCATAAAAGCAGTTTTGCATGTAAATAGTTCTCCAGTTGCTTTTTTTGTTAATAGGGGTGTGTGAACTCCTAACATTATAGAACCTGGGAGAATTTAGGTGAACGACCTTCCTGCTGCCCCAAAAGTGACAGCAAAGTCTCTGATTTCCCAAACACGGCATTGTGAATGCATCTGAGTCTGTCCTTCTCAGTGCTGACAGAGAACATAGGGCCCAGTAGATAAAATAAAGCAAGAGAAGCGGGTTGGGAAGCCTTGGCTTCCAACACAGCAGCTGAAGAACATTGAAGAACACTATCTTCTATAATTTTTAATCCTGTTAGAGCAGAATATGTCGAATAGTTGAATGAAGCTCTCACCTTGGCTTTAATACCTAGACTGAATTTTCTGGTTTGTATTTAGTACTAAAATTGAAGTTACTTTCTTTCCAAAACACATTTCCTTTATTGGCTTAAGATAGCTTTGTGTATAGAATATGTGAAGATTGTCAAAGGGAAAATTTAAGATGTTATGTCAAACTCTCAGAAAATCAATATCTGAGTATTGCTTGTCAGCATAATTTGTCCTTTCCACACTTAAAGGAGTACAGAGGGACAGTCGCCATCCTCTCATCACAGGGCTTTCATGTCACTGAGCTTATAAAATGAGCAATGTTCTTCAAACAAGTAATTTATTTAGCATATCTTCATCTTACATCATTTGACCTCATTTTTTCCCGTATAATTCAGGCTTCGTATGCAATACAGACCTGTTAAATTCCCCATGTAGCACTGCTTATACGTTATCGATTCTTCACAAATATTGATGTCTTTTCACATATTTTTGGGGAAATGTGGTCTAAATAACACAGCGTTTAGTGCCAGTTTTGAAAAACCTTCATATGTCCCTGTCTTTGCCAGCATTACCTACATATTCAGGACAGTCTTTATTCTTCTTGGTTAGGCTTATCTGATGAGAACTTCCATTAGTTTGCCACTTGTGTTGAAGGACCATGTTCATACTCATGTGACCTTACATATTTTTAGTTTATTGTACCTGTAGTTTACTCATTATCCTGTAGTCATTAAATCCATGGAAATTGTAGTATTCAGCTGCTCTACGAGGCAAACCTTGATCTTCTCTTCTGTACCTTTTTCCTTGCTTTACTATGTGTCTGCCACTCTTTCCAGTAATGTATTTTCAGCAAAAATGTCCTCCAGGTTACAGAACAATCTTCACTAGCACTTGATCTTTCAATTGTTTTGTACAATGTGCTGCAAAAGAATTTTTTTATTTGCAGTTTTTAGCTCAGTCTCCTTTTCATTAATATTCTCTAAGTGTTGAGTATTTGTGAGTTTTTAGGTTAGCATTGTCTCAAATTTACTTTTGATTTATAAAGTAAAATAAAATCTGTTCATAAATACAGAAGGATAAGGATTTTCTTTCAAAATTAGATACATGTTTCAGTACGACAGTCTCTAAGGAATGCCAATCCTTAGTGCATTTGCTCCACCAGTGCAGTTGCTCAGAGGAAACAGTTGCAAAGGCTGGATTAAAGTCTTTTCTGGGTGCTACTTTTTAAAATGAAGACTGTGTTTCAAATTCAAAGAATCACAGACTCATTGAGGATGAAATGTACCTCTGACTGTCATCTGGTCTACCTGCCCAGTTCAACCAGTGCCACTTTGAGCTGGGTGGCCACGATCCCATCTAGATGATTTTTTCAATGTCTTTTAAGGAGGGAGATGCCAAAATCACCCTGGGCAGTCTGTGCCCATGATTGGTTACCCTCACAGTGAAAAGCTGTTTTCTGATGTTAGTGGGAACCTCTTGTGTGCGCTATGGATAGATTGAATTATTCTACTAAAAGCTGAGGTCACTGACAGGGCACTTAAGTGGCAGTAGAAGTTGTGAGTACAGAAATCCTGTTAGAGAAAAAGGCTTGTCCTGCAGGAGCGTGTTCCTCCTCCCTGAAATTCTAAGTTTGCACAAAGTGGAAGTGGAAGCAATGCTCAGCTGTGTAAGTAGTTTCAAGTGTATAGACTCACAGTATGTATAGCACTAGGAAACATATGTCTTTAGATCATGCATAAAAAATAAGAAATATATAGACTGACTGATACGAAATGAGGTATTGCTACACCACTTAATGTTTACTTAAAGAAAAAATTTGTAAGCTTCCTTCAAGAATGGTTCAGGGAAAGGCAAGAAAAACCATTGTCACTCACATACAGATATCTTGTATTTCTTAATGTAGGAATTAATAAAGAACTTGAAGTGATGGGGGTTATTTTTAGAGTCATATAATCATACAATATCCTGAGTTGGAAGGGACCCACCAGGGTCATCTAAGTCTAGCTCCTGGCCCTGCACCAGACAACCCCAAGAAGTTGTACAAACAGGGACAACCATGAGATATTACAGAAACGGCTCTATTATATCCTTTGTCATGAACAGGCAGGTTTGCCTGAAAGTTGTTTGCAGCTCAAGAGTGAACAGCTTGTAAAACAGACAAGAATTTGGAGATGGCAAAAGCCAGGTGATACAGAAAAGTCACTGATGAAAGAGGTACCTTTTCAGGGGAAACCTGGGCCAAAGAAAATTGCCTTTTTTTGCTGAACAGTTTCAAAGCACAGAATCATTTGATCAGGCCTAATAAAGGAGTCACTGTCTCCTGTGCATCACTGTGAGAGCACTAAAACGAAGTAGACTGTCTTAAGAATGTAATATATCATATGGGGTCATTGCACTAATGAACAGTTTGGGCTCAAACTCTCATTAGCTTGTCTGTAGAAAGAGAAAACTGGTAAAATAGGAAAAGGCCATATGAGAGTAGCTCTTTGCTGATATTGTCTTAAACTTTTACTGTTGAAAGATACGCTTTAGCTAATTTCAGACCCATTAAAAATAAATATTTTGTGATTAGGAACCAGTGAATAAGAGCAGAAAGCCCAAGTGCGTAAAGCCATAAATACCTAAGTCCTTGGGATAAGAGCCTGTAAAACTGTCAAAAAGCATTGCTTAAGTGACAAAAGACACCCTCTGTTAACTAGAAGCATGGGTGCAGTTGGAACTAATCCATATTCATATATGGAAGGCATATTTTTAGTTCCTTCTGAAAGGGAAAATCTTTTCCCTTAATAACATTCATTCTTAGGTTAAAAACAACTGTTTCCTCTGGGTGCGCTCTCACCCAGATTTCTCAGTCAAAAAATGAAGGTTTCATTTCCAATACTTAATGGTTTTAATATTTATGCCAATCTGTATTTCTTGGAATAAATTTTCAGATAGAGCTGTTTAAGGAAATAAACAGTTATTAGGAACCCTTTTTAAATATGTATGGATGATCATATGTGTTTCCTAAGGACTTTCTGTAGTTTGAGTTCTCAAAATGATCTTGCTAAAGCAGAGCAAAATTTTTAGCAGGAAAATATACAGCTTTGTATGTATTTATATTCGTTTGTTCTTGTGATATTGACCCAATTAGTTAATGCTGGGAGAAAATTTTGGCACAAAGCAATTTCTCTGGTATTTTCGTGCCTTATAATGAGAATGAGACTAGGCCTTTCCCCTGTTTTTCATTTCAAGTAAGCTGGTTAAAAAACAAAGTAGTGAAGTTTTAATAGTGAAATAGTCTCTCCATCTATGTGATTTTTTTTCTTTTTAGAGTTTTAGCACTTGAAAGCCAAATATGATAGTCTTTTCATCTTTGCTATTTTTTAAGGGAATGGACTTTAGATAAGTTTAAGTTCATGTTGAAATTAATAATGGAAAAATACATTTAATGGAAATCTGGAGAAACCAGTTCTCAGCTAGTAATTTTGCTGCAAGAAGCAGAAATTAATAGATAAACCAGATGTTTAAGAGTAGCCTGAAGCTAGATGACTGAAATTAGTTTGCCGATGTCTTTAAAGTTTGCATTGACACTTGTTCTTCATCACTGCAGTCTGTTTCATATTATCATGATGCTTTTACAGCTAAAAATCTTGTTTTACAGAAACTCAAGAAGGAAAAGAATTTTTTTTTCCAAAAATGTTTGGTTTTCAGAGCCGTGTCAACTGATTCTGCAGTGTGTTTCAAAAAGGTCTGATGCTGTGGACCGTATAAGAATCTCTCTTGGTACTCTGAAGGGTTGTGTTGTTGGCTGGGTTGGATTTTGTTGCACGGGGTTGATTCAGTTGTGTATAAGTGACATACACCCACACAGTCAGGTACAGAGTTTGTGTTTTGACTGTGTGTCTGTGAGAACTGGAGCTGGTGTTGATTTAAGGAGAGCAGATGTTAATGGTGTTTTTCTCAAGCATTCTGTTGCCCAAATAGGCATCTCTCATCGTGAGAAAAGGCAACAAAAGGCAGTAAATCTGCCTGCTCTATTATGAAGGACAACAATAGATTGATTTATGGAGAAAAAGCAACTGTTAGGCTTAGGTAGCCTGTGTGCATGAAAACTGAGTTTTACAGACCAGATATTTCTGCTGTCATTTTTGAGAACTATTTAGTTCCATCTTAATCAGGAGGCAAGGAGAGTCAGAATATGTTTGTTAGCCTGGATAGCACATCATGATAACACAGTTGTATAAAATCTAAAGTGTAAGCAGGTTTTCTTTTCAATAGTAGATGTTTAGACCATTATTTCCCAATCCTATTTTCCCCTGTACCTTCTGTATGGCCACTTCTTGTTTTGGGTTCTCAGTTAGCATCCCCTCTGCCAACATACCAGATTCACACTTTGTCTCATGTGCACAGACAAGTGTGCAAGTATGTACCACTGAGTCTAGGAATCAGCCAAAAATGATATGGAGAAATGCAACCTGGCAGCCGGACGCAAGACTTTTCAGTACTGTCCTCATAAGCCATAAACATTGAACACAATATACAGAATTTTTCAATGAAATAATAGGACTTTCTCATTCATTTTTAAAGGGTAATTTAAACATTTTAAACAATAGTAGGGAAAAAGTATGTAGACTTGTTTGTTAAATAATACGCACTGATTTTAATAACCCTGTTTAAAAATTCAGGTCACTTTAGTAACTGGTAAATTCTAGATAACTTCTCTTTATAACCAAGTATACCTTCTGGTTCAGTCACATTTATAATCTGCAGAGTTTTGATACATATGGAAAGTGTTAGGATTAGCTGAATTTCAGTAGCAGTATAGAAGTTTAATTTGAATCCCTATATTAAGACTTATTTTCTAAGGGAGATGAAAGAAAACTGTCTGAGGTTTTCTGGCATTTAGAGTGGTCTACTCAGGTCTTTCTTTTTTCAATTCCACAGTGTCATTGCTAATTTGAAAAATGTTCTGTCTCCAGTTTGACAATGACAGAGATGCCTTAGGTCCATTATAAACTCATCTAGGCTCTCGTGTTGTATAATCTTTCAAACAAGGCATTGGAAACTTCTTGTTAAGCTTTAGCAAAAAGCTAGACATGATGTGGTAGTGTGCATGTATGGTGAGTGCAGTAGTAATTTCCCCAATGTTTGCCTCACTGACACCTGAAATTAAAGTCTTAGAGTATTGTATGGCCCCACAGTTCTTTTTTCGTGACAGAATGCTTTAGGCAGTAACTAACCTTAAGAGTTTTTCTAGGCAAAAAAAATGTCTCTGAAAATGTTATTTATATTCTTTTTTTTTTCTTTTAAGTCTGAACAGCCCAGTCCTGCCAGTTCCAGCTCCAGTTCCAGTTCCAGTTTTACACCATCTCAAAACAACAGACAACAAGGTACCAGTAAAGGAAAAGAAATTGAAAGGAATGTGTGAAATGAAGGGGCCAATAAAAACAGAACTCGTGGCATCCCATTACCTCTTTTCTTCTGTGTTTCACTGCCTGAACTGGCCACTGTTCTGCTTTAGAGACTTTTCTGGAGGTTGTTTTCAGATGTGGCTGTAAGGGCAAAATAAAAGGGGAGAAAGAAACTGTGAATCTGAGAAAAGGATGTGAATATTGCTTGTTTTGAAGGACTAAATACATACCAGTCACTTAACAGAGGCTAAACCCAAAAGAGCTTCTGTTTCTGAGTTGTCCTTCTGCAGGGTTAGGTAGCATAACACCTGGCTCCATCTGAAGCCTTGGAAGAGTGTGGTTTTCCATGAGCAGCAAACAGAAACCCACAGATGTGTTTATGTAGACCCTTTCAAAGGCTGTGATCATCCCATACTACTGGGAAGTTTTAAGAGCACACAGTATTTACTTCAAATACATGGCAGGGAAGGATGATGGTTAGACTTAAAGTTTGCATTTTGGTTATTTAGCTAATAACTTCAGTTTACTTGAAACTCAGTAAAGAATGCATTTTTCTTCCTGGAGGCTTTGCCAAGGCATGTTTTCTGTAAATAAGTTGATATTCATTCTTCATGATCTATTAAACTCCTTAGTTCCTGGTTGGCTTCTTTCCCTGGTTTATAAGATTGTACAGCTGATACATTCTTAATGAGCTTTTGTTTTGTTCTTTGGGTAAGGAGCATTAAAAAAGCAGCCTTTGACTAAATAAAATTGTTTGTTTTAGCCATTTCTATTCCTCAGTGGTAGACTTGATTTAAGGTTATGACAATACATTATTGCCTCAGGCACACTGATTTAAAATAGATGTGGTGCATATCTGTCCTACTGCCTTTCTGTAGGTGACTGGTACTGATTTTCTGATGTTTTCTGGCAGTGTTACTCCATGTGAAAGAAGGCAAGAGTTGAAGTGAACTGTGGTAATGACTGGCTTCAGGCAGTTGATTTTTACCTGAGAACAAACAGATACACTTCCTGCTGAACCCCTTTTTTTGTTCTCATGAAAACCTTAGTGTTGTGAACTGTCCATTACAACTCAAAAGACTTGGATACCTACTTCTGCATCTGTTATCTTTGCTGGGAAAAAACTTACTGACTTAGTAGTTTCTTCTGAACAGACCGGTCCCATCCGTCTCTTCTGGATCTTATATAAGATGTATCACAGATTGTCTTTCAGTTCTTTATACCTTATCTAGAATAGATGGGAGATTTGTCCTCTGATGTGAACAGCTGTGAAGTGCAAATGGTATATACATCTTCTCTTTTTGCCACAGTGAATAGTGGTTTCTGCTTCTTTCTGAGAGCTCCAGAAACCCCAATTAACTAAATGTGTTCATTGCCCAGGCCATGAATTTGTATATCAAAGGTATGGAGCACCAGGCATTCCGTAGCATGTTCATGCTGTATGTTGTGCTCTGGTCAGAAGCTTTTTCCCTTAACTGGAAGTTACTTGCCAGGACTGTTGCTCTCTTTCGGTTGCATTTAGACTCTAGTGCTCACTCGGGTGTCAAAGAAACACAGCATGAACTTTTTTCACCTCTTTTTACATAAGCAGCAGGCTAACCTGAGGTTCCTCAAGTTCTTCTGTCCTTGGGGCTTACTTTGATATTTATCTGTTTCTTTACGAAGAAAACTTGCTCATGGGCAACTCCTTATTTTCAGTTTATCCTTAACTATTCTGATCTCTTAGGAGGTAATAACTATTCAAACCTTTAAAAAGGTTCTTGTGGAATTTTAGAGGAGGAGTTATCAAGGAGCAGAAAATTGCTATCCATGCTAGAAAAGAAAAGACCTGAAAATTAATACTTTGCTGATTGGTAGAAAAGTCTGCTGAAAAGTTAGCTAGCAATGTGCTTTTCAGACTCCCAGACATGCTCCTACACTAAGTGAGAACTTGTTTGAATGACAGGTTCTTCAATGCTTATGGGGCTGTCAGTGATGGATGTATCTGAGGAGCCCAAGTTTCTTTTTATTACTGCTCCTATAAAAGCCCTTTCCCTCCTTCAAGGGTCAGATGGTAAGTTACTCACTCAGACTACACGTTATCATTTGTCTGTCTGAGTTCCAAACTGGGACAGAAAACGGAGCACAGCTCAGCTGCTTCTACGTATCAGCAGAGGGTGCATGGTCAAGAAGCACTTCCATGCTGTCACCTGTACAAATGTCTGGTCAACCATCTGGTTTTCTTTCCTAGGGAGTAAAAAAAGAGAAAAATTTCATAGCTCTGAACCTGTCCAAACTGTGCCAATTTACAAAAGTTCTAGAGCAGCCTTAGTGGAATGATTAGATAAATCATTCCAAACACCAGTTTTGAAGTTACTTGCATGAAATTAGTCCAAATGCCTATGGCCTGAACTTTGCTCTGTCTGGAATAGTCCATAAAACTGTTCCCCCCATGAAGGGAACACTGTCCCTGTTATGAGTATGGCACTGGCTGACAGGTGTCTACCTTCTCTGCTGGCAGTGACCTCCTTGACTCAGTTTCCCCACTAGGAAATAGAGAGTCGAAAGCTTCATCTCAGGCTCACTTTGGTCATGTTGGTACTGTGTTTCTTGGGCTGAAGGACTTAACACAGCCATAATAGTGATTGCTGTTCCTACAGCCATCACTGGTGCTTTCAATTGCTGCTTCATGTCTTAGGTGGGCTGTACTTCACAGTTAAATGTCCTGTGGCACCAGAACATTTTATTTTCTTCCCTCTTCTAATCTGCTTTTGCCCATTCTTATTTCAAATAGCTGTAGTGTTACACTTCCCAGATCTATCAAATATGTTCTTCTTTCTGTAGCTGTCTTTTAGAGCAAAAAGTAAAAATCAAAACCCAAACTGAATTTAATGCAGTCAAGCTTTGTACCTTCTTGTTAATTCAGAAAAAGTGATAAAATGGTGTTGGGTGGTATTGATGCACTTCGTACTTATCAACATGGGTGAAGTACTTACTCTGCTTGAAATTGACCCTGAAGTAATGGGAACAGCTGAAGTTAAAATATGTAAAAACCAAGAAGACAAAATGACTGCCTTGTTCAGTACAATTTAGTCAGAGTGATTTGTTAGAACCAACTTCTCATACATGGATTAACCTAACAAATCTACTAATACTGATCAATGTGTCCCTGTAGAACTTTACTCACATATAATGAGAAAGCAAAAAACACTAAATCCCAACAAAAAAAAAGAAGCATGCTTTTAGCAAGCATACATTTCATGTCAATTTCTCCTGTTATGACAGTACTGTTACTTCAGCTGTGGTCCAGGGTGCAAATTGTTCTAACATTTGAACATGTGAGTCACTTCATTGTCATGAGTAAGCCTTTTGAAGCTCACTGAGTTGCTCATGTGAGTAAAGATTCATGAATAACTGGACAGGTCCCTGCAGTATAAGCCCCCAGTGCATTACTTCATTTGTTTAATGTTTAAGACTCTCCTCTCTCAATAATGTGTGGGCAAGATAGTTTTTAAAGCAGGGTGAATTGCCCAAAACAATGGGAAGTAAACTTCATTGTATTTTATTGTCTCTGTTGTTTCAGGTCCTTTGAGGACTATAATGAAAGATCTGCATTCAGATGATAATGAAGATGAATCAGATGAAGCAGATGAGAAGGACAATGATTCTGAGTTGGAACAACCTGTAAATACACGAGCAGGAAACAGGAGTCGCAGGTGAGTGTCTTGTGATTGCAAGTAGCCTGCTGACCAAGACATGTAGTGCTTGTTAGTGACAAGGTGGGGTCTGATGTTCTCAGAGTGCTGAGTAGCAAATGGGCAGAAAATTCACTCTTTCTAAAGCATCTGCACATGAAAGAGTCCCTTTTAAAAAATAACACAACTAGCTGTTCCTGATACAAACTCTTCCTGTACTAATCAGTATGGTTATGATGATCCTCATTTGTTTGGCTTTACTTGATTTCATGCCATTGTGACTTGAGAGGAGGAGCTATAATTACTCCCTGGCCTAAATTAGAGAAAATTGTCCTTCAGCTGTTGAATGAGTTATTCTATACATAGTCACAAGACTTCTCTGCTTACCAATTTTAGATTAAGTAGTTAAATTGAATCCAAATCAATGAAATTTGAATTTCAGTTTAACTCTGTGCTGCATGCAGTAGATAATGCGTAAAAGTTCATCAGAAGGTAAAGCAAGCATCTGCCACAGAAATTTTTAAAATTTTTGATTTTTAAAAAAATCTTCTGCATCCTTGCTGCAACCTTCAGAAGGCATTCCAGAATTCATCTGGTGTTCAGGCAGCTTGAAGCTCCATCCAAATGGTGTTCAAGGTTATGGAAGATGTGAAACTGCCTCTCTCAAACATTCTTCAGAGGGTAATTCAGGGGGCTTTCCTGTTATAGTGCACAGAACCTGAGTGCCAGTGTCAGCTACTGCTTGAATGGGAAGGTAGTAGGAAAACCTTAATGAATGTCAGCTGCTTCTCTGGTGTACTTTAGCAGCTGGAATCAAAGAGAAAAAGACCAAGATGACTAGCTGTTTGAGAGCTTGGTGTCAGTGATTGTGTAAAGGATTGTTTCAAGCCCAAATTGTCTGCAAGTGTGGAGATTTTGTTTCGGTTTTTTAATGGAACTTTAAGGCTAAGGTTTCTCTACTTTTTATCCTAAATAACTGATTGGTTTTTTTCCAACAGAAAAATATTCCCTGTTGTTCATAAGTAATGAAGGGTGAAACTGTCTTGGAGCTGAGCTTTTTCATGTGACCTCTCCTGAGATCCTAAGTTTTTAAATTTTAATCAGGAAAAAGTGTGTTACTTTTGACAATAAACTTTTCAGTAAAACACATTTTCAGGTGGGAAGTACAGCTGTTTGGAAAGCTTTTAGAAGAGCAAAAAAGTATCCCTAAAGACCATTTTCCTTCTTTGATGTAGCTGTAAACTGAGATAGGGAGCAGCAGGTCAATTTTGTAGGTGTTTAACCATTTCTGTAATGTTAGCTGCTCTTAACTGGACACTTTGTCTCAGCCAAGTGCAGACAGGCAGCCTCCTTTGTGTTACAAAGAGTTTTTTTCTGGAGTGCAGCCCTGCTCAGATGCTTCTATTCCATGTGACTGTGATTAACGAGAGCTTGCTTAGCAAGGGATTGGTCCTTGTAAGTCCCTACCTCAAAACCCGAGGCTGGCTCACGCCATTTGACAGCCCTTTGTCTGCAGGTGTAATGCTGTGGCTCTTTTTTCCTGCAGGGTTAGTCTGAGTGATGGCAGTGACAGCGACAGCAGCTCAGCTTCCTCACCGCTGCGTCATGAGCCAGCACCTCCTGTACTGAAAACCAGCAACAGCCAGGTAAAAAAGGTGCAGTTTGGCTTTGTGTTAGCAGTAGATACAGTTAACGTAAAACTCAAGAGTTTATTGATTCATGTCTTCTCCTCTCCCTCACCAGTGCTTATCTAGAAAGAAACAGTATTTTTTTACTGTGGTAGAAGACACAATAGTTTTTACTTCACATCAGAGTACTTGTCCCACATTTGTAAGAGCTAACATGGTTGTTGTTTCTAAGGTAGCAACATAGGGTAGTTTGGTTTTTCAAAGAAAAGGAAGTAAATTACCTAGAGTTGCAAAGTACTTCAGGAACAAATGAGAATTGGCTTTTGGGCAGTACCTCACCCCCAGTAAATAAGACTCTCTAAAAATAAAATTAAGTATAAAAACTTACATTCTTTACAAAATAAAATACATCATTTGTCAGTTATTTTAAGGAGCCATGATTCGTTCCCAGTGTCTTAGTTACTGAGTTTTGTCCTGTGTTGTGGCTGTTGGGTATGGTTTTGGAGTTAATCATGCTAGAGATGTTAGTCTCACTTGCAATGAAATGTGAAGCATAATCTCCCATTACCTGTGATTTCTTAGTTTTCTTTGATGTTTTTCAGGAGAACTTGTTATATTCTAGGTTAGGAATGATATGGTGTTTTTTCTTTTAAAATTTGTTCTCTGTGGAAAAAACTGGAAGAACAATCAACAATTCTTTTTCACCCACATATTTCTGCCTTTAGTTCTAGAAGTTTCAGATCAAGGATGGTGTCCTGCTGCTTGATGATGTGCTCTTCTTGGATCTGTTTCAGTATCAGATGAAGCAATCTTGGCTTGTATGAGGGATAGTATATGGATGTGAGTGGCATTGAAGGAAGGGTACCACCATAAGTGCAAAAGAAATTACTGTCAATCACTTTCTTTTTCAGTTTCAACTCATGTGGTCCTTTCAAGGACTGTCTGAAAACCTCTGTTGTCAAAGAAAAGAGATAGTATTGAGGGGAAAAAAAAGAACAGGAAAAGTACAGGGATAAAGCGACGTTTCAAAGGCACTGGAGAGACCCTCAGCTTCATTTTGTATCTGCCAAATCACCTCTTATCCTACCAGCATGTGAAAGATAGGGGAAAAAAGTGTTGAGAAGGCTTTAAATTACATAAAATTCCTTCTTTTAAGGAATAATAATACCACTATCAGCTCATTCCAGTACTTCAGCATTTTCTGCTATAAGTTACTTTTTGTTCTGAAAAGTATGAGTAGGTTACATAGATTAAAGCATGAAAAGCTCTGTTTTCAGTCTGTGTTAATAACAGCAGAATTTTCTATATATAATTATATCCAGTGATGCATTTAATTTTTACAGTATTTTCTTTCTTCTCCAGATTTTAGAAGTGAAAAGTCCAATAAAGCAAAACAAAACAGATAAACAAATGAAGAATGGGGATTGTGATAAGGTAAATAACAATGAGGTAGCAATAAACTACTCCAGAATATGATACTAATGTGCTTACCAGATGCCAACTTCTGTTACAGAACGAAAATCTTAGCACATCTTTGCTTTGGATTCCTTTAGGTGCAGATCTTTTAGGTACAGTTTTCTTTCTGTAATTCTTTTATCTTCTGTCATATTTTTAATTTTCCTTCCTTCTTTTCAATCAGGTGATTTGGCAAATTTCACCAGATCTGCCACCTTTTTATTTTATCTGCTAACCACCATGAGTTTGTATTGTGCTTCACAAAGGAAGGAGATATAGATGAGAATTTGCAGTTGTATTCCTAGCCCAGAAATCAATCAGTTAGGAAAAAAAAAAATCATCTGTTTTCCAGAATCCTTTCTGAAGGCTGTGCATTAGGAAGTGGCAGTGTGATTTAGCATGTTAACTAAAATGATATGAAGCAACTGTCACCATTTAACACTGAGATCATTTGATTTAAAATCTGTCTACTGGGCAAGAGCTCTCAATCCTTCCACGAGTGAATAGCACAATTGCCCACTATGGACAAGTTTCTCTGAAGGCTTGTATTTTGCTGGTATTAGTGTCAATTTTGTGATAACATGAGGAAAGAGATGAGAGCTGCAGCATCTAGATTTTCAGTGTCTAGATTTTCATCTGCAGTACCTAGATTTTTAGTGCTCTGATCTTTTGGTTTGCTTTTTGGCTGCTTAGGTTGTCCCTGTTGACACAAAGAAATTATTACATACTTCTAGAGAAAAATATTGATTTTATTTTGAGTCTTTGGATTTGATTCTTACGTGGAGAGGTGGGATATGTTTTCTAAAGATGCTGTTTTGGCATCCCTAGTCTTTTGATGCTTTTTGGCACAGTTGAGACACAGAGATTATCTTTTACAGCAAATGACCACCTATGAAGGTTTCTGTCTGCATGAAGTATCTTAAAAACCACAAAAAATTTTTATTTGTGTTGTATTAAGCTAGAGAATGCCAGACTATTAATAAAAAAATACACCTCAAAGAAGAGTTTGGTCTTACCTCAAGTCTTGTGTGCAGTCTTGGGTGCCATACTCTAAGAAGGATTTAAAGCTATTAGGGAGCATCCAAAGATGGGGAAGGGCCTAGAGGGGAAGGTTTACAAGGAGCCTCTGAGGTCGCTTGGTCTGTCCAGCCTGGAGAAGAGATATTGTGGGGGAAGACCCCAATGACTGAGACAAGACCTCTTGAGAGGAAGAGGAGGGGCAGGCACTGATCTCTTCTCTGTGGTGACCAGTGACAGGACCTGAGGGAATGGCCTGAAACTGAGTCAGGAGAGGTGGGATATTAAAAAAAGGTTCTTCACCCAGTGGGTGTTTGGGTCCTGGAATGGGCTCCCCAGGGAAGAGGCCACAGCACCAGCCTGACAGAGGACAGTGGGCAAGGCTCTCAGGCAGATGCTGTGACCCTTGGTGTTGTCCTGTGCAGAGCCAGGAGTTGGACTCAATGATCCCTCTGGGTCTCTTTCAACTCAGGATATTATATAATAAGAAGATTTAAAATAAGGTTTCTACTTGTACTCGTTTTGAAGAATCTGAAGTTTATGAATTACATTGCTATGACTTAATTAACAAGTTGTTATGGGGGGGGGTTTTGTTTCTAGGCATATCTTGATGAACTAGTAGAGCTCCACAGAAGATTAATGACATTGAGAGAGAGACACGTACTGCAGCAGGTGAGGAGCATTGTCATGCACTATCACACTGTGCTTATTGAAATTCTGAAGTCACATCTATTTGTTTTGCCTTAGTTTAAAACTCTATAATCAGGTTTAATAGCCTTCAAGCCTGTATAGTCCATAGAAGTCCATTACCTTTTATATTGCAACTTGGGGAATTTTTTGCACTTACTTTAAACTGTGTTGTCTCTCTAAATGACAAATTAAAAAAAATGCCCGAGATAAATTTTTCACCAGGTTTTTTTGTTTCTTAACGTGCTGTATCAACACTTGTGAAAGCAGGATGGGAGAATGGATACAGCTGTGCACTGTGACATTATAAAAGTCATATTCCTTCTTTCCAGAAAATGACCAGCCTTGCCTCAGAAACAATTGAAGTGGGGTTTTTCCTATGGCAAGCAGAAAGCATACAGAATTCAAAGCAAAGCCCACTTTGAAGAAAAACATAATCTATTAATTTAATCTTCTGAAGTCATAGAATGAGTAAAATACGAAAGTGTACAAACCAAAAAGGCTACAAATTTATTGAAAGGTTATGCAATAGTAAGATCAAAGGAAGTATTCTTGATTTTGAGTGGTATTGTCAGGTACTATTGGATTGGAAATTGTGAAGATTAAACAATAAGCACTGTCAACAAAGTAGGTGCAATTGTAGCCACAGATGGTTTTATTATGTTTAGCATAATTATGTCCCAGTTTTAGAGATGTTGTAAAGAGGAAAAATTTTACCACTTCTAAATTATTGTATTCACTTGTCAAATTTCTCAACTAAGTATGATAACAATATTTTGCAAGGTCCAGCATTAACCACTTTGTTAGTTCAGGCACTATATTGTGAGTAGAGATGAGAAAACCATTGAGAAATCATTGAAAAGGAAAATCTTGCTTATGGATATTCTTAATTAAAGATGAATTCTGGTAGCTTTGTCATATTTCATCTTACAGCACACAGTGATACATATTGTTTATCCTTCATGTTTAATGTACTATTGCCTCTCAAGTTCCCTTTTCCTATAAAGGGAACCAAAGCCAGCTTTCAGAATGGTGGCAGAGCCAAATTTTTATCTTGATGGGGAAATTATTTTGCAGGAGGCTGAAAGATAGGAATTGCAACACCCTGTCCACTTCACATTATTCACTGATTCTCAAAGTGTTCATATTAAAATTGAATCTGAAAAAGCCACTCTGTTGTAAATTCCCACCCCGTCTTTGCTTCCTGAGCACTCACTTCCCCAGTTATCCAAGGCATAGCTTCCAAATGGTATTGCTTCTGACACACATGGATGGTCAGTGCTGCTGTTACCAGTGCAGAACTGAGCCATTGTCCCAGCCTGGGCTGTCAGGCCATGAACTGAGCTTTCATTGGGGCTCTTCTGACAGCCTACAGACCATAGGGCTTAGGTGGCTTCATGTGGAATTTTGAAAAAGAAAATCAACTTGAAAGCATTTTGTGCAAAGCAAATATAAAGACAAGCAAGAAACCTTCTTTTTTTTCCCATGATGGTGGTCTAGAGCTTTTGAAATCCTGACAGGATAAGCCTGGAGTAGCCAGATCTGACTCCACAACTGAGCCTGCTCTGAGCAGGGGCTGGGACTAGCAAAATCCTTTCCAATTGGAATTATTCGGCCATCCTAAGAAATATTTTCAAAGTAAGTAAAGTGCCTCAAGTTGAACCCCTCATTCTCTTTCTCACTAGCAGCATTTATTTGGTGGTGAAGAAGTATTTGTCTTTGTTAGAAAAATAATGAGTTTGTCCACTAAATTGTGTTCATTCTAATATTGGAGTACCATTATAGTAAACTTTGTGGGAAGTTACTAGTACAAGGAAAAATCCTGTGAAAAGAAACATAACTGAGCTGGAAATTTAGAGTATCCTATTCTGAATAAATAAAAAAGGACCAGTATATTCTTGTACATTTTAAAGTAGACTTTTTTTTTCTGTTGAGACTATTTATCAAACCAGAGAAAGCATTCATTCACGAACTTTGCCTCACAACTTGCATTAAGAGTGAGGCATTTTAATGCTGTAATCCATGATTACTTATACATTATTATTTACATTATGAAAGTTTGGTTGATGTAGAACTGGTGTTGCCCTCCTGGGGGAAATAGTTCTTGCAGATTGTTTCCCGTGTTTCAGAGCATTTGCAGGCTGTTGGTATACAGCCCCAGTGAAAGATGGATTTATGGCCAGACTGTGTCAGGCTGGGACAGTTGTTCAGTTCTGCTGGTAACAGCACAATACTGGCTACAGGGGTCTACCAGGAGTCAGTGGAAGAGCCAGGTTACTTGCCAGTAGCCTGTTAGCCTGTCTGCACTAGTGAATGGTCTGTGCTGCTATAAAACAAAACACAGCTTAGTTTTAAAACCTTTAATCCCTTAGTATTCTCCAATTCATTAATCCATATGGTTTTATCCATTTACAGAAACATCTTCCCAATACTGAATGCATAACTTGCAGAGAATCAGTGCTTCTCTACATTAAAAATAATCTGCCATCCCATTTTAAATGTCCTTACTGATTTGCAGCTGTGTAGTTAACGTAAAATACTTCCAGTGTGCCCAGAAATTAAAAAGATACAGAGCTGAGGAAGTTTCTAGGAACTAATATGAAACTTCTAGACTAAGAAATAAAAGTATATAGAGATTGTAGGAAGTACAAAGGCGAGAACAGCAAGGTGCAAAACTGCATAAGAAGAGGGATCAAATGCAAAAATATGCAACTGAAAGTTGTAGACAGCTGCAAGGGTTTTAGAGGTGGTGTTGATGTTGAAGTGGAATGGTGATGGAGTCGTGTGTTCCTGAATGGCAATTGTCATTTAGTTTATGTTAGGGCAGGTAAGTCTCTTGCACAGAGACTCGGAGGGAATTCTCAGAGAAGGGACTTGCAAAGAACAATGAAGGCATTGATACCATGTAAAAGCACAGGCTTTTCAAGCTTACACTGAGGGACATGAAAAGGATTTTCTTTTTAAAATTTTTTTTTCAATCTCAGTTGTTACCAAGTCCATAGGCATGACAGCAAACAGGAATGCAGCCAAATTGGAAATGAGAAAAATATATCTGTTTGTGAATGTGGCTCTTACCAAAGAGAAGCGTTCTCTTTTGAGACACTTTGTTAAAGGAAGCTGAGAAAGAGAGAAGATAGGAGAGATGTGATACTGCACTGCAAGTGCCTAGATACATAGTGAAATAACTCTGATGTTAGATACTACTTACAAACATACAAGACTTGACCAAGATGGAGAAGACAGGCAGAGAAGAACATTTGACCAAGAAATTAGTCCTGTGAGAATCACCTGAGCAGTTTTTGTATGAATATTGGACCATGGCAAGACAGAAGTTGGTCTGAAATTACATTTACAAACAAATTCTTCTACCTCATCTTTCACTGTAAGGAAAGAGGTTGGAATTTACAGTGCTGAGGCTTTTTCCTTTTTTTGTTTCTCTTTTTTTTTTCTTTAACTGAGTCTGCAATCAGATGTTAATGCTGCTTGTCCAATATATTCAAATTTGGCTGGCTAAAGCAGTGTTTCCAAATCTGCATTTTCAGTGCAGAAAAAGGTTAGCATGACCCCATGAAAAGCAGTAACATTTCTGGTGAGACTTTGTATCTTATCTTGAGGCATCAGAAGTCATATCTTCAACTGGTAAAAAGTCTGAAAGCCAGTGCATTAGGCAACATGGGTGTAAGGAAGACATTGAGAGTATGCAGCATGGCTGAAAATTACATTGCTCATGTTCCCAAGGTGCTTAACTTCAGATGGCAACTATCTTCTTAGAATTTTCTGCCAGGGGCAGCTTGGAGGTCTGGAAACTATCACATGGCCTAAAATCCTCCATAAATTGAAAAATGACTGTCATTAGTTGCACTTTGGCTTCCTTATACAAACACACTCATTTGCTTGTTTAAAGGCTGATAAATAGTTATACTATGATGGATAATGATGAAACTGAGCTGGAGAGACATTATGTAAACAGAGACGTAATTTACAGCAGAAAAGCAAAGCTTATACAGCAGAACAAATGGGATATTTTTGTTCTTAGCAGCCTGAGCTCTTGGAATAAAACATTTTAATGCTGTTTTTAATGTTAGAACTGTCAAACTTCCTAGCAACTAATCTCAACCTTTTATTCTTTTTGAAGAATTTCTGAATAGCACAAGGACGCATATGCTAATACTGTAAGGCATGAATTCCTCATTGACTGGCACACAGGCAGGTGTTTTTCATTGAGCTGTCTGGGTTTATCTTGATACATTTTTGTACATCCATTAAAGCCTTTGGGGTTCATTTCAGTCATTTGCCAGGTGCCCAGACACAGTGACAGTATCTTTTGGGGGCTGGATGAGGGATATGTTTAAAATGTTTATGTTTCCCTTGACCTAGAGCTTAAAAGCCCAAAGCAGAACTTGATCAATAGAACTCCTTATCCATTTCTTAAAATATGCAGCACTGTTTAAAAATACATGTGTTAACACTTTCACATAATCTTTGTTTCTAAAATCAAGTATATTGCAGTGGGGATTACTAGGGTGGTATTCTTCCACAGTAACACAAGGAAGTGATAGACAGAGTTGTTCAATGTGGCTGCATTTTCCTGGCCTCTGCTTCTGTAAACTTCTTGTGCAGTCATTTATTTGTCTCACAGTGAATATTCAGATAGCAAGCCCAAGACTAGATTCCAAGAACTTCTCTCTTAGATGAGGCTCAAGAGAGTGCCAAAAATGAGAATAACAATACATATCAAAGTTTGCTTCTGCTATCAATCAGTTTTTTCCCACTGTTTTTTTTTTTTCCTCATGTCAATTGCAGAACAGTAGGGGATGGAAAAATGTTACAAGAATCTGTGAATCAACAATCGGACAAATGAAGTTAGTCATTTTAGATCAAAAATTCCCATACAAAAAAGAAATTGAAAACAAGAGGTGTGGATTTAAATGATGTGTAATAAAAGCAAGATTTTTTTCTAGGTACTTTCAGAATTTTGGACAGCTGCAAACAAAATTAAACAGATTTTATTTTTCTTTTTTCCCACCTTTGAAAATAGTGATTGAAAAGGGAGGTTTTTATTGTAACAAGCACTTCCCTTTTATTATTTTGTCTTGTATCCATTCCATTTAATCTGTCCTGGGCTGTGTCATTCCATGCCTGACAATACACATTTCGTATTTCATTTATCATCAACACAGTCTTTACTTCTGTGGTCTGAGAAGAAAAAGTATCTGTTTATATAATGACACGGAGAGTGGAAATCTACAAAATATTTAGTTTAAATTCATTGTTCTTTGTGAATTTGGTTATTCCTACCAGATTTGTCTTTTTAAGGTACATTGTATAACCCATGTGTGCATACATCTGTATCTCCTCCAGCTGTGGAGAAGGAATTGCAGTCAGAGTAATAAAGCTCAAAACAATCAAGGAATAACTTGCAGTAGTGTTTCAGTGGAGGTGTATGTGGAAGCCTCAGAGCTAAATGGATTTCAAATCGGAGGTTGCAGACAGGATTTGGAGTGGAGCCTGAGTGCTGCATAAAGGTTGGTTGGAAGGACTGAGAAGAGCAGTGTTCTTCTGTCAGTCCATGAACTACTCAGAAGCTGCTTTGGGGTGGAGTGGCTTCCTGTGTGCTGTTGGCATGTCTGTCTCTCTGAATGAAACAGCTCATAAGAGATTTATAGCAACAGTGTGTTGGCACAGTGTTAGCCCTCTCTGACAAATGATGCCTTGGCTTTTCAAGGTGCTCAATGTTTTTTCCAAGGTAGGTGTGCATCCTGGAACTTAACATATCTGGAGTTATTTTTACAGCAATTCCGTGTTGAGTATGACCACTCTAATAATATAGACTAGTTTAGAGACTAAAAACATCACAACTGCAGAAAGACAAAAGTTAGGTATCTTCTGTTGATTTCACAGAATTGTAAGATGGTTAAGGTTGGAAGGAATCTCTGGAGGTCACAGGGACATGTAGAGCCACATGCCTGAGACTGTGTCACATAACTTTGGAATATCTCCAAGGATGAAGACCCCACAACCTAAGTGATGTTATGACCTTGCTAGGAGTCCTTCCATGGTTGATTTGGCTAAAAAAAAAAAAAAATAGATTTAACTTTGTTACTCAAAAAGTGACTGCCAGTGTGAGAACTAACAGTTCATGTAAGAGCTTTGAATATTTTCTTTTAATATGGACTAGAGTCTCTGAGGATTTATTTCTTTCCCTTGCCTGCAGAAAGGCTTATGCCAATCATTTCCTAATGTAACCTGCTTAGCAGCTATGCATGTGATAAATATTCCAGAGATCTACCTGGAATTTTTAAAATTATTTGTTTGGGCTTAAGGGTATAATGTTGTCCCCCCCTCCCTTTCTTTTTAACTGAATTAGAAAATAAGCAGATTTTCTTTGAATATTTGAAAGATGTATTGTCATTGCTAATGTTTGCTGGAACAGCAGATGGGTATGCTGACATTATGGTTGATGATGATCTGAAAAAAAAACCTGAGGTACTGTAATTTGGACAATAATGCATGTCAGAAAGGAAATGAATGATAAGGATAATGCAAGTATTGGGGCAATTTGGCTCATTTTAGGCCTTTCATATGATACTTGTTTATATTTAGAGTGGGCATGTAAAACTTCTGGAATTTCCAACTGCATCTTTCTTTTCTTTCAGATAGTAAATCTTATAGAAGAAACTGGACACTTTCATATCACAAATACAACCTTTGACTTTGATCTTTGTTCACTGGACAAAACCACAGTCCGTAAACTACAGAGTTATCTGGAAACATCTGGAACTTCCTGAGGATTCAGCATATGGCTGCATCAAAAACTGTTCTTTAGATGATGTATGCAGAATGATGCGACCAAAATGGAGAGGAAAAAGACAAATAAAAACCTCTTCAGCTTTTATTTTTCCTTAAAGCCAGTCTCTTGATAAGGGAGATAAAAAGTGACCAGACTCAGAGGACCATTCTTCTCAAGAAGAAAATGCTCTGGAAGAGTTTGCCTGGATAGCCTTGAAAAACAAACACAGAAAAACTAACAAAAATACTTGTTCTTAATGAATGTGTATGATATCATGTATCTCTCTCTGTGGTGTTCAAGTCCACAAGATGAATGCATGTTCAACACACTGCCTTACTACATAACTGATCTATTTATTATTGCATACATGTATCCTAAAGTCATTGAGTCACTGAGTGACACTACGAGATAATTGCAAGTAGTGGGGTCCCTTGTGTGCTCTTTTGATGCAGTACTTTCACAAGCCTAGTAACCTTATTCATATTAAAATGCCACTTCTTGCTATCTTTTAGTCAATTAAAACACTACAGTCTTGGTTCCACCTTTGCAGTTCCAGGAAACAAGACAGAAACTTGGCAGCCAAGCAGTGATCCTGTATTTCATTTCCTGTCTACCACAGTGGGTTGGACCACAGCAAGTTGGACTGCAGGTTGATTCTGTCCACTTACTAATATTGACCGTGGTTAAAAAGTGCACCAAATAGGCTCATATGACTTGCTGTCTAGTCTCAGTGAATAAACCAATAAGACTTTTAACAAAAAATGTTATGTATACTGTCCTGAATCTGGCAACTCTTGCAGTCTACATTCGTATGTCCATTTAAATGTTACAAAATTCAATATATATTAGTGAAGGTGTTCTGCAGGAGCTCATGAAAAAAGAAAAAGTGCTGGTCCTGTCTTTAAAGAAAATGTTGTAGAAAATTCTTAATCTGGAGGTATTTATTACTTCGAGTTTCAACACTCTTCTGCTGCCAGTGTGTGACTCACTTCTACCATAAAACTTCTTGCATAACATTTTTGTTTGTTCATGTAGTATATGATCTGCCTAGTTTGTTTTGGGGATTTTTTTCTGATTTAGTTTGTTTTTTTACAACTGCTAAATTAAAACCTTTTATTTGAAAAGAAAAAAAATATGTTGTTATACAGTTAAATAAATACATGGAATAAATACATGTATGATATTGTATGTGTGTGTTTATATATACATGTATACCGCACCCGTATATATATACACACACACATATATGCTTTTTAAACTTTCCAGACTTTGGTGTCTGTTCAATAACCTGATAGTGTTTCCAGAAGAATTTCTTGTCTATAAAAATGAGTATTCTTTCACACCATCCATTATTTCTTAAAATCAGGATCCTTCTTTATGCATGATCAAATGAGAGGATGTGTACTCAGTTTCACATGAATGCTTCATGCTCTCATATGGTTGATTTCTTGATGAAATCATCACCTTTATATTAAAAATCCAAATTCCTAAATGAAAAGAGAAAATAGTAATTTTCAAAATGCTTCTGGATGCAAAGGTTTATTCAGGTTTACCAGACTTAAAAATGTATCTTGTTGCTAGACAGGCCAGTATGTCATGTGTATGCTTATATGCCACACGTAGTCTCTATGTGTAGAGCTGAACAGTAGTATCTTTATGACTTACTGTTTCATGTGCACAGTTTGTGCAGCACTGAAAAACTATTGGGGTTATTTCTTATTCAGATGGTAAATCTTAATACTGTTTCTTTAAGTCCAAAGAAAATTTTACACTTTACTCTTTTAGAAAGGGCATGATACGTATTGGGTTGGGGGCTTTTTTCTTATTTAAAATGTTGTTTGATCATACTCTGCAGGAAGTCCTCCTTAGGCTTCTGAAGAATAAGTGTACTTTTTCAGTAATGTTATGACTCTTATTGATGATTGGCATGAAACATACTTGAAGCGTTATGTTGTTCTTTTAAGTCCATGTCTTAATGTGCAATTGGGGAGGGGATGGAGGAGTGGGAGTGTAATGTTAACTTTACTATTGACAGAAGGCAGGTGACGATGGGGAAGGGAAAAGGGGTGCATGTAAAGGGGATAAACTTCAATTTTTATTGATTGTTTTATATAAAAATGTTTGGTAATCTAAAAGCAACCTTAAAAACCTTTGGTCTACAAATGTGTGTTCAACTTTCCTGTCTTTTAGTTATACCAGATGTATATGGAAATTTTTCCATTTAGTCTTTTCTAACTAAGTCTTGTGGTAAAGACTCATTGAGTTTCAGAAGGGGATACTTCTAGTACGACTATTGCACTGCTTTTTTAGAAATGGTGAAATGAATCATTTTACCCTTAAAATACCAGATAAGCTTTATTGTACACTGAGAACAGGGGTGGAGGAAGAGAAACTAGGTGAATAGGCATAAAAGGAAGACTATAGCAATCACAGTATCAAATCAGTGCTGAATTTCATGCAAACTGCGGATCGTTCTTAAACTCTTAAATTTTCTAATTCAATGAGAGGGAGAAGAAAATAGACTGTTGATGTCAATGTGTGTGTTGATTTTTTCACAAAACTCTGATTGATGTAGAGTGACCAAGTTTTGGTCTCAATTTTAAAGTTAGCTATTTTCATCTAATTTTGTACATGGAAGCAAAATAAATCTGTGTTCACCTAATTTCAGGCATTCATATTTCTCTTAAAGGAAAAACAAGAAGATACCCTTCCAAGTCCTTAACATCTATGAACACTGATCTTTGGGATGGGTTAGCGTGTTTTGGCAACAAATACTTTGAAGTTTTACTTAACGTAAAGCTGTTTAAAACAGTTACTTGAGAGAATTTGGACCAGACAGACAGAGATTAGCTAGAGTAACTCTCAGCATGCTGTTACTAGAGCGGTAGTTGTATCCAGTAGCAAAGACAGTTTTCTCACTAGCAACTTTCCTCCTCAGAAAGTGGATGTCCAATTGGGTAGAGTTTTAATTTTTTTTTTTTTTTTTTTTTTTTTTTTTTTACAAATTCTAATAATCTGAGAGCCTTTACAAAACTTTCAGTATCATCTAAATTTGAAGGCCATCTTAGTCCATGCTAAAGAAAAAGAGCTAGAAAGGAGGAAGGGGCCTCTGAAGTCAAGTGAAGAGAATCTTCCAAGGTAAAACTAAACCTGTGCTCAATCTTCAGCCTTTGGACTGTAAGAAATGGTTGATGATTTCTCTCTCTCTTCATTGGTTTGGTGTTTTTAGGAAAAGTCTATGCTTTCAATTTCAGAAACAAAGTGCACACAGTACAGTGCATTTGGAGAGCCCAGTATATTTCTATTAAAGTTTCTTTTAGTATCTGGGAAGGAAAGTACAAGTTCTTGGGTTTTGCCTGACCCATTGTTCTTCTTTCCCATTCTCACAGTGAAATAAAGTACTTTCACAATCTAGTTTGAGTCCTTGGTCCTTACTTGGTATAATCTTCATTTCCTAGAAGCTATACCAGTGTTTTGGGGTCTCTCGAATGACCCATTGATTTCAAGACCTAGTTTGCAAAATTGATGGGAAAGCTGTAGAATTGTCTGAAGTGAAAACTGCCTCGTTCATTTGGTTTTCTTGTATGCATTATCTTACTCCAGACACTGCTCCGATGGTAGGATGTTTGATTTGTTCATATATACCATATCCCATCTTTTACCACTTGCAGTTTGATGACAAACTATCTTTTAGTAAACTCTTGTTTCAGTCTACAGAGTCTGTTTTGTGTTTGCTCATTGGTCCATGGTTTGCAGAAATTAAGTGTCACGATGAAAATTTTGTCAGGTTTTCAGCCGCAGCAGGAACGAGGAGGAGCTACAAAAATAAGCAGTGAAATAAGAGATGTTCCAAGGTTTAGCAAATGTGAGGCATGTATTTTTATGAGCCTTGATAGTTTTCCTAATTGTGAAGCAGTGTACAGTAGAATGTAGAGTACACCAGGCAGCTACTCTGTACACTGTACGAGGCTTTACTGCTGGGTATAAAAGCCTTACTAACAGATGACAGGGACTAAAACATATATCTGCAGTGCTTTTGTGCATGCTTGGGAGTTAATCAGTGCATTAACGCTGCTAAACCAATAACATTTACAAGGCTGGCTCTGTGTCTGGGCAGATAAATTAACATCAAAGCACACTCACTGTAAGGGCCTTGCATTTGATTGAGCAGCAAGAAATGCCGCTGTGACTAGACAGGAAAGAGAAGTATTACTACAGTGAGAACAAAGCCCTGGGGTGTGGGGAGGAGTGGGGGAAAAGAAAAAAAGGTGTAAAGAGATGCAGTAATACAACTGCCTTGCTTTGCTACTGTAGAATCTGCTGCAGTTATTGGTGAGTAGAGACAGAGGGAGTTTGAGATTGCAGCAACATAGAAATTTTAAGGTGTTCTATTCTTTGGGATGCTAATGTCTGTTTCACATTTGTTTCAGTATTCCATCTGGCTTACATTCTATGTTTTACCTCAACCAGGTTGATAGTATTGCAAAGTGATAATCTTGCATTTTTCATTTGCTTTTAATTTTTCTGTCTTGAAATTTGAGTGAAGTCAAATATAGGCCTGTGAATACAGCAGATGTATTTTTATTATCATTCAGTATAATTCTGACTGGAAGTAACCACTTCCCAGATCTTCCATCAAATGGATTATGCATTTATATGTTCCTTTAGGGAACTGCTGCTATAAAACTGGGATTTCTGTTAGTAAACTTCACTATTCTCATCACAGCAAGGAATAAATTATTAGCTTTTTTCATTGCTCACAGTGTGACAGAATGCAAGGTCTGAGTCCTATTTAGGAAAGGCTGGGTTTGTGAGGATGTCAGATACAGCTTTTTAGTAAGACCTAGAAATAAAGCTATCTCTTTTGGGGAGGAAAAGGACAAGAAATATTTGCTTAAAATATTTCTACTCTGATAATGCTGGGCTTTTCCCGCAATTACATTCCTCTTTCAAATCACTAAACATCTAATAGGCAGTGACTACATACAAACTATTAAAGAATCAAAGGAATTGAAAATACAAGCAAGTTTGTATTAAAATCCTGGCTGTGCAAGGAATAAGGTCATATGCTGATACTGCTTTCAGTGCAGGGCAGACATTCCTAGCACATGTGGTTTGTGTATCCTCGTCTGAGTGGGTGGTCTAGAAAATGGTGCAAAATGCTGCGGGAGGGCTTAGTTTTTGAGTGGCGCAGAGGAAACATTCATGATATGCTCAGCCAGTACCACCCAGGCTATCCAAGATGAAGCAGTTTTCTTTCAACTTTTATGAGCAGCTACGTTTTCACTTTGCCTATTCAGCTAAACATTTTAATTCTTTTTTTACAACTCTGTTAGTCCCCAGCTGTAAGTTCCGTGCTTGCTAGGCACCTGGTTAGGTTTGGCATGGGGTTATTGTGATGTGGCTGTTTCCTTGGGAAAGGCAAAAGACAAAAGTGGAACATGGTAGTGACTTCTTTATTGCTATTATTTTATTATTCTTTTATTATTTTTTACTTCTGTCTAGTGAGTATAGGCCTCCGAAATGTTTTCTCTCAAAAATTGTATTGCATGTAAGAAGTTAGTACAACTTTCATTAGTGTCAGGTTTTTTTAGCACACTGTATAAGTAGATGAATTAAGAATAAACTTCTGTGAAAGTAAATATGTCTAAGATCAAGAAGTGGCCTGGTGGTCTTTTGGACCACTGCAAGCAGGGCAGTCTAGAAATGCTTTTATAGTTATTGTAGAAATGTGTGAATCTCAGCCTGTGAAAAAAGTGAAGTAAGTGATTAAGGTGCCTAGTTAGTTTTTGACTATCTCTTGCATAAGCACCCTTGTACATCTGCTTACTACCTATGTAAAAACTTAATTGAGTGTCAGCTAGGACTTTTCTGTGCTAAACACACCTTTCTCTGCATTGTCACAGGGATGAGGATAGTTTGCTGCAATAGGCACTTGTTACTGTCTTGCAACTATGGAACAGAATTCTGCAGTGCCTTGGTTTAAGTTGAACTATGTTCACAAGTAACCATGATGCTGGTTGCTCAAGATGAATTTTCTTTATCCTTTACTCTTTCGTAGTTACAGTTGAATATTTGCAGGGGTACAGGTGGGGGAAGAAGCAGGGAGAGAGCTGTTCTCTCTCAATCAGTGCAATGTCTTCTCTCACTCCCGATTCACATTCTAAAGATAGTGACTCTGACAGTGAAACATCAAGGCTCAAGCCCTTCCCATGACAATGTGATGCATTAAACATCTGCAGAACCTTTGGTGGCCTAAATCAACCCTAGATTTACGGTTTCTTCCTCAAGAGGAGTTAAAGCAAGGAAAGCAAGGCTGACTCTGCTTCACAAAATTTTTGAGGTTAGAAGGGACCTTGAGAGATCATCTGGTCCAGCTCCATGGTTTCTCCTTGAAAATCTGGGCTTTTGCCAGATTCTTTGGGAAGCTCTTTGTGTTGGCCTGTTCTCAGGAACTGAGTGTTCAAGTAAACTAAAAGTAGCTTTGAGCATCCAGGCACACTCTTACAAGGCTTATGTAACTTATGTTCCTTTAATAGTAAGCTTTTCTTCATCCTGGATAAGTAGTTTCTATCCAAGGGCCAAAGCTGGTACAGATCTCCCTCTACTCACAGGAAATGGAAGTCATTTTAAAGGAGCCTTTTCAACAATTTTAGTATACTGTCTTACAGTCCAAACGTACTTGGTTGGCTCTGGATTTTACAATAATGATAATTTTTCTTCTTATGTATTTAATAATGCACATACTATATCATAGAATCATAAATTGGTTTCTGATGGAAGAGACTGCTAAAAATTACCTGGCTCCAACCTCCTTGCCATGGCCAGGGACTCCTTCCACTAGACTAGATTTCTCAGAGCTCCATTCAATCTGGCCTTGAACATCTCCAGGAATGGGGCATCCACAGCTTCTCTGGGCCACATCTTTTACTGCCTCACTACCCTTACAGTCAGCAATTTCTTCCTAAAAACTGATCCTACCCTTTCTCAGTTCAAAACCATTGCCCCTTGTCCTGTCACTATAAGGCCTGGTAAAATATCTTTCTCTGTCTTTCCAATAAGCCCCCTTTAGTTATGGAAGGCTGCAATGAGGTGTCCCCAAAGCCTTCTCTTCTCCTGTCTCTCAGACTGTCTTCACAGGAAAGGTCCTTCAGACCTCTGACCCTTTTCATGGCCCTCTCTGGACCTGTCCTGTGCTGGGACCCCAGAGCTGGATGCAGGGTTCCAGGTGGGGTCTCAGCAGAGCAGAGCAGAGCAGAGGGGCAGAATCCCCTCCCTCCCCTGCTGCCCACCCTGCTCTGGATGCAGCCCAGGATGGTTGGGTTTCTGGCTGCAAGCGCACATTGCCAAGTCACATCCAGCTCTGGCTTCCAGTATCTCCAAGCCCTTCTCCTCAGGGCTCCTCTCACTCCATTCTCTGCCTAGCCTGTACTTGTACTTGGCATTGCTCTGACCCAGGTGCAGTACCTTGTACTCGACCCTGTTGAGCTTCATGAGGTTTGCCCAGGCCCACCTCTCAAGCCTCTCACAGTCCCTCTGGATGCCCTCAGTTCACTACTGGACTGTTCAGATTGATGTCACCTGGCAACTGCTGAGGGTACACTACTGAGGGTGCACTATGTAGATACTGTTTGTCATGGTCCAGACCCCTGAGGTTTGTGGCAGTAGCAATTTGTTACTGGCACATTGAGTACTAGAACTCTTTGGATGTGGCGCTCCAGCCAATTCTTTGGCCACTAGCAGTTCATTCATCAAACTCACATCTTCCCAATTTAGTAGCAAGAATGCTGTGGAGCACTTCTTATGAAAAGCCTTACAGAAGTCTAGGTAAATGGCTTCCTTAGCTCTTTCCTTCTCCACTGTAGGAGGCCATTAACTCAGTCATGATCTGCCCTTTGTAAAAACCTGTTGGCTGTCTCGAACCACCTCCTGACCTTCTGTATGTATCAATGTATCTTCTTCACATGAGATCACCCTTGAGTGTTCTCTTCTGAAGGCTGAACAGTCTCACCTCAGCAATATGCTTCACTGGGTTCATGGGCCTCTGTCATTTTGGTATGCTGATTGGTTTTGAAATATCTCTTAAAAAGGTTGATAATATTATGTTTCGTCCCAGACTTGTGACAACAAGTACATATGGTTTACAGTGTTCTTTGTAAGACTTACACGGCTGTCAGGGAGGTGTTTGTTTGCAGGATCAAGGTCTTAATGGTGGAAAGACAGGGCAGCCTTCAGAATTCCTACTAAAGCTGTAGCTTATGTAGAATAGAAGGAACTTAAGGTAAAACCTGTGATGCTGCTGTGTCACCATGGCTGAGTGGGCAGTGAGTCTCTCCAACACCATGGTAAACTTCCAACTGTTACTTCTTAGAGGCAGAGTGTGGCAGTGGAGCAGGTTACCCCAGAAGAAGAATTTCCAATGAGAAAGCCCTGGGGGGAGGAGGAGGGCTCCCCCGAGGTAGAGCAAACAATAGTTTAGCCCAGAAGAGGCTGGGCTCGAGACAGGTTAATACCCCCAGGGCTCATTGGGGAGCTCCACCTGCCCATCTGAGTCAGTCACCCCCAGTTTCCTAGAGAGTTCTCAGTTACTCGGTTGTTCATTGTATCACTCCCCTGTCTGTAACCCTCGCTCATCCCCCCTCTATCCCTGGTTCGCTCCCTGTCCCCTGCTCCTCCCCAGTTCCTCCCCTCTGCTACCCAGTGATTGGTCACCGGGGGAACAATAAAAGATCGCGTCCCAGGGGAATCGAGGTCCTCCGATCCCCGGTGTCACAGAGTGCAGAACCTCGTGTCTGTGTCTCTTCATTCCTGGGTTGGAGGAACCCCCTGAGGTGTGGGAGAGTTCGCCTACCGAGCAGCTAGCAGGGAGCAAGGGCAAGAGTCGCTCGGCGATTGGGAACAAGGCTGGCCCCCGAGGACCCAAGTCGCATCCGCCTTTGCTAGGAGCCACCTCCACTCCACCGAGGAGGCAGGCGGACGGCCACAGCAGAGCAAATACAAAACCTGACTATCCAGCCACAATGGTTACTGTGTTATATTGAAATAGTAATGGTTTTGGTATTTGTATTATGGTAGCTTTGGTTAAAGAATGATTCTGTGATTTCTGAATGGGGCATTTATGAAATTGAAGGAAATGGTTCCACATTCTAGAATTTAGTAAGAACCTGTTTTAGTCAATAGGATTGGAGTAGTGATAAAAACTCATGGAAAGCTCCTGAATGCTTTTTGTTTTGCCACAGCCTGATAGTATTAATTTCTTTCTAATTCAAGGCTCTGTTTGGTCTAAGTGGAGAAGAAGAGGATAGGTGCGTGAAGAATTTGTAGGTTAGCAGAAAAGCAAAATAATGGAATATTTTAAGTAGGAACAGACCTGGAAAGATCTCCAGTTCTAGTTTCTGCCCAGAGCAAGGTCAGCTGGAGAGTCTAGACCAGCAGGAAACCTGACCTCCCTGTGCCTTGGCTCCAATGCTGGGCTGTCCTCATTGGTAAAAAGCTTCACATTACCTTCAGCCTGAGCCTCTCAGTTGTCAGTTTGGGCTGCTGCCTCTTACCTCCCACTATGCAATGCTGAAGACCCTATGCCTCCTCCATCCCCTCCTGTCAGTGCCCCCAAAGTCATCCCTCCTCCCAGCTGAACCAGCCCTGGTCCTACAGGCTCGCTGCAGAGAGCTCCAGTCCCGCCATCCTGGCCTTCCCTCAACTCTCACCAGTCTGTCAATGTCTTTCCTATATTTAAAGCATTATTTCTGCTGTGGTCTGAGCAGAGAGAAGAGGGGATGATGCATGGCTCTCACGTACTACACAGCTGGCACCTATTCAGCCTGCTACCTGGCTGTTCTCCCAGAGCTGCTCCCCAGACCCAGCCTGCAGCACTGCAGCACTCTGCCTTCCATAGCAGTCCTTACTAAATTTCACAGGGTCACTGCCAGCCCCTTCCTCCCACTTGTGTAAGTCATGCAGCCCTGCCATCAAGTATTTGACTACAGGCACCCCAGCTTGGTGTCATATACAAATCTGAGGCAGGTGCACTACATCTTCTTCCTGGAGACACTGATAGAGATGTAAAACAGGACAGATCCCAATGGGCTCTTGGGGAATGCCACCCCTAACCCCAGTTTCCAGGTTGAGCACAAACCACTAGTCACCAGCCTTTACTCCTAACCAGTCAACCACTTTTTTTACTCGTGTAGCTGTCTCCCCACTCAGACCTCAGTGCCTGAACCCAAATACGAAAATACCATGGCTGAATCAGTTGTTACAAAGTTGTGGTAAATGACATCCACTGGTGTCACTTTTACTCTTGGTAAATGCCACAACCACCACCTTCATATGCCTGGATGAAATTTCCAAGGGGATTAACAAGATGAATCTCCCAGAAACTGAGACGATAACTGGCTTGTAGTTCACCAGATCACCCTTCTTTCCTATTTGTAAGGCATAGGTACCACATGTGCCTTTCTGTAGTCATGGTCTGTTGATCTGTTAGGGTGTAGCTGTGCTAGGGTATCAGCCAGTTTGGTAGGCACTTGTTGATGTGTCCTTTCAGGTTCTATGCACATACGGGGGCAGGATTGCTCCAGAGATGTTAGAACCCCCCATTGACACCCAGTGCCTCCTTTCTTCCTTGAACCCCGTCCCTAGACATGAAGGCTTGGTAGCAAAGTCCAAGGTGAAAAAGACACCAAGCATCTCACAACCTTATCCATGGTCACTAAATGAAATCTGGATAATTATGAGTGGGACAGTTATCAGGCCATAAAACTCAGTCATGTGTGATCTGACTCATGGCTGCTGTGCAGTTTAGAGTAGGAAAAACATCTGTCATCCAGTCTGGGGCATTTCTTCTCATGGATGAGGGTGCCAGGTAACCAGTTACAAAGGTTTTCTGTCTCTTCCTGTCATCAGAGCATCACAAAGAGTCTGGAGGTCAGCTGGGGATGCATTATTTATCTGAGGGTATATAAACAGAGAAATAATTCATTGGGTTTTAGTGGAGGTTTTTTCCCCCATTCTCTCTCAAGGCAGATGCCAGAAAACTAGGCAACAAATATCCTTTTTTAAATGAAACAACACCAAGTTACACTTTGGTACACAATCTTAAATGGATTAATCAAATGCAAGATTTGTTTAGCAACAAATTCTGTCTAACATAAAGGATTAAAAGGATTGTGGTCTTCTTTGAACTTTCCCCAAAAGGTCAAGGACTTAAGACACATAAAAACTTCTGGACAGTATTTTTTTCACGCTAGGAAGTTCTCCCAACTGAGAGAACCTTTGCTTTAGTGACTTCTTTTACCATAAAAGGTGAAATGTAAAATGGGAGTCAAGCTATAGAAAGATTTGAAGAAGTCCAGGCTGATGATCGATATGATATGATATGATATGATATGTGGGATTCATAAAACCCAACAGAAGTATCTGGCTCCAGGAGATCTGGTGAATGAGTTTTCATGTCCAACATGTCATTAACAATCATTTATGTTAACCAGCTCCATAACATGTGCTGAATGTCTCTGTGTGGTTGCTCCCAAGTCTGTGTTGCTGAACTAAAGCTAATGTCTGAGTGACATTTGTTTTTAATCTAAGAATGCTACATGAGAGAAGATTGTCCCTGGTTCCCTGTCCCTAAAATCAGTGATCTTCCCTTCATTCTAAGTGTCTAGTTTGTGCTATTTAAACTATATACTTTTTGTTACTTTCATACCAAACTCAATCATACCCTCCTCTCCCTTCAGTACCTGCAGGGCATGGTTTTCTTTTAACTGCAACTTAAGTTTCTAATTTAACTGTATTCTCTGCTTAGTAGAGATGCATAAAGTGCAGAGTATGGATATGCTCTCTTTTTTTCCAATGTCACATTTGTTCCTCCTACCAAAGTACTCTGGCAGGAGTCACAGAATATCTTGAGTTGGGAGAGACCCATAAGGACCATCAAGTGCAACTCCCTGCTCCTTGCAAGACCACCTAACACTAAACTGTATGATTAACTTGTTGTCCAGATGCTCCTTGAACTCTGTCAGGCTGGTGCTGTGACCACTTCCACAGGGTCACAGTTTTCCAGTGTCCAGCCACCCTCTAGGTGAAGAACTGTTTCCTATTGTTCAATCTGAGTCCCTCTGATGCAGCTTCAAGTCTATTTCCATGTATCCTATAGCTGGTCTTCAGAAGGAGAAAGTCAGTGTGGTCCAGAAGGACCACAGAATGTCTGAAAAGATTTGTCCAAATTTGTCCTCTAAACTTCAGTGAATGCCAAAACAAATATAAACCATTTAGAAGACATGCAGCTGCCACTGTATCTCAAAACAGACTAAGAACTGTTTGAGACTGAAAACTCAAGTGGAGCATGTTGTAAATGAAGGAATTATAAATGTCTGGTTTCCTCGAAATTGAAAGGAGAAGACAAATAAAGAGAGCATTAGAAAACTGGTGGAACATTTAACTCACGATGTTCAAATATGAGGCTGATCAGAGTGAATAGATTAAATTATAAGGTACCCATTTCCAGTGTTGGTGCAGTGTACAGGGTACATTCAAGAAAAAGAGGTGGAAGACTCTTTGAAGATAGGAACAGTTACAGCACCACAGTTGAAAGCTGATTAATTATGCTCTCTTGAATTCACTGGCTTTGTCTCCTGGAGGGAGAGGAGGCACATGGAGTGCTTTTGCCAAGAACCTGTGACACGAACAGAGAACACTTGTCTTCCCAACTGTCCTGCCTGCAGGCAAACAGGCTGAGGGGAAAGGTTCTGTGTCTGCAACAGGAAGGAGGGAATGATCTTTGGTGCAGCTAATTGCTTTCAATGGGAATACCATAAGAAATCATTAGGAGTTGGAGACTGGGCTAGAGAGAGGTAGGAATGCAGGGTGCTGACATATATGCAACTTGAGGTGAGAGCATAAGACATGAAGAATTGTGTTAGAATCCACTTAGAAAAAAAATTCAAAGGGCTGATGTGGTGAAGGTATGTTAATTTACTACAGGGAAGGAGTAAGAGCAATGCAAACCAATACAATGAAGTTCTGTGGGGTTAATCTTCAGGGAGTATTTCTTCAGTGGAGGAATATCAGACATAGTTTTATGGAATCTTTCAAAATCCCACTGCAGCTGCTCTAAATGTGAAACTACCAAAACTTTTTCTGGTGTTCAAAAGCTGAAACACAAGAGCAACCTATACCCTAGGAAACTGAGTCAGTATAGAAAAATGACACTTTTTCCTCACTTGGAGAATGAAGGCTGTATGGAATACATTTCTGAGAAAAGTAAGTTAAACAGTCATTTAATGAGATCAGGATATCTTGATTTGTTCCAGGGGAGGTGAAGATGCCAAAGAAGCAGGGTGAAAAAGTTCAGAAGCGAGCTTTTGATATTTTTCAGAAGGTTTAATATCTTTTCCTGTCCCCAAATTTTAGTATGCTCTTGCCTCTGATTAACCTTTCACCCCTGTTGTGTGGCAGAACAATGGCACCTTTGTTAAGCTCTCAGCAGAGCTACTGATTCATTATGTCCTACTTAATGTCTATTGGTAATCCTCCAGTTTATCTGTGGTAGTTTGGGGGTTTTTTTCTTTTTGTCTTTACCTTATCAAAGCAACAGAGAGAAAAAATAGCACTCAGACTGTTCTGCCTGGTGTTTCAACCCCAAATGCTGAAACATGATAGAGAAGCAGTTTCTTTTTAACCAGTTTAACATACCTTGTATTGAGCATTGGCTTTAAAAGCATCAAAAGCATTTAAAAGTCAGAGCTTGCACTCTCTTTTCTGAGATGAAAGAAAAGCACTATGGACTTTATACCTCGCAAATCTGTCATTTCTGGAAGTGAACAGGAATGACAACCATTTGAAAATTTTTGCAAAAAACAATGTGGTAAAAATTTCTGCACTATATAAGTGACATTAACATTACTCTTCAAAGGGGTCCCCCAGTCACTGGGGCTTTTACCCCATTTTGTTCTCCACATGCATAAGTATTTTATTTATGTGCCCTTGTCATGGATATAAATTGCCCAAATCATGAACCATAGTACTGGGACTATAGAAAAAGACCCATGTGCCTCCTACAGGTGTAAGTTGCCTGAGTCTGTAACAAGGCAGGATCTCGAGTTCTGACCTCAAGAAATGAAGATACAGCAGTAGGGCTCTACATTTTTGATATATAACCCCTACAACAGTCCCCAGAGAGGTTTGATAAACCTTTAAAATTAAGAGTAAAGAATTCAGCCAGAGTATGTCACTATTTATTCTTTCTGTATCACAGGGGGAGTATACAGAGGACTCATTCAATTTGGTACACTTTCTGTACAGCTTGCGTTTGAAATTTGCATAACTGGTCTGAAAGGTAATGCATCTGAAAATATTTCATGTTTTGTCTGCTGGTTTTGCCTAAAGGTTTGGGGTGTTTGACTTTTTTGTAAATTTTCTTATGACACAAAGCCCAACCACTATCCTTTGTTAGTGAACATTTGAAGTTTTGGGGTTTTATTTTCTTACTATGGGTGACAGCATTAAATATTGATTTTATATAAGCAAACATTTTAATAAAAATTTAATGGGTATTAATGGCTAAATTAATTGTTAATAGTGTGGTGTCTTTACAGCATCTAAAACTCTCAGGTGAATTTCTGTCTCCAAATTTAGGTAGCTAAACAGGAGTTTTTGAAGATTTGCAGAGACCCAGAGTAGCTGAAAAAGATTTTGCAGGCAAGAGGTTTGCTATATACCCTACAGCCTTAACTGTAGGGTACAGTTATTAAATCACTTATTGTCACTCACTGTAAATCACTTTTACAATACTTTGGAGATTGAATTATTATTTACACAGTACTGTGAGTAGGCACAGCACTCCATTGGTGTCTGAACATCATGAAGAAATTCACCATCTAAATAATACATATACAAAACCAAAACAAAATAAGAAAACTGAGATGCCCAGGAGCAATTGCACTGAATTTGTTGTAAGCAATGCACTGCTTTCAAAAGGACTATTGTACCAGGGAAAGTTAGCAACACCAACCTTTTCAATCTGTGTGCTGTGCTTTTGAAAACAAATAGATCAAATGATTGAAACAGAATCAAATACTCTTTCAATGAGTCTCCATTAGCCCATTGTTTGTTGGCTAGACAGCCCAGGTCTGATTCCAGACAGTGCCATACCATCACAGACCTTGGGCTAGAAGTGTGAAAGCAAAAGTGCATTCATTAAAAAAGTCTGCAATGTAAACGTTTTCATGTCTGAGATTGAAAGCTGAGGATAGTTAGCCATCTTATGGAGAAAATCAGTTCATCTTTCCTGACGTCTTCTCTTGTTACTCATCTGGGAAGGCATATCTCACATGTGATCAAAATAATCCCCTTTCTTTGTACATGGGCCATAGACAGTTCTCATGCCTCACAGCAAGTTCTCATCGAAGCAGGAGATGGGATTTTGGAGTGTGCAGGGTCCATGGTCAGTGATCTCATCTTCCAGTTACTGCAAGTATGGTGCTCAAGCCTGTGCTGCAGCAAGCAGCTGTCACAGGAAGGTGTGTGCATTTTTTACTCTGTCCCTTATGGTGCCGTATGGAACTGAAGTCATGGATCATTTATGCAGTCAACTTAGGTTACATTTTTTAAAGGATTTTGGTACCCTAGGACTGCAACTACTCTATCCTTATTAACTGTTTTGCACCAAGTTACCAGTTCTACTGAGCTGACAAAATATTCCCAGCTCACTACAAGTTTCGATGGAGGCACAGGTTTATGCACAGGAGCACTTTATGGAAACGATGGTTGGAACTTAGTGCTGCTTCCACAAGCAGTATCCCTCTGACTGTCACCAGACTCCTGGTTTTTCAGTTCTAGTTTTAGTATGGTAACACAGGGGTATGCCTTTATCTCACAGGGGACTTGTGAAGCTCTTTTTATTATTAATAAATTTAAATAAGGAAACAAATATTTACAGTCACTCAGTTCTTTCTTTCATTGCTTCTCAGTTAAATAGAGCTTAGAGGTATTAGGTGTGCTAAAAAGAGCTGCATAACTTCTCAAATATGCCACCAACTGTGCAATAGCTGTTCAGCTAGAAGTTTCAACCCATGACACCCAGGCAGTTCTTGCAACACGCAAATCTTTAGAGAATTGTCAGCTACCTACAGTGGCTGTTGCATAAGATGCACAGTCCAAACTCCTAAGGAGCAATACAGAAATTTAGAAGACATGTGGTGCTATAAAGTTTAAAGATTATATGGTGCCAGTCCCAGAAAGAAATCCCTACTAATCTTCCTATGATCTAGAAAAGGGAGGACTAAAGAAAAAAAGGATTGTAAAAGTAAAGAACTTTTTCGAAAGTAGGGTAGAACAGTTAGAACCTGTATGTTAGCCTAAACATTTATCAGTCTATGGCACTGCTGAATTAGAAATAACTTGCCAATTTTTTGAGGAGTTATTTTTTGACCCTCTCCTCTACTCTATCTTCTTTTCTTCACAGGCACGCACAGTATGTTTTCTGAATTGTTTTTTGAAATAAAACACTTTCCCACTGCAAATGGGAAGTAATAAATATTTTTTGAGTCTGTATTTTTGAGTCTGGAAGATATTTTGTGGATCCACATTGTGACAGGATGTGTACATCCCCTTCCTCTTCTGTGAAAATCAATAGTAGCAGGATACATAGACATAATCCTTTAAACAAACAAAGCTTTGCAAACAGAGTTTTAAAACTAGTAAATATTGAGGGCTTTTTTTCCATCTGTGTATTGTCCAAAAGCACACAGTACCACTGGTGCCAATTAATCTAATTGGTTTGCTTATTTGGTCAATGTTTTCAAGTGCCACTAAACACTCTCAGGCTTTGGCATGCAATTAAAGAAGATGATTTCAGTAGTTAAAAAGATATAAAGAGGAGAGAAAAAAGGGACAATTAAACTGTATTTAAATGTCTTTGTGAGAGTTCATGACTAAATGTGTATACTGTTTATATGGATGCATGTGAATATATGAATCTGTAACTGATTTGGAATATTAAATAGTTTCAAGATTTTTGTCTTTCATTAAAATTTCTTTGAAACATTAATCATGCACTGGTTTTAAAAAAGATAGTTCTTTTTCCTAGCATTCTTTGTTTTCCAGTTTTGATTCATTTCTCTTCCCTTTTCCTTTGTTTCTTGTCTTTACTATTATGTATTGCTCCTGGTTCAAATACTGTGATGGAGGCTGACAAGGAGTAACAGTGAGATGGAGCAGAATGTGTGGCTCTCTAGGTTGGCTTGGCATTTGCAATGTTCCTTCAGCAGCAGTGGGCTGTGGATGTAAAATTAACTGTAAGACTTTTATTTTCAGCATACTGCTAATAGTGCTTGAGCGTGTTGTCCTGAACACTGGCTCGTTCCCTGGAGCATGACACCGATTCACACACTGAGGCGAGGTGTTTCAGTTTTTATTCCAGTTCACACAAAGTAGGGAGCTAGATGCTAACCCATAAAAAGTCTGGCTCACCAGTCATCAGAACTTGGCACTATTTATACATTTTATTAAACAAAGGCATCAGCATTCATTGATTACAAATTACATAACTTTACATGACTTTTCTATTAATTAGTACTCAAACCCCTATTTGCTAGTTGTATTTCTTGTTTCTCACGCTAATTATTATTATTCCACATGTGCAATTCTTGTCTCCATTTGAGGTTGGTGGTCAATCAGTCAATGGCTGTGATCACCCACTGTCAGAATTACCTTAACCCCAGCTACTGCTCTGTTCTGCTGAATTCACTCCTGGTGGCTCTTGCCCACGTAACTCATTCGCATTTGGATTGTCTTCACTTTTCCCTAAAAAAAAGATTATCCAAGCATGCAATATTCACAGTGCAATTGCTAATCATAACTCTCTAGTTATAGCTACAGATTAGCAACAACAACAAAAAAATTGCAAAGCTTGATTCAGATCTTGAGGGGCTCAAATCTTAATGGGCTCAGTATCGAGTGCAGAGCTGAAGTCTGTTCAGACTTTGAAAGTTCTGTCCTCAAATACTGAAACCTCCAGCGTGCTCTCTCCTCATGTAAAGATGCTTTGCCTGTGCCAGAGAACCCCCAGCCGTCCATAATCATCCCCTGGCAGCAGACACTCAAGGAGCTGTTTGGAGAGCAGGTGTCACCTTCCTGTCCCATGCCCTGGTACTCTCAGGGCTGCAGCTCCAGACACACACAAGCTTGCTTTGCTGTGTCTGACACTAATCTGAGGAGTGCTCCCATGCTTCTCCCAGTCTCCCACCCTCACTCCTTCCAGGCTCTGTGTTTTCTCCATGCCATCCCATACATCTAAACAAAACTAAAGCCTGGGTAAAAATATGCAGAAAAATACAAACACCAGATTTTAAATCACATGAGATGCAATAACTTCACAGTGGAAGAAAAGTCTCTCCTACTCTGCCAATGACTTTGGTGAAGATATGGAAATCTACTAATGTCTGATAATTAATCTCTACTCTTTCAAAAAGCAATAAAATATAATTGTAGTAGAAAACTAAGTGTGTGGTTGGTAGAGTGAAATTTCATTTTAAGTAAATGATGCATAAATATGCAGAGCAGAAGAGAAAGGTATCTGAGCTGATTACTTCTTTTTCCTTGTACTCTAGTTTTCTTTTACTGGGCAATCTTTTTATGAATATTGTATTAATACTGTAAGATCGATATAGAGAATCAGCATATTCGAAGTCAATGGCACAAAATACAGTATCTACCTATAGGTAGTTTGAATAATGTGAGTAATTCTATGCCAGCAAGTGTCTTATGTCCCTGTGCTAATCCCTTTAGAGCAAATGAGAGTCTTAGGTTTCCTAAAATGGAATTACATACCTAGAAGCCTGCAGTTTGTTTATGTTTCTCTTCAAATTAATGGCACATTGTGGTTGTGTTCAATTAAGCCTTTTTTTCCAGCCTTTTCAATCTTCAAAACATCTTCATGGGTTTTGATCTTCACACAGCTGCATTTATGCTAATTAGATTCAGCCCTGCACTGAGACTGGGGTGTATAAATGCTAAAATAAGAAAAATGACTACTTCGATGTTGCCTCTCCAGCAATATTAAAGGGAAGATATCACCACAGGTTTTTTTTGTGTGTATAAACTCATATATATATACATACATGTTTAAGAATCCACTATCTTTTGCTTGGTCACTAATTTTCACTGCAATCTCCTAAAATTAATGTGAGATGAAAGGGTCTTCCTTTTCTTGTTTAGATAAACTAGGAGGCTATAATATGTGAAACCATGGGGAGTCCATAATTATTATACTACTACCCATTTTAACTGATTATGATGCAGAAATTCTTGTCAGGCCTTGGTGTTTATAGTCCAAGGCCTTGTTTCTTGCAGGAGCCACAGAAAACCCTTGAAAGGAAGGTAAAGGGAACAGCTGACAAACAAGTATTAACCAGTTTTTACTGAAAGTCTGTCATCTTATGAACGTCAGACTTCAGGATACAGTTTTCTGTAGACAAGGTGGTTGCTTTCCTCAACCACTGACAACACCAGGAATGTCTTGTTGGCAAATCTGGGGGTAGGGAATAAAACTAAAAGGATGAAACAAAGAGAAAGTGAGTATATTTATTTTACTGTTGTATTTAGTGAAAAAGATGGAGTGAATAAAACGAATAGGGAAAACTTCCCATCTACTGGTTTTCTGCTTTTCTTTATTGCAAATACTCCATGAAGAGCCATGAAATACACAAAGCATCCTAAGGCAAAGTGTCTGTCACAGGGCAGTGTCATGTCTGGGAGCCAGTGTACCCTTAGCTCTGATGAAGGGATCATGATGGTGATCGGTTTGCATGGGTTAGGCCCTCACTCCTGTAAAACCAAATGTCAGAGTTCTCAAGTTCTTGGCAATATTCCCCATTAGAGGCACCTGCACTGGGTTGTTAGCTGTCTTCGTCATCTAGCTTAAAATCTGATTTTTTTTCTGCTTTAAAGGTAAAGGAATCTCTTTTCCTATGGATCATAATGAAAAAAAAATGGATGAAATAGACATCTGTACAGTGAAAAAGAGTACTCAAATCTTAAAATTCCCTTGACTTGTTCTCAGCCACCTCGTATTTTATGAAAATGGAGGAGAAGATTGGAGACATCTGCACAGTTTGTTTTTGTTTTTGTTTTTTTCCCCCCGAAGGAATGTACAGTTGATTTGCCTTTTTGAGATGTCACTTTTTTTTGGTACTAAAACTGTCAAGAAGCCATTAAGATAAATATATGTGAATTGTGTGTCTTGAATTTTAAACCCCACATATTCAGAAGCAGCTCTTGTTTCAGAGTCTAAAGCAAACGTTTCTAGTCGTAGTGGTTACGATCTAAATCTATTATGCCTTGTGAAGGTAGTGCACACTGAGAAGCATGCAAGATAGTTAGACAATTGCTTGGCAATTACCAACCCCAGCCCACAAAAAAAATTCAAAACTTCATGAAAAACCCACCTAGAAATACCACAGAGAATGATCACCAAAGTAGCAGAGAATTATGCAATAAACAAACCCCCTATGAATAATTTTGGTAGTTCTGCTACAAATAATGGGCTCAAAGCATTTGTCTGTAAGCTCAAGGAAACTAGAGAGCATTTTCGTGGCTTTCCACCAGTTTTGGGTGGGGTACAAAGTACTGTTCCATTCCAGGGTTAGGTTTCATTACCTCAGTTTTAAATAGGTGCAAGCCAAGGTATAAAGTGTAATACAGTGTTAGAGGAATACCTTTCAATATTATTCATTGATTTAGATAATACCTGACTTTTGCTGATGTAGTAAATTTTCAGCCTTTCCAAAAATCAAGTTTTACATGGCCAATGGATCTGTAAAAACAGCACAACAAAGATCACGTAGTCAGGTAGCACTGACAGCAAGGAGCAAACTCATGGACTTTCACATCATGGAGTATCTCCACTAGATCAGAATGTGAAGATTGTCTGCTGTAAGCAGCTCCTTCAAAACTTGGCTCATGAGCTAACTGCCTTCTGATGGACCAATTCCCTGGCAGACTTCACTTTGCAAATAAAATACTCATAAATGTTAATGATATGTGGGAACAGTCTGAATGGTTTATAATTTTATTCTAGGGAACAGAACACAATAAATCAAGGTTAGTAGTCAGTAGCCTGTTATTGTAAATGCTTCAAAAACAATCTTGAAAGAATGCTTTGCTTTTCACTTAAGACAGTTATTCACCGAGGTGCTACCTTGTGGTAAGCCGAAACTAAGGATTCAGCAGGGCAAACAGGTGTTATAATCAATCAGCAATCAAAGCTCAATGTTTGGAACTGAGAAGTATTCTTTCAGCCTTTTTTTTCTCCCCTGCTATCATAAACCCCATTTTTTTCATTTCTTTTCTAAAGGCATAAATAGAAAGGAATACTATTTCTTTTGTGATGTTATCCTAAGTACCTTGCAGGCATTGTACCCAATGGTTAAAAAAAATGTATCTTAAACCACATTTTTTCAGTCTGGGATCTGCAATGTAAAAGTTATAATGATGCCCTGGCCTTAAAGTTCAGCTACAGACCAAAATCAAATGTCTCTTGATTTACTTCCTGGTTTCTCATCATATACATCTGCGTAAACACATTTTCCCCATTGCTGAGAAATGCAGTGAATCCTAATCAAGGACTTTGGATCTTTCTGTCAAGCATCACCTTCAGATAATCTGTGTTCTGCCTATACAATTTCCTGTCATTCTTTAAAGGGAAATGATATGCTGTGCTTTTCCGTGGAGCTATGCACAGTTCAACTGCTGAAACCCTGTATCCCAGACTTTGTGACATTCAAATGCTGGATGTAATGACCTCAAAGTCAAAGCACACTAATGTGGCTGGTACCCAGACAATGGCAAAAGATTGAAATTCTGACTGTCATTTATTCAGACATCTCCTGTATCATGGGAGAGGGGAGGCATTGGTGAGGCATTTTGAAACTAGCAGACCAGACTGGTTAAATTGTTGAACAACTCGTGATAATATGCATCTGAGAAAGAAACAGGCAGGATCAGTACAACTTGCTCATGAGCTGCATCCAGCCCTGTGAGATTTCTTGCTACCGCTCTGTCTGTAAGCTACCAGAGTTCTGGTTTCGGATAGCTCCTCCTCATACTGGATATGCCAGTTAGGATTTTCCTACAGCTTCCACAGGATGACTTCTGGGATTTCAAAGGAACTTCAGTGAACAAAATAATATATTACAGAACAACTATGTCAGCCTACTGTGCTCAAATTGAGATTTAATAAGTAGCAATTTTTTTATAATATCTTTTGATGTAATTGCTGTTTTTAGAAGCTGATATTTTTCAACAAAAAATTTCAACCTAGGGGTAGTCTGTTAAAAGTAAGGACATTACAGTTCAAAACATATCAATATTATTCTTATTAAACAAAAAAAGAAGTGTGGCCTTTGTTTTCTTTGTTACTTCATGAAAAGCTGATGACAATTGGTGTTTACTTCCTAAAGTAAGATGAAAAATTAAAGAGATCAGACTTAAACTCATGATGTCTGAAACACTCCTCAGGACTCATGTTGAAGGTCCTGACAGTTCATTTACATTTGATAAGCTTTTTCCTATACTATAACTCTTCCTTTAAAAGTAGGCATATGATTAAAGATAACATTTTATTTCCATTATTTACCTCCTGTAACTACTGTGCCAATAGGAGATGCAGAAATTCAGCAGTTTATTGAAGACATCGCATTAACTTTGGCTACTTAGCTATAAATGTTACACTCAATAACACTCAGCAACATTCACAACCTTATGCATAATAAGCATGATGAACTGAACCAAAGTTTTGAAGAGCTGACATTGAAAACACTGGGGACACTGGGAACACTCTTTGTTTTATGGAAACAAGGTGACGAAAATCTAATAATTTCTGACTTCAACAACAGTTTTCCTCTCCACGCTGTGCCTTGATTGTATTTCAAGTGGATGAAGCATGCAAGCCAGTCAGCTCTCTGGGCCCATAAAAGTGAGAGGGGCTGTAAACGTAGCTCAGCTGTACAAGCAAACCTGCTGTCTGGCATCAATTCCACTTGGTGTAAGTAGGAAATCTGAAACAACTGCAGTTCTCATAGTAGAATATTCATGCAGAGCGGACAGCGAAATGCCCAGATTCCTTATTTAAACACTAAACATCTTGATACTATTAGCCAACAGTGTTTCACTTTTGAAAAAGGAATCTTGATAACATGCTTGTCTTCGCAACGTAAGCTTATAAATGTAAAGAATTTTATACATCACATCTGTTAATTTAGCTGATGAATTTTCTTCTGCTTTGTTGCCAGTGTTTTTGCAGTCCAGCCTCCTCATTTGGGGAGATGTCTTGACCTTTATATTATGGAAAAACCATGGTAAATCTCAGTAGAAAACTTTACGACGGCCTCGAGAACCTGGGTCTTCATTTTGTCTTGGGAATGGTAAGTTGCTCTTGCTTGTTCTCTCCTCTGGAACAGTGTTGAAGCATATGCAAATATGTGCAAACTTGTAAAAATTCAGGTGCCTTTTGGGCTAAACCTTTGCTATGATGAGAATAAACTGAAGCGTAAAATATATTCTAAGCCCTCTCTTCAAAATAACTGACAAGAAGCATTACTTAAGTAAAAGAAACAGCTGTGTGCCTCAGCAGCAGATGGGTATGCTTGGATGTTGTGTAGATGAAATTACATTTATTGTGCTTGTTTTTAAAATGTGCTGATAGCAGTTTTAAATGCTTAAATTTTGCATGTTAGAGATTAGTCTTAGCCTGTGCCATTGTCAAAAGTGCCAAGAAAAGAAATTTATCTCTGCCCTCTATTTCTGTGTGGAGCTACCCTGAGGTACAAATGCAAGAGGACTGGAAAGCCTAAGTTGGTTGCTGTAGCCCAAGTTTCTGCTCTATGAGAAGATGAAAGAAAGCGCATTATATTATCTTTTTCTTCACTGCATAAAGCAGGGAAAAATAGATGTATATTTCTTGAAAATCTGGCAATTGCAATGTGGAATGTTTTATTTTTTGTGGTTATGCCAAAAACAATACCACATATGTAATACCAATAAATAAAAAAATCCATGTAGAAACATGGTACCATTTCCTCTCTCAGGGTGAGTTTAGAGCTTCTCTCACAGGCATGATTGAAATGCTTTCATTGACCATAGTTCAGCACAGCATTGCTATCTCTAAATGTTGACTGATTAAGCCAGAGAACACAAGAAAGTGTACTATCTCAACTCATGACAGTTTTTTCATCTCTTCCATGAGCTCCTATTGACATGGTGTGGTTTAAGAAGTAAGCCACAGCTGGAAATCCCTTTGCTTCACTATGTAGATTTCTAGCTATTTTTCCAACTGGAAAAGGAAGATGACTGTTTGTAATCCATATGGGATACTTCAGCCACATCCTTTCAGAAATGGGCATGCTGAAACAGGTTTGTCTTGAGGAGGCATTAAACTAGCTACTGTTTTTTGAAATCATGCTGAGGAATATACTGGAAGAGATTATAGACCTATTTTAATGCTGGTGGTTTACCTGAACCCTTAGTGCCAATCCTTCCAGTGTAATCTTTTTTCATTGTCTCAAAAGCAGGGCCGTATCAATGCAGGGTGTCTGTAGCACAGAAAACATGTGGACATACTCCTGACCAAGGGGCAGAATCACCCCATGTCCTTGGGGGCTGAAGGTGGCAGGGCCATGGTCAGGCAGATGTGTCAGGCTCAGGAAGCAGCAGCTGGTGAACAGAGACCTGGGCATGATATGAGCAGATCTGTGATAGAAAGAATTGAGGTGTCACAATTTTTTTTTGTTTCACTGCTGATGAAAAACTTTTTTGTCCATTTTAAACCACCTAGAGGAAAACGCCAACCACCAAACCACAAACCAGAATGGCTATTCCAACAAAAACAACAACAACAAAGGTTTTTGCTTCTGTAAGTTTTCTGTTAGAAATTTTATGAAAAATTACTGCTGACTAACCACTGGAGGATAGCTCTGCCACTGGTTTGCAAGGCTAATCCCAGGACATACAGAACAGTTTGAGATGGAAGGGACCTCTGAAGATCTTCTAGACCATCACAGCTTGCTCACAGCAGACTTGCTGCAGCTGGCAAAGGCAGAGCCTCCACACTGTGCCAGTCTCACACACAGTACACACACATGGAATTAGGTAAATACAACCTGTATATTAATGAATATAATGGAAACACATCGTGAAGCATGTAGGAATAATGCTTTAAAAAGGCACTTCCTAGGATTTCTCAAATAGCATGTCTGAGATAAGGTTACTGGGAAATCAGAGACATGTCTTAGGTAAAGACAAACGAACAAAAAAACCCCAAGCAAGCAAGCAACCAACCAACCAACCAAAAAACCCTAAAAAACTCCCAAAAATCTAAAAAACAAACAAAACAAAATTTAAAAAAAAAGGAAAAAAATTATCATCTACATTTCAATTGTAGGTGACTGGGATATTACCAGCTGGGATGGGGCAACCCTGGTTGTATGGACAGGCTGGGGAATGAGATGCTGGAAAGCAGTGTCATGGAAAGGGGCCTGGGGGTCCTGGCAGGTTGACCATGAGCCAGCAGTGCCCTGGCAGCCAGGAGGGCCAGCCCTGTCCTGGGGGGCATCAGGCACAGCATCACCAGCCGGGCAAGGGAGGGGATTGTCCTACTCTGATCTGAGCTGGGGCAGCCTGACCTTGAGTGCTGGGGGCAGTTTTGGGCACTGCAATATAAAAAAGGGAGTAAGCTGTCAGTGTCCAAAGGAAGGCCATGAGGATGGTGAAGAACTGTGAGGGGAAACATGAGGAGTGGCTGAGGTCACTTAGTCTATTCAGTCTGCAGAAGTGGAGACTGAGGGCAGACCTCATTGCAGCTACAACTTCCTTGTGAGGGGAAGAAGAGGAGCAGACATTGACCTCCTCTCTGTGGTGACCAGTTACAGAACCTGAGGGAACGGCCTGAAGTTGTGTCAGGAGAGGGTTAGGCTGGATATCAGAGAAAGATTTTCCCCCTCTAGAGGATGGCTGGACGCTGGAACAAGTTCCCCAGGGAAGTGGTCACAGCACCAGCCTGACAGAGTTCAAGAAGTATTTGGATAATGCTCTCAGGTGCATGGTGTGACTCTTGGGAGAAGGACCAGGAGTTGCACTTTGATGATACTAGTGAATCCCATCCAACTCTGCACATTCCATGATTCTATGATTTTATGAACTAAGAAAAGGAGCAGAAATATTAACAATAGAAAAGAATGTTCATAGAAGAAGAATGATGTTCTTACAATCACTGTGAACTGCTCAATATTTGACTGCTTGCATATTTTTCACTGCATTTTTTCTAGAAAATAGAAGACAATTTGATTGTGGCTTCTCTACAACAGTTGCAGACTAATACTCTGCATCTTCAGTGATATTAAATATTCAAAGCAGCATTTGTGTTTCCAACATTGTTTTATAGCACAGCACAGTGACTGCTTGGTGGAAGACATGCTGTGGTTGTCAACAGAATAGGGAGCCAGGAGTTCTGCTCCATCACTGGAAAATGTTAGGAGCTCTGAGTATCAACCAAAAAGAAAAAAGAAAGCCAACATGACAACCACATGAGCAGGCCTTGTCACTCTCAGTGTGCAGTTAGCTTTTATTCTAGGGAGCCTGAGGGAAGAATAGCTGGTTCGGATGCTGTGGACTCTCTGCTGTCTGGTGGGGGAGCAGGTAAGTGAGAATTTAAAAGCTATTGTTGCAACCTTTGGAAAACCACACTGAGCAGCAGTCCTTCCACCCTGTGATGTGAGAGTACTTTTTTAAACCCATCTCTCTGCACTGATGTCTTTGCAAGCTGAAAGTTTCCTTATCTGATCTTTCTGATCCTGGAAGAAAAAAGACAACACTTCACATTTTGTTTTCACTTTTCCCTTCCTCTCCATACACATAGAGTGTTGCCTATAAAGGCTACTACAAAGCCATGGAAAACTAGCAGTGGCATGCAGGCTGTGTTGGCTGTGTTATTGCTGCAGCTGTCGGGTGCTGTAAAGAAGTGGGGGCAGGGACCAGCAGGCCAGGACACTGCGACAGGACCTGAGGTGGGAACCAATCCCCACTACTTCCACTGCACACAAGTTCTGCATCATCTGCAGAATCAGCTGGAATTCTAAGACTGAGCTCAGAGCTCTGAGCACTTACTGTAGTTTGGTTCTGCTGTCTCAGAGGAGCACAGCCTTAAAAAAAGGCATGGGCTAGCTGAAAAAGGAGCTTGCCAGAGGCTCTCAAGAGAGAAGGAAGTCCAAAGAGTTGGGGAGATCCTTACAAACGACTTGCTGGCATGGCTGGGTTCCATCAGAGACGAAATCAGAGATAATTATAACCTCTACCCTGTAGGACTCTGAATCTTGCCCTAGACAACAAAAATGTACTTGACGTTATCTTCAGGCGTACACAAATATATAAAGACAATTTATGGTAAAAAATTCTGACATGTCAGAATCACAATGACTTGGGAAAAAAAAGACTATATTGCAACACATAACTAAGCCATCTGCTTTTGAGCCCAAATAGTCCCACAAAATTTTCTTTAGTAAGTTAAAGTGCACAACAATTTTTTCTCCCCTTTGTAATAGCCAGAACAATCTTCTGTGCTCCTACAGATCATAATTTGTTCTGGTGTGCATAATCACAAAATAATGCAAAAGAATTTCTGTTATACAGTGGAGTTCTCTGTTGTTAGCTGTTAGGATTTAGGAATTGAAATAATTCTTTAAACAAGTCGATCATAAGGAAAGGAATAATCTGTGATGCATTCATTCAGTGTGAATTGTCAGTGTGCCCTCACTCAGGTACTTTTTGCATGCAGTATCACACAACCATTAGAATTCATGCTCATATAAACATCTGTGCTCATATGAGCATAGGTGTTACTCTTGAGCTGAAAAAGTAGTCTCTAAAGAAGGGAAGGGATTGTACTGACCTTTTGCAATGCTGATAGCATACTAGTGGTTGAAATGGTGCAGTCCCAGAGACATATAGGGAACAATGCTGAATGGGGATTGATGGGACGCATACAAGTTTCCTTTTCAGCTTTGAGTGTAGCCCCAGCTCAGTGAGGTGGTGTCCTGGGTTTGCCTTAATTCAGTAGTGGTGGTTATCACCATATTTATATGGTTATAAAAGCAAAAAATGTCTATCTGTTATACTGTTTGATTTCTGGAAATAAATAGCAGATATATTGCATGGAAATGAAGGTGAAAGATGTTTGCAGCATTCAGCTGTGTGTCTGTCTCTTGAGCAATTTTGGTATCTTTCGTTCTTCCTTTCTTAGGAATGGTTTCATCCTCAGCAAGCACAGTGTGAGCATACACCTGTGCACACATGATATTTCACCCTGACTGTGGAATGAACGTGGCTGTCTTCTGTGCTGCCTTAAATCCTCATTAGTTCCCAAGTGGAAAAGGTAATATATGTACGTTTCCAAGTTATTTACTTGACTATGACCATTGCATCTAATGGCTCTAGTGCTCTTTTTAAAATAAACATAAATATGAAGGTCAGAAAAGCATAACTGGTCATGCGTGGAAATACAACAGCAAAGAAACCAGAAGAAAGATGAAAGTTGCCTCATTCTGGGTTCTTCCTGGCATGAAATCCAACTGTAGGTAGTACCTGAAGCATCTGCCTGGCGGGTACAGATTCTCCTTGTCCAGCAATAAAGAGATCTTACAGTGATTAAAACATGTAGATTTTCACATTGAGGCTGTTTTGCTTTTCTATTCTTTGCCAAGGTGTTCAGTGTGAGGTACTTATTACTGGGGGTGATGATGTTTAGCTGTCTTGGAAGCTGGCCTGGATTAGAGTGGCATGACTGGACTAAGGGCAATTTCCACTGTAATATGAGCAGCGCCTCCTGGGTCACATCTCACATCATTTGTACTGATAATGATGCTTTCCTCTCTCCATTCCAGTTTTACAAGGTCTCCATGACAACTACAGTAGCTGTATATTTGGTAAAACATTATTCCTCTTAAAGCCTCTTTTTCTGTGAATTCACTGCTCCTGTCCAGGCACCTAGCTGTGGCTGTGAAATACAGCTCTGAAATACAGGTGTTCCCCAAGTGTAAACACAGGAAATACCTAACCTTATATTGCCTCAAAGCAGCACCTGAGGTTTCAAGCCAGAAATTAAGGTCTGCATACTGTGTTTTGCAACATGTTTCAGAACTGGCCAAAGCCTGTCTGCCCATCAAACCTCTCTGGGCTGAGGAACCTTCTCTTTTATTCTAATTTTTGCTTTTTAAGCTATTAAGGACGTAAGGGTAGAGGGATCATTGTTTGCCTGTCTTTCTTTTGTTGTTGCTTCATTTTCTTCTGGTAATTCTACATTCATCCGTGTTGCTGCATTTCGTATCCAAAAAGTATGGACATAAATTGTGCATTCATTTTTCTTTTCCCTGTAGCAATCAGTTTGAAATTCACTGGGCTATGTAGGAAACCAAGTATCACTGTCATGATAGATACCCAGAACAGTTCAGAGCAGGGCACCAGCTGCTGGTTTGGGTCTGAGGAAGCCTGTTGGTCAACACCAGTTTTGTTATGGACCCAATGAGACTAATTTTGTGCAAGTGTTTGAAGTTCTCTCTGGTGTGGTGCTCTCTCTTCTGATGAGGGATTGGGGAATGGCTGGGAAATCATGAAGGTTGAATATTATAAATCTTGTCAGCTTTTAGTACCCATATAATAATGTAGCTCAGTAAACAGAAGTGATCTGTAAAATGTGACACTATGTTTACAAATAATTTCTGATGACAACAGTAAAGAAACACTTTTTATAATAAGGAGAGATGCCATATTTTACATAAACCAGCCAAAAATAGCCAGTGTGAATCAGATTCTTTTATACCAACAGGATATACAGAAAAAAAAACTTTACTTACTTTTAGAGAAAGCTTTCTGTGTAAGAGCTTAAAAATGCTGTATTTAGAATGTTTTCCAATGCACTGCTCTGTTCTTATTTTAATAAAAAATTTTATTTTACTAAAAAATGTGGACAATACAAATATACTCAGCAGGTGTTCATGCATAAAAACCATATACAATTTTTTGAGATTTTATGGTTCGAAAACAATAGATGCTGAACTAAATTCTGATGAACTTACTATTTTCTGATTTTTAACCTGCTGACATGTCATTTGCTACACAAGGCATTAGAAAACTAAAAGCCTGAATTTGAGAACTATTTGACCTGTTTGTGTGTGATTTTACATACCTGCACAATCTCTTATTTCCTTGAAGCATTTTGTATAATTGTCTGGGAGAGTGGATCACAGTTAGTTTGGAAAGCTCTGTCTGTGGATAATAGGCATACTCAGATACATGTTTTAACATGATAGTTCCTAGTTGGCTTATTATCCTGAGGAGCAGCCTCCCTAGAGCTGTCTGTTAAGGCGGCATCCCTCTGAGGTTTTTGTGTCTTAAAGCAAAAAAGCTAAAGAAGAAATCTGCAGCCTAGTCTCACTGGATTAACTTAAGCCATCTTGCATCACTGGTACAGCCAGTGAAATGGAGACTTTCACAGCCTGGGACACCAGCGGGACATCCTGTTTCAGTTTAGAAATCACCCCTGTGGCCCCCTACCTCCTCACTAATAAAACAAAGGGACTCGAGGAATAATCTCTGGCTGAAGAGGCTGCTCAGACATTGATTGTCACCCTGGCACCCAGCCAAGCCCAGTGTGCCTCAGAAATGGGCCCAGGAGGGGAGCGGCTGGAAAGCAGTCAAAGAGCACCAAAAAGGGAAGTCATTAAACTACCACCATCAACAAAACTCTCACTTGTTCAGTCTTCCTTTCTTCTTGTTAGCCCCCCTCTTTTTCTTTTCCTTTTTTTTTGTTTTGCTTTTTTTAAAGAATGAATTCAATACAAAACTTTCCTCCAGGCTGTAATGAAAGTCCAAATCCGCTTATTTCTATTGCCCCAGTGATGCTGCTGTTGCTCTTTTGTTTTGGTGATTTTTTTATGAACTTTTGCATAACTTGTCTTTCTTACTTAAAAAATAATAATAATAATCATCATAAATAATGACTAGACTGTGAGTTTTTTGCAGAATGAAAGAAAAGGTTTTGTAAGCAAGGGTCTTGTAAGTGTCTTTGTGATGATACTCTTACAGTTGCAGAATGATTTATTTGTTCTTTTTCAGAATATAATGGGGAAAGGGAAGAGTGACATTTTTTACCATTTGAATGCTGGATTCCTGCTGGTGGAATTGATGTCAATACACAGAAGAGAGTGAAGCTAGGTTCATTTATTCTATTTGAGAGTCTGTTCTTTAATAATGTTCTCTTTTTTTTAAAATCAGAAGAATATAAATACTATGGAGATAGTGATGTTGAGCTGTAAATAATTGGTGTGTATACACTGGGAAATTGAAAGATAAGCTATAGTAATTAAGATTTCACCTCATAAGATTAAGAAAGGGTTAGAAGATTTTAAAACCTGCATTCACGAGAGCTTTGTCTTCACAGACAATAAAGAAAAATTGTCCAAAACACAGTGGCTTGTGTGATGTGTGACTCAAAAATCAGCCAAGCAACCAACCAAACAAAACCAACCCAGTCTGATTAGCAAAAGAAGTGACTTGCATACATATATTGTAACCATAATTAGACCACATGACAGTAATAGCTCAACTGTGAGGGCCTAACAAGCAAAATTATTGAAGCAAGTAATGAATGTTTTGGCAGATGACAGAGAGAAAGGGCAGATAGTGTTTACTTTTCCTAAATACGGGTTTTAGTTAGCACGAGGGTCCTTCCTCTGAAGCCATTTGGAGTGCAGCTTTGGAATTGCTCCTTTGATACAACACAGCACTTAGGGTGGCAATTCACCTGTCATCACTTGACGCTGTGGAGGAAAGATGCAATTTGAGACATCTCCTAACATATGGCCCAAAAGGAAAAGCTTTTTGGGAGGGGAGGAAACTGAGGGTGTGACTGATCAAAAGTATTGTATTGGATCTAAAAATACCCTCTGAGAGCAGCCTTCATCTGGCTGGCACAGTCACATTGTTTATGACAATCTGGTAGGTCTTCTGAACAGATGAGGAACAACCATTTGGTGCAGGAAAATCTTGAGCTTTTTGAAAGTGGCTGTATTTCCTATGCAGAGACTGAATTGTTGGGAGAGAGTGGAGGGGGTGTGTGTGTGTGTGTGTGTGTGTGGTGTTAGGGGAGGATTTCTGCTTGATGGGGAAACAACAGCTACTGGCTGTAGGTGTGTACCTAAAACACCTCCTGTGATCATAGGGTCTTATGATGAATACTTCACTGTAGATGAGGTTTTATGCAAAGTTTTACGTTGCAACCCAAATCTGCCTCTGCAGAGTACCCTTGTTTTTAGTGCATTTGCTTAATGGGTCGCAGAAACTTCAGCTTAAGCTAAAAGGCAATGCCAAGTTGAGTCATTTGAAAGACAAAAGTATATCTGACTGCAGTGCTTTTTACTTACTGCTTTACTATCTTCACACACACAGAGAAATTTCTCAAATCTGCTTCAGATCAGCTCTTTGGTTTCATGTTCTCTGCTTCCCATTCAGAGTACTTCATATAGTACTTTAGTAGATTCCTAATTTCATCTCTCAAAATACAACTTATGTATGTTCATTAGCTGAATGTGAATGAAAATGTATTCGAGTAAATGTACTACAGACACACAACTTACCATTCACACCATTTCCCCCCCACATCCATTAGTACACATGTTGGTGTACTAATAAACCTGTGACTTTTTAGCAGCAAGTAGGGTCACTGTGTGTCTGCAGCCAGGGCTCAGAAGAGCTCCTTTTTTACCTTCACTGCAAACTTTCAAACTGATTTCCTGCTGCTTGCACATTTTGTGTATTTTGTAATTGTTCCTGCAGTTTTGGTACCTTTAATTGTTTCTAGATGTTATAAGATAGTTAGTCATAAAAATAAAGGAAAAGTAAGACCATTGCCATTTTAAAAGAGCACGTGTGCATGTTGTGGACATCAGTTCATGTGAGAAGGCAGAGCTGTGGCGTTTCTTGCAGACATATGTTCTTACAGAACACACACTTTTCAAAATGTTACTGTCCTACTGAACCTATTGACTTGAGCTACAGCTGCAGAGCAATGCTGCTGAAACTTTGGTCCCCAACAGACTTTCAAAGAAGCATTTACATCTCCCAGAAGAGATACAAGCACAGAGCTTGCAACTGGGCACCCAAATCTCACTTCTCAGTTAAGATTTGTAGTTGAGTGTAGCATTCCTTAACACAGGATCCACCGAACCCTCTCTGTAACTCCCCTCCACAGCTGGACAGGGGAGATAAAATATAGGGAAAGGTTCATGAGTTGAGATAAGGACAGAGAGAGATCACTCACCAAGTACTGTCATGGGCAAAACAGACCCAGCATGGGGATATTAACTGCATTTTTTCCTAACAAAATCAGAGCAGGATAATACTCTGAAGTAAAAACAGACCTTAAAAATACCTTCTCCCCACCCCTCCCTCCTTCCCCGCTCTACCTCCTTCCCCCCAGCAGCACAAGGAGACAGGGAATGGGGGTTATGGTCAGTTCATCACATGTTTATTTCTCCCACTGCTCAGGAAGGGCAGTCCTTCCCCTGCTCCAGTGTGGGGTCCCTCCTACAAGAGACAGTTCTTCATTAACTTCTCCCGTGTGAGTCCATCCCATGGGTAACAATCCTCCACAAATTGCTGCAATGTGGGTCACTCTTCCACAGGGTACAGACCTCCAAGGACAGGCTGCTCCAGCGTGGGTCGCCCATGGGGTCACAAATCCTACCAGGAAACCTCTGGTGTGGGCTCCTCTCTGCCCAGGTCTGCAGGTCCCTGCCAGGACGCTGCTCCAGCACAGGCCTCCCACAGGGTCACAGCCTCCTCTCAGGCATCCCCTGCTCTGCTGTGGGTCTCCCCCACAGGCTGCAGGTGCATCTCTGCATCCCTGTGATCCTCCATGGGCTGCAGGGGCACAGCTGCCTCACCATGGGCTGCACCATGGGCTGCAGGGGAACCTCAGCTCTGGTGCCTGGAGCACCTCCTGTCCTTCCTTCTGCACTGACCTTGGTGTCTGCAGGGTTGTTCCTCTCACATGTTCTCTCTGCTCTTCTCTGACCACAGTTAAGTCTGCCCAATGACTTTTTGTGTTCCTTCTTAAATTTGTTGTCACAGAGGTGTTTCCACTCTTTCGGATTGGCCTAGCCTTGGCCAGTGACATGTTCATCTGGAAGCCAAGTGGGATTGGCTCTTCTGGACATGGGGGAAGATTGAGGCAGCTTGTCACAGGAGCCACCCCTGTAGTCTGTCCTGCTACCTGAATCCCTGGCCATGCAAACCCAATACAATCTCCAAGAGGATTTGCAGGCCTAAATTTTAGGTACTTGTAAATAAATGTCTGGTTATGAATTTAGTGAATTTCCACGGACCACCTAGTAACATACACCACCAGACATGCTGTCCACTCACACACTGCTGGCATTTAGCTTTGTGTCTCAAGTGGAATCCTTTTTTCAGTTTTGGTTCTTGCAGCCCTCTGGCAGAAAGCTCAGCTGGATTCTGTTCATCTGTTGCACAAATTAAAAAGTGGTTGTTTTTGGAAATAACTTCTGGTAAAAAAGAGGGGTTGGTGGGCAAAAGTTAACCTGTGACTAGAGGAGGTGAAGGTTACAGCACCGGAAGTCTGTAAGTGATGGCATGGCAGCACACATCCTTGTGCCCACATATTATTCAATATTTAAAGATTGTGTCATCTCAAAATACATTATGTTGCCTCAGCAGATATGTCTCTCTGAGGATCAATAGCAAAGAGAGCTGACTTCAGGCTTTTGTTTCTATGTGCAATAACATAAGATGTTTCCTACTGCAATTTTCAAAGCCTTGATGCTGTGAATATGGAAAGATGTAGCACAGAGTGCCTCCCAAATAGACCATACAGCGTGTGTGCTTAAAGCTATAAAGGGACCTATGCTACCTAATTACAGAAAACATTGGCCCCCGTATGTGGTGCTTAAGGTGTCTCAATGCTGTTCTCCTTCCAATATCTCCACAGTTTCCATCAAAATCAGTTTACATCAAGTACTGGTGGCCACTCTTTCCTATTGCAACTTTCCTTGTCTTCACAGCCTTGGGATAAGGTTAGGTGCAAAGTCATCACAGATTAGTGTAGCTTCAGCTGACTTAGCCAAGCAAACACCTGGGACTATAGGCAGTCAGGCAAATGTAAGGAGGCAATCTACAATCTGGGCTAGAATCAGCACAAAAACTTCAGTCTTCTTGTGAAGAAGTCTGTACACATGTGAGAACGGACTAGAGACTGAGGAGTTAGCCATGTTTTTCTCCCAGTTGTCTTTAGTCTAAGCTGGTGAACTTCTAATGTCTGCAGTTTCATCTGCTTAGACCAGTATCCCCTGTAAGTGGCCTCTTCCTTTTCCTCACAACAGTGAACCATGACACGCCTATCACATGTGCAGATGAGAATTTGTAAGTGTCCATGATGATGAAACAAATCAAGGACTGTTAAGAAAACTGCAATCCCCTTCCTTTAGAAACGTCAACCAGGGTCATAATGAAACCTTCCTGGAAAAAAATGGAAGAGATAAGACTAAGGGGCTAGGGTCGTGTCTGCAGTATATAGATGTGCTCAATGTGCTAACCACAGACAGGGCTTTATAAAATTACACTGTCTCCTTAAAGCTATTCCTCAAGCTTCTGCTCAAAAATTTGCCTTGGACTGGGAAAGTCTTCAACAGGAAAGTTTTTTAAAACCACAGCATGGCCACAAAATGTTTCCATTTCTAAATCTTAATATTTTTCCATGTGAAACAATCTGGTTTGGTTTGTTCTGTTTTGTTGTACTTTTCAGGATCAATTTCTATCAGCGCTTAACTATCAGAAGGAACTGAAAATACTGCAATTCTAACATCAGCAACCCAAATGCCCTCGTGAGGCAGTTTAAAAAGACTGAAGCAAGAAATTGAATATGGATTGGAGAAACATGAAATAAATGAAAGGGGCAAGGATAGAGTCAGGTCAAGGAGGGGGAAATCGCTGCCCAGCCTTTGTGTCTGTTAGGAAACAGAAGACTGCTGTGTACATGCTTACGCCCTTGCTGCAGCTGCTTCTTTCTTGGCTTGTCATGTTTCCTCACTCCCTAACCTTACTGCAGGTACCTTACTGTGAGTCAGAGGAATTTTTCTTCCATCTCCACTGCCCTCCAGGGCCATCTGTTGACTCTTTTTCAGGTCCTTTTTATTCTGCTCTTCTCCTGCTCCCTTGAGCCAGCACTGAAAGAACCAATGAGAGAAGGGATTCCCAAACAGGAGATATGGGAAGGAAGACAGTTTGCCTTGGTCGTGGCATCTCTGTTTGCTCTTCAGCAAGTGGAGGTAAGAGTATGAATAAGTAAAATATGTGTGACACCCTCTAGTTTTGCCTTTAAAAATCCCTTTTAGTGTACATACTTAAGGTTCGGTGATTTTTTTAACAGTATTTATCAGTATTGTTGTGTGTGGATGGGATGAGGCTTCTACAAGTACATTAACCAGAAAAGGAAAGACAAAGGTGTAAACAATGATAAACAATACTGGAAACCTGGTAACAATGAATGAGGAGAAGACTGAAATAATCAACAACATTTTGCCTCAGTCCTCAGTGACAAACTCTCTTCTCACATCTCTCAAGTGGTTGGACAGCAGGGTGAGAACTGAGGGAGCAAAGTCCCTCCCACTGTAAGTAAAGATCAGGTTTGCCACCATCTGAGGAACCTGACTGTATGTAAGTCCATGGAACCTGATGAGATACATTCCAGAATCCTGAGCAATTTCGCTGATGTAGCTGCCAAGCCACTCTCCATGATATTTGAAAAATCATGACAGTCATCTGAGGTCCCAGGTGACTGGAAAAAGGGAAACATTGGACCTATCTTTACAAAGGGAAGAAAGGAGCACCCTGGGAACTACAGCCCTTTCAGCCTACCCTCTGTGCCTGGGAAGATCCTGGAACAGATCCTCATAGAAGCTCTACCAACGCAGAGGGAGAACAGGAAGGTGATTCAAGACAGCCAGCACAGCTGCACCAAGGGCAGGTCCTGGTCAGCTTAATGGCCTTTGTTGGAGAAACTACATCACTGGATAAGGGAAGGGCTACAAATGTCATTTTTCTGCACTTCTGTAAAGTCTTTGACACAGCCACCCCCCCTAAGTATCCTTATCTCTAAATAGGAGAGATGGATTTGATGGATGGACTGGTGGATAAGGAATTGGATAGTGGTGGCCAGAGGGTAGTGATTAATAGCTCAGGGTCCTGATGGACATCAGTGATGAATCGTGTCCCTCAGGGGTCCGTACTGGGACCAATGTTGTTCTGTGTCTTCATCAATGATATAGACAAAAGGAATTAGAGCATCCTCAGCAAGTGTGCAGATGACACCAAGATGAATTGTGCAGCTGTCACACCTGAAGGACATGAGGCTATGCTGAGGAACAGAGAACAAGCTTGAGAAGTCAGGCCATGGGAATCTCATGGGGGCAACCCCAGGTACCAGCACAGGCTGGCAGATGAACAGATCAGAGCAGCCCTGGGAAGAAGGACTTGGGGGTGCTGGGAGATGAGAGGCTGGACATGACCCAGCAATGAGCACTCAGAGCCCAGAGAGCTAAACGCGTCCTGGGCTGCATCCAAAGCAGTGTGGGCAGCAGGGGAGGGAGGGGATTCTGCCCCTCTGCTCTGCTCTGCTCTGCTGAGAGCCCACCTGCAGGGCTGCACCAGCTCTGGGGTCCCAGCACAGGAAGGACATGTACCTGCTGGAAAGGGTCCAGAGGAGGTCCAACAAGATGATTAGAGGGATGGAGCAGGGGTTTTGGAACTAGATGATTTTTAATAAAGGTCCATTCCAACCCAGACCATTCTATGATTCTACGATCATATCCGTATTCTAAATAAAATGTTAGTGGAGAAAGTTCAGCCCAGGTTTCTGAAGACAAACAGCTCCAGACTGCTGGTTGTCCAGTACACTTCAGTACACAGTTTACACATCCCAGTAAAGTGTTTTCTGAATAAGTGACTACAAGGACTCTTTGTGGGCAACATCTTTACTTGCTCTATGTAAAAGCAAGGCTTGTGTTTTCCTTATGCATCTCAGCAGTGCTAAGTCTTGTTCATAAAAGATCAACTGCTGCCATTCTGCCTGTGCAGTGAAAAGTGCCAATAACAGCCACTTAAACAAAAGGTCTCATTGCTCATTGCTATGAGTTAGATCTCTTTCTGTTTTCCTTTTTCCTTTTTTTTCCCCCAAATGTCCTTTCTGGAGAGAAAACCTGTGCTTTCTCTGCTCTTTTTGCTCTGTTTACTGGAAGTTCCCACTTAGTGCTAAATTCCTATTGATTCTGTTTGTTCTTCAAAGAAAAGCAACTTCTAGCATCATTATTTGTTGCAGATGCTTTTGACTGTCAGCCTTTTATACTCAAAGAATTCCCTTATTATTCTAAGCTGACAAAGCAATACAGTATTGTGAAAACCTGCTTCAAAAGAAATAGTTGGAAATAGTACTTTTCTGGTTTTGTGCAGCAGTTTTGTTCTATAGCTACCACTAGAGAAGAGTTGGCTCAGACAAGTAAAAATATTCTCTTCAGGACCTCCTGCCAGGCTGATCTAAGAACCTCTAAAGTCAGGGCATGAGTAAAGTGAAACTGGATTTAATTGTAAAACTCATTACATTGTGTGAAACAGTGACCTTCACCAAGAGATGTCTGAGAGGGTCAGAATAGCACACTAGGGTAAATATGACTTGAAGAATTATTATGTGCTAGACTAGGGTGCCTAAGTACATCAGTCCTGATTGTCCAAGTGAATCATTCTCCATATATGTTGCCTAGATGTTTCCAAAAATCTTGCAAGGTCGTGCCTCTGTGCTTACAATCTGGTCCCCATTAACTGGTTGTCACGCAAGTCTATGACTGCCTTACATGAGGGGCTGCTAACTTGCCTTGTAACTAGTCATCCTTAAAAGGTACAACCACAAAATTCTTCTTACTGCTCTCACTTTATTGACAGTGCTTTTATTCAGACATATTTTACCTGCACAGTGTAATTACTTTGACTTGTAATTATCTTTCTGTTTTATCTGAATTACTGTTTATTAGTTATCAAGAGGAGAAATGCCAATACTCACTAGGAGGAGCCATGACTAACCTGGGGGTCTGACACATCCATAGTCATCTATAACTTCACTTCTTTATAACAGATTTTGTGTCATCAAATGGACCATGAAAATATGTACAAAGCATTTCCCTTTCTAAGAGAATGAATTATTAAATTTATAAGGCAACTTCTAATTCAGATATTTTCAATAAAAAGGCAAAGCCTTTTACTGAGCAGCCTTATGCAGGCAGTTTGTGATAGACAGCTGTGGACATCAGGTGGGGTCACCAGGTGACCATGCATTTTAAGGGCATGCATGAAGCTGGCATTCTGGGGCTGTGATGCTGGAAGGAAGAACACTGAGGAAAGGGTGCTTGCTGGGGTGGAAGACACAGAAGCACAGCATTCTCAGGGTCTCTGGAGAGAGGGGGCAATAGTGGCATTTCCAAGCATATGGTCTGACACCAGCTGAGGTTAATGGGCATCAAGAGGCATGGTGGGCTGCAGTAATGAATCCAGACTTCAGGACTGGGCAGGCTGAGGTGGCAAAAAGTGGTTGTGAGAGTGCTTGGGAACCACGTTCATGCTGAAAATAGCAGACTGACTTTGAATGGCTTCTTCTGAGATCTTAACTTCTGTAGAGAAACCACCAAGGTTGTGAATGTTTTATTGTGCGATTCCCCACAACTGCAAATAAATAGCACTGATGTGTGTTGAAATCTAACAAATGGATCATTTATGTCCTCCTTGTTCCGTCTGAAATTTGGAGGAACTCTGTCTTTCCAGCAATTCTTTTTTCCTCACCCTTCTCCCTGAGTGCTGGCTAAATGAGGTGGCAATTAGGAGCTGCACTTTTTCTTTTCTTGTAGTTTCTTAAAATATTTTGCCTAAAGAAGCAGGTATTACTGTTCTACATGGCATCATGTACCCGCCTGGCACCTCTGGCCCAAATGTCTCTCCTCCACCTCCGCTGGATTCAGCTTTTCTTACAGTGAAATCTATCCATGTTCCCTTCTGGCCTCAGGCATTTGGCAGCAAAAAGGAGCTTTCTTCTCAGTAGTTTCTGACTCTGGAAAATATTTGGCACTGTTCAGGATAGTTCTCGGCTCACCTCCATAACAAACTCATTGGCTTCTAGAAAGGAATAAGAATATTGGATCATTTGTCTAGTTCTAGTGTACACTGGCTTTGGACTAATAAACCCTTTCCAAATGTCTTGAACAATTTGTCAGATAATCCATCAGCTACTGCTGTGAGCTACCTCTAGCTTTAGCCTGGATATAGAGGAATAAAAGATGAAGGAGATTAAATAAATATTCCTGACAATCTTTCACTACTCTATTGTCATCAAATGCTTGATAGTAGAAGTCTCCGAAAGAGTACATCAAGTATGTATTTGGACTGTCTATATAAACAAGCTGATTTGATTCCAAGACACAATTTCTTCCAGCTTTGATTTTTGTAGTTTTCTGTCCAGTCATCTGTAAGCAGCAAAGTTCTCCAAACATTATGGGTGTGCTCAGGACCTGCTCAAACACTGGTGCACCCCACATTGCTGGACATCTGCATGCTTTCCAGAGCAAGAGCACAATTGTTTGATCAGAGAAAGGGGTGATACTAGCATAAATATTTCCTTCCTCCTTCTAGTGACTGCCCCTTCAGGCTCTACCAGTGCAACAAGGCCCTGCACTGGATTTGAAATCAATAAATATTTTGGGTAAGGTTTTATTACAAACCATCCCTCCCTGATCTAGTTTACTGAAACTAGATTTACCTGCAAATGTATCTCTGCAAGGTTGCTGCTAGGGCAGGAGGAAGCACAAAGGAGAGCTCTAACCATGAGGACACCTGCATTGTTGCTGCCAAGCCTGTGCTACTGTAGTGGGTGTGTGGTACATCCCAAGCTGCACTGCTCAGCATGGGCTCACAAATGCTAGGAGCCAATATGCAAATCTCTGCTGATGAACCAGGTGAAGAAGCTGCAAACAAATTCAGGAATATCCTTTCAGTCTTCCACCTGAACTCATCTTTTCAGAGCATGTACTGCTGCAGGACCACCCTTTAAGGTCTGGTGCATGTGGCAAGTGGCTGGACTTACCACCAAGACAGTCCATTCTGCTGAATTCAGCCATGTAACTCACTTTCTCTGTGTAATATCAAAAGCTGTTTTGTTTGCACTGTAATGTATGTTGTATGATCATATGGTCTACAGGTCCAGGTTAAAAAAAGTCTTTAAATATATGAGACAAAACTCTTGCAAATAGGCTGCAATTTAAAGCTCTGTATAAATAAGTGTAACTTTGTGAAACAAGTTCACGTACCAAATACATTGAGGAAACTGTTGTCTTATAGATAAAAGTTCAAAACAAGGAGAGACTGAATGGACATTATTATGCATTAGTCACTTCGTTTTATTGCAGATACTCAGAGTGGCCAGAAATAGAAGAGGCTATGGCATGGCACACACAGAAGCAGTGTCTTGAAATAACTCTCAAAACAATACTTTAGGCTAAATGCTGCTAATATGAGAGAACTCCAGATAATTTCCTGAAATACTGGACAATGCATGACCGTGTTTATGTAAGCCAAGTAACACACTTTTAATAAATACTGTGGGCAACAAAAGTAATTTTATATTGATTTACAGATTCTTCATGACTTATAGGATGACTCAGAGAGATATTTCCACATGTCAGCTTCATGTATCAGTATATCAGGAACCTTTCTGAAGCCTTACGTAAGGGTAGAAAGACCACCCGAAGTGCAGTGCAAGCAAACACTTTTCTAACCTCTCCTGCTGCACTGAGTCAGTGCACAGCATTTTGTTTGCATATTTGGGGTGTCATGGTTTAAACCTGGACAGCAACAATCACCACACAGGCACTTGCTCACTCCTCCCTGGTGGAATGGGGAAAAGAATCAGAAAGGTAGAAGTAAAAAAAAACATCATGAGTTACAAACAATTTAACCGGTAAAACAAAAGCTCATGAAAGCAAAGCCAAGCGAGGAATTCCATTGTCACCTCCAGTGGGCAGGCAGGTGTCCAACAATCCCCAGCAAAGCAGGGCTCCATCACGTGTAAGTGGGCAAGACAAACACCATCGCTTCAAATGTCCCCCCCAGTTCCTCCTTCTTCCCCTCTCTTTATATACTGAGCACAGCACCATGTGATCTGGGATATGCCTTAGGTCACCTGGGCTCTGCTGTTCCAGCTGTGTCCCCATCCAACTCCTCGTGTACCTCAGACCACTCTGATGGGGTGGTATGAGTAGCAGATAAGGCCCTGACACTGCTCAACAATAATGAAAACATTCTTGAGTTACCAATACTCTCTCCAGTAAAAATCTAAAACATTAACTCCATCCCAGCCAAAATCAGCACAGGAGCAAAACCTGACCTAACCACAAAGCACTAATCTTACAGAGTTTTGTGCTGTCACTGCAGATTGGGCCCTGGTTTGTGGTTGCAACAGTGGCTGAATCTTAAACAGTCCCACTTTGCAGCATGTTTTGTAGAGATTGTCATGAATATTCTCAAAAATGCCACTTTAAAAAAAAAAAATTGTGTAGATAGAGGGGGCCCATGAATTCTGAAGAACTATGCTAGCTAGTATGCTACCAGAGATGTAGGAGATATAATGAGAGATTTTGAACATGTAGCATAGCCCAAAGTGCCTACTGACCTGAATGATTGTGTTGGTTTTGCACGGCCTGGTTTGGCAGAAGGGGGGCACAGAGGTGGCTCCTGTGAGAAGCTGCTGGAAGCTTCCACCATGTCCAGCAGAGCCAGTTCCTGATGGCTCTGAAGGTGGACATGCTGCTGGCCAAAGCTGGGCCAATGAGAGAGGCTGGCAACGGTCTGGGATAAGATATTTAAGAAGAAAATCATGACAAAGTACGCACAGTTTATTTCTACCCAGAGAAGAGGAGGGGGTGAGAACATGTGAGGGAAACAACATGGAGACACCAAGGCCAGTGGAGAAGGAGGGGCAGGAGGTGCTCCAGGCTCCAGAGCTGAGATTCCTCTGCAGGCTGTGGTGTAGCCCATGGTGAAGCAGCTGTGCCCCTGCAGCCCACGGGGATCCATGGGGGATGCAGAGATGCACCCACAGCCTGTGGGGGAGGTGCCCATGCTGGAGCGGGTGGATCCTGGAGGAGGCTGTGATCCTGTGGGAAACCTGCTGGAGAGAGGGAACCCTGCTTCCAGGCTGGAGCAGCCTGTCCTTGGAGGACTGCACCCCGTGGAGAGAGACCCCCACTGCAGCAGTTTTGGGAGGACTGTCTGCCCATGGGAGGGACTCACACTGCAGCAGCTTTGGTAGGGCTGCTGCTCAGGAGATTGGAGCCATGCTGGGTGAGTTCATGGGGAACTGTGTCCCATGGGAGGGACCCCATGGTGCAGCAGGGGAAGGACTCCTCTCCCACAGCAGTGAAAGATCTTGGGTGATGAACTGAACAAAACCCCATGCTCTGTCTTCCTGCACTGTCAGTGGGAAGAAGGGAGGGGTTGAGGGAAGAAAGTGTTTTGAAGGGCTTATTTTACTTCTCATTATCCTCCTCTGACTCTGTTAGTAGAAAATTCACTTTGTGCCTTTAAGCTGAACCTATTTTACCCTTGGAATGTTTTCTCCTGGTCCTTATCTCAACTCATGAACCCTTCATTCATTTTTTTCCCTCCTCTGCCCAGCTGTGGCTGTGGAAGGTGAATGTGGGTGCCTGGCATTTAGTCAGTGTCACACTAAGACAACAGCAAATTCTGTCTTAAAATAGCTCTTCTGGCACTCAGGCCTGAAAAGCACTTTCAACAGTGCATTGGGAGCTTGTTAGGCCAGCTATATTCATTCTTTCAATATCTGAAAAATAAAATCCAGTAAGAAATGTATTTATGTGTATCTTGTGATTCCTGGAATGTAAAGAAATTAAGACTGATGCAGAAAAAAATCAGTTCTCACTTGTGCCCTTAATGCTTTGAATGATACTTAAATAAGGAAAAATAGCTTAAAAAGTTGTAAATCTAGGTGAAACAAATTTGTTCATTAGCAGAAATACTTGTTACTCAATTGCTGAATGAGAAGTTCTGAAACACTATCAAGGTTTCAGGGCTCAAATAACACTTGGGGCAATCTCAATTTAAACAAAATAAAAGCTAAATCTCTTGAGTTAGCAGAGTCTGGCCTGTAAAGCAAGTGGCTACTTTTAGATAAAGTGTGAAATGAGAAAATCAGATCTTTAATGGAGAAGAAAAAAGTGGCTTATATTTATTCTTGTCTGGTTTAAGTTCGAGATTGCTTACACATTGGTTTTTACACTTCATTTTAACCAAAGAGGCTGATGTTTATGTGCTAGCCTGCATAACAGTAGCAGGTTGGTCAGATGAGAAGCATGTAAAAACTGTAATTAAGCAAATATTCTCTTTCATGAGTGATAAACAGGTTGTTACCTCCAGTAAATGCATTAAAATTCACTGCGTGAAGCTAGAAGAAAGCACCAATTTTCCAGCAACTCATGACACCTGACACTCATGGCTTCATAGTTTAGTAAAATTGTTTAGTAAAGGGAGAACGGAGAAGACTTCTGGCCTCTGGGCAGCTGGACAGGCTTGGCAGAGCTATGTTAGCAGTTACACTTGATCATCTTGAAGGTCTTTTCCAATCCAAGTGATGCTATGATTCTATGATACTCTGCATCTTCTGTTTAAAAGATAAACATAACCACTGAAAACGCATCTGCCGTTTTCACGACTTGAAGGAAATCTCTCTGCCACTGTTGCTTGTCTTTAAAGCACAAAGAACTGAGCCAAAACTGGGCCTGAAGCCAGACCTTAAACAGAGAACACTGAGGCCAAGCAGAAGGAGGACCACAACTTCTGCTTGAGTCTGTGAATTAGAAAACATGGTTGACCCTTCAGCCAACACATCAGAAGAGGGGAGAAACTGACCCTCTCAGCCAACACACCTCATCCTGAAGACCAAGAGCTTAGCTCCAAGCAAATCTCCAACTTCTGGGTGGATTTCTGGGGACAGGTGCCTACCAAGAGACCCTGCTTTTACAAGAGAGCACTACTTGTACAGTCAGTGTTGGGCTGTTCACGGGCAGGTCTCTTGAGTGCTGAGTGTGAAATGTTGGGGAAAGGCGTGAACTGTGGGGAAGATCTCTGTGTGGTCATACTAGAGAGCAGAAACCTTACCACCATTTGAACCCTTGGGAGATTCTTCACCTACTTACAGGGGAATGCACCAACCAATGCTGAAATTGCATAACACCTCTGCTGGCAGGGATGAACTGCCAAGTCCAACAACAAGGGGTGGGGTGTTCTCAAGGGCAGTCTCAGGAAAGATACTTCTCACTCAGAGGAGCTGTGACAAGTCCATGTGAATACTGAGCACTGGGCTAGCTGAGGGCAGAAGCTTTCATGGCACTGTTTCATGAGAAATGATGAGCTCTGCAGAGTGCTGTGCTTTCCCATCAGCATCAGTTCAATCTCATGATGATTCAGCTTAGTCAGGGCTCTCTGTATTTGGGAACAGCACAATGCCAGAAACAGTGCTGCTGCTAAACAAAATAAACCTAATAAAACACAGGCATTGTCTGAATAGATCAGACTTCAGGTCTGTCTATTCCAGACTCCTCTGTTTTAGATTGATGAGACTGTTCAAAGATAGTGGTGGAAAATAACAGCAAGCAGATGTGGCTTAAGCTGTCCTGTTCCTTCCCTGCCACTGTATTAAGTCTCACTTTGGCCTATAATAAATATTGGCGTGAGTCCTAAAGTATGAGTTTTAATAGCCCTTCCAAAATATTTTCCACTGATTGTAACTCTGGGTGTTGTTAGTAATTCTTTATAAAAGTTCAGCCTTTTTTCAAGGCCAAATGTGATTCTTCTAGGTGATTTCAAAACAAAATTTACAGTGTTCATCCTAGAAGTAATTTGGTTTCAGATTTTTTCAACGTTTTGGCAAAATCTTATAAGTGGGCTTGGCATAGGAGCAGTAGCTAGTACACAAAAATTTCTCTAGTGTCCCCACTACATTAGTTTTGAATCCAAATTATGAATGGTAGATAATAGAAAAAGTGACACCAAAGCAGAGGGAACACAACTCTCGCTAACTCTGTAATGCAGACAGAATTCTAGGTCACTTTTTTCTACTCTCTAGACATAGCCTATAATTTTGTTGTTCTGCTTTTCCAAGTCCCTGAGTATTTCAGGGTTTTGCAGAACATTTTAGTTTTCATTTGGTGGATACCATAGCGTAAAAAGTACAGAACAGTTTGAAAAATGCAGAACATTTAAGGAAAGCATGATTTTCAGTTGTTCTTTGTATCTTGACCCCTCCCTCTGCTCTGCCATCGTATTAGAGGTATGATGTTGTCAGGCTTTCCCCAAATATTTTCAGCTTTCCAATATTTGTTATTTGTGCTTGCAATAGAATCTTCCTTTCCTTTCCTTTCCTTTCCTTTCCTTTCCTTTCCTTTCCTTTCCTTTCCTTTCCTTTCCTTTCCTTTCCTTTCCTTTCCTTTCCTTTCCTTTCTTCCTTTCCTTTCCTTTTTCCTTTCCTTTTTCCTTTCCTTTTTCCTTTCCTTTTTCCTTTCCTTTTTCCTTTCCTTCCTTTCCTGTCCTTTCTCTTCCTTTCCTTTCTTTACCTGTCCTTTCCTTCTCCTTTCCTTCCTTTCCTTTCCTTTCCTTCCTTCCTTTCTTTTTTCCTTCCTTTCCCCTTCCTTCCTTCCTTTCCTTTCCTTTCCTTTCTCTTTCCTCCTTTCCTTTCCTTTTCTTTTCCTTCCTTTTCTCCTTTCCTTTCCTCCTTTCCTTTCCTCTTTCCTTTCCTCCCTTTCCTTTCCTTTCCTTTCCTTTCCTTTCCTTTCCTTTCCTTTCCTTTCCTTTCCTTTCCTTTCCTTTCCTTTCCTTTCCTTTCCTTTCCTTTCCTTTCCTTTCCTTTCTTTCCTTTCCTTTCCTTCCTTTCCTTTCCTTTCCTTTCCTTTTTCCTTTCCTTTCCTTTCCTTTCCTTTCCTTTCCTTTCCTTTCCTTTCCTTTCCTTTCCTTTCCTTTCCTTTCCTTTCCTTTCCTTTCCTTTCCTTTCCTTTCCTTTCCTTTCCTTTCCTTTCCTTTCCTTTCCTTTCCTTTCCTTTCCTTTCCTTTCCTTTCCTTTCCTTTCCTGTCTACCCCCAACTTCCCCACTACAAAATCCATCTCTATTCCTACAGTAAATTCATTCTCCCTGATGGTAAATTCACATACAGAATTCTGGGTGGCAGCTTCTGACCAGGGCTGCATACAAATTAGCTTGTAGAAAATTGCATCAAGTTAGGTAAAGAACAAAAGCAAACTGACTTCAAAGGGAGTGCACCAAGTGGAATCTATAGTTACTATGCACCAGGGGTTTAACAGACTCTGTGTTAACAAAAACAAAAACCACCTACAAAACAAGCAATAATCAGACCCCCCTTTCTTTCTGTGATACTTAGGAATTGCTTGAACTGCTTTTAGAACAAATCACAATCAAAAAGTAGATCTTTGCTATTGTTTGGGTTGCAACCATTGCTAACAGCACTTTGTTCTTCCTGGTATTCCACACTAATTCACTGTGACTCCCTGACTCACCATGTCTGCACCAGTCTACAGACACAGAGAGAGTCTCAGCTGGCAAATCTGACTTGGCTGGCTATAAATGAAATCTGGCTAGCTTCCCAAAGATTAGGCGCCTGGACATGCTTCCTCTTGCTGTTTTTGGGGTTTTTGTGCTTTTTTTTTTTCCCTTTCCCCTTTCTAGTCAGTCACTGATGTGTGTACATCTAGCAAAGACACAGTGAACTCACAAACTGTATAGCATGTTCTCGTGCTTGTTCGCCTTGTTTCTTTTTCTTCCTTTCTTTTGGGAGGGTGCAAAAGAGTTTCAAAACAGAGAAGAGGTTAACAAGACTTTTAAAGAGTCTTTCTCTCCCCTTTTTTTCTCATCAACTTAGCTGATTACATTAAGAAAGATCTCATTAAAACCATGTCTGCTCTCCTTTATGAGATGGCATGTATTAAAATGCTATTGCCACTTTAATTAGGTCTGTCCACTTGTGGGTTTTATTATAGTTTATAAGATTCTTACCTTTTGAAGGCAAAATTACTTTACAGACTGGAATTCAGAGACAGCCCTTACTTGTGGGTGGGTCTTTGCTGTCTTTAACCAGAGAGGTCGTGGACAGCAAATCTTAAACCTGTATCAGACGACAGGAAAGCACCTACTCTTGCATACTGACAGTTCTGGGAGGGAAGTAAGAGAAGGTGGAGGAAGCAAAAGGGGATAAAAAGACAAGTTATATCCTAAGTATGGAAAGAACTGTGTATGCCTTAGATCTGAAAAGGCAGCTATCCAGCAAGCTTGGACTTGAGCGCCTGAGCTATATCACAGTCACTTAATCTTACTTTACTTTTAGGCACTCTCCTGTGTGCAGGGTATGAAGCCAAATTGCTAATATGTTAGTCACAGCTTTTATAATATCATTCTAGGGGAACTTTTTTCTCTATCCCTTACTCTTTACTTCCCCCACAAAACCCATTAAAATAGTTGATTGTCCCTGATTTGTCAGGTGCAAAAGAAATGAGTTGCATTGCTCCTGGAGATGAAAGGCACTCAGTTGTTTGATGTGGGGCTCTGGGAGGGGTACCCCACTGTCTACATGAGGTGCAAACACAGAACACTGTTCCCAAGACAGGTTAAATATCCATTCTACATGCAGCAAATAACAGTTTTTCAGACTCTTGCTCGTAGCATGGTGATGTAAGAGAGCATATGTCCAGTGCAAAAATCCTCTCATAGAAGTATGTAACCGCAGGAATATCAAATAATTCCCTCTTTGTCCACTGGTTGCCTTTTTCAGCTATCCCAGATGAGTCTGCTAAACCTGGCTTTGGATACTTGTTAACGAGTACAGAGTAAGTGGAGAGAAAAGATTAAAGGAAGAATACAATCTGTGTGAAACAGTGGCCCTGACTCTAAAGAAGCAGATGATCTAAGGGAAGGAAGAGCTTCCCTTTAAACAAGAGACTCCTCATGCAATGCAAATGATCCCATATGCAGCTGCCACTGGCAGGCAGCCACCCGTCTACAGAAGAATAAAGTCAAAGCAACAATTCCCCTGAACCCTGAAGCTCAGTGACTTCAAACAAGAGAAAAAGAAAAAGTGACATGTTTTTTTCCACTGAACTCTTTCCATCTCCAAACTGTATTGATGACCTCATCAGCTACAGCTGTCAGCTTGGAGCTTAGCTTCTTTCTGTCCAATGGACAACATCTGGTACCATCTATGCATTTGTACCTAGGATGGGAAACATGTGGACCATGCTGCCTGAAAAATGTGTAACAACGGTCCTAAAAAACAAACCTTAGCTTTTGCTCACAGTGGCAAGTACATACAAATCCATTAGACTGGTGGGAGCTAAGAGGGGTACATTGACACAGATAGTTCAGGAACGCTTGCCTCATTAGGAGAGTTTTACTGACAGCTAGCTGTGACCATCTCAGTTTTATGTACTTGTGTAGTCACTGCAGAAGGTCACAATGATAAGGAGTCTATCAATTAGCAAGGTGAACCCACCATCTCCACTGGACTCATCTATCCATCTCTACAGAAGACTCTGGGCTCTCGGTAGTGCACCTAGGTATTTTCAAGCAATTGACAAGGTGTTGTTCACCGTGAATATGTGACCCTTGCCTTTCTTTGGGGACAAATTTTCTAATCCAACAATGTAGTCCAGGTTGCAATGTCTCTTATTCCCTAGAAATGAAGTTCCAGATGCTTGGAATGAGCTGAGACTATAGCACCTTGGGTGCTGGGAATATGGAAGACTTCAGGAGACCTTCTCTCTAGCAATATATATTTAAATGTGTCATATTATTCTTTATAACATCCCAGCAAATCTCTTCAATGTATAAAGACATCATTGGATTCTCACTTAGTTCTATGTGGCTACCAAACTATGCAATTTAGTAGCCGCCATCACAGTGATTGTTGTTCACTGAGGAGCACCTTCAAGTGTCCATACAGTCCTAAGTCTGCAAATTACTTTTGCCAAGTAATTTGCAAAAGTATGGAAGGAGTGGTGTCTCCCAAAAACTTACAATGCAAGGTCCCAATTCTGCAAAAAATATTTTACTTGTGGTCACACACACGTGTGTTCGTGGTGGGAAGGAGGCCAGTTGGGTGAGGATTACAACCACATCTTAAAGTCAATGGCAAATTTCAGTGCTTTGCTGAATCAAAGTTTAGTGTGAGACAAGAAAAAGGAGCAAGAGAGGGAAAGTGAGAAGCCATGTGGCAAATTTAAAAGCTGCATGTGTTTTGTGTCTTGCTAACATGCAGCTAGAAAGCACACTGTGACATCTGCTTGCTAGATGCTTAGTTTTTATAGTATGTGAAAATGGATTTGGTGTCAGGATTTGAGGAATTGCGGAGATTTAGACAGTTCTGGAAAAACACCCCTTGTGGGAGCAGTTGATAAGCTCACAGCTGAAACAGATAGTATGAAGTGGAGAAGTAGAAACTGACTTCTGAAAATACAGGAGTGGATAAAAAGCCACACAAAGCTGTAGAAGAAGATTAGGAATGAAAAACACTACTGGCTTTTTCTTTCCATTCATTTTGGCACATGTGCTGCCATCTTTCAGAGGAGTTAAGTTTTTGGAAGTCTCTTTGCTAATGAGCTTTTAAATATCACATTAGTTAGTGTATTTAGCTCTGAATGCCACCCTACTTCCCTGTTCCTCTCTTTTCAAAGATCTGTATTTCGTGCATTTCATACGAATGAAATATCAGCACTAAAAATAAGTGAGATAAACGATAGAGAAGAATACCTGATAACTTTGTGCCTCCTTAATATCCAAAATTTGTCAATTTAAGTGGAGAAAAGGGCCTTCAATTTGGGAGGATGGAATTAATTTCAAACGCTGGATGAAGAATGATTGAAAATGAACACATCAAGATTTGCTCATGGAAGATGTTCTTCTCTATCATTTGTCCTATAACATGGACCCTCTGTTTTACCACTGAAAAAAAAAGCAGAAACAAGAACCAGCTCAACCCAGAATCTCGACAGCTATCTCTGCTTACAAAGAGTGAAACTGAAATGTGAGCACAGACCATCTAGGACTTTCTGGGCTGCATTTTTGCTCACAGCCCTGAATTTGGACATCAACAGACTTCACTGACTTTCTGTTGTCTAGGAAACTATTTACTGCTGTCTACACACATCCAAGGCATTAAGGCTGGGAATTGAAGGATATTTATGAATGCAGTTGAAGGCCCAAAAGCCAAAAATTAAAATCAGGAATAAAGGTATCTTCATCTTAACCATTTTTAGTTACTATAGTTATCAGGAAAAAAAAAGTTGGTGCCTCATACCAAAAAAATTTCAATGCCAAGAGCATTATTATCTGGTTTTCAACTATTTATAAATTAGATAGATCAAATTTTGAGATGTTGGTCAAGACGAGAGATATCTATGGTATAATGTTCCAGTTGAATTCAGCAGAACAGAACTGACTTGGAAGCACTTAAATTAACAGTAATTTCCATAGAAAATTTTCCTGCTTTGTCCTAGATTTCTAGGATTTTCTAGATCTATTAGAAGCAAGGCTAAGATTACAGTTGCTACATCTAATTAAGGTGCTTGTATGTCTTTTCAGTGTCAGAAGTTCATACACAAACACAATCAATCTTTCAGTGTGATCTGTTTCTTATTTACAATTGCAAGTTCCATGATTTTACTATTACATGTATAGTACACCTTGGGAAAGTGTGCAATGATATTGTGAAATTTAGGCTACTGACGCTTGCCATTTGCTCTCACAGCTTTGCCAAAAAACTGTCATAGCCTTGTCAAAGAGGAAGAGGGCCAAGAGCTCAGTTTAAATCCTTTTGAGGTGAAAATAGCTAGCTTCCACTAGAGTTGTGTGCTTAACATAGAGTTCGTGTTTAAAACATGCAATCAGTCAGATATGCTGACGTTTATCAAGAACTACAGGAATTACATCTGTGCTAATATTCATACTTTCCTACAGTACCTCAGTTGAAATGATATTCTGCTCCTACTATCTCTTTCTACTCACAGCACTGTTGCAAAGAACCTGCTTTCTGGTGTGTCTGTTGATTTCCAGCTATGATTTTAGGTTTAGTATTAGAAGCATGTGTCATAGGAACTGTGTTTTCTTGGAGGAACAGATGAGATGCAAAGACCACTCGCAGAGGTGTGCCTCATCACAAACTGAGGCAGCTGTGAGCAAGTTATTTGTGACCTAAGGCGAGAGTGGAAATGAGAAACTCAGCTCTTGGGGTTTTTTTCCTCAGATGGAAAAGGATGTAGAATTAATTTTATTTTCTAAAATTGAAGAGAAAGTTCAGATGTGAACCACAGTGTTACTTCCTAAGCAAAATTTTGCACTGGACTCTCTGGGAAATTTGCTATATTTTATACCAGCCTAATAGAGAAAATACAGTGTTAATCAACTATATTGGAAATACATGGTCCCTCAATAAGGGAAGAAGAACCTTGCCAAGAAGAAAGGCCTGCAAAGAGAAGCTAGATAAGTGTATACATAATGTAGTCTATTTCAAGAACTGGGCTTTTGAATTTCCAGAATGCTTTAGGAAAAAATGTGAAAATAATTTAAATTATGATGGTCTGCTCAAAAGCTTGAAGTACTGTTCTTTCCTCAAGATGTATGATGCTGTCTTGATATGGACGATATCTTGAAACAAAACTATTTATAAATATTAATTTCTCTCATGTGAATTTGTGAGCCAGGCCCATAATTTTAGGGCTGACTCGTGCACTAGGTTGTGCTGTAGTCTTCATTGAAGTGTATTTTTTTCACAGCAAGATAGAGTCTAGTAGGCAATGTAATTGAGTATAGTCTCACACAAAATCCCTACATCACAAGATAACAAATAAGATTTTATTTCTGAAAATGTCTTTGAGTTCCTATCTGGCTATTATTCATTGCCTGGTTTCTCAGGGGTTTTTAAAAATTTATTCTTCTGCTTATCAGGAAACACCAGTGCAAGTTTTCTACATCCTTCTGCAAGATTTTTTGGTTGCTTTGTGTTACCAGTATTTCTTTCTTCAATGGAGATGCTCAGCAGGGTTGGGAGACAGAGGATGGTAGCCCACTGCATTTGGACACTGCAGAATACACTGAATACACTGTACAGAATATGTACACTGCTGGGAGATCAATTGTATGATGACTCTTCTAGAGCAGCAGAAGTGTATTCCAACCCTTATCTCTCTGGCTGTATGACCTCACTACAGCAATTATAGAACCTATAAGGCACACAAGTTCAGAAACCTGTGAGGGAAACTATTTATGGGCGCAGTGTGGTGCTTCTCTGTGTGTGATCTCTGAATGGTATCATTAGACTGATGAAAGGTTTTGATCAGTACCATACACTGAAGGTGAAAAGATTGGATTTTCTATAAGTTTTTCTGAACTAAATGCCTACTATCCCACACCGTGGCCACCACTCACTGGTCCAAGAGAGCTTGCTCTAGGAGTTCCTCCTAGTCTTGCTTCTCCTGCATGTTATTGTAGAATCAAAGAATGGTTTGGGTTGGAAGGGAACTTAAAGATAATCTTGTTCCAAACTATGCCATGGGCAGGGACACCGTCCACTAGACCAGGTTGCTCAGAGCTCAATCCAGCCTGGTCTTGAACACTGCCAGGGGTGGGGCATTCACAGCTTCTCTGAGAAACCTGTTCCAGTACCTCACCACCCTCAGCAGTCAAGAATTTCTTCCTAATATGTAATCTAAACCTATCCTCTTTCAGTTTGAAGCTATTCGCCCTTGTCCTGTCACTACATGCTTTTGTAAATAGTCTCTCTCCGTCTTTTTTGCAGGTTCTCTTTAAGTACTGAAAGACTGCAATAAGGTCACCCTGAAGTCTTCTCTTTTCCAAGCTGCACAGTCCCAAGTCTCTGCTTGTAAGAGAGGTGCTCCATTCCTCTGATAATATTCCTGTGTGTGGGTGAGGCTGATTCTGAGAAAGATGAGGTATGATTCTGATCTCCTTTAATTTTAGGTGGAAATTGGAATTGAAGCAGTGTGAGATGATGTGCATGCAGTTCTGACTAGTGACAGACACATAAGTTAATTTCGTTCCCTGCATGAGATCTGGTGCTGGATATACTGTGGTATAGTGCAGCTGTGAGACATCAGATCTCACAGGAAGTTGTGTGGCTGTGAAATGAACTCACCTGTATCACTGTTGCACAGCAGGGGCTGTGATTGAGCTGTAATTCTCCCCAAACGGTTTCACAGCTCTCCTTTTGCAAACATCACTAATTCTAAACCATTGCTCTTCTGACTTTAACCCTCTCTAGACCCATAGAGACTCCACTGAGTAGGACATTAGTATTTGGCAGCTGAGACTTTCTTCTTTTCTTGGTCAATCAGTTCGTGGGGCACAGATTTAGGGATAAACTGAGTATGGGCACTTGCATTGAAAAATGAAGAGAAGTTTTTAAGAGTACGTCACTTGCATGAAAAGCTGAATTCTGTAGCAGCTTTACTTGGAAAGATAAAAGAAGGTTTAGCTTTAGATGCAAAGAAGAATATGTAGTATTCAAACTCTAGCATTTTGGTCAAGCTCATTGTTAGCTATCCAAAGGAAGTACCATGCTATGGTAAATGTAAAGCCTTTAAAGGCTTTTCTTTTGATGAGATCTTTCAAAATGGATAGGTCAAACAATCTGTAAGATTCATAATGTCAAATTAATTTCATGGTAGAGATAGATCTAACACTGCTTTTTAAGGCTTCCCCATAAAACAACACTACTGAAAAGTTGTGAAATTCTCATGGGAGGGCATTGACTTTTGTATTTTTATATATTTTTCATTGCAAGTGCTACTTTTTCAAACATTTTTGCCCTTGGATTATTTTCCCTTGGATTGCTATGACTGATTAGCCTTGTTGCCAAGATTCAGAAGCCAGAAACTGCTGATTTACTTCATTACAATAGATGACATCTTCATTGTTGGTATGGGAGTTTTGGCTTTCACAGAATAAACAGAATCTGACAGTACAAAGATTATGTTGAAAAGGATAAGCAAGTCCAAAATAACAATACTGTTTTATAAAAGAATTAACCCTAAAGTTTAGAATAATTGTGCTATGCATTACAAGATCTTCTAGTTTAGGAACTTTAAGGATAAAATATTCAGATTTTACTCTCTCATGATATCTCTCAAGCATTCTTGAATCTTTGAAGGTTTATTAATAGGCATAATTTTTTAAACCCATACATTTTCTTTTCTACTCTCTCTGTCCAAGTTCTCTATCTTGTTTATTTAGGTAATGAAGGACCATAAATTTCAGATAAAGACAAAAAGATTAGCCTGATATGCCAGCTGGAGGTTCTTGTCTACTAGAAGTAGCACCACAATGTAATTACTGATAACTTGAAAAATGTGACTGAACAGAATTTTACTTCTTTTTATTATGCTTTTGAATTTTTTTCCAGCAAATCCATATGAAATTGTACATCACAATATCACCTCCATGATAGGCTGCTCAAAATTCTAAATGTAGATTGCTGCGGACTCTGGTGATGGCTCTGCACTTCCTCTTAAAAATGTGTAAACAAACATTTACTTGCTGTTTTTAATGAAATAATAGACCTCTGAGACTTTTTCTGCTTCTCTGTGCAGTAGAAATTATTCTTAGAACACAAAGATTTGGTTCATATTCTGCAATATGCAGGTAGAAAGTGTAAAATGTGTAAGGGAGTAGGAAGTCTGCAGTGCCAACAGTGTCAGTGTGCCAAGCCCCCATTTGACAAACAGCTTGCAATACATCACTGCTCTGACCAGATCTCTGTTGTTTGTTAGCACAGTTACATTGCTTTTACCACCCAGGAAAGCTCCTTGTTTTTCTTCATGAGCAGATCAAATCATCATTTGACTCTGATATCTGATTATTTATTTTGATTGTCATCTCGGAGATCATTGAGCTACACACATTTGAACAGGTAGCAACTTGTGGTCCTTTTTGTCTGTTATTAAAGCAGGCATACAAAACAGTCCTGATCCAAGTGTCAGTGCTGTCTGCAGCAGGTTTGAAGATAGCAGCATGCTTACTGAGGTGGAGGATTCCCAATATTTCCACAGTGTGGTTCACTGCAAATGGTGCCAAAATTCAGACATCTGCTGGTAAGAAGCTGCTGTTTCTCATTGCGATAGTCCAGACTAAAGGATCAAATCCAGACTCAGTGACAGGTTGTTTGTCATATTATTTCCCAAAGAGAAAAATAGTTGCCCTGGTATGGTAAGCATAGTTATTTGCAGTGGCATGAGTCTGGACATTTGTCTGTTCTTGAAACATCATGTGATTTTACCTTGCAGTACCACTTCACAAATGAACTAATTTTCATGTAAAGACAAATAGATGGTTTATTGCTCTGCTAGTAATGTGAGGTCTTCCTTCAATGTCAGTGTTCAGGACTCTGTCATAGGACTAGAGAGGGTCATGGGCTGTTTAACTACCCCTCAGAAAGACTAATTCTGCCCGGGGCAAGCCACATGGGTAAGCTTGTGCCATCAGATTTGTGCTACTATGTATGAGAAAGGAGCCTGCAGGTTATAACTTGTGATTGTTTGCCTCCTCAAACTCTTTCCAGGTGCTGGGAGCCAAACAGTCACAAGTGATGCTGAGAGCCTTGTAATGAGCTCCCTGGAAGGAGAATGAAGTTAACTGCAGTCTCTCCCAATCACCTAGGTAATCATGTTCAAAGCCTTGTCCATATTCTCTAAATCATTATATCCTGAGGAATGGACAAATGAGGAAAGAGGAGAATTTATGTTGTACAAACTATAAGTGCCTAGACTTTGCAGGGAAGTTTATCCACAATAAATATTGTTCATGTCTCACTGTGTTCATGTCATTCTGTGTTCACTGGTTACCAAGACATCATCAATAACATGCTGAAATTTTTTCCTGGGTATTTGCTATAAAAAAAGGTTTTTTCAATGATATGGACACATACATGAATTTTTAAAAAGTATTTGACATATTTTCAAGGCTTCAGTGAAGCAGAAATTTTAGCTGGATATAAAAATATTCTGACTCTTTTAGAGTATAAAGGAAACTTTCAGAAAATGGGCAGAAGAGGAGAAAGACATTCTCATGCCTTTCTGACAATAATAAGCATAAGTCTACAGATTCATTGGTAAGACTAGAGAAGAAAACAGAGTGGGCTTTGCTACTCAGGGTCTATAGAAAACAATTAAGAGATCAGAGAAGTATACAGAAGCCCAGTTTGTGAAAACACCTGGTGATGATAGGAGCTGAATAAAATTAGTTACTTTTATGGGAAATACTGAAAATGTACTGGGATAACTATGTTTTTTGCAACACTACCCTGAAGTTTTATGCTGTAGTCCTATCCAGATACCATGCTGTAGATAAAGGCAGTAGGATTCCTCCCTCTGTCAAAAATAGTCAGGAAAAAACCTTCTTGCCTTTCCATGAAATGGAATAGTAAAAACAGACACAGATTTCCATGTTGTCAGCTGTATCAATTTTATTCTGTAAATGGACTTCCTGTAAAGAAAATAATGTCAGAACATGGGGTCTACCACATGTAAATCCAGCAGGGAGCATGCCTTGGGGATATCCTTGTGAGGATTTAACATGCCATTGGTCACTGGACAAGACCTCAAATTAAAAATAATTTTTCTGCAGGTGGCTTTGAGTTGTTCCAGAGCATGTTTTCAGAAGGCAATTTTCAATTCTCTGACCTCTTTATCTACGTGTATATAGAATTAAGATGATTATATAGTCAGCTTTATCAAGAATTGTCAATAACACTTATTTGTTGTTTTTCTTCCAATTTCTATTCAGACCAAAATGGAATAATTGAATTCTCCAAAGAACAGTTTGTGTCTTCTAGATGGGATGCTTTTTAAGTGTCTATGCTGGAACTTCTGTAAGCACCAAGATTTGACTTTTGGGGCAGTAAGATCAATTCACACAAAGTCTCCTCAAAGACTTCCACTGCCATAAATGAAGGATTGGATTAGCAGGCAAGGAGATAAAGGCAATGAAAGGATAACGGAGAAACCTTTGTTACATTTGCCATGAAAAGAAATGAACCTGATACAGAGAATATAGGATTTAGGGAATCCTAATCCTATGCTCCATGCTTTTGATTGAATAATTTGTCTTTCCCTTCTTTGTATACCCATGAGAACCAAATACTCTCATATGAGAGAAAAAAACACTAAGAACTTAATAACTTCAGTTTTCTAGAAAGTAACACAGTAATCTTAATATGCCTTACATAGGGACTCAAAATAACTAGACATATTTTATAGTTTGAACTATGCCAGATGTACTGCCTTTTCTTGTGTTGCAGACTAGTGTTACATACTGGTTACATACATGCTGGTGTCAGAAGTATGGGGACAGAGTCCTTTAGCTTGCTAATACCATACTAATGATCTCTTATTTTCCAGAATTCTTATATTTTATATTTCCTCTTGCACATACAGTTTATTCTGTCTACATCTTTTCTACTGTGTTATTTCAGGGTCAAATAGTCCTCACATTAGCTAAGTATAGGTAGTCTCATTTGGTGATGGTCTTGGAAAACCAAAGATATGAAGAAGAACATTCAGATAATGAGCCTAATAGTGAATGAACATAATAGCACACTTTGTGCTTCTCTTCTTACTTTTTTGACAACCACAGCAATCTATCTTTTTTTTTCTTGACATGAATTGTCAAAAGGAGTTGCAATACAACTTATGCACCCACTTTTAACATATTCATTTGTACTCGGCTAGAAGCAGAGATTTTGAAGATTTCCTTTTTGTGCAAACTACAAATTAACAATCTTTTGATATTTCTCCTTTCTTTTTACCAACTTTGTGGTGGTTTCATCAAACTATTTACTGGCTATGACAATAAAAATGTTATTGAAGTGTTTCCTGAAATGGGCAGCCATGTCTTCAGTCTAATCATAATTTCAACATGAAAATATTTGATGACATTCTTTAGAAGTGGGAAATTTTCTACATCCCTAAAGTGGAATCTAGGAAATACAAGGGAAGTGTTTTAATATTTCTTTAGATATTTTCTTATCCTCCAGATTTTTTATTTGTCAGATTAGGTAGGCAGTTGACAGACTTGCTGAAGTTTCTAAGACCTACATAGCCCTAGCAAGGGATGAGTTATATTCATAAGATGTGATAGGCTAGATAGAACAGCAGCAGATGTTGTTGTTTTAATCCATGAATTATTAAACCTCTCAAGTTCTAGTTTCTGTAATAAATATCCTTCCTGAGCAAAACTGCAATTTACGTGAGGCTGGATTTTTCTAGTTCTACTTTTTGAAGTTAATGTAGATGGCTAGTGAAATTAACGAAAATTTGCTCCTCATATTCTGGAGGAGCAACAGAAATAGTCATAGAATCATGGAATCACCAAATCATAGAATTTGCTAAGTTAGGAGTGGCCCATCAGGATCATCAAAGTCCAACTCCTGACTCAGCACAGCACAGCCCCAAGAGTGACACCATGTGCCTCAGAGCATTGTCCAAACAATTCTCGAACTCTGTCAGGTTGGTGCTGTGACCACTGCCCTGGGGAGCTGTTCCAGTGTCCAACCACTCTCTGGGGGAAGAAGCTTTTCCTGATATCTAACCTAAACCTCCCCTAACTCTGTTTCATGCTATTCCCTCAGGTCCTGTCACTGATCAGGAGAGTGAAGAGATCAATGTCTGCCTCCTCTGCCTCCGCTCATGAGGATGTGGAAGACCACAATGAGGTCTGTCCTCAGTCTTCTCCAGGCTGAACAGACCAAGTGACCTCAGCTACACTTCATACAGCTTCCTCTCAAAGCTCTTCATTATCCTTGTTGCCCTCCTTTGGATGCTCTCTAATAGTTTAAGGTCTTTTTTTTATTGTGTCACCCAAACCAGCTCCCAGCACCCGAGGTGAGGCTGCCCCAGCTCAGAGCAGAGCAGGACAATCCCCTCCCTTGCCCGGCTGGTGATGCTGTGCCTGATGCACCCCAGGACAGGCTTGGCCCTCCTGGCTGCCAGGGCACTGCTGGCTCATGGTCAGCTTGCCACTGACCAGGACCCCCAGGCCAAGCATCTCTGAATCTGGCACTTTCCCTTGTAAAACTTCACACAGTCGGTGATTGCCCTTTCTCTAATTTGTTGAGGTCTCTCTTTAGGGCCTCCCTGGCCTCTAGGGAGTTGGCAGCTCCTCTCAATTTAGTGTTATTGGCAAACTTTCTTAATATTCCTTCCAGTCCTGTATCCAAGTCATTTATGAAGGTGTTGAAGAGAACTGGGCTGAAGATGGAGCCCTATGGAATCCCACTGGTGACTGAACACCAGCTTGATGTCACCCCATTTCTGTCTTATCATTCTGTCTTTTATGACCCTTCTCTAATTGTTTTGTGTAGCTTTTAGAGATGTATTTTAGTAGCTGGATTATTATCTTTTCTGGTGTGTGCTGGCAAACTGCCAAAGAAAATAGGTGCAGGTGCAAAACAATTGCATCACCAGGCTCCAGATGTCAATGTACCTGAATTGGAGTCAGGCAATTTAATGACCATTACCTTACCTGTGTTCAAATATATCAGCCCCTGCTGGATCAGGTGAGGGAATACCCATCACAGAGAATGGTTCTGTCATGCTTTAACTCCAGCAGAGAGCTGAGCCCCGCACAGCAATTTGCTCCCTCCTCTGCCATCTAATGGGGGAGAGAAATTGGAAAGGTAGAAGTGGGAAAGCTCATGGATTGAGAAAAAGAGAGTCTAATAGATAAAGCAAAAGCTGCATGTGTAAGCAAAGCAATAGGAAATTCTTTCACTACTTTCTATAGGTAAGCAGGTGTTCAGCCATCCTGAAGAAAGCAAAAGAACAAACCAAATTAAATGATTCCCCATACAAATAGAAAAGGAGATTTATTTCTTGTGTGCACCATTGGTTTCACTGGGGATTTGTAAAATACATCAGCTGGTTATTTCAGAGCAGCAATTCTCATAACATGAAACCATAACAAATGCCTGAAATTATTACATGTGGGGAGTAAATGGCATTGCATTTCTCACAAACACCCACTAAAGAAACAGTAATTTATTGTTCAGGCAGACGTACTGAATCTTACTAGAGGCAGCTAGCTTAGTTCTTTGTTAGTGTGCTGCCTGTCATTATTATGAATTGGCATTTCTTGCTAGTGTGTGATTTTTTTGTTTTTATAGGTGTGTGCATATATACTTCTGTTTGCTAGAGAAGTCCATGGTAATATTCCATTACTGGAATGGAAAATGTGAATAATCTGATTTGAATGACTCTGAACAGCCTGTGTTGTATCAGCAAGGCCTTTGCATGTTAGGGCTTTCAGTCTAAACAGCAAATATGGCACCATATTTGGACTAAACACCATAGCAAGGCAGAGCTACCACATCCTTTGACAGACTGCCTGTCAGAATTGTCTGTCCCTCCAGAGGCTGGGGGACACAGTGGAATTAGAGGTCTATCTGACTCCGCAGGTTTATGGTTTTACAGGAATCCCAGAGATGTGGTGGGATAGTCTACATGACAGGATCGTTGCTATGGATGAGCCTTTTGAGGGACAAGCCAGGAAGATGATGGTAAGGAGTTTGTTTAAACCCCTTCTGTGAGTGAGTGGTGGGAAAGAATGGAGGTGTGCCTTGCCAGATGGGCAGTGTGTGGGCAGTGAGCCAGTTGAGAGCCTGTGACCAAAGGTTGGTGAGCGCACCAGCATATGAGCTGTGTTGTGATGGGTGTCTGCTGAAAATCACCTAATCAGGAAGTGTAAGGAGATGAAGCCTTCAGAAACACCTGCAAGAAGCCTCACATTCACAGGTCCTGGTCCTCATGGAGGACTTCAACCACCCTGGTAGCTGCTGGAGAGATGGCCCAACAGCACACAAGCAATCCATGGAGTCTTTGGAATTCAGTGATGGTAACTTTTTGACAGGTGATCAAGAAGTGACGAAGGGACGTCCTTTGCCTGTCAGCAGACAAGGGAGAACCCTGTGTCTCCTTCTACCTCAACATCACTTTGGTATTCTTTGCTATTCTGTCTGGTGTACTGACTCCTAGGGACATTGGTGTCCCTAGAGCAGCAGGGTTTAACCTGAGAATCTGTTTCTTGTCATGGATTACTCCAAGTCCCACAGCACAAAATTATTTTCTTACGGTCATTTCTTTACAGACACTTATATTTTCTTCCTGTCCACACCCTTTTACCCAGAGCAGATTTGTCTCATTACTGAAAGGGCCAACATATGATATTGACTCTTTAGGTAGCTGGAGTTCTCAACTGCCCATGATGAATTCCCTGCTGAGATGATGACTTGTGTCATCTCAGATCTGTCAGCAATGGAGTGAGATGTCACTTCTGTTGTTCCAGAAGTTAGCAGAAAAGAGAAATAGTTGTGCAGTAATCCATTGGAATTTCTCTTCACTGGGCTTCATTATCCTTGCTCTGTAATTACATAGTAACAGAGATTTAAAAATGCTTTAGTCAAAAGATGAGAAGCATTCCTTTTCAGTTCCAATCCAGTTATTGTAACCATTGTTCGTTTCCCAATCACCTGCACATTTGAATTCACCTCGGTTCATTTTCTATTTAGGAACTGCCACAGATATTACTAGGAAACAGTTTCTACCTGACTTATTAACAGCCCAAAAAATGCTCAGTAGCTCACAAGCTGGCTCACACAATTGGAGTGTCATAATGGAAAGTAGATTTCTGTCTCACATTGCTTGGACAAACAAAGGTACAATTGATTGTTCCAATTTCCTTTGTTATCCTCGGATGTGTATTATGTGAAACAGATACAATATATGCAGAATGACTGTTTATTTTTCCTTGTTAGAAGTTTTGGATTTCCAGCTATTTGCATGTTCTCTACTGCTTATCTGAGTTTATCTGTCTTCTATCTTACCTTGAATTGTAAACTGAATAACATGTCAGGTTTGTCCCCTGTGCCTCATTAAAATGAGAATACTGAATTAAAATGCTCAGTAAAGACATCATTTGGCTTTGCTAGTATGCTTCATTTAATTCCTTTTGGGCCCTATGAGTGGAAGTGAAAACTGCGCTCCCTGAGGTCTCCAGCCTGCCAACACACCTGCCATTTGGGGCACCATCCTGAGGTCCTATTTAGGACTTCTGTTCTGCATAATGAAATATACAAAAATATTACTGAAAATTTTGAGTCCTTTGGGAACTGGCTGTGTTTATTCTCTGAAGCTCTTTGTAGATAGTAGATTTTGCAGTGTGTCTATTGTGTCCAATGTTTGAAGAAATGTGTATTTGGAAGGAAAACGAAAGTGTCCTCATCCACTTTGGGTTCTGTCTTATGGTGAGGGGACGGATGCAGATGGTAGTAGTGAAGGATTGTCCAGGTTTGGGAAAGGCCTATGGAAGGTTTGCACTATTTTAGCATGTTTTATGGAAAGATGGATTCAGGGAGCTTGTGTTTGATGTCAGTGCCACGTCTAAAGCTTTGAGAAGCTGTTGGCTGGCTTCATGGAGGGCTTTGCCCAGGGACCTCTGCTGTTCCGAGGCTTTTCATCTCCCTTGTTGCCCTTCAGCACAGGCAAAACTAGTAATAATGAGACTGGAGTACAGAAATAAAGAGGATTTATTTCCTCACCAATTTCCAAGTGCCTGCATTTCACTTGGTAGATAATGGTGTGATTTCCAAGCATGTACCCAGGCATAATTTTGAACTTACTTTTCCTTTTGATATCATGATAAGTTTTGGCTAATGTGCATTAGGCTGGAGACAACAATAATATTAATTGACTGATTTTTTTCTTAATTTAACCTTGTGACAAGTCTCTCACTTGGAAAGAAAAGCTCTTTGAAGTCTCCAGGGTGATCATACCGCCAGCCTTCTGAACGTACAAAGTCCAGTTCGTTTTTGTCTCCCTCAGATGCAGTTCTGCATGAGATCCTGCAAATCATCCCCTGGGATGCATGGCCCCAGTAGTGGGGGTGTGTAATCCACCTCTGGCATATATGAGACTGCATCTTAGTGGCGCCCAGTTTCCAGTGGGCAAAAAATCAAAACAGCAGCAGGAAAAAATGCCTCTTCTTGGCCTGGATTTTTATTGCCCTCTCTGAGGGGTAGTGGTATGTAACTTTAAGACACAGGGAGTAGTGTTGTTCTTTAGAAAACCTTTAGGAGCCCATTAGTCACTTGTATGACGGGATAAAAAGTTTTCTGTCACTTGGGTGAGGAAGGGTCTCACTGGTTTCAGAAACAGAAAATTTTCCGTTCACTGAAATGTTATACTTCTATTATTGCTTGGGTTTGCTTCATTTATTTGCTTTGGAACATTTTTCAGCTGGGACAGTTAATGAATATGAAAGAGACTGTATCTGTGTTGATTCAACTGGTCTCTTATATAAAGTCCTCAAGTTAGCTTTAGTAGCTGAAAATGCAGCTGTTTCTCTTCAAATACAAATGGTATCATAGCTGATAAGTCAAATTAAGCCTGAACAAGCAACCCTAGATGACATCTCAACTAGTTTAAGAATCAGTTTTAGAGATTTATAATACCACGGAGAGTACTGTTCTGCATTATCTCCATGTGCAGTGATTTAAACATTTACCAACTACTTGCCATTAATAACAAAGACACAGAAAATCCCAGTCAGTGAAGTACAACATATGCAACTGCACAGGGTTCTCATGAGTGCCATGGGGCCTCCACACCAAGGAAAGACATTCTGAATAAACTGGTTTTGCGTGTGTATAACTCTGTGCCTTGGCATTCATCCAGTGTGGTGGCTTTGACATTTTCCCTTTCCTTTTAACACAAGTTAAAAGTTTAACACAAGTAAGTTTCATTTTAATATAGCAGATTTCCATTAGGAAATCAGTAGTGTGAGAGGGGACAAGGGCAATCACAGATAACGAGAATTTGCTACTGTTTAACATGGTCAGTATAACTGGTCTGCTTCTCAGTTACTTCTGTTCTGCTGTTCGCATCAGGAAGAGTGTCATGGGAGCTCTTCTACACTTGGCAGACCACTTTGCTGTTTATAAGCACAGGAAAACCATGCATTTGTTGCATGATAAGCTGAAATTTAGGGAGTCTTAAGCTTCAATTGTGTTAAGTAGATGACTATACAAAGAGACATAGATCTACAGGCAGCATAGTTAAGCTGCAAAGCTGTGTGTTGTCTCAAGGAAACGAAAGACTCTCCACAACAGAAATCTTACATGAGTCCATTCACTGTCCTGGATGCCACTGTAGCAGAAGTAGCTGCTCCTATGCCAAAGGACTGGCTTACTGGCTGAGCTAACTCAGGAGGAATGTCAAACACACACAGACTCTTTCCATCACGGGGAAAACCCATCTGGAAATTTTGGAGCCCAGTTCTTTACATGACAATGTGTCCATAGAAAGGAAATAGCTGCTCCTCAAATTGTTCTCTCCTTACGTCTCACAAGTGATCTTCAACATTTTTAAAAAATTATTTCAAGAATTATTACCTGTGAATGAAGGGGATGGGGAAAGGCTTTATGTTTTATTGGTCACATTAATTGCATTTTTTTGTCTATTACTTGGTAGACTGGATAGCCATAACTTTTAAAAATTATTTTTATAAGTATAAAAAAAATCTTTTTTATTATTTTTATAATGTTTGTTACAAATGCACACTTCCATTTTCACACTGCTTTCCCAAAACCTTCTACAACTAGAAAATATTGCCTCTTTGACATATGTTCCCTATTATGCCTTTTTGCAGTTATTTACTGTAATCCTATAAGACATCAAAGATTTTAAGCATTCTCAGTTTCTCAGGGGCACAAAAGGAGAAGCACTCCTCTACCCCCTCACCACCCTAAATAGCTTATGACACATAGGTGACATGAAGATTGTCCACAGAGGATATCTATGTACTCCACAGTGGAGCAGAGCTCAGCAGGGCTCAAAGGGACCTGGTGCAGTCATGTGCTGCAGAGATGTTTGTCTGCATCTTGAGAGAAGGAAAAACGAATTAATGTGGGGTTTCGCCTGGTCTCTTTAAGCCTACCATGGACACTGGACAGTATGTGTTCAAAACTGCATATAAGTGGAACATGGAAAGTCACTGGGAAAGCACATATAGGAAAAATTAATATCTTATTTTGTTACTGAGAAAGAAACCACACTGAAGCAAAATCTGCTTATTATGTAGAAGGCAGAAAAGAAAGACTCTTATTCGAGCATTTTCAGCATTCAGTTCCATCAGCAGGTTGTACAAACAGATATAAGTTTTATTACCGGTCCTATTCAGTACATTCAAATCTATTTATCTGTATTACATTGTTTCCCTACACTACCTGTGCCAAAAAGTGCCATGGCACTTGCTTTGCAGATTCTTTTCAGGCCCCAAGACAAACATGTTTCCAGCAGCTGGTAACATCCCGTGAATATGGAAGGAGCTGCAGGACACTGTGTGTAAGCCTAGCCATTAGCTTTTTTCCCTCTCTGGGAATCTGTTTGTGCCGTAGTCTTCCCCCTGGAAAATTTATGGTAATGTTGCTTAACCACAGACCTAGTGGCCTGGGAATACTTAATAGGAGAGGTGGAAGCTGAATAGCAGTAATACTACTCACGGGCATAATCAGTTGCTTCTCTCTTAATGAGGAGCACAGAGAAACAAAAAGCTTTATTAACATGCAGAGATGGGCTAATTTTATGAGGGAGGTGTTCAACAAAAGCTGAATGCTGATATAAATAACCCCAACTAGGATCTTTTCTACAACAAAATTGACCCTACCCTACACATTGCCGTAAAGGGCTGGCTTTTCCAGGCCCCTTCTCCCTCATAGAAGTATTTTAGCTGAGGACATAGCTCCAAAATATTTCTGTTGAGATAATGTATTTCTAAACATAACACTCTTTAACTCTGCAATCAGCTGTGAAAACTAACACCATGCTGCTCACAAACCAAATAACTGCATCAATTTACATAAAGGAATAAAGAATAAATGACACTCCAGGGGCATGCAAATACCTTATATGATGCAAGACAGTCCACTGAGGAATTTCAGCCCAGCATGGAGCAGACATGGCAATTGTACCTAGCTTGTCCTTTTGCATTGTAATTCTTCTCTTATTTCTTCATCAATTGTAACGGGGAAAATAAAATGAAAGAAGCTGGCAGCTTGATCTGGAGTAAAAGCATACTTGTCACATTATGCTGTAACTAATTGACTATTAATAGGCAATAATACAAGCACAGCTTAATACAAGCTATGTCTGGTCATTGTTATGAAACTGCCATAGGTTTCTTGACTTTATGGCTTATGTTAACTTAATGGCCTGTGAAGATCTGTCCTATTCATTCCTAAACAGTCCCAAAACATTTTAAGCCATTCCTCAGGGGTTTGCTAATTCTACTAAAATTCAGTTTTAATTTCTTTTTGCCATTGTTCAGTGAAAGTCCACAACATTCGCCCTCTCATCGTAGATTTTTAGCAACACTTCAGAAAATAGCTGATCATTACCTTGATTGATTTATTTTGATATATACATGTGTTTTCATAATAACTTTTGAAGTTACCCATCAACAGAAATGGGCCTGCAGTGTTCCTGTGCCCTAGAGCACACTTGGGCTCTTCACTGGCATTGAAGATTCCCAGTCTTATTTATATGGGGTTTTTTTAATTGTCAGGCAATTCAGAAAAATGAGTTGGGCTGTTCCTTTACAAGCTGCTGTTCAGCAGTGCATGTGGCACTTTTAGCGATCCTGTAGTGCAAGTTCTGATATATGTGCTGCTCTTTGTTCTAACTCCACGTTGAAAACTTGGTTAACATCCAATAAAACGTGCTTGAGTACAGATGGGTGCACTTGCTGCTAAAAAATATTAAGTAACATGTTAGTGATTGCAATGGTCCTTTTATTCTCTCAGTTATATTAGCTGGTCTCAACTTCCCATCATGTGTTCCTTTCTCTGTAAATCTATGCCCTCTTACAGTCCACATACCTCTCTGATTGCCAGGACAAGAGTGATGAAGAGAAAGGCCTCCTGGCATATGAGACCAAGCAATCATCAAAGTGATGAAGTGTATTTTTTTTTATTTTATATACCAGGAAAGATGAAACAGAAGTAGTTTTATTTCCAGTCCTGGTACCTGATTTTAAAAACAAATCCTCTTACTTAGAGGTGGACTAATTTCACCTCAGTCTGCCTTAACACCCCTGTCTTTTGTAGATCTATCAAATAATTTCCTTTTACATACTTGCTGTTGTTGTGATAAGTGAATATTTTGATCTGAGTAAACTCCTTTTATATTTCTTAGTAAACAGAATACTACAGAAAGCAAATTTTTTACTTTTCTACAGAATTAACTAAACATTTTCTATGAATCACACAAAGGTACATTAAAACAAATGTAAGGACACATGCTGGAAATCCTTTCCAAACCTTTCTTCATTCAGTTATATTAGAAAACATTGTTTTCCATTAGTCATACTCAAGTTCTGAATAGAACTTCTCAGCTCTGAAGAAGGAAGAATGCTTCTTTTTATAGCAGTGTGCAAGGAAGTGAGGGAGGTGGAGAATAAGATGTGAAAGCTGTAACAGAAATATGAAATTAAAGACCTGAGAAAAGAAATTGAATGAAATATGGTCTGTTCTTAATTTTTGTCAATTGGCAAGTAACAACCATGAAAGCTATTTTGGGGATGGATATTCCCTCTGTAAGTCAAGTAGCTGGAGTCAATCCAGCATGGTTTTCCTATATCCTAAATTCTGAAAACATGTTGTACCTTGCAGGCAGAAACACCAAGAAAGATTATTTTTCTCCCTTCTCTTTCTTCTTCTCCCTTAAGGCTCAGTTTAATTAGAAGAGGGACAGCTTAGGGGGAAAAAAAAGTATCTGTTCTGTAGCTGCCTTGAAAAGCTATTTGTGAATGTGAGGAAAACTTGGGACACAGAACAACTTCAAAATATTGGAGCTCATTCTGCTGGTGTAACATGAATAAATGACATCAGTGTCCTGATTCTAATAAGAGTGTCCATATTTTTATGGCTGTTCTTTCCTGAATAAAGTCAATATGTTTTGCAAATAAAGGCAGACCTAGGTATTAGCCTAGATCAGTCAAAGTCTATTCCCACCTGCTGAATTAAAGTGGGACGATGTTATCCTTAAAATGAAAGGAAAAATTGTGTATTACTCTTCCATTAATCATTTAAACTGACTATCCAACAAAACCTCAGTATGAAAGATCCTCTTAGCTGGTACGTATTATCAGGTAAATCTTTAGGTTCAGGTGTGAAATGGAAAGTAATCTTTAATGAAAATAATTTAAAGAGAAGTGGTTTTCATTTTGATGCATTTTAGTGCAGAAAAGCACTGCTTTGCTTGATGTTATTTCACTGGAAAGAGTACAAGCAGCACCCTACATATCTACCTGCCATAGTGTAAAAATTTAAATAGTGTCAAATTTGAAATAAAATTAAAATTATAAATATAGATTGATTCTACTTCACCATTTACTGGATATCAAAACAAGTAGTATGAATACTTTAGGGTACCTTTGAATCCTGACAGTTTTAATAATGTCATTAAATTTCACAGTCATTACTTAACTGGTTAAAAATCAGCTTTACAAAATTTCAGGTCTCAGTTTCTTCCTGTGCCACACTAGTATAGTCAGCTACTTTTCACATATTGGCAAGCAATAACAAGTTTTAAATTTATTTCCTGCTGCTGAATGAGCATTTGTCACTTTTTGTGTGCCTGGCAAAATCAGACCTTCAAACATTTGTTTCATGAACAAAATGCCATTCCAATGCCATGCATGTCATCCATGGCAAAATGTCTTTTGCTGAGTTGTAACAGCATCAGTCAAGGCTGACTATCTGTCATTAAAGCCCTTTGGATTAAGATCCTGTCTAAAGATGAGTACCTTGATACAGAGAATGCCTGTGATGAATGAGATTTGCAATGGCTTTTACTGGAGGCAGTAATGATCCCTCCAACCTTAAAATCAGCCCCTCGGGGCTGGAGGGGCAATTTCTGGGTTAACAAGAGTCACCATCCAAATCTAGAACTGTCTCCCTAGTCACAGAATGTCAGTCACCATCCACTACAGGTCTAGGTTACTGGGGCTCTCTTGATTGTGTCAAATGTGGGAAAATTATCCTAGTGTGTATTCCTGTGCTCTAGACTCTCTCTTCTAGACCCCTTGGAAACATTCCAGATTATCTATATTGGCACAGCACTCAGCAAAAATAGCAGAGCCTTTCCACCAGGAAGCAGGCATTTCAAGGGAGTAGGTGCTTATATTAACGGTGCATTCACAGTGTCCTGTGAGATCACATTTGCCTCTCTTTTATTACATGTAATTAGACTGAAGAAACAGCAACCCACTTCACTACTTGTGAGAGAAGTTTTGGTGGCGGGAAGTCTAAAATTTATAAAATGTATTTCAGTAACTATGAAAGAGAAAACTTCTCTGCAAAAGCCTTATGTCAGGATTCATTTCTTCTGATACATGAAGAAAAGTGTAATTCAATATTGATATTGTATAACTAAGCACTGACCCACCGTAATATTTATTTGAAGAGAAAATGTTTGGGGCTTTTTTTCAGGAAAGCTTTTACAAGTGAGCTGACCCCCATCCCCTACCAAATGCACATTTTTATCTTGTATACACATGATGACTCTTTATCTGACCAGCTGAGTTGGACTCTATGAAACCTTTGTTGACATCAAAGAAGCTGAATCCTTTAATTGTTAGCAAGCATGCGTATGTCAGAGCTTGTCCCCTGCCTTATCCCAGTATTGATGTTTTGCCTATCCCAGTATTCAGTACTGGTGTTTTGCCTCAGCACAGCTGGTCACTGCTCAGAAGCAAACCAGCAAGCTCCAGGCTTGCATTAATGTCAATGGCTGCTGTGTGTTTAGAGGTTCAGAGTAATTTTAGTGTCATAGCACTGGGGACCTAAGCTGAAAGCAATGTTTTTGCAACAGCTTAATCATATGGGCTTCCTTGAGCTTGGAAGCAATTGTTTTAATGAGCATGGGTTGAGAAATACCTGGTCTTTTTTTTCTGGGTGAAGGCCAAGGGAGATTAAATTCAGTAGCAGAGCTGATAACTCAGCACTACAAACTTGATTATCAGAGTTAGTGAAACCTGCCATGTGTGTCTGCTGCAGCATCTGCTGCACCAATGCATTTAGTTCTTTAGAAAGATGTTTCCTTTTCTCCTGCCTATGGTCTAGAGTAAGCCTCTGTACAGGTAGACATCATATGGTAGCACCAAAGCCAGGCATCCTTCACTCTGCACGTTTGAGTGTCAGGTGAATGCACACACACAAACACAAACACAAAAACATAAACATAAACAAAAATAAAGACAAAAACAAAACAAAAAACCCAAACAAAGGAACAAACAAACCAGCATACCCCTCCCAACCCAGTCAAAAAACCCAATCAAACAAACAAACAAAACCAAATTAAAAAATAAAAACCCTTTCTCTGGCAACTTCAGTACAGTGCTTCCTTTGCAAATTTGACAAATTTTGGCTTGCAAAATCAGGGTGATTTCCATAATGAATTTCAGAGGACAGCTCAAGTCACTCTGTCTTTATGGGTGGGAGTACATATTGCTTTGCTTCTTTGCTCAGTGTTGCTCTGGGATGCTGGTAGAATGGTGAGAACCTGTGCCTTACAGTGACTTTAGCTTCATGGCTGAAATTAACAATGGTGCTCCTAGCAACATGGTTTCTGCTAAAACAATGCTTTGTTTTGCAAAGAACTTTGAGAGCTGTCAGTGGCTCTCTGGAATCACCATGAGAGCAAGCCATTGCAGAAAGATGGCCCCAAACTCTCCTCTGCTTCAACTCAGCCATTTCTTTCTAATCCAGGAAAGCTTGTGATGCACTGTTCACAGCAATAAACGTGAGATTTTGTGAATTGGTGACAACCAGCAAACGCCACTGGAGCAAGGAAGGCAAGAAAAGCTTAAAAATGAAGTCTCCAACTGCCCCTGATCTGCCAGGGTTGCAGCTGTCTGGCAGCCAGAGCCTCTGATGCCCTTGAAGATTTGCGCTGAGACAGAGAGAATCCCAGCTCCCATATCCCTGTCTGAGCACCACTTGCTCAGATTTTTGGATTGTCAAACCAGTAAAAATCAGTATAAAATGGCAGTTGTTCTATTATTTCAATCTGAAACCTAATGCAATCTCACAACATTTCTGTTGTTTTGTGCCACTTTCTCATGAGAGAAATGCATGTCAGTCCAGTTTTAACATGGTTTCTTGTCTTTCTGTATGTCTGGTCCTTATCTCTAACAAATATCAAATTCCATAGTTTTTTTCACTTTTAAAACCCTGACTGTATGCTGATCCTGAACTAAGAATCTCAACTTTATTCACTGCCAAGACTTGGCAAAATCTTTTTCCTTTTTGTTTTAATCTCTGTGGTTCTCTCTGTTTTTAGAACCTTTTAATTTTTCTGCTTTTAATCAGATTTGTGCAATCAAAATTATGTTCTGCCTGCTGGCCTGGATTTCTTTCTTAGGTCTGGTCTTCCACAGAACTGACAAAAGATAAAAAGCTTAAATGATGTGTTGTTCATGGAAATTAAAGAAAATATAATCAGGTTTTCCTGCATACAAAAAGCAGTCTTCTGCTTTCCTCCCCCATGCCCCTCTGAATGTCCTTTTAAAGGCCATTCCTTTTCTTTTAATCTAAAATAAGTTTCCACAACCAGTTCAGCATCTTTTTCTTTTTTTTTGTAGCTGATTGCATTAACCCAGTTTCACAATCCCAGCTGCTGAACAGATCCTTTAGTACACAGAAACATAAAAGCCACATGTGTTTCAAACAGGTAGACACTTTGGAGAAGATGTAACATCAGGGGCAATTTAAGGAGGCTCCACCCCTCCTAATTAATTCAGCTATAAACCATTAATGATTTTGTAAATTTGGAACAAACTCTCTAACTTTTCATACCATTATTTCAGTGGCAAATTCGACAGAGTTTGGATTTCAGTGGGAGATTTGATTGAGGCTGAACTGCAAGATTTGGGATGAAAGTAGACTTCTGTAAGTTAAGAATAATAATTGTGGACTACTTTCATGGTGATCTGGCTGGGGAAAAGAACCTAGTGGATGGACTGTTACAGTGAATTGTATGTCTTTTCACAAACCCTCATTGGGTAGCATTATATACAGGAAGTTGAAAGAGGTACAAAGAGTAGATATAGTTGGATCTCTTGCATCTGGTAGGCAATTGAAACTATTGCAATATAGCACACCTAAAACTACCAAAGTCATACTTACCTCAAGTTAACCAAATACATGGATAAGATGTAAAACAGTGCAGTCCTAGAGACTGATGTACTGTCATTATGTCAATACTATTGCTCTAATCCATGCTGACAGGGCTTTACCTCTCTCCTGTGGATGAGCAGGGTGTCTCTTTTTTGCCCTTTGAAACAAAGATGGTCTCTTCGGGATGAGGAAGGAGTCTTTGCCACTTAGCAGAAAACCTTCTAGGAATGAAGTTTGGTTAGCAGTGTTTCCCCGTTGCCTTTGAAAACCAGCGGTAACTAGCTCTGCATATTTTGAAATGGATAAGAGAGGGAGAACTCCATGGCCAGGGAGCAGAGAGGAGAGGATTAACATTGGAAGTCTGAGAATACTGTTCTGTTTGGGAAGTCAGTTAATAAATCCCTGGTCAGAGTGTGAGTTCCCTTGAGACACTGGTCCAGATTCTGATCCTGGAAACAGCTGGTATGGTGCTATGGGTATGACCTGGGGTCTTGGCTTTCCCACGTTCTGCCCACAGATTCAGCTTCAGCTTTACACCTCCTACAGTGCAGGCTCACCTGTATGGGTGCTTGCTTGGCAAGCCCCTTGTGCTCATCCCAGAGAGGGAAATCATAGTGCAGGCCACACAGAAGCATGGTGCAGCCCTTAGCTGTGGGTTTGGGTTCTGCAATCTGTGCTGGGTGAAATCCACCATGTTCATGTGAGACAAAAGAAAATTGTTTCTTACTCCAGCTTATCTGGCTGAAAAGTTCCTTCTTATTCTTCTCAGGAACAATCTTACTAGACTTTGCCTTAAGAGACAGACAGGTGATGAGTTAAAGATATCTGTATCTGGGACACTTTGTGCTTCTCATCCTAAGAAGTCAGCATACTTTAAAATCAGGCTGTCTCAGCAAGACATTAGAAAGCCTGGTAAAAAAAGCATTTGTGTTTCAAGTTTCTCATCTATTATCACTGCTGAGGTCAAGTTCTACCTTTGTGTCATTGTACCCTCAAGAAATATATATGGTGGAATTTCTCCTCACACTCACAAAGGCATTTTGATGGTGTGTGGTTTTGGTGCTGACCTTGTTAGCAATAAATTGCCTCGTGAAGCATAAGTAATACATATCTTAAAGAGAGATCTGAAACACTTTAACAGCAAGTGATAATTCTTATATTAGTTGGCAGCTTTTGAGAAAAATTATGTGTGCTTTGTACTTCCAGCTCCTTCATTAATTTTGGGTACAGTGGGAGGATGTTTGTTCTTGTAACTGAGGCACAGTATTGTTTGGAGTTTTGGATTAAAAAAACATTCTCTCTGACATTGAGCAGCCATTTACCATTTCTGTTCCTTGCTTCCATTCCATAAATGGATTGCAGACTGTATTCTCAACAGGATATTACTCTTTTTCAGAAAAGCTGATTTTTTTAAAAAGCACCAATATTTATACCCCTCATTTATGATCAAATGTTCAACAGAAAGAATTTTGAAATGCCAGTCTTATCAGTACTTTGTAATGAGAGAAAAAGAGGCAAAGGATCTAACTTAAACGCTTGATATTTTCTAGCTGAAAATGCAGCTATCTTTAGCACTGCATTTCACAAAGGCTTTTGAAAACTTTACTTTTAGCTCAATTAAGAATAATAGTTTTTTAAACATCGTGACCTATATAGATCAAAATTCTTATCCTCTAATCCATTCTTAATACAGTGCTTTTCCCACTCAGCCTGTCTTGATACTCTTGACTAGTAGCTCTGCTCCCTAAAATAGTCCCTGTCTTTCACCATAGTCCAGATTCTGATAAATTGACATGATCATTTTCACATATCTTCCAATAATCCCATTTCCTTCAACTTTCACCTCACTTTAGGAGTCAGATCATTTAACATGACTGAAAATGTTTGGAAATACAGTATTGCTATACATATGGAGGATATCAGTAGGAGGATAATACTATAATAAAACTAAAAATATTACACTCTTTGAAGAGAATTTGGGTTTCAACCTGACTGATTTTCTGTTAAGCTGGCAACTATAGTTTTATACTGGTTTTAAAGTTGCTTTTATTTGTGTTTTAGCCTTCAATGTAATTTGCCAACACTTCCAAATTTCTCTTTGTATGTTTACAAAACATACAGTCATTATGTCAGGTCATCTTTAATGCTTCCCTTTAAACTCCAGAAAATATGAGATAAAAATTAAAAACACATTTCTGAAAAAAAAAAATCAAAACAGAGTGACTATTTTGAGAGGAATATTTCTAGAAATGCAACATCTGTAAAGAATGCAAAGGAAGAGGAAGCAACACAAGCCACATATGGTTTATGTTTGGAATTTGAAGAAAAGATGGTATTGTGTGATACATAGTGCCCATTACTTCCCATTTTTTTATTAAAGTATTATTACATAAAACCTGCTAGGAGTTTTCATCTAAGAGTCTCTGCAGGGTAGACAGACATTCTGTATACCTTCTTTGGGTGATGCGGTACAGATGAATGTCTACATGAAGGTGGAGAAGAGGTGATAGTGATAGCTCTTTTCTCTTACATCCTGTCCATTTAGCTGAAAAGAACTTTGAAAGATAGGAGAAGCTATGACTTTCAAAACCTGATTTGGATAGTAGAAGCTTTTCTTTCTCAGAAGTTTCTACTGAAGTGGAAAAGAAGGCAGAATTTGTCCACCTAGACCATCCATATCGGAATGTGTTTTCAGAACTTTGTGCCTCACTTTGTTTTTAGAAACTGTTTTCCAAAGGTGGCTACTGAAATATCATCTCTGAAGTTTATCCATGTGTCTGTTCTCCAGATAAACAACAACATGGCATATACACACACGTGCACATATTTGTTTTAGGAAGACATCTGTGGTCTTCCTGTTTCTGTGATGACAGGTGTAATAATTTCTTGAAAGGGTCCTATTTGTTTGTGTTTCTGAAATTCCCAGTGAAGGCTATGTGCATGTCACAGTGATTTTTGATCAGGCAAAAATCCTTTCTTTTTCTTATTAATGATATTCTTTTCAACTCATTGGATGGCCACACTCACACTATGTGCATGAAAACACTTCTATCAGTTCATATTCAGGGGTGTTGAATATCTGAAACATTTAAACTGCCTAAAAACTAAGCCATGACTGAAAAATGGACAAGCAGCTTCTTTGGATGATGGACTTTGATGGACTTGAGATCCACCTGAAGACAATCATTGCAAAATCTCTTGAAATATCAGGGTGGGCTTGCAACTGAGAGCTTATGTGATAGCTTGCAATCTGGCCAACTGCAGTTTTTATGTTGGTGTGTGGTCAGGATGTGCTTTTAAATTATATGTGCCACTAATTGACTGCAGTTGGAGGCTCTTTGTGCAGTGCGTTTAGAAGTCAATTCACTTTTTTTTCTTAATGCCTAAATATAACCTGGAATAGTTGAGGCACCTGGGTTTTCACAAACTCTTGCCAATTGTTTAGAATCATAAAATGAACTCAGATCATCTATATATACTGCTACCAATGAAGATGGCAGCATCTTATACAGCTCTTTTATACAGCATTACTCCTACCAATTACTCTTATGGTCTCATTGTTGAATGCAGAATATGTGTGACAATTTAAATGATGCATTCCTGACAAAATTGTGCTAATCTGCAATCGGCTTCGGTGGGAAACTGACTGAATTTCCACTGCCTAATGTTACTTAGTCAGAACCATATTTCAAACCTATCTTATTGCACTGTTGATGGGTGCTGAGTTATGTAACTCTCCACTTGTAAAAGTCTTGCACAGCTTAGACATGGGAAATTCGTATCCTCTCTAGTGTAGGCTTAGAAGAGCAGCTTCACAGTTGGAGCGAAGCTTAAGGAAAAGTCAGACTTTTCTGCTAAGGCCTTTTAATAATAATAGATTATAATAATATAATTATATCCATTTGCACAGCAATAGCAAGATGGCACTCACTTGCCAGTGAGGTAGCCTCCACGGAGTGCTATATTCGCAGTTCTATATGAAGGGAGGGGTCTTAAAAGTATTAACACTAATTTAAGCTACTCTTTGGAACAAACTGAGATCTGTTACTAAGGGTATTGGGAGAGAGAAACTTGTTAGACCCCGAATCTATCTGTGGTCTATGCACTGAAACAAACCTTATTCAAAAATATCCTGAAGTACAGTGTGGGATACACACTCAGAGAAGTACAACTGGAAACTCCCCAGGATGTTTGCTGATTCTCAGTCTGGGAGCCAGCTGGCAGCTATAAAATTCCAGTGGAAATGAATAATAAATAAATAGAAACAAAGTAAAAATAAACAGAGATAAAGAGGATAGTGAGTCCATCTTTCCCTCAGTCTAATTGCTTTGGCTGTTCTTAGTACTGTGTAGTGAGAAACATCTTTCAAACAATGTGACCCAATGAGCTTGCACTCCAAGGAGGAATGTGAGGAAGAGGTGGGGAAGACAAATACCACTAGGGGCATGCAGCTCAGCTGACTTCCTAGTTGTGCGGGCAGATAACTTCGGTGGCAAATCTTGGAAATGAGATGGGAAAGACCACCTCCTTTGTCCCAGTAAGGCTGTAAAAGACTTAGAGGCTGGGCTGAGGTAGACAGGGAAGTGTGAGAAGGTAATGGAGAAGCAGGCAGTGCTGACCATGATGCCCTTCACCAGGGATTGGCAGAAGCCTGTCTTGTCTGAATGTGACACTGAAGCTTAAGCAATCTCTTTTCCTGTTCTTGCCCTTCCCCTCTCTTGAGGATGTAGGGATAAGATGGAGGACTGATGGGTAGAGCGTTGCTACTGTGCAGAAATTGTTTTTCCTTCCTCTTCCCCTTATAAGCAAAACTCTGCTGAAGGAGTAGCAGACATAGCACATCTTCTTAGCCAAAAGGAGACGTATAAACGAAGATCTCTCTTAAAGATCTCAGGCATCTGGGCATAAGTGCGAGCCTTGTGAGCACTCGGTCTGCACTCCAGCATACCTTCTGGCAGTGTCACTCAAACCTGGTCTTGAAAGCTCTCCACTGGCTGGTGAATTAAACCACACTGTTAAAAATTCTGTGTGATGAAACTGAATTACCATGGTTGAACCTGGGGTCATCCAGAGGGGGACTCAGCAGTGCCATCTATACAGGTTTGGGAACCAATACACCATGAAAGTTGCTTTCATATGATCCTGACATTTTGATAAAGCCGAGGACTTGCTTCCCATTGTAACACCATTTCTACTAGAAGAGTATTTGGATGCCTTTGCTCATTATCAAGAACAACAGACGGACATTCATTCTAAGAGAATTAAGAGGTAACTGAGAAAGAAAGGAAATTACTTCTACACCATATCAAATATTTGAAAGATGTCACTCTCCTTAAGGAATACAACCTTGCCATGTGTGAACAAAAACCTTCCCAATCAAAGAAGACGTAATGATAATCTGAACTACTCAGTGTTCTCAATTAAGTTAAAATTAGTGAGCATCAATTTATTTGATGTCTTTCTGCATTGCAATTTGCTCATAAATGAATAATTACTAAAGGAACAGTCACAATCATCACCTTTTACAAAAGATTACTGTTCTTTCTTCACAAGTCTCTGCGACTATGAGTTTAATGATATTTTGAATGGGTACCATAATATCACAAAATCATGAACATATTCCCAAATTATACTTAAAATTCTTCCTAGACAATGAGACACTTGAATCAATTACACATTTGTGGTTAATGCATCTGTAATTCTACACTAGAGAAGAAATAATATCAAAAGAAGACTAGAGCAAAGTATTCTGGTAAGAAACATTCAGTTTCTACCCTGTTCTTTCTGCTGTCGTTTCCCAGAAGGGAAGTGTTGAAGACCAGGTTGGATGGGGCTCTGAGCTACCTGGTCTAGTGGAAAGTTTCTCTGCCCATGGCAAGGAGATTGGAACAAGGTGATCTTTAAGGTGTCTTCTAACACAAAACATTCCATGTTTCTATTTTTCTGTAATTTATGATTTATGCTCTATGTCTCTTGGATGAAATTCTTATCTGTAAGTAAATTGGCACTAACTGTGTGGTGGCTGCCTCTGGCTTCCTCCTGCTATAGAAACCTCTTTTCCTATGAGTTATTAGCTGCAGTTCTGAATGCTCATACTGTGTTTTCTGGGCCTGCCTAAGTTGTTGCTGAGAGTGCTACAGGAAGGAATTGGGAGATACAGTGGCAGATGTCATTGGTTCAAAGCTCCAAAATCAGGAAAAAACTGCTCTTTAGAAACTTTCCCTCTGTCCTCAAGTCACTTAACCAGTTTTCCTAACATTAGCAAGTGTGATTTGACTTAAGGGTTTATTTTAGATTCTACATACTGATAGTGACTCTCACCCTTTACACTATCAGGACAGATTAAAATGTGCAAGATAACCGGGTGGGTAAAATGAAAAATTACTTGACTGTTGATCTCAGCCTCATTCTGACACTAATGCAATATTTCTTCCTTTCTTCCCTTTTTCCCTTCCCCATCTCAACATACCAGGGACACAGAGAAGCCACAGAGGTCAAATGTTTCTATTCCAGTTAGGAGCTGCACGTGCAGTCTCCAGAAAGGCTCTAAATCACGCAAATATCTAACAAATCCTTTGACATGCCAGCAGTTAGTTCAAAGGCAAAACCATTCAGCTCTGAGTAGGTATCCATTAAAGAGTTTGATATTGTAGATGAGGACAACGTGAAAGGAAAGTGTATCTAACACGCATCCCCTTTCTTGGTTTATGCTTCGTGATGAAAAGTGAAGTGCAAGCAACAGAAGGATGTGTGCTAAAACCTAAATTATGTTGTCAGGGGTGCTTTCAATGCGGACAGAAAGAAGCCTGCAGCCTCTTGCCTAGAATGTGTTCCTGGCTCCACAACTCAGCTGCAGCTCCAGAGGAACCTTCGTGAGAAGATGAGTGGTGAAAATGTGAAGGAGCACTGTCAACAAGGAGAGTAAGCCCAGTGCGTTCTGTTCTGGTCAGTCTGACTCTTTTCTGCTTCCAACTACTGAGTGTGACTTTCCATCCTGTCCAGGGCTCTCTCCACACAGAGATTTTCTGACTGATGGTCCTTTCAATCAGTTCTTTACAACTACTTCTACATGCACCAAGAGAAAGTGCAAACAGTTGGTGCATTCTCATCCTGTATGACATGTTCCCTAAGTGGATTTGCCATAGAATCCCTCTGACACGGAATAACATCCATTCACAGCTAATCCATAATGAAGTAGTTGGTTCCTATAATGCTGATTAGAAGGCAACAGGAACAGCAGTGTTTGAAAAACCAACAGTGTTTGAAGAAGTTACTTGATGGATTCTTTCCTCTTCCTGTGAGAGGTGGATGGAAAAGGTAGTAGTCTTGAGGGGGAGCTGGACTCAAGCTCAGTTTGTAAAGTTCAGATCAATTATGTGGCAGTGGACTGCAGCTACTTACAACTGCAGTCAGAAGGACAATTTCAGCCCTTACAAGCCTAACTTTGTTTTTCTTTAGGCAGCATTGATTGTACAGCACCTGTAACATCAGTGCAAGCTAGCAGCATAAATAACCACTAACAGTCTATGGCTGACTTGCTCTGCCTTTGCTGAAGTTCATGCCAGTGTTCCTAGATCTCTTAACCAGATTAAAGTGAGTCTATCTAGTGTTTCTCTCCCTGCTGTAGTCATACCTTTGATTGCAAAGCAGCCTTAAAAACATGTCTCTAGGGACTGCAGGGCCAGCGAGGAGAGCACACGTTTTGTTTTTGACTTTGCCATGGTTTTATGTGGTGCCTTGGGACACATCCTCTGTCTCAATGTTTTTACTTCTGTGATTAGGAGAATACTGTAATCACTTTCCTGAATCTCTGGAATGCCAAAAGGTAAGTGCTGGTGAGACACTCAGAAAAAGGTTTGAGGGTGCATAAAAATAAAACACAAGTTATGTGCCAGTACAGCAGTATGGAAATGAGAGTTCTCAACAAAATTTCCTATAAGAATAAGCACCGAAGCAACAAGGACACAGTCAGAGTCAGTCCAAGTACTATTGAGGGAAGTTGATATAGCTGAATAAATTGACACCTGTTATGATTGTGCATTCAGAATCATATTTCTAGGATCATGTTGTATCATGCTGTATCAAGGCACCTTGAACAATATCTATGTGCCAATGTTCTCTATGGTTCCTATTCTTCCTCAGCTGTATTTGTCCACCCATTCAATAAAATGTGCTACTTTTTGTCTGTAAACCATTCCTTGCTGGGACATAGCATATTGTTTTAGCAAAAACCAGAAGGGACTCCACTGTTAGAGTACTTGGGAGAATCAAGGATGAGAGTGCTCATGAGCAAGAATATTACACAGAATCCTTTCCCAACACAAACTGTGGGTGGTGAGGATGTGTTTTATTGAAATTAGTAATGTCCATGGTTATCACACACACACACACACACACACACACATATAAACACACACGCACAAGGCAACTTAAAGCTGCCTAAAGAGTCAAAAGCTGGAGGATATTTTTCAGTGATAACAGGTAGCCTAAGAAAATACTTGCATAAAATTCTATTTTTACATTTTTCACTAAACTAACGGAACAACTACAATGGAATTTTATTCACATTACTGATTAAACCACAATGATTGAGTTAGCCAGTGTTAATTACCACAACTGTCTTGACTTTGTGTGCTATAGTGAGCAACTGCAGGTAACCACCTGCTGTAAGAAGGCGGCTTTTTAATAACGCTCTACCACTCTGCACTCAATAGCATTATGGATCTTTCTTTAAGAAAATATTTAAAAATGGGAATATCCCACTTGCTCTGACCTGGACTGCTGGATGTACCACTTAAAGCATGCGTCACTTGAAACATAATGCAGCAGACTGCTGAGAGAGCAGCAATCCTTCAGTGGGATGGATTCTTCCAGGGCAAAGTGGGGCAGAATCTAAATGGCTGCACACTCTTTTGAGGACAAGCCTGTCCTTTCAGGGTGAGAAGTGCCACCCATTGCAGAGGCCAGCTTAAACAAAACAGAAGTTGGCAAGTCAAAGATGACAAAAGCAAGCACAAGAGGTTGTATACCAATTTCAGTTTACAGAATAAAAGAACCACAGACTGTTCTAAAGGATCAACAAGGATCACCTTAGGCACTTAGATTACCTCAAGTGCTATGATTATTTGACACCAAAAGTAGGTACTTTTATGGAAGTAGTAACAAACTTTACATTTTTTTCCATTGAAAGAGTATGGTAAAGCATAACATCAAAGATTATAAAATATGATAATGAAATTATATGCCTATGTATATTTCTGTGATGTCTTATGGCACTTCTCTGATTTCTTAACTGCCTGTCCCCTTAATACTTAGTCTAAGTTATCACTCCCACTTACCTATTAATTTTATATTGCTGACACTCTGACACCAGTTCCACCGGAAGAAAGCAAGACAGGTGTCAGACTTGGACACTGTGCCAGTCTGTCTATGGATGCAGATTAATAAAAATATATATTGTTTGACACAATGATGTATGCTTTTTCATTTATGTAAAATAAAGCTCTGAGGATGGTAAAAGCCTCTGGGTTTAGAGCCTTCTGAAGGGCCATTTCTTCTAACAGCTGTGGAGCAGAGCAAGCACCCTTTTAAAGACGAAGTGTGAGTGTTTTCCAGAGAATTTTCAAGAAGAATGTTAGATCTTAGTACACAACTGCACTTGTGAGGTACAGTATATAAATACTTAAATGTTTCTGTTGACTCCCCTCAAAAGAAATAATTACATGTCAGTGATGTCATAGTCAAATCTCTTTTAATTGGACATCATTACTGTGCTGAATGTTTCCATGTTGTTACCTATGTGCCTATGAAATCACGTAATTCTTGACAGAGTGAACAAACAGAAAGGTTTGTATTTATTTGGCTCCACAGAGATATTTTCTCCTTCCCCACTAAAACTTGTGGCTCCTTTTCACTCTTCTACCCATCTGGATTTTTTTTGCACTCATATTGGTATCTTTGAATATTGTTATGTGGAATGCTGAACCAAAGTTAATTCAATTAGTTCATTTTCAAAAATGCTCAAAACTCATTTTGTGAGATCATTTACTTAGGGGCTGGTTGCCAAAATTAAAGAAATAAAATCTTTCTACAATTTCTGGCATGTAAATATAATTTCTTTATTTGTAGTATACTGAGACAAACCAAAATAAGGCAGCTCAAAATGTCATCAGAGTAACCTTATATACTGCGAGTGAAAGTGCAAAATTTACATCCTGTTTGTCCCTTTGTTCTCATATGATGTGTTTGGATCCAAAAACCCTCTGCTCTATTTCTCCATTTCTCTATTTCTATTTCTCTCTATTTCTCTGCTCTCTTTCTGCTTATTATAGAAAAATGTCAAAGGTTCCTCCACAGATGCAGGTATAGAAATGATCTATGGTTCTTAAATTTCTGAAGTGCTTTAGAAGGCAAAACTATCCAAACCTGCCATAGAGCAGCTCCATGGAATCTGTTCAATGTAGACATCCATCAGTTTAGCAGTATGCACACAAACCAGAATGAAATTTTAATGTTTTGTGCCCTGAAAGTCTGCCTTTTGGGGAATGTAACCAGCAATAGTCCCATTCAGATAACAATCTTATCCTCTTTCCAGGGTATTTTCCTTGTACTTGCCAGGTACCTTCTTTGCTTTTGTAGTTACATACTTGTCACTATTTATCCTGTTCTTGTTCAGGCCATATGTTCCTTAATGATTTTTTTAAATGTAATTCTGAAACTCTGGACATACTCATGTATAATCTCACATCCTGCAGTCTGACATTCTATACCACCTTCATGAACTTTCCTGAAACTTATGTTATATTATACTAGACTCAATATTGGTGGAATAAATATGACAGGCTTTCTTGTTCCATAGTTAGTGCTGAATATGAACAATATTAATTGAATACAACTTACCTTTCATTTTTTACTTCTTTCTTTTTGTCCCATGGTATGTATTTCTGCAAGCTGGAGCACATGTATGTCTGTATCTGTTTGTGTGTGTGTGTGCTCTTGACAGAGCACAAAGATTCAATGAATTTAATTTAATTTCACTTTGTGAGGTTAGAATCTCTGAGACTCTCAAAATTATTTTTTCAAAAGCCAAAAGCTAACTGGTTTTGAAATATCACTGGAGACATCAATGATATATCTTTCTGTGAGAAGAAAGAAAGGAAAATATAAATAGGTTGATGGAATTCCCTCAAACTGCACTTTTCTAAAATACTGGATTGTAGAGCAAAGATGTCACAGCAAGTCTCTCAGTCCTTTAGCAATTGAATACTTCAGAAGAAGTATGTATGCATCTTAAACAAACATGATTTGGTTTTCTCTTCCTTTTCTTCTTGTCTCGCAAAACTCCTTATTAAGTTCCTAGAAAAAGCCCTCCTTATAAAGACTCGCTGGAAAACAGGTAGTTATTCTTAGAGCTGTCAGCGACTGCAGGTCTGAAATAAGACTTGAGAAATTCAAAGGAAATAGCAATGGAAACTGCTGGAAACCTAGAAACAACTTAATCTAAAGTTATCTTGTTTCTTTAAAACTTGCTTGGGCAAAGTCAAAAGCGTCTGTTTTTTTCTCCAGGAGAGCGCAGTATTTCCAACTGTGATTCATGATTTATTTCTCACTGTACACAGGTTTATTTATTTCCCTTTTCTTCAAGAATACATCCCCCATGTTTCTTCCTCCCTAATGTTCACCAGATGTGAAAAGCAGCCTGAGAGACTCTGCAGCATTCCTCACCTTCTCACTTGCTAAAGCCACCGACCAGATTCTCAAAAGGCAAAGCAGTCCTTGTTGTCAAGACTACCCATGATAAGATGTTGCTTTACTTTCTCCTCTAGGATTTCGGGGGGTAATGTGTTAATTTCAAGAAGGATTTTTGACCTGTATTTATCAACAAACTTACAGGGAGTGAAGATGAGCTGTCACACATGTGTTGGGTTTAATTTATGTGAGGGAAGGGACAACTAGAAGTCACAGTGTTCAGGCTGGTCCCTGACCACTGTGCCTGCTTTCTCAGTCTCCACCTCTCCCAGATATTGAGAAGGTGCTTAAATGTGTCATAAATATCATCTGAGTCAGGTGACAGCAGAGTGTTTCACAGAGAAGGAATTTTTCATAAAGCTATGGTTTGGTTGGATGGGTCATTCCCAAATCTGGTTAGAACTTTCGACACTCTTATTTTTGGTCATGGCTGTCCTGGTACCTTTGAGATGCAGTGCAATGTGTTCTTACAATTAGTTATGAGAGCTCACTGTGGCTTTTGCCTAGAAGCAGAACTTCACAGACCCAGTGGGCTTCTTATGGTCTTTAAAGCAATGAAAAAAGGTATTCCCCTCATTTCTTTGGAAAGACATACCTATCCTTGAGGTCAACCTTGGCTTAGGTTTTGGCAAGCTGCAGTTCCAAGGACAAGTGTGGGAAGGCCAGTTCCTGCTTTTTGGAATTCTACTGGCAACCCTGGGGGTAATCGGCCTTATCTTCTTCCTTCTCCAGTCTTGTCTAATCAGCAAACATTTCTCTTTTGTTTTTCCTTTAATCATTCTTCATTCTTCTGAAGAGAACTCTAATAAATTCCACTCTTCATTTTTATTTCAAGTTGTCAAAGTTTTTCTTTTCATTAATGCTTGAGCTGAAAATTTACAATTTGTGAAGAAAATCCTCCAGCTTAGTTTTTCATTAAACAAACACTTCTGTCAATATTCAACAAATGGACATCACTTCTGTAGGTGCTTAAATAGAAGGGAAAAAAATCTGGTTTGCTTTATCTCCTCTCTCACACACTTCTAGATTTCAGTGCTTTTAATTGTTTATTTAAGACAGATTTTTTTTTTTTCTGAAACTGAAACTGGGTTTATTTCCTACTGATCTTGGAGGAAAGAAGGAAGGATTGCTTACATGTTCATTTGCTTCTTTCAATTCACAAATCAGGTTTCACTTCAGAGATACAAGTTCATTGCAGTCAAAAAAGTGTGTGTCTCTACTCTTGCTGTTTAAGAATTGAGAAAATAATGGGAAGCCTTCTTCCACAATAAAAAATGAAAAACAATCCATGCCCTTAAACTTCTGTCCAATGTCCAGCAGTTAATGCAATCCAAAAGCTACAATTATTCATAGAATTTTAACAGAGGTACATTGTTCTCACATAGTTTTTCTATTTCTATTTATCTTTCTTTATGCAAACCCGGGTTTTCTGTTGTGCTCTTGCCAGCCAAGTGGTGCAATGTGCCTGGAAAAGAAATAGGCATCACATGGGGAGCTTTTATCCTAATCCCACTACCTGTACGTGGCCCCAGTGAAGGAGCAAGTTGTGGTAGCACAGCCAGAGTCAGCAAACTCCACTTACCACACAGAGGCAGTTGCCAGTTGTGTGCTGCAACGTGCCAGGGAGTGGAAAATGGCACACAGAGGCAAGAATTTTTCAGCTGAAGCACATTGCAGTAAAACTGTTTTTGACAAAGCATGATCTTTGCAGGGAGAGAAATGGATTTTAGCATTGGATCACAGAATATTTTACATTGGAAAAAATGTTAAGATCACTGTGTGAGGTGGTCCTCTCAAAAAATGAGGAAGTTTTTGCATTTTCCTACTCTTTTTCTGTTTTTAATTGGTATTCTGAGTTGATTGGGTGAAAATTAGATATTTTAATCTTTCCCACATAGAGAATGAATTAAAGATAAGCCTTTTCCCTCTCAGAAGAGCTATATAAGGATTCCTCATTGATTTAGTTTCCAAATTTCCTGGGGGTCCCTAGCAACCTACGGAAGTAATCATAGAGCTAGAGCCTGCAACCCCAGCTTTCTTTCTTGCAGTGCACTTGGATCCAGTAATACCTGAAGTCCTGCCAACCTCTTTTTGGACACAGCCTATCAGGTGGGCTGCAAAAGCCTAGGAACATTGAAAAAGGTGCTGCTACAAAACTGACAACTTGATTTCTAGCATCAGGCAGTGAACAAATAGCTACAATGGAAATAACTACAAAAGAAATAGCTGAAATATTTCCATACAGATTCTTGTATTTTCCCATGTACCTTTGGTAATGGCAGTGCTATCTTTTCCTAATGGGTGAAATGCAATACTCTTCTAAAAGCTTTGTTCTGACTTGAGACCATAGACTTTCTTTGTGTCTCTGGAACAGCTGTTTCAAAGTGTTTTAAACCACTGGGCTGCTGCCAGACCTCAGTGTTTTTCTGGTTTCCAACACAGTTCTTACAAATTTTAAATTGAAAACTTTTTAATATATTTCTGCAAACAGCTCACCATGACCTTAGACCAATGTTTTAGTGGAAATGTTGAACAGGAAAGGATTGTACTCTGTGAATCTCTGCACTGAAATGCCTTTTGGACATAAAATAAATAACAGAGAAACAAATTATTTGCAGACACTAATCCTTTGCAGGAGACAGACTGGATCACAGCTTGTTCTATGTGTAACTGATAGTGGCAGCTGATTCAGTTGATAGAATTAGCATGAAAATTACTGACTTATGTGATTGCAAAGTTATTAGTGATCAATACTCCGTGTGTTACGCAAGTTGCTCTAAAATCTGTTCCTAGGATATCTAGGACAACTATAAAATTTGAATGCGATAATGTTTTTTAAGGAATACATTTTAAATGACTTCCTCTAAGAAATGCAAGTATCTAGCACCTAGGTGACCATTATATTGCAGGATGGCAGTTTCTAGAAAATCTCTGCACTATTTCACACTTTTTAGGAACATACAAGAGTTCAGGATTGGTGGCTGTTCTCCTCCTGCAGGTAGTTAAAATCAAAAGCTGAAAATACAGTTTTTCTTTGCAGATTCCTGAATTCATTAGCAAAGAATGAAATACGAGGAGGTGCAGCCTTTCAACTCTTACTGTTAACAAGTTCTGTGTTCTCAAGTTGTTTAAAGTGAATCCTACTGGCATAAGCCCTGAAGGGCTGAAAGAAAGGTGCCTACCTTAGGTGCTGGAGCAGTCCGAGGTGTATTTAGATGGCAATGTTCAAAAGCTGTCTGTAAAAGCAAGCAATGCTAATTGTACAGTGAGGCTTGCCAAGATTGTAAGAAAACTCCCAATTCATGTTACAGCAAATACCATCAAGACAATGAACCAGTGACTGGATCACAAGCACAAACAGGATATTATTTTGTTATATTACTAATGCCATTTGCTGGAACTAAAATGACCTGTCCATTTGCTGTTCCTTGCTCTACTGTAGGATACCTATGCTGATCATGGGAGCCAAACTTCCACCATAAAAACAGAGAATGTTCACCACTGGTATGCTTGTGTGTAATCCCTGCCATAATTTCACTGTTTCAGTTTCTGCATATATGCTTTCTTCTCCCCTTGTGTTGTTGCCAGCAGCTCAGTGGAATACATGTAACTTATAAATACATGTACTGCTCCATGCAGCTCTGTGTGAAGTGCAAGTATGACATGGAACAACTTTTCTGATTAAAAGAACAGAGGTTGAAAAGAGTTTAGAGAGGTAAACAAAAAAAACTTGAAACAATCTCTATTGGTGATTGCTTTCCCAAAAGGCTTAAGTTCAGCTTTATCATCATTGCCAGGGATTGCAGCCTAGTGTAGAAAAAAATCCTGAATTCTTTGCCCAGTGATGTATGAGCAAGTTACCTGATTAATTTAGCTGGAGATTCTTTCTCTGGAAAACTACCTTAACAAAATGTGGGCAATGCTGAGAATCCTTTGGTCACTACAATGAAGTAGAGTCAAATAATGTATCATTCCTCCACTATTTACCTATATCCCTATGATAAATTCATGCAAATAGAAGCAGTAAAATAAATTTAAAAATTTAATAAGTACAAATAAAAAAAAAAAAAGAGGGAGAAAACCAAGCAGATATGCAACAACAAAAAATCCATGGTGTTCTGGTTCTGGTCAGAACCAGAGTAATTTTTTGCAGTAGATGGGACAGGGAGTGGCTAGGACATGGAGTTTATTCTGTACCACTTCATGTCATGGCTGGGCGGCCAGGGGGCAGAAAGGGACTTCCTTTCTGAATAAAAGCTGTTCCTCCCTGTCAAGAAGGAGCTGTCAAGAAGGTGGAAGGAGCTGTCTTGTACTGTCTATTATTGGTTTATTTTTTTCATATGAATCTTTTTTTAATACTCTCTGTTATTAATATTTTTGCTGTTACTGTTCACTGTTGTTTTCAGTAAATTGTTCTTATCGGAATCCTTTGCCTTTTTTGCCTCCAATTCTCAGCTCCATCCCACTACAGTAGGAAGACAGATGGGAGTGATGAGCAAGAGAGTGGTGTGTGGTTTTGAACAATCTTAGTGGGGGCACTGGATTGGGGAGTATCATTCCTAGACCACAACACATGGTAACCCTGACACTTGTATTATATTATCTTCGGGTGTTATATATTTATCGTACTAGTTTATTGATGTCTTCTCTACGTCACATTTGAATCTGTGATGTATGTTTGTCTCTGGTTTATCTGTGTATCATCTGTGGTGCTTCATGTAGAATCATGTTGTTCAGCATGGTGCATCATTATTAGTAATTAATTAATGCTTTACTTCACTTACAGATTAAATTAACTGTTTTGCCTTGGGGTTTCTACTTTTGGTAGTCTGTATTCTGTGCAGTCCTGCTAATGATTTTAAGTAAAATGAGCCAAAAAAACTTCATTGTGTCCTTTCAGGTAAACATAATTTGAAAGAAAAAAACTGCTAATTTTTATCATCTCTGATTATTATTACCTACCATCAGCTCATCAGCCCAGCTCACATTTACTGTACCCCTTCTGTTCCCATAAAGCTATTCTCTAGAGAGGTAGTGGAATTCCAAGAGATGGAAAAGGGTGGAAAAAATAAAACCAGGCAAAATTATGTTTCATGTCTTTACTAAGTTATCAGATAATGCTGTATTTGACTTTTTTTCCCTGTAGCACCATAAACATTACCAAATGGATTGACTTCTAAGCCCTTACTTTTTTTCTTCCATTTATGTGCCTTTCTTTTCAGTTTGGAGAATCAGGTACACAATGCCATTTTGACATGCAACAAATAAAAATGCCTGTCATTTGACTTTTTTTATCTGACAAATATTTCCCTTCTTTTACAGTGTAAAAGGATGATTTTCAATGAGAATCTATTTTTTTGCCTAATGTTTTTTGTGGTCATTGTTGTAGTATCTCATATAATGTTTTCTCTCAGTGTTTCCCCTTGAAACTCCTTACTTGAAAACTACAATAGCTCAGACAAACATTGAACTCAATCCTGGTTTTGATACAATCAAGAGAAAACATAGAATATCTATTCACAATGCTCAAGCAGCGATTGCACTGATTGTTTACCACTGACTTTACTCAGAGGAAGACCTTGCCAAGGATCTCCAGCACATTACTTTGCAGCTGTTTCTCAGGAGGCCTAGAATTTCTGTTAAGTTGCTCTTGGCAGAATGTAAGGTGTCTGGAAAGCCAAGTTTTGAAGAAGAGGATTAAACTGAGTGCTTTTAAAAGTAAATTGACAAATTCAAGGTGTCAGTTTCAAAAGAAATTGTCTGTATTGACCTCTTTGGAGTTTACTAGACAAGACCTGGAGTTTTGTTTGAGCAGTGCAAAGCAAGGCTCAGCAATAGAGCTCCCAACAACCTTTGTCATAATTAGATGAAAGAGTTGCTTTTTCATAGACAGCAGTATCATAGACAGTGGTATCAATGCAGTACCAGACAACTGATGATATTCTGCCCTTTTGCAAAAGGATTCTTCCAGCACTGCAGAATTCAATTTCTGGCAGATTATGAGCCCTTTGCCATCTCTGTGACTACTGCCTTGCCTCAAGGGCAATTGCAGGGCAGCTGCAGTCAAAGGCAATCCAAATCGGCTATAGGTGTGGACATGCTGTAGGATATGAGAAGCAAGAGGAGGTAAAAAAAATACAGATCAGGAGAGATGTGAGAAGTATACCAAGATATTTATCTAAGTTATAATCTTGTGCCCTCTAGTCTCCTGATATTCTCCTCCTCCTGTGGCTCCGTGAAGAGCTATGAACCCTGGTTATAGTTACAAGTTGTCTGGCTGAGTTTTTCTTCTTCATAGTCTTGTTCATGTCTCTTAGAAACATGTAAAGACAACTACAATGGCTATAAAAACTTTTACAAACATTTCATAGAATCATTATTCAATCCTGGGTTAGAAGGGACTCGCAAGGATCATCAAGTCCAATTCCTGCCCCGCACAGGGCAGCCCAAGAATCACACCATGTGCCGGAGAGTATTGTCCAAGTGCTTCTTGAATTCAGTCAGGTTTGTTACTGGGGCCACTTCTTAGGGGAGCCTGTTTCAGTGCCCAACCACCTTTTGGTGAAGAGCCTCTTCTTGATGTGCAACTTAAACCTCCCCTGACACAGCTTCAGGCCATTCCCTCAGATCCTGTCACTGGTCACCACAGAGAAGAGATCAGTGTCTGTCCCTCTCTTTCCCCTTGTGAGGAAGTTGTAGTCTGTGATGAGGTCTCCCTTCAGCCTCCTCCAGGCTGGAAAAATCAAGCAACCAAACAAGCTGTACTGCAGCACAGCTTTGCTGCTGTGATAATCCAGGGCTGGCCTTTCACAGCCCATTTTTCCATGGCCCCTTGTGAAGATGTGTCCTTATGCAGTCTTTCATTAAATAGATTATCCAAAAGCAGGTAGAGAAAGCAGGTTTGGGAGTACACATAATTTCAAGGTTGCTTTCTTCCCAAATCCACACTGGTGAAGTCAGGGACCAACACTGATATTCCTATGCAGTGACTCCTCCAGTGCTGCAGCTGGTTCACACGTAATCATTTCATTGATGAAGATCCTCCAGGCCTGTATTTGTATATGATTCCTCAGCAAATGTCTTCTCTGAGGCCAGATCTATGCCCACCTCACCCAGCACAGGAGCAGACTGTGATGGCACATGAGGAAACCTTTAACTGCGGCAGATTCTCTTTTTGTTTGAATTTACCAGGCTAATGTTGATTATAGTTCATGCCTAAACAGAGTATTCCACCTGTGTGTGACAAAGTACATGACCACAAAAGACGGTGATGACTGTCTAACAAGGAAAACTGAGGCAATGAGAGATGATGTGACACATCTCACTGTTACTGAAGGTGACCATGACTCCTGCACCATAAGTAGACTAAACACATTGCTTCCTGCTGTAGCAGTATTCTCTTGGGCAGAGATAGCCACTCTGGTATGTGCTTTGGTGTAGCACATACTGAACACTGCAGGTCTTATCACAAGCCAGCTAGGAATTGAAGGGAAATCCTCCCATTGGTTTCCAGGGCTTTTGAACAAGTTGTAGCAGACAAGGGAGGCAAATATTTAGTTACTATACATGAAGCTGTCACTTGTTTTATCAGGAAGGGTAGGAGTATATTGGAGAGTGGAATTTGTCTCTGACAGATAGCATCAACACTGCAGCAATTTTTATTTTACTATGGCAATATAAATCTTATAGCTCCATTTAGAGAATGAAGTGGGAACTGTTTGATGGCTGATTCAAACCCTACAGTTTTCCATTGCTTTTAAATTGCATGGAGGACAGGGGTGAGAATATTTTATTATATCACCCTATTGGGTCTACTTAGACAGTGATTTAAGTTTTGTTTTGAAGAATTTCTCTAAGGCTTACAGACATAAAATAACTCATCTTTGTGGGGCATTCTTGAGAAAAGATGTTTAGTACTCTTGTTCAATTGTGACACATTGCCACTGGGTTTAATTAAAATCAAACATTTTTCATTGTAGTCATTGGACCAACTGCATCTGTCTATGTGTGAGAAAGCTCCTGGCAATTATCAGAATGGTACAATATTCCTGCTACACCTGTATGTGTGCAAGACAATAGCAGAGAAAAAACAGAGCATAAAATGTCTTCAGTTGCTTTCCCTATGCTTGTGAAACACTCAGTATCTGTACAATGTCTGTCCCAACAGCACAAGTTAATCTCTGAAAATGGAGGGCTTTCTTTCCATCACTGCTGATGAGGTATAATCAGCTTGTGATTCTCACTGCAGCTAGATACCACTAAGAGCAGACACTTTAGTAGGATTAAATGGACAATGAGAAAGTTTCTAGTTTCAGAAGATAGAAGACATATATATGTATGTGAAGAGAGAGAAAGAACTCTCCCTACTTTCCTTAATTTTTAGCAGAAAGTCTTCCCATGAGTAGGTTATGCTTCAAAATTATTTCTGTCTGCCTCCAGGATAGCCACTGCCACCTGTAATCAAAAATAATATATAGGAGATGGAATGTATGGCGTAGTTCTCTTTATTATGTTAAACATGAGAAATAAGAAAAAAACCAATTATCCTAATAAAATGTGCCCAGAAAAAATGTGCTACAAATAGTTTACTGTTTAGCACTATAAATATGCTGAGTGTGGGCTAAAGTAAACAGACTTAGCTTGCTGTTGACTTAGATAACCTTCTTATAGAAAATCACAACGAAGACATAACTGAGGTAGAATCACAGCCCAATCAACCCAAGTCTCTGGTGAGACCATATAATTTCAAGAGATTGCTTTTCATCCAGTGTGTGGGCAAGTTACATACAGTTTCACAGACTGATATAATTAAAGAAGAAATGGAGGCAGTGGAGACTGAGGGAGAGGACAGCAAAATGGAAGGGAGGTAAAGATGGTGCAGGTTTCACCATGACAGGAATAGCATAAGATGAATGTGTGCGTGGAGCTGGGGGATGAGAGGATGCAGGCTGATTTTTTTCTCTGGATTTACTCTCCTATCTTAAAAAGGCTCAGCAAAGCATTTCATAAGTGATCTTTAAAAGCTTAAATAAAGTTTCTGCAGGAATTCATGTTCACCGTTTCATGCTTTGATGGAGCAGACATGGGTCAGTCAATATTACCACTGGTTTAACATTGCATATAGAATGCAATGACAGCTAAGAACTTTCCTATTAGAAGGAATTCCCCAGATATACAAATCAATTGTGACTACTTCCTTCTCATATCCAGTTGATTTAGCCTTTTGTAAATTGCTGGCAATAAAGTGATATATGCAGTGTACCCTGACTTTTCTTCCCTGAAATATTTGTTTTAAAGCATTAGACACTGTGGTTTACCCCCTATATATCAAATTGTTACAACACAGATCAAAGAGCTAACATAGTTCTCTGGGCCACCCTAAAAAGATATACCAATTCCCCAAGAAAGTAATTGCTACTGAATTCTCTTGCTTGTGTTTTAATGGGTGAGACCATCATCCCTAAGAAGACCACAGACAACCAGCCAACAGACCAAAGATTGACCACAACATTTCATATGAGCATCACAAACGGATATGAACTGATTTTCATTTTACAGGTATACCTATTTCCCTAAAAGCTCTGGGTCTGTAGTGAGCAGGGATACATACCTAAGGGTAGATGAACATCTAAAGATAGTGAAAATGCCTTGATTTAGGAAAAGGGGTGGAGATTTTGGTTATTATTTTTGACTAGTTTTTTGTCTCTCTTTTCATCTTCAGTTTTTCTGAAGAGCAAGCTCTTAGCACATTGGACTCCCTGTTGCAGTTAGCTGAGTCCCTCTCTTGCTTGTGGTAGGTTACATATCTGGCTATATGCTACAAATGTAATATCTAAGGTCATGGACGAGCAGTGCCATTACCGTTAAACAAAAATGAGAGCCACTATTGGAAAGAAAATGTTTCCAGCTTTTTACCAATGAAGTTCAAGAATATGAAACATGAATTTTGAAAGTAACTGGAAAATATTTCAAGGTCTTGGGAACTGAAAAATATGAGTGAAAAATGAGGAAATAAGTGTAAATTTTCTTTTAAATTAGGCACAGATGTTTTTAATATAGGCATTGTGTTTTTTAGTACAGGCTGTATAATCTGATCTATAATAACTTGTCCTGCATGAGAGATCTTGTTCTATAAATTTCAAGATACAAGGAAAGATAGTGCATGATTAGATAATTTAAATATAACTGAATTTTTGCCATTTTAGTCTACCAGCTAAGCAGATCAGTGGAACACTGTTCACACAAGGCCACACACATGTACAGAGAACATCGAACCAGAAGCTGGATGGAGATGGGATGCAAAAATGCCATGTGTTAACCTGCATCCATTGAGGCTGATGGGATTTTTGCCTAGGTTCTATGGAAACAGGAACTGCTGCTCAGCATAAGCTTGGTATCTATTTCTTCAGTGACTTTGAGAGCTGAGATGAGTCTTGGGGGCTGTTTGTAAACATAATTTCATTTTGCATTCCTATCAGTTTCCCCTAATGATTATCTGCTCCCTTGGAAACCAGATGTGTATTTTACAGTTGCACGGAAATATAGGCCTGTGCTAAACATTGTTTCAATGGGAAATTTGGGATGCAGATAATTAAACTTAATCTAGAAAACCAAGGCAACTTGACTGATTGAAAAACTATTTCTGGTGCCAATGGCTTTACTGACATTCCCTGTTTCCACATGGCTTTTCTCATGGCAAGGCTGTTGGTAGCTGTGACCTGGAAGTGTGGAACAGAGGTGATGTCCCAGCTAACTGAGTTCCCTAGGAGCAGAGATGGATTGTCAAGTGACCAGGGCATTGGTGAGGGCCCTATACCTGCTTCCTCCTTGGTCATGACCTTGCATTCAGAAAATGTCTCCAGAGCCCAGCTCTGGATTTCAGGTTCAGTTTCTCAGATCTCCACTCTTGTCTCTCCAGTTCCAACATGTCAGTGGAGAGTTTTGCTCTGGCTCTCTTTAAGCACTTAATGTCAAGAAAGGTTTCTGGACATTAAAGTGAGATACCAATGGCTGAATTCAGAGAACTCTGTCAAAATTTCTTATGTCCTAATAGTAGGGAATATGGTCCCATAACGTTAAATATGCCAGTGATGTTTTTGTTTCCATACAGGCACAGCTGCAAAGTACTAATAGGAGAAAATGTTTCTGCTGAAAAGGCAAAATTTTATAATTTCACACAAGCAATATCTTATCTCCTTTCCTTGCAAATACAGAAAATTTCAGTCTATTAAAAAGCCCAAATTTCTTCTTTTAATCACCCCATGGGTAACCAAATGCCCTGATCTGCTAAGTCAAATGTGTTTAACCATCTTTGGATATTTCAGCAAAATGTGAATACATTTGGCCAGAGGATCATGCAACAAAATGTATTATTTCATTCCCATTTCCCCCATATTTTCCGACATAACCTTACTGATATTTAATAGGTTATCCTGTGTCCTGAAAAAGTTGTTGTCAGGGAGGTTTGTGGTACCTACTACTGTTAAATCCTTCATCAAGCTACTTTTTTCCCTCTCCCAGAGACCAGTCTTGAATAAAATGTGGCCGACATCAGCTCTGTGCCCAGTATAATCTGGAGTTTGGATGGCAGGGAAGGTGGGATTTCAATTTTTGCCTGCAATCAGAGCTTCCTGAGAATCAGGATTAGGAAAGATGTCCAAAGTTTTGAAATATTGCCAGAATCCAGTGGGTGAAGAGTCACTCTGAGGAATCAGCTTGGGTTCATAGTTAGAGAAAACTTAAGATATTTTAAGTATCATCAAAACCTTCTGCAGTCTACCTAATTCTTCTCATTCACTAAATGAGAAATTAAAAGCCTATTTCTGTGGGGGACTGAACAAGAACTGAAGCTGAATATTGAAATGAAGACAAACTGTCACTGAATCTCAGAGAAAGCAGCAAGAGCTCAACATGTCCAAGAGTTATGGGGAGAAATAGAGGAGTTCCAACTCCACCATGGAGCCTGCTGAGGAGGAGTATTGGTTTTTTGCACCCTTAATTGTCTCTCTTCTACAACCATCGCAGAAAAAATTTCAGGTTTGTGCAAGCTGGCCCCTACATCATAAAACAGAAGCACTTTTCTAGCAGTTGCCTCTGCTTCTGCTGCAATCCAGCAGAGGCCTTTCCTCCAGTACTGCTTACGCAGAGTGTGTAGATGGTAGTGATCTTGTTTGTTTCCACTATGCAGCTTTAATATCTGCGCATCTTTTAGAACCTTTCAGATATGAGATCACTAAATTTGGAAGAGGCATGTTTGACATCTGAGGAGGAGGATGCTGAAATAGGCGTGACTTGTATGTATGTACAGCTGACATGTATGCATGACATGCTCCTAACATCTGTAGTGCATAGGAGTCAATGGAGCAGTTCTGGTCCCATTTAAGCAGCATGGCACACTAAAGAAAAATCAGACGTGCTTGGATTTCAAGTGAGTTTGTCAGACCAGAAAAACTGCCAAATACCTTTAAGGATCACACTAAATCACATTGGGGCATAGTGAAATTTTGTTGTATGTATTAGAACAATAGATACCTCACTGACTGCAGGAAATTCCTTAAGGCTTTTCTGCATATGGAGCAACACTATTTGACTGTCAACCTCTGTGTACTAACATTGTGTGAGCAACAGAAAAGAGCCTAGACTGATGTGCATCTGAAGAAGGAAAGCAGTTAACTGTTGAACTGTAAATCATCATTTTCTCTAATATAATTAAATTCTCACTGGGGATTGTCTGATCAAAACTGCTAATCAAAGCAACTTGTTCAGTAAACATTGGAATTAATGAACTCTGTTTTTCAGTGGATTGATATTCTATGCTCCTACACCATGCCACAATAAGATTAATTCCTCTGCCAGTTTCTTTCAACCTCTTGTTTCTCCTTCTATGGCCAGTTCCTCCACCCATGTCCTCTGCATTGAAAGTTGAGTAAGGGTGCTAACAGATGGGGCCAGTGCAACAGCACTGCAGCCTATCCTCCCTCAGTGGAGGAATTTAATAAATTCTTTCTAATTTCACCAGCCAGTGATCTTCATGGTGTTTGTAAATAATTGATATTCCTGAGCCTACTATACCCCTATCATGCTGGCCAATGGACTTGTAAGAAGGACAAATCACATCTGTGCACATCTTATTTTCTAAGGAAAGGTGGTTGAAAAACCATGTTCCACATAAACAAAATGTTGAACTGCAGTTTAGAAGATTTCTTGGTGCTATACCCTGATTTCTGATCTAGTACTTTTGCTGAATTCTGTTGTTTCTACAGACTCCCTGTTATGTCACCTATTTTAATTGTAATATTACATTGCTGTAAAAATGCTTCATTCTTGAAATAAAGGAATAGATGTTGATACTTTTTAATTTTTTCACCATTTTATTTTGTGATTACCTCCTTGTCCTGTGGTAGAGAAAATATATACTAAGAAGAAATTATGGCTTGACACTACCTTTATAGTGAAAATCTTCTGCTTTGAATTAAAAGCACAACATAAAACTTTTCAATATACTAGAAAAAACAAACCAACCTCTACCTGTGTAGTATCATTTCATACACCTGTAATTGCAGCCCTCAGGTACAGTTATTTAGTGATTGATTTCCATAAGCAATCAAAGGATTTCAAACGGGTAATTTTTTTTCATTTTATTCAGTGGTGGGAAGAATGACTGAAGTTACAGAAAACTAACTATGCTTTCAGAAGTAACAACAGTTCAGCTTTGATATTGCTGCAAAACTATGTGGTTTTGAGATCAAATCTCTCCTTTCACTTTTCTCAGCTCCAAGAGCAAAAATTACAGGCAGATCCCTGTTCTCTTATGTAGTACTGAAATTACCATTTCAAAATAAGTGATAAAATAATGAGGGTGGACCTTCTACTGATGCATATCTGGTTTTAAAGAAATATCCATAAGACAGTTGTTTCACAGTCAAGCAAGTTAGTACCTTGCAGTATAGAGTACCAGTATTTCCTCTGTGGCAATTTTATGCCAAAGCCTCTTTTATTTCTATATTTTGCCCAAGGACAGAAAGCAGTGATGAATTTTGCTATCGTTGGCATAGCCAGGAAGGCTTTCATCACTTTTCTCTTTCTCAGACCTTGTCTTGAGCATGTCAGCTTTCTTTCTTCATCTCCTTTCATACCACTTCCTATTCACATATGATCCTCCCTCCCTTGTCTAGTTCTCATCAAGCATAACATGGCCAGCTGGTTTTATCTGTGCTGCAAACAATGGTACCAGACTCCACTAAATGATATTCTGCCAATGCCAGCCATGGTTCCCTGTGTCCTTAGTTGGTTTCAAGTTGTGGCCCACCTTTCTTCCCATATTTAAATCCTGTGTTTATTGGGGATTGAAATCTGTGAATGAGTGGTGATGGGGGCGGTGGGAGGAGGAGGTCATTCTGAGTCCAAAGGGAATCAACATTGTCTCTTTGAAAATGTCCGTGTCTGTTTCCCAGACTGACCATCTGGGACACTGCATGGCACTAAATCAACTACAAAGACAAAAAGGGAAACAGGAAAAAGTAATTAAATTAGAAAAAGGAAAAAATTCCCAAAAGCTGCTGTCCAATGAACTTCATTAAAAAGTAGTGCATATGCATTTCAGAGTAGTGAAAAACAGCTACACTAACAGAACTCCACTTCCATCAGTAAACAAATATCCATTTAACTGTGAATGTGCCCCTCCTTTCCTTTCTAATTCCTCCTCTATTTTAAAGCACTTCCCAATGGTGATGATGTCAAGAAGAAGAGATATGCCTACAAACAGAAAGTAGTGAAATCACAGCAGGTTCAATATACCTTCCTGAGCCCCTGGCAAACTCTAACACTGGGGACGTATTGGGTCGTCATTTAAGAATATCAGTTTTTTCTGGTCTGGTATTTATCAGAGAACAATGGCAGATTCACAGGATGGGTTAGCTGAGACACTCAGCTTTCAATCCATATGGAATTCTGGGTTCTGCATTTGGAAACCAGCTGGGGCATGTATTTGATTCTTCAAGCGACAATCAAATCCTTCCATTTTCAGGACTAATCCAAGAGGATATTCTACAGCAATTTCTGAAGTTAAACACTTTATACCTGCAGGAACTAACTTATTTGCTTCCATGAGTTTCAAAGGAATGTTGCTGAGGAGCTGGCTAATCTACTGAAGGTGCAGTATAATGCATCTTTAGTCATTGGGGGAGATTCAGAGAGTGTGGAGAAAACAGACAACGTTGTACCAGTATATAAAACAGGTTTTAGAGTCTTGCATGAAATGATAACAAACCTCAGGCAGGACTCTGTCAGTAATTAGTTTCCATTTTGTGCAGTTACCGAAGACAATAAAATTATTTTATGGAAAGTAGGCATTGTCTGGAAAATTTGGCATTTTGGATGAGAGTGCAAAAATGAGTTGCAAAAATAAGCTCTAATGGTTGCTTGGTTGTAAAAATAAGCTCTAATGCATACAGAAGATAATGTCATGTTATATGGCATTTATCAAAACAAAGAAATACACCAAATGAATGTAGTACATCAGCTATATAAAAAAGAAATCAATTGATAAATTTCAAAAATTACTTGCAGATGTTTAGTCATTTGTCATTCTTCCTATGGAAGAAAATGCTGAAAAAGGTCACTATTTAATTTGTAAAATCTCACCAACATGCAGATCGCTGTAATCAACCAATTCCCTGCAACTACTGTTTCTTACTCTTTTTCATAGGTTTATCAAGGTGCAGATGTAGATTAGTTAGGGTTTTGGTCTTCACAGCTGTAATGGGTAGGCTGTGCCCAGAGACTTGTTACTCAGGTTATGAGCACCACTGTAATTCCCAGATGACATGAGGGAAATGACTGGCTCATAACATTATTTTCCCCTGAGCTGAACTTCTTTAGAAATAACACTTCTCCCACAGATTATGCATCCTTCTCAGCCTTGCTCTGATGTTCTTGCCTAGTTCTGCTAGAGCCCTTCTCTCTGAAACTTTTCCAATGTGAATTTCCCTCAGGAGACCCTGACTACAAAATTCTAGATGAGGTTTTATTGGTGACTACCATTGAAAATCATCTGTCATGAACAATGCATGCTGCAGCACAGCAAAAGCACCAAGGAGCAAGGTATCTTGTTACAGAAATCAGGAGTGAATGCTGGAGGACTGAGGGGTTGTCAGCACTTGATAACTCAGAAACATTTAAACCTAAGTCCATCTTTCAAATCTCTGATTTGTAAGATGGTTTTCAAAATTAGACAAAGCAAACTCATCCATCCTCAATTACCAGCCAGAATAATCAGACCAATTTTAATAAACTGTTGGCATCAGCAATGTGCCTGCAGGGTTCGAAAGAAAAGCATTCTCCACACAAATTATTAGTTCACAGCAAAGCAAGCTTGCAGGATTTTGTATCAGGCTGAGACTACAGTCATGTTGCAGAGTGTGGAGTGGAGAAGAAATGGCCTGGGGGGGAAGACGGCCACCTCTGAGTAGGAACTGCTCTGTTTAGAAGGCTCAGTCAGAGGAGAGACAGCTTGCTTCCTTCCCAGTTATGTCGATGTGTATCCCATTAGCACTTTCCAGGTGTGGAGGGCAGGACAGATCACGTCAGGTATGCCAGCTGGCTGGCAGGCTTCCCCACAGACAAATGCGCACCTGGATAACAAGAAAGTGCTTCCCTGTAGCAAAACAGAATTATGAGTTTGTGCATTAAGGGACAGACAATATAATTTTGAGGCTTTTGTTCAATTTCCAGCATTCATCTTTGTAACATTACAGTCACTATGCTGACCAATGCTCCTTTCAAGATTTTGTCAGAAAGGTTTTCTTCGTAAAAATATAAAGAACTTCAGTATTTTGACTCCTGTATCTAACATTTGTAATGTTTCATTATCTGGGGAAATTCAGATTTGAATGTACCAATGAGTTAAATCCTTAGAGACAAATGACAGATATATCTCCTTGCTGTTTTAAAGTGTGAGTTCAGGTTGTACTAATTTTTATTTCCCAAATGACTTTTCATCAGTTTAACATGTTGCCCCCACCGACTTTTTCCAGTCAAAGGTAAGAAACTTCATCCTCACACTTTGAACATGCTGTAAATAATTTGAATGGTTTTTTTAAATTTAATTTTATTTTATTGTAAACATCAAGTGTTTGTGATGGCAACCTTCCTTTTGAACAAGAATCTTTGCTGACAAAGAAGAAATAATGCAGCATACTTCAAAGCCAAATACAGCTGTGCCCTGTATTTTTCTCTTTGGTAACTTTGTTAAAGTAACTAAAGGTACTTGAAGACTACAGTACAAGGATAGGGTTCTTCTTTCCTGAACAGAGCATGAATATAAACACCATGCTGAGTCAAATTGGAGAAGTTCCATTCTAATTTATTTCTGAGTATTTCATGACTCTTACCTGTTTCTCTTGCCTTTTGAGCATCTCCATGAATGCTGGACTTGTGTAATGGAACTGCAGATGGAGGAAGATGACACGAGAGAGCCCTGGAGCAGAAAAGGTGAAGTTCATATAAGCTGTTGGATTTTTAAGTATAAAAGGCAAACAAAAACTAAACCCAAACCAAATAAACACAAAAACCAAAAAACTACCCCAAAATCACCAAAGGTTTTTTCTGCTTTGCAATTTTAGCAACAATTTTAGTAGGCAAACTTACTGCATTTGGGAGTACTTCAGATGTGTAAAACAGAGATGCATGAGTTTGTTTTTCATGAGGCATTCAAACATTTCAATTAACATCAGATGGTTGAGGCTCATTGAAACAGAGCAATAACCAAAATGAAAGGCTTTAAACTTATTATAAATAAGATGGATATGTCTATATTTCTCTTAGGCAATGTTCATCCTGTGGGACAGGACAGTTAAAAAGGGATGCTGTCCACACCAAGAAACTGCTTGATGCAAAACTATCTGTGCCTTACAGGGTTAGGTTTCCTCCAAGCACCAGTATAGTCACCCCAGTCTCCGACAGCTGTTACCTCTCTCCTTCTTTCTCCTATTCATACCTTTCTTTTCCATGTCAGCAATATGCCCACCTTTAATTCTGGGGTCAAACACAGAATCATAGAAATTATGAATTGAAAGGACCCATCAGGATCAGACTCCTGGCTCTGCACAAGAACCACACCACGTGCCTGAGAGCATTGTCCAAACACTTCTTGAATTTTATCAGGCTGGTGCTGTGACCACTGCCCTGGGGAGCTGTTCCAGAGCCCACCACCCTCTGGGTGACGAAGCTTCTCCTGATACCTAACCTAAACCTCCCCTAACTCTGTTTCATGCTATTCCCTCAGGTCCTGTCACTGATCAGGAGAGTGAAGAGATCAATGTCTGCCTCCTCTGCCTCCACTCATGAGGATGTGGAAGACCACAATGAGGTCTGTCCTCAGTCTTCTCCAGGCTGAACAGACCAAGTGACCTCAGCTGCTCCTCATACAGCTTCCCTCAAGGCCCTTCATCGTCTTTGCAGCCCTTCTTTGGATGCTCTTTAATGGTTTCATATCTTTCTTATATTGCAGGGCCCAAAACTGCCCCCAGCACTCGAGGTGAGGCTGTCCCAGCTCAGAGCAGAGCAGGACAATCCCCTCCCTTGCCCAGCTGGTGATGCTGTGCCTGATGCACCCCAGGACAGGGTTGGCCCTCCTGGCTGCCAGGGCACTGATGACTCATGGTCAACCTTCCAAGACCCCCAAGTGCCTTTCCATGGCACTGCTTTCCAGCATCTCATTCCCCAGTCTGTCCATATGTCGAGGGTTACCCCATCTGTGGTGTAGAATCCGGCATGTTCTCTTGTTGAACTTCACATAGTAGGTGATTGCCCAGTTCTTCAATTTGTTGAGGTCCCTCTGCAGGTCTTCTCTGCCCCTGAGGAATTCAACAGCTCCTCCCAATTTAGTACTCATAAGCAAATTTTTTAAGTAGTTCAATGTTTCCTATATTTCTAAGGAGCCTGGAGTAGCCAGATTTCTTAAGTGGCCTGATTTTCTATTACCCAAAAGTAGCATTTCTAACAGTTTTAAAGAGGGGTTAGTTTCTCTGTCATTTTATTCAAGCCTATAAATGACCCCTCACCTTCTATTTGGCCTCTATTTGTCAGGCTGAACGCAGCTCACACAGTACCCCTTCCAGAAATGCTATGTATTCAATTCAAGTTTTAAAACTTTGAGTTTCACAAATACAATTCAACTATCATGGACAGCTGAGTCATGGCTGGAACATTTTTAATCCAAAGTTCATTTGGTAACTCCCAATGTGAGAAATACTGAAATTTCCCTATCTCAATTTTGAGCAATAGTGGCTGGTTGAGTTGTCACATCTCTCATTATATCACTGTTTGTGAGGCACTTAGTTCTGTGAAGTTTTTGACAATCTGGACTTTCACCTGTCCTCACTAAAGTGAGGACATTCATTTTTCCTGGTTTTTTGTTATGATTTTTCACCCTTAGAATCTATTAATGACTGTTTAAATTTTATTTTATTAGAGAAAAGTAATTCTGATATGTACATTTATATATTTATTGTGAGGGCATTAGATCCCTCAAAGGAAGGATTCTGTCAATACTTGGCTACCTAATAATCTGTGATGTCATAGAGGTTTAGGAAGAAACTGGTTCCTGCCTAGCTTAGTATCATTTTAACTGTACTCATTAAAATAATTTCCACGTTTAATAATTGCAGTACTACTTGTCAAATCTCATATATTTTAGAGCTCTTATTTTTAGCAATTATATTATGAAAATAAAAAATACCCACAACTAATTGTGGTGGTATTGTTTTGAACTGTGTTTTAGAAAGAAATTGCAAGCTGAAGAGATTGGAAACTGGATGCCATGCATCTTTTTATTTGTAGGTCTGAATCCACTCCAAAAGAGTTGCCATGTTCTAATGCCTATAAAATTCCTTACACAAAAACTGTTTGATCTCAGTCCCATTCCCAGTGGAAAAATATGTTTGTCACAAAAAAGCACTACAAGTCTCACTAATTGTTGCCTTTGTTCCTGGTTTCACAAGGCTTAACAGACCCTGAATGAATTTAGATATTCTCTCCAGACCAGTACAGAAGCAAGTTAAAACTGCAAAAACAAAGCCATTATTTCTGTGTGTATTTGATATATAGTTAAATTGAAACTCTGGGCCTATAAATTCAGTGGCTCTTATGTAGCTTTTATTTACACTGAAAATACATTTAAATGGGAAGAAAATGTGATTTTAATTTTATGCTCCCACAGAGGCCCAATCTGTATTCTTCTTTCAGAAATCTTTCTTAGTATCATTGATAGGACTAAAGAGGAAAGAATGAACTCTGTGGAGCTACAAGTTTGTACTATTATTTAAAATAATACAATTGTATATAAAAGCATCTATATTATTTAAAACAATATAATTGTATATAAAAGCATCTATCTCAGTAGCTTTCCTCATATATGACTTGTGATACATTCTCACACTACATTATTTGGCTTGATTGTCTAAGGCAACTTGTATGTATCAGACAATTACTAAAGGAAGGTTTGGGCAGCTCAGTGGTTGAGTCTCTGGTGCAGGCCTCAAGAAACCTCAGGGTGACTTTGCAGCATCAGAGACTTCCTGCGAGCTGCTGGACTAGGCAGTTGTGGCAGGGCCAATATTGCCTATTTTATTTGTTTGAAAGTAAAATGTATGGTCTGAGTGAGCTCTCTTGGTCTGATTTTCAATGAGGAGAGAGTGAGAAACAGTTTCAAAGAGAAGTTACTTGTGCAGTAGAAATGCTTGTATCATGAGGCTGAACTGAAAATGCCAGTGCTGCTTTCACTGAAACAGGACAACACTAATTTTTGAACAGCTGTTTTGAAGTGAATACTCTCCTAAGTTCTGCTTGAGTCACCTTCCACATAAGAGTAAGAATACATTTGTCACAGATGTGTGCTAAGAAACATATCAAATAGGTGAATATGAGTCACATAGCTATGGCAGGCTGAGAATGACCATCTGATTGCAGAACACACAGACAAAGTGATGCACATATGCACAGGATAAAACACTGCCTAAAAACTATTCATGGGAAATAATTGGTCCTACTGCTGTTGAGATCCCAGCTCCCATGGCAGTGCATGCACGTGCTTCGTCAGAACTGGCTGCTAAATTACAGCCTTTATGGTCTGTGCCATCACTATTCTGCAGAGAGATATCAGTCTCCATACTGTCTACTATCATTTCATGCAATAAATTCACAAACTAAAACCTTCCCTGGAATAAAAAAGACCCTCTACAAGTAAATAAAGTAAGTAAGCTTATAGGCCAAGTCAAAGTAACACAAGATAACCTCGCTGCATTTCTTCCTCCTGAAATTCTAGGAAGCAGAGCAAGTATGACTGGTTTGCAAGGGAAACCTCAGTGATTGCCACTAAGGCAGCAGGTCTCACTTGAACAGATGATGTACCGTCCTCTGCTGGCAAAAGGAGGCTTTTTCTGCAACACAATGTGGTGAAGAGCCTGAAAACACTGGGAACCTTGTCTCCCTGATTCTGTTTCTGCATATACATAATCTCATGGTGAGGTCACCACGAAGAGACACTTTCTATACCTAATTTGAAAGAAAATGCAAGTCTCAATGGGCTGGTGGACAAAAGTGAAGTCCAAAGGCAAGCATACAGGAGAATGTAGTGGTTTCCAGAGTTTTATTTCTCTTCAATGCTGATCTGGGGAGAATGCCTAGGTCTGTTAGAGGCTTGTTCAGTCTCCAGAAACTAGCAGCAACGCCACTAATTAGAGATAATTTTAGTGGGGTTTTCTTTTGTTTCAGATTTTGTTTGTTTGCTTGTTTCTCATGTTTTTTGGGGTTTCTTTTAGTTAACATATATTTCCACTGGAAATGGGACTGAGATTGGTGATGTAGCTATCTCTATGCATCATGCCATCACTAGTGTGTTTTGTATGTGTGCTTGCATTGTTCAGAGACAGAGTGGTACATGGAGGTTTGAAACATCCAACACTTACCTCCTTGATAAAGAAGGGCTTGTAGTAGGCCTTGATTTGTTGCCGTGCCACACCAAGCCAAAGCATAGCCAAAATCAGCTGGGCAAGTGGGGATCTGGAATTTAGTCCTACCAGTGTATAATGGTGCACAGATGGGTGGGGTGCTGTTTTTTGTTCAAAGTCATGAATTAGTCTCTCAGACCCTCAAGTGTTGTTTGCATTTGCTCAACTGCTAAGCCACCCTGGCTTGAATTTCTCCCCTGCTGAAATTCAGCAAGAGACAAGTACTTGTTTGGGCTTATTTTTACAGAAAATATTGTGTCTGTGTTAGAGTTTATGTGTTTATCGGCAAAGTACTTGTCACATGTAAGTGCGTACAGTATGGTGTGCACACAGACATCATAGTGAAGTGTTTGGAAGGCAGCCTCATGGGCTTCTTCTAGCAAAGAATACAAAATAATTTGTCAAAAAAATAGAGCTGTGGCATTGTTTAATACAATTGCTTAAAATCATGGTTGCAGTATTCAGAACCAGTCCTATTACATGAAAACAATTTCAGGTTCCAACTTCAACACAGCCTTTAACAAGGACAAATAATGGAGCATTCAGATGTTGTGATGCAGAACAAAAGCCGAGCAAGAGTTGCACACATCAGTTCAGGATTGCATAGAGTAGTAGAATTGTTATTTCATTCTTATTACTATAGCCACAAATCCTGAAATTGGTATTGCTCAGGCTGAAAAAAATCCTTCATGTTTGCCATCTTATACTTAGCCTCACTAGCTGTGGAAAAATTATCATGCATTTTAATGCTCTTGGGCTACAGTCACAGATAGATACACACAGACTTTGATACTATTGACTGCCTTTCACTTTGCTTCCAGGCTTGCATTGGAAATTAGGCTTAGCTGTTTCTATCCCTGAACTTGAAACACTGATTTGAAATTTATTTTATGCTGAATTATGGTGAAAGGGAAACAAACAAAAAAAATCAACATAGATTATACATGCACATTAAATATATGTATGCTACAATAGATCATTACATTATATTCTGTCTGATCACACAACTTACTCTGTTTCCCAGAGAGTGGGTGAACTGTTCACTTCTGGATGATTTTTTCCAGTGCCCAAAGTTATTTTCTGAAAAGATGTCACTTCTACCAAGCCTCAAATCTTGATATAATTATACTGTTCTGGAAAATGATATATTTCAGTTTGTTATGTAGTAACAGTGAAAAAATGCATGTTGAAGATAAAAGCCCTTTTTACTTATAATTATTCGATGTCAGGACTGCTTGTAGCAGGTTTAAAAATTATTTTTTTTGAGTTGAGGAAGTGTGATAAAACATATTTTACAGGTAGGCTGCATGAATCACAAGAAGTTGTTATTTGGGTAAATTTAGATTGACTATAAAATTTAGGTTAATTTTAGAATTTATATCTATGTTAGATTAGGAAATAGATTCTATGTAATGGACAGCACAAGGTAAAATGACTCACCAACACTGCATATTCAACTAACATAAGCTCCTTTACAGACACACAATCTGATGAGAAATTTAGATGAGAAATTTCATAAACCAATTATAGGATTCTGGAAGAACTCAACATTCATGAAGCTTGGACAATACAAATTATCCAGCCATGCTATGTAGCAAAGTGGTTCTAAAACTGCATAAGACCACCATGACACTGTAAAAGGGCCTAGGACCAGTGAGAACACATTTCTTTCCACAGAGCTCAGACCCATCTTGTCAGTCTTGGATATCTGATTTCTAGTATATCACTTCCCTACTCACTTCACAGACTTCAGAGAAACAAACACCATTAAGGCATCATTTATCACCTATCAGAATAGTTAAACCAAAATAAAAAAATAACAAAATAATGCATTGTCTGCAAGAGGGCTTCTTCCCATCTTTCTGTCTTTTCGAATCAGGCAACATGAACTATTTTAAGTAGAGATGTGTGCTATGCATGCTAATTGGTTGATCCCCCCTAGAGAAATAAGGTTATATTGTCTACAAGTGGAAGGGAACAGAAGAAAAGTGTAAGCCTCTAGAAGTCAGAGAACTAAGAATTGTCCTGCAATACAATCTCTTTAATTGAAGTGGATACAGATATATCATGTCTTCAAAAAGCAGTATGAATGGATCATTCTTCTTAATATATGACAATTCACCCGCACAGAAATACTGCTGTGTCTTTCTCTCTGTATTTTTATTTTTGAAGAAAGTTTCATTCCTTCTTTCCTTTGACAAAAGAAAACACATTGTCACTGAACCAGAGAAATTGGAAGCAAAATTGCTCTGACCTTGCGTTGCAATTTATTGTCCCTCCTGCTTGTTTCTGACAAATGGTTACTCTACAGAACAAATTATTTCTTCAGTTCTCACTCTTGAAGTCAAAGAAAATAGCTGGAGAAAAGGTCGTTCAACTCTATGTCTTCTTTTCTTCAAAATGTGATTGTTTTTTACATCTTAAATATTAGTCTCAATTTCACATCTGGAAATGATGTTGCAAAAGCTCAGAGGAAACCAGACTAAGATATGCTGTGCTATTCTGCCTGTATTTTCTCTGTGATATACGTATTTGTGTCTAGGACATTGATCATTCTAAAATAGCTTGTTAATATTGTGAAGATCTCTATTGCTTACATTACGGTTCCCTTCAGCCCTGATTCACGTCTTGTTTTTCCTAGTTCAAACCCTCTGTTGACATCCCAGACATATAGTGGTCTCCCAACAGAACCAAATCGTTATTCACTCTAGTTAGATGTGGGTGTGGTATGTACACTAGCCATGTTCACAATGATGGGGAAAACAGGCCTTCTCCAGGTCTGCATCACTACTTTTCTCTCCATTTACAATGAGGAAGTTTGATAAGACAGAAAACACTTTCAGTTTTGAGAAATCTTCCATCTGTGCTGTAAAGAAGGCTCAAAGTTGTACTGTGAGCCAGTGGTGTCCAGTCTCCTAATCGTCCCAGCCTCTGGGGTTACAGGGACTGGGCAAATTGTTTGCCTCCAAATAGTCCTCATCTATCCTCAGAAAATCTGTGACAACTCTTAAACTACAGCAGATGAGGACCATGTGCATATGTACTATCTTTTAGCTCAGAAATTTTTCAGTTTGGTCTCCGAGTTTCCTGGAAACTACCAATTTTTTAAAATGTGTCCCAAATTTTCCATCTGTTATTCTGTGGTTTAACCTTTCTGTCTCATCATTTCCTCACTCAAGCTGCATCCCTTCAGATCACACTTGACCTTGCCAGAGAGCCATCCCAAACATTTTTAAATGTATGCAGGTGATCTGGAAGAAGCAAGCACTGGTCCTCGTATGTGTTGAGAAATGAACAGAAGAAGCAAAGAAAAATTACAAGCCAATAGATTTTGCAAATATGAAATTACCGGAATGCTCTCTTGTAGGAATATGCTCCTTTTATTGCTGAAGATGAAGGAAGCTTTGCAAATCCCATTTTCCAAAAAGCTAAAACAAATGTAGAAAATACAGATCAATGTAGTGCATTTTCTCATAATGCTGAGACTAGATCCTAGAGGAGATCCAGAGCAGGTCCCAAGGTTTGTGGTATCCTTCTTTGTTACTTTTTTTTAAAGGGGGTTTTGCATAAGATTGCAGGATTGGATTATGAGCTGGTACTGACTGAAATGTGCTTTTAAGCAGATCACAGATATTCCAGGAAAATCAAAATTATCGAAATATGGGACAATGTCTGATGGGATTAAATTGTTTGGGAATCTGAAAATCTGAGTTCAGCTTCCTATTCTGTATATTTTTTACTCAGTTTTTGAAGAATCTCAAAATTGTCTTCCAGACTAGCTCTCACTGTGAAAAATGACAACAAAACTATGCTGCTGGCTAGCACTTCACAATGTATGGATGAAAAGTGGATTGGACACACCCCAAACACAGTAAGGTGAAAAAGGGTCCCCATCTCCTTTCATACCAAACAATTCTGTTTTGATAGCACTTCTTCAATGTATATATTATTACATATTAATATAAAAATTGATTTTAAATATCCAGCATTATTCCATTAATAGAAAAAAGAGAGGGATATTTTATTCCTTGTTTATCCAGACAAGCTAGTCAAGATGTTTTAAGACCTGCCTTAGTGCATTGCTATAGAAAAGAGTCTCGAAGTGTTTTCTGATAAGAATAGTTTTCATGAAACATAGAGAATAACCTAATCCAGATTCATAGTTCATAAAACAGTACTCCTAGTCCTAAATAGAGTGAGACAATATGTATTGCTTTGCGCCTGTGTCCACTTTTACTTTGAAAGAGAGGGTGAGAAACATCTGGAAAGGAAGTATGGTGGAAATTCTCATCACCATGTCGGTGACAAAATGCCTCTGCTAAAGGACTTGAATCTAAATAGGTGGTGAAGAAAGAGGAATGGGAGTAGAAGAGGAATCTGAAAGAAAGCTTTAGCTTTTGCCTTGGTAGCTCGCTGGTGTTCTATGCGTTAATATCAAGTGTCCTTCTATGTGTCCTTCCAGTAAAACAAAATCTGGGTGGGCAGAATTATTCTTCCATTGGGAGACTATATAGCCTCTTAAAGGTTTTTATGAGACTTAATATTCTGCTTCCCCTTAGAAAGTGGCATCTTTATATTTCCTTCTACACAGCCAGAATACATCCAGTCTCTAAATCTGCCTCATTCACCTTTGAAAATTTATAGGGGCTTTCAGACGGGCTGGCCCAAATGCCATTGACCTCTGTGGCCTATGTAATTGACAAGAACACAGATTCTTCTGCCCACACAGTATGTGCCTCTTTATCTCCCTGAAAGACAAGGAAATGACTCTTAGAATGACCAGGATCACTATAAAACTAGGAGCTAGCTTCCGAGTTTCCCTTGCACTGCTGGACTCTGCAAGAAGATAAGACAAGGGATCAATATAATTATAAAGGAACACTTTGAACCCTCTGATTAGATGGCCATTACCTCCCTGATGATCTGCTACTGGCAGTGTAGTCTACTAGCCTGTTACAACAGTGAACAGTGTTCATGAAGGACAGGCCATATCAAAAAACTGTTGTAGGCAATGCTGATGTTCAGACTGCCAAAACAGTCCTTTGCAAACTGAGATCTACTGTGAAGGTTTTCTAAACCACATTTTAAATATACGGAGTCGCACATGTGCTGTTGCTAAGCTTTCAGAACCACCCGTAAAAATGTTATCTGATGGCTTGATTTTCTTTTCTGAGGATTCATGTACATCCCTCAGAGCTGTCATCAGCTGGGGTCTTCAAGGAGTAGCTCTCAGACAGTTTCAGTGTTCATTCAGGAAAAGACTACCACTGAGAAAAAATGACAACATAGACACATGTAGCGAAACACACACAGGGTGTTCTAAGCAATTAGCATGAAAGAATGGAGATAAAATAACCATGGAAAAGACTATTCATAAGTCAATGTGGGAAAAATTTAAAAATTTATTTGCTGGCGTAACTGAAAGCTGGCATGAGTGCCTTGATTTCAAAGCAGCATTTATAAAGGTGGGAATAATCATTAAGGAATATATAAAAGTATAAGGATTGTATAAAAGTGAAAGAGTGTAAGAGTGTAAGGACAATATATAAGCATGAAAATAACCAATATCACTGATATCATGCAAAGGTTTGTCATACCAGGTTACAAAGTATGAAGTTTACAGTGAAGTAGTTGAGACATCATTAGCATGGGAATAGTTTTCAAACCATGTGAAATATACATATTTTAATATCCCATTGACATGTATTTGTGGGCAGAGAGGTGTGTGCATGTGTGCATGCACACCTGCACCTATGTGTATGTATATAAATGTCTGTTTACATTTTCTTTTAGCTCCAAATTCTCTCTTAAATATCTGGTTTGAGAATAACTTAGAACTGGTGGGGAAATACCAGATCCCATCTTTCAGTATCTTCAGGGATGTTTTTGTTTCAGTATAGACAGAAGAAGCTTAACCACCTCTCTTTCTTTATGTATAAAGCATAGGTATGCATGAAATGAAAACTGATACGTAAGCAAGTGGTGAAATCACTGTTTTAAAACTCCTACTTTTATTCTATAAACATGATTTTTTCAACAGCTGTCAAAATCCAGGTGACAGCAAAATGGGAAATTTCTAAGAAAATGTAGTAGATTTGTAGACTTCCTTAAAATTTCAAAATTGACATCATTATTGGTAACCATATCGGAAATAAATAAAATCTTGATTTTTTTCCCCACTTTCATGAACAGTGAGATATTCAGAAACTGACAGTGGTAGGTAGACACAAGGGGTGTGCACAATGTGCTGTATCTCCTTCTTTCATGACCACCATGAAAGAAACAAACTTAGTTTGGGGTTCATGGCTGTAACCACATCAAGGGATTGTTCAGCTGCCTGTGGCTTTTCTTCTGTCCCTGTCTTCTTCCCTGCAGAAGCCATTGCTCATTAAAGATTTTTACAGCCCTTTCCCCAGCCCCCCTGACCTCTCTCCACTGCAGGAGCACACATCTTCTCAGAAAGCCCATTTTATGTGTTTTTGTGTTAGCCTTGACACTTTCCCTGCAGACAGCTGAAGAGAGTTATCTGAAGGTTCTCTGGCAGACAGGGTCTGGTGGCCTTATTACACTCGGGTGGCTTACAACAGGAAGATATTCACAAGTGCTCTGATGGTAACAGGAGCTTTTTACCCTTCCTCTGGCAGAGATAAGGGGAGTGCCACACACTGACTTGCCTGTGATTTAAGTCAAGCGCAACCTTAAGTGAATAACGAGCGTGGGCTTTAACTCGATTACAGCTGCTTTAATCAGCAAAGCTGTTAACCTTTGAGCTTTATTCTGGCCTGGTCTGCATGCCCCTGGGCAGTGCAGACCTGCTCCATGAGGCTTTCCAAAGCAGCACGTTGTAATCAGTGTGCCTGCATAGCCCAGGCTGCGTGGGAGAAGCCAGGACAGCTGTGGCAGTGGGCTCCAGCTCCCAGCTATTCTGGGGACAGGCACCTCTGTCATGCTCGGTTCTTACGCAGCAAATGTAGCACTGGAGCTTCTTAGCAGGTATTAACAGCTCAGGTTTTTATCCTGCCTTCTCCTTTCGTTCAGAATAGCCTGCTCTGGTGTTGACTGACTTGCAAAGCCGCTATGGGACTCCTGTGTCACTTCTTGGGTCTCCACCGCCCTACACAGTTGTTCCTGCTGGGGTGCACTGAGAAACAGGAATAACACACAAAACATGCCTTTTGCCTCTACTGTGCAGCTTCTGAACCATCAAGATCAAGGCAAATAAACATCTTGTACTGGGAGATGAACTTGTAAAAAATCTACATAATCCCTGAGCAGTGGGGGGTTAACAGATATGTAGAGGTGAATCCTTGGCTTACAGTGGAGTTCATTTCTTAATCCCTGGCTAGCAACTCTAAAACTTCAGCCTACCATGTACAGACCCCTGGAGATTTTGTTTGTGTTTTAGACATGTAGAATCACATTTCAGGAGACCCTTGAAGACAAAGATGTGGACGTTGATAATACAAAAATTCCTAGAGGAATACAGCACAGAGAAGAGACAGTAGTTTGGGGTGCTCATAATGAACTTTCTTTAATGTCTTATTCTGGTTTATCTCTTGCCAGGTGCTGAGTGAAAAGTTCCAAACTAAATTACCTTTTAAATCAGTCGGGATGTACATTTGTTTGGCTGCAGACTCCCAGACATTATAAAGCTTCTTCCCACTCCTTCCTCCTCCCACCTCAAATGCGCTGAGTCTTCTCTAAACACTGGATAAGAAATGGATCAGGAAAGTCACACAGCACAACTACAAATACAGGCTTGTTTTGACATTCCTTTTATCCAGAGCTTGAGAAATAACTGTCTTAACACCATTCCCTATGAATCAAAAAAGGTGAAGTATATGCCTTGCCTGAACTGACAGTACCTTTATACATAGTGGTCCATTTTGGTATAAGATGTTAAACTGTTTGAAAATCATTGTTTAACACAGACAGTTACTGAGTTAAATATGCCAGTGATATTAGCCATAATTCATCTGACTTATTTATCAATTTGATTGAATACATTTAGATGAGTACGGGAATAAAGGCCAGAATTCTAACAACCTGCAGGCTTGACACACTGTGTATTTTATTGTTGTATAAGCCTTAGGTAATTTTACTCTTTTAAGTCTCCTACCTTTCCATGTGACTAAGACAAGTGCATGTTGGAGTGAGTAAGTTTGATAATCAACATGAGATATTAACCTGTAGTTTCTGAAGAGATCAATTTCAGTACCCTATTTTTTCCCTGCACCACAGAGCTTGCAAAATAAATCTCTCCATTCCCAGGCCAGCCTCCAATCATAAATATTACAAACACTGGAAGAAGTATCCCCTTCTGGTTCTCCCCACACATAGCGTACCTTCTGTTCTCTGCTGGTGCTCCTGATGGCCACTCTAGAATCCACAGATCTTTGGCATAATGGACTTCCTTCAAATATACTTATATGATCCAAGATAAATTATTGAGAAGACTGAGCCAGAGATACACAGAAGTATAACTTTTCCATTCATATCTCTTTGAGGTTTTTTATATTGTGTTCGTTTGGCAAAGAAAGCCACGATTTCTTCCACTCCTCTCCCTTTTTTAAAATTATTTTTTTATTTTAAATTACACTGACCTTTTTGTTTTTGCAGGATGAGAATACTGAGAGAATTTATCGTCCTCCCAGCAACACTGCAGTAGTTGAAATTATGACCCTGGATATTAGATGTGAGATAGCCTTGACCTTCCACATGATATTAAGGTCGTTTTATCGTCCAATGTGTCTCACCAATCTACTTCTATGAAACAGCTTTTTCTGCAAGGTACCATGTTTCTTGTCTGTGGCAGTTTCGATCTGCTGTCCAGTTTATCTGTTTTTCCAGTGATGTTAGATGCCTGTTTTCTTCCTGCCTCAAATCCCATGGTTAAGAGAATCACGTCTGTTCCCTCAAGCCTCTAATGCCCTGCTTCAAATGCATGCTTTATTAACTCTTTGAGCTCAGATAGCTCCTTTTTGAGTGGTAGTTTGTGGTGGAATGTTTTGCCTAGTGCTGCAGGGAACAGTTCAATAGGACTTAGGAGAGAAAGCTAGTATTTTCTAGTATGAATGTTTCTCAGGGGTAGAGAAGAAGGTGATCTTGTTATTTTGATATTTTTACAGCAGCCTTCTTTAAATTCCCTGACTTTGCACATGTGACTGCAGGAATGAGGACTTTCCCTTGCAGCTGTTCACAGGACAGAGATTACATGTTCCTTCCAAAAGACTGCATCATGTAGTACAGCACTTACACATTGACAATATTAAGAAGGCTCCTGCAAGCCAAAAATAATAGGTAGAAGGTGCCTCCCTTGAGTTACAGTCCAAGGGAATTATTTTTTTTCCTTATATGGTAGAGGTCTACTTTTTCAGAACAGGGTATTGCTGTTTTAGCTGGTGTTTCTTTAATAAATAAAAGGAAGAAAATGAGTAAATGTAAGTGTGACTGCTCCAGTAGTTTCAGTTTTCAAAGTGTGATATTCCTGGGTGCCTCTGTGCCTGTCAATAAAAAAAAAACCATCTTTGGAAACAGACAGCATTTAAGGGGAAATGTTTTTAATCTCTGCATAGAAAGAAACACTTATTTCAAGAATCATGGTGTTCCATTTAAAGCCAAAAATATACCATGACAAGAAAAAAGTTTTTTACTTATCTGCATAAAAAATAAGTAATTCCTGTGTGCTTCATTGTGTGTAATTATGTTTAATCATATGTAGTGGATCTGTAAATTCATGGATGTGTTAACCTGCTAAAACTGAAGAGGTGCCACAATCCAGGATTGAGACATAAAGAGAGCATCCCAGAAAATAGTTTCCTTGTGCTTTTTTCCCCCCCTTATCTCAGCAGAGAAATCACTATAAAAAACCCACCAGTATTCTGTGTTTCTCCTACACATACCAGTGACTTGGAGGCTTTGAGCCACTTTTGCCGCCTTCCAAATTTAGGTTGTGGTTTAACATCTGCAATACTGGATTGAGTCCCACATGCCTTTTTTTTTTTTTTTTTAATTTTTTTATTTTTATTTTTATTTACCCAGCACATCTTTCCACAAAGAAATAGGTGCCATTTGTTGCATGCAGTTCATTTTTCAGATACAATTCTAACGATATTTCTGGTCTGGTCCAGAGTTCCCCTGCTCAAAAATAAAGGTACAAGAATGCTAGGAAAAGTAAAAGTGTATGTAGCAAGGGTGATCCTAGATATGATGGTTTTCATGTGTGGAAAACTCTTTGGTTAGATGCTTCACTTCATAAAGGAATGAAAAGGGGAGTATAAAAGAAATCTGTAACATCATCTGTAGCCAGAAAAGGAGTTTATTTACCGTCTCTTCTAAAAATGCACCAAATGTAAACAGGAATTAAGGGCTTCAAAGCAAAACGAATACAATCAAACTGGAACTCTGTATCTCTGCCAGCAATGGGCATTAAAAGTTTGCCTGTGGCATGGAAGAGAAGCTGAAGTACAGAGGGCTTGTGGCAATGTGCTCAGTCAGGTTCAGAGATCAGTGAGATCTGTACAGTACAAGTGTGCAATCTGTAAAAGTAGCAGTACATGCCTGCACTGTTGCAGTCTTCCTGAGGCATCTGCTATTGGTTACACTTGGAAACAGAACCACTAAACAGGATAGACCTTTGATCTGATGTGATATGATCATTCTTATGGTCCCCATATGCTGCTACAACATCTGGCCAGTTCTGTTAGCTTCATCTTAAGAAGCCAGAAGAAATCTAATAAATCCTTTTATTGCTGTGACTACCAAGCTTTACATGCAGACCAGCACAATGCCTTTGGTGCAGCCTACTGCAGGGCAATATATTGCCTGCTTTCAGGGTAGAGGTGTTTTAGTGAAAGGGCATTGTTTCGTGCACACATAGTTTTGTGGGAGCTGTGTGCAGGATGCCCCAAGCCCAACACTGATTTTCACAGTTCACTGGGGCAAAAAAAGCAACCATCTAGCTGTTGTGAGTGCCTTAAGCACTAAAGAATGATAGCAACCAGCAAGAAAATATGGTCCTGTGTTTGCATTCAGTAGATGTGGCTTCCAGGTGGGACTGTTGAAGTAGACATTTTTACAGCTTAGACTAAAGAAGTGGCTAGAGAATGAAAAACCAGTAATAACAGAAAATTTTTTAAATGTATCAGTGGGCCAACTCACCACATGAAATTCCAAAGGTCAATTATTTCTTCTGTGAAAAAGTACATAGAAAACCTCAACTGACCGACCAACCAACCAACCAACCAACCAACCCATCCATCCCCATTCAAAAAAACTACCAGAACCCAATCCAACCCAACTCAACCCCAAAACCCCACAAATAACAAAACCAAAGCAAGCAACACTCACCCTAAACCTCCAACATTGTTGTTGGTTTGTTGTTCTTGTTGCTCTTATTGTTGTTATAATTACTGTTATTAATGTTATTATTAGTATTATTACAACAATCAACAATCAAAACTTGCATCATAGGCCACTGCACATGATAAAAAGGGAAGCTGACTTTCTAGAAAAGAGCCCTGTGTTCTCTGAGTGAGGGTGCGTTCTCTCAGCGAATACTGACGGGAGCTTGGCGTGCCCACGGCGGGTGAGCAAACCCCTGGGTGCGTGGAAAGAGGGGCCCTGCAGGAATCACCCGGGCCAGTGGGAGGTGCCTGTGCAGGGATGCAGCCGGCGGTCCGCGGTCCCGGACTGTCCCCGCGGTCCCCACTGGGTGGTGGTAAAACGCTGCAGATCATCGCGCTGCAGTCAGCGATGTGCGGCAGTCTGCACAAAAAGTAGCTCACGAGCAAAAAACCTTTCAGGCTTTTTCAGATTCTGAAGCATCGGTACATCTTTACTGCCTGCAGTAACAGCCTTAATCTGCTTATCTCCCTGGTGCCTGAAGGACCTTGATGTCTATAATAGCAGTTCATGCTGTACTCAGAGAAAGCCCAGTGGTGGACACTTTCTGGACACATACACACTGTTCCATAGAATCACAGAATAGCCTGGGTTGCAAGGGACCTTAAAGGTTGCCTAGTTCCAAGCCCCCTGTCGTGGGCAGGGATATCTTGCGCTAGACCAGGTTCCTCAGAGCCCCATCGAAACCGACCTTAAATACTTCCAGTGATGGGGTGTTCACAACTTCTCTGGGCATCTGGTTCCAGAGCCTCATCATCCTCGCAGTCGAGAATGTCTTCCTACTGTCTAGTCTAAACCTACCCTCTTTCAGCCTGAAGCCATTCCCTAAACACCACATTCCAGGTGGGGTTTCACCAGAGCAGAGCAAAGGGGTCCTGCTGGCCACACTGCTTTGGGTGCAACCCAGAATACAATGTGCTTTCTGGGCTGCAAGTGCACAGTGCCTCTAACAGCACTCCCAAGACCCTGGTGAAGACAGAGAATTACCTGTGCAAAAGCGACTTCCAGCCATGGGAGGATATGGTGGCTCTTCCTGTGGCAGGAAACAGCCCTTTTGGCAGGCCAAGGATGCTGCTATCCTAGCAATAAAGGAGGCAGACACACCTGGACAGCGTGTGCATGCAGAATTGGCGCAGCATTTGAAATGCTGCCTTGCAGAGAAATATATGGTCTCCCATCTCTATAGTTAAAGGACTGGATGAAGTAGCTTGTTGGACACATAATAACAAGTTATTTAAATGCACAGTTTTAATCTAACTCTTTAACTTTCAGGCTTAAAAATAGAAACACGAACAAAAGTTTCCTGAAGTTTGAGAGAGATAGATGAAGGATTATCTAGATCCAGCTCAAACCACAGAAAGATCTTCTAACCTGTACTTCACTTGACACGATGGGAGTTTCTCAGCAATATTTATCAATCAAAGATGAGTAAAACATATTTTTGCTTTCTCCTTCCTTACCTGTTCCCCAAATTTCCATCATTCTGGGCTCCTCATGTCCTCCTGAGAATGTAAGCTTTCATTCTATGCCAAGAAAGGGATTGCAGAGTAAGAAGTAGAGTGTGAATACCATACGCGTAATACATTCCTGTGCAAATGTGTCAAACCAAAATAGCACAATAACAATAGTACTGCCTCTGTCAAAGTTATAATTTGTCCTAAGAAATAATGTTAAAAGCATGCAATATGTAAATGTACAGACCCAGAAGAGAACAGTGAATGTGTGGTCAAAATTCATGTTACACATTATTTTTTTATGAACCACAAAGTACTTTTACTGAAGTTTTTGGGAAGTGCACTAAGGTTTTTGTGCCTGAAATTTTACTGGTTTAGCAGTAGACTTTCAGAAGGTCACAGTTCATTCCCACTCCCAAGTTGCAGGTAGCTGAACCCTGATGGCAAAATTTATTAGCAGCCTGATTTTTTCCTGGCTTGCAGCTGGTAAGTTATTTGCCAAATAAGCACATTTAAATTATCATATCTATGGATTCAGTTGGGCCTGGAGGCCAAATTTTTTCTGCCTTTAGTCAAGGTAACATGGTATTGTGAGGTAACAGAGAAGTATGTTTTCTGACAGCAACATCTGTGCAAGAGTGGCCTTCACCTTGAGTAAGAGCACAAGGTCAATGCTGAAACCTACAAGAGCTGAGTACCAGAAGACTGAAGAAGAACATAAGGAGGAAGGATATCTTAGTGTCAGGACATGCTCCCAGACCCTGTGAGATAGACCAGATGTTAAAAACTAAACTTGTAAATATGAAGCTGGTTCTAGACCAAGAGCACTCTCTTCTCCATATGCTCAGATGGTTATTTATATCCCTGGGATAAAACGGCTTGTCCCCACGTGGTAACTGACACTTCCAGATCAATAGCACAGACTGAACTCTTGCTATCTGAAAGCAGTGGGGCCTGTGCTGCTGGAGAGGACAGGACATGTCCTTGTTAACACCTCAGGAAGTGCGATCCCATCTGGCACTGTTTAGCTAAGGCTTTACAGGAAAGAAACTGCCTTCTGGAGTTTGTCCTTTTGAAACAAGACTGGGGAAATACTGAAGACAACTTTGTCTAGCATTTTCAATTTTATCCCGTTGTTGCATAAGGAGAAACTTTCCTTCTTCGAGCCTGCTGAAGAACTAGGCCATACTTTGCACTTCAGCCTGAAAAAGAGATAAGTGCGGACTCTATGACAGGGTCTGCATCCCTGTGACTGATATGAAAGGCAGGTATCTACAACTCTTCTGCCAAAATAAGATGTGAAATGGAAGGCATAAAGCTAAAACCTCACTTAGCAATATTTTTACCTCTCTCATGAATAAAGCTGTGGAGGTAATTTTATGCCATGAGGTAATTTTAAGGGGCTTAGGGGAAGAGTGCAGAAGTTCACGAAAAACAAAATCAGCGAGACCCTTAAATGGGAAAGGAAAAAAAAGTACCTCTGATTATGTCCTTGAGCATGAAAACACTGCTGTCTGGGAGAGCATACTGGGGAAGTGCTGCTGTGAGCTGGCTCTTCCTCAGGCAGCACTCTTCAGCTGCTGCTTTCAATGAGCCTTTGATCTTTCATGCTGAGGTGGTTGTTTTCTTCTTGTGTCATGAGGGAATTTACTTTAGACTGTCTTTACAGACTTCACACTTGCCTCTCTGGCAAATTGGCATGATTATTAATCTTACTATATTCTGTTAACCACTTTCTTGCATTTATTGCCATTGGTAAAAGGCAGGCATACTTGGCCAGGTTTCTGAAGCCAGAAAGAGTAGACTGAGACAAAATGGAATGAGGCTTCATCAGGCTAACCTAAGGTGCTGAATAAGATACAGAAGATGGAGTCTCTGTAGCATTCATAATAGTTTAAAAGCTTAGATGCAGTGCATGTCACCCTCAATCATGTCTTTGTAGTATTACTTATTAACAATGATCATAAAAAAGTAATTGGCAAAATTTAAAGCATCATGTTTCCTACTGGTGGAAAATAACTAGGCCTTCTGAGTTCAGCTTCTTAGCATTGAAAAATGCTTTTTCTGCCAGTGCTCTGCTGGCAAACTTTGAAGAGGCACAGGTTGTAACTATCAACATTCCACCTGTAAATATTTAACCTACTTTCATTTCTACAAGGATTTTGGGTCAATTGGGGAAAAATATACTAAAAATATCTGCATTTTTTCCTGCATTTCTTTAACCTTATGATTTTGGAAGCTGTTTATTTATTTGTGATTTTTACCTTGAAACTGTGCTCAGTGGTCACATTGCCAAAGGTCATACGTCTGCACTGTACCTGTTCCTGTTCTTCATATTACCTCCACAGTGAAAAGCTGCATGCCTTATAAAAATATTATATACACATGTGCTGTTAGCTCTAGAGGCTTGAAGAGAGTTGAGCTGGTTTGACACGATTCTTTAGTTGTCTCTGACATAAGTTTTTCTGCACTGAATATGCAAGTCCCAGGAGTCAAAACCTCAGTGTAATAGGTCATGGGCTCCGGCAATTTTTCTTTCAGTGACTGATTTATCTACTGATGAAGTGTTCTGCAAGTTTATGTGGCTATGTTAGAGAGCAGAGCTCCATTTACTCTTGTCCTGCTGTTCCAAGGTGAGTGGCTGAAATAGCCTGTCGAGGAAGTAGGATGGTCTTTCACACTCAAGGTACACATCACCTTAGACCAAGTCTTCTTGATCTTCATTCAATTTTACATCCTGTGTTTTCACTTTCCTCGTGCTGCTAGAGTTGTTTTACTCTGTGATTGCCACTAAGGCAGCCCATAAGACACTGAAGGAAAAGCCTGATTCTATGGAGACTTTTCCAAAAGAAATAGGTCATTTTTTGGTTCCCCAAGTATAAGTATTACCACTGGAGAACCGATCAGCTGGAGGTAGCCTCTTGTAACAGTGCTTGTGCTATCTTCAGCCTGGATAGGTATGCTGCAGAAATAAGGCAAAACATACAGCAGCCTCCACTCCCGCAGATGCATAAAGGCCTTCATCAGTTGATTAATTAATTAACTTTTTAATCAAGACCTTAGTAAACAGATGATGATGTGTGTTGAAGAGTGGACACTTTAATCAGAAATAGTCCACACGAAGAACTGCCTGGTGCAAAGCAGGTAAATTTCTGGCTGCTGTGATAATCACCTCCCTCCACTCACAGATGCACTTAAGAGTCCTAACTTCCTCCATTACCTCAGCTGTGAGAATGCAGATGCCACTTGAGTGAGAAAGAAAGCAGTTAAATATACAGCTGCAGCATGAAATAATTGCTTCTCCAGTTCTCTTCTTCATACTCCCAGAGGATATTCCAAGAAAGTAGACCAAACCCATTTTTAGCTCAGTCTTGAATTATTGAACGTACTATATACCAGGCTATTAACCAAGGGAAAAAGTGGTTAAGAAAAAGACTTGCATGTATAGAAGAACAAGATATTTATTAGAAAAAAACAAAACACTTTTGTCTTGGTGTGGTGTTTTCGTTTGTTTGTGTATAAAGAAGGTAAATAATTTTAAAACTAAAAGTTTTATTCATCCTAAGAGGATCCAGTTCTCATTATAGATAGAATCATTATGGAGATGGCAAATGCCATGAAATAATATATATTTTTTTGTTAAGGTCTCTTTATCCCAAGTGGATCTTCCAAAATGTAATGCTAATTCATGCAGTGTATGGCATTGCTAACAACTCTAATACCTCTCCCAGTAAAGGTATGTCTGCAGTGCAAATCCAAGGCATGACTGCTGCTCACGGAAATATCCCTCTCACAGGTAAATCAGTAACACTACCACAGGGCAAGATGAGATACATTCAGTGAGTACCCAGGAGCTGAGATGTGTGGTATCATAACTCAGCTGCTAGTCTGCAAAACACTCAGTATATCTACATCTACATAAACTGCAAAAACATCTCCGCATACACTGCTACTAGTGGTGTTGGTGAGCTACTGATCTTAAATCATACTAGGCTAAGAGAAGGGAAAAGAGGCTGAAACATATGCCCAAGAGTGTGCTTCGTGGCACAACTGGTACAGGTGTCCCCGCTACTGGTACAGTGCCACGCTAACTTACAGTACAGCATCTGCTCTGCCCTTCCTCTTGCCCACTCTGCCTGCTCCATGATTCTTTTGGGAGCCCCAGGAGCAACTCCTCAAGGAGAATGGCAGGAAGTGGTGGGGCACTGGAAGAGAGAGGTACCTGCAGTTGAAGGTAAAGACAGAAACATTGCTTTAAAAGCAATTCAAACACCTGCAGTGGACATCTTTCTAAATGGTTACCATTCAGCTAGCAGCATCAAAAAGAGCAGTGAAGCAGAAAAGCAGGACTTTAAAAAGCACAGCTATGCCCCACCACTGCTTGCTGTGCTGATCTGCAACCAGGTTGCTGGCAGCTCAAAATTCAGCCTGACCACCTGAACAATTAATTCATGGTAACTTCCACACCACTTGCAAAAATGCCACATCATGTCAGTGCTGTTGGAGCTATGCATATGAGAGTATGAATAAATTATACAGGGCTTTTTGAATGCATCTGTGCAATCAGTGAGGAGTTACATAAGGCTCCTCTTCCTGGTGAAGGGGAAAGTGCCTTTCTTCAGCACAGTTCATCCAGGGACAGGTTCTGCATAGGAGAGTACTGAGGGACTCTCTTGTAAAAGACAAAGAAAATAAGGTGACAGTTTTCTCTACAGTTCTCAAAAATTTCTTAGAAGGGCCAAATCCTAGACCCTATGGAAATCTTGAGAAAATAGCTTTTAGGCCAATGATCTCAACAGGCACAGGGAAACCTTTGAAAATATTGCAGCTGCAGGTTTCCTGCGGGTTGTACAGTCCTAGACCCTTCTGCAAAGAAGAAAGCCTAAAAAATAGACACATATACTTACAGAGCCCAGATCCCATATGAACATAATTCTCACTCTGGCAGGCAATGGACAACCCTCTCCACGATGCAGGCGGGTAAGACACGGCTCCTATGTCAAACAATCTTCAGGGCAACCATTTTGGTGGAGCTTCCCACAGAGTTTCCTGCATTCACAAACAAAGCAAAACTCGTCTGATGGCTTGCAGACACACGAGGGTAACCTTGCAAGAGCACCTACAGTGCAAGGAGTGTTTCAGTGACTACTTCACAGTGCAGTGTACAGAGCAGTTAGTGATACCTTGTGGCTAGTAGCACAGACAGATTTTTTTCCCAATTGCTTTAAGAAATCATGAACAGATGGACAGAGAACTGGGAGATGTCTCAAGACTTCTGCTTACTGTTTGGAGAAGAAGGGGGAGATGCCTCTCTCAGAGATGCCAGTGGGAACAGTTTTTTCTCCAAGTGAAGGAGAGTAGCTGTGCACACACTGGACTGCAATAACTACACACTGTTTTTTAGAAGAAAATACACCGTAAGGCATGCTAGCCCAGTGGGAGGCATTTTTCCCCTCACCTCTGCAGTGGGTTATGAGTACCAACACAGACAATTACCATAACTCAGCTACTTTTGATGTCTTAATTTAGGAAATAACTTCATGTTTCCTGAAGGTTATGTGCAGTAAAAAAGTACTTTCTTTTTACATGTGTGTGTGTATGCTTATACACTTTTTGTAATACCAGTATGACAAAAGAAATCATGACTCCCAAGTGTTCTGGGTATTAATTGGAGCTTTCCTGCACAAAACCTCTGTGATTGCCACTGCTTTGGCTGATTAAGAACCTTTGTTCTGATCCCATTCTATAGCTAAGTGCCCCATTTAACCTGCTGTAACTTTTCTACTGTTTTCTGAATCAAGCTGGCAATGAACCAGATTTCAATGTTTATTTCCAGTGTTATTTAAAAATAAGATTCATTAGAGACATCAGTGCTGCATGTGTCCTGTTGCAGATTGGCTCCAGCCACTGATCAGAAGCCAGTGGAGCAGCAGATGTGGATTGCAAAGAAATCTGTTTATATTTCATAACTGTGAAGATGCAGCTTTCTTCCTGTGTGTTTGTAGCTTAGAAAGAAAGAGCCAACAACAGCAATAACAGTAATAAAAATAACCTAGTATGGACCAGAGGCCCATTAAAAAAAAAAAAAGTGTTAAGTCATCTCTGTACCTCTGTCTCACACTTCCCATTCTGTCTTGAATTCCTTCGGGTTTTTTAATATTTGTCTTACTAACTTGACAATCATTACCAAAATACAGTATCAGCACATAATAAAAACCTACCTTCACAGGGAACAATAAGACTCCAGCCACTACTAGGCATTTTATTGATTGTTTTACATATTTCTAATTCTCTGGAGGGAACAAAGCAACACTTCTGTGTTGCTCCTCTTCCTCCTCATTTTTGCACACTGGCCCAGGGGATTCTAACCTGCAAAGCTCTCTGCCCACTGCAGTGCTGCCAGACTCACAGTCAGCAGAGCACTCTCACCACAGGTGTTGCTTGCACAGCAATGGGCTTCTGCTGCTCACCCCTGAAGGGGCTGCACCCCCACAGTAGGCACAAGGCTGAGTACCCAAGGCACAGTGGAAAAACACAGCTGTCAGTGATGAAATACCATTCTGAAGAGGGCATCTGGAATAACAAGCAACCGTTATAAGCTCTAAGCTTCTGAAAGGGTCAGAAAAAAACTAGATCTTTGGATAGTAATTGTAAGCTGTAGCTTACACCCCACCACTCTGCTAGCAGTTAAGCAGGAGCTCTCTGGCATAAAATTGCAAGGCAGTGTGGCTGCAGCTTGTTGAAAAAGAGATCCGACAAGCATATGAGTAGACAGGTAGATGAGATGAAAAAGTACTGTCTTGGTGACTGTCTTCAGAGATAGGAGGATAAGAAAATTCTCTTGATGTACTAGGTTGATGAGACAAATGGGAAACCATATTCTTGTTTACAGATATCAAAGCTATTTTATTTTTCCAGTCAATTTAGTAATTCTATCTGTCTCTGTTGCTTTTTCAACAGTAATATGTTTCTCAAAGCTGCTAACGCTGTAAACTGGCTAACAAATTTGCATGTGCCAAGACATCCTCATTAAAACAAGGGGAAGAGATTTGTTAGTCAAATTAGTAGCACTGAAAGACTTGAACACATAGCAGGCCTGGCATTTTCTTATGCCGATTCTTCTAGGAAAGTGACAAGACCTTACTGAAGAGAAAAATGTATGGAAAATTCTGTAAGAGTAACAGAACCTGCAAGGAAAGGAAAAATAAAAAGAAAAGCAAATGGGGAGGGGTAAGAAAAGGGAAAGGAGAACAAGGGAAAGGAGAAAAAAGAATTTGCCAAGCATGGAATTTATTCCTGTGCAGTTAGTAATAAAATTAGTATTGGCAAAATTTGACGTAAGTTTGAACTTCCAAAGGAAATTAGATTTTTTTAGTAACCAGTGCTATATTTAGAAAGAAAACAACAACAACAACAACAAAAGACATGGTATATCTCTCTGCAAGGCGGAAGTAAAGATTAAGGTGATTCTACATATGTTCCAAAATAAAATTAATATTTTTTAAAAAGAGGATGATGTTGAACACGGAAATGGATAATGCAAATAAAAATATGGAAAGCCAAAGTATTAAGATTAGGCCAAATTACAGAGTATTTAATAAATATAATTTTGAAAGTATCTATTATTTCCAAAGCATACTTTTTGAGCTTTATACTATGCAACTAGAAAATAGTATAAATAGTACCTGTATTGAAAAAAAAAAAAAAACCAAACCCAAAAATGCAGATCCAACCACTAGGCTGAAGTTATATGATGATTAAGGTCACAATAGCAGATCATGTGGCAGAGGAAAGCTGAGCTGGACCAGAGGGAATGCATGATTCCCATTTCTGTTGAATTAGTCAGCATATGTGACACTGTGTTATGTCAACTACACTGCCTACAGAAGACAACTGAAGACAGCTCTGGTGGAGAGAACAATTCAGTTTTTTGCTTTACATGGATAAGGGTTTGGACCAATCCTTTGAAACAGGGTTTATTGCAACATCTCCATTGACTAAAAGAAATCTCTTAATATCACAATTTTGAACAAGAGAATTGTTAGAAACTTGATTGCAAATGGGACAAAACAGAGGCCAGTTGTACAATATACAAATGAAATGAAAACTCAGTATCTTTACTTAACAGTGTACCTGAATTTTCATTCTCCTCAGATGAGTAAAATCTCATAGAACTCTCTGAGTGGACTTTTAATAAGCTTTTAAATACTACCCTTTTAATATATTGGCATATGCAAAATTAGGTGATATAGCAGGGTATTGGACTGAAGATTATCCATAGTCATATGTAACAGGTTTTGCAGCAATAAAAATATTAATGATAATCAGATGATGAGTGGCTGCTTGAGAGAGTTTCTGCTGAAAGTCATGGTGAGTCTACTGAGTTTTAAAAAAGTACCATCCCTTATTCAGTTTATGTCCTTTACTGATGGTATTGTAATGTTTTTACACACTCTAAACATTCAGTCCTTTGCAGCTCCCACCTCAGCTTTTTGTCCTCATCCTTTCTTAATACCCACAGGAAGTGAATTTTCAACCTTAAGGAACAGTAAAATATTTGATAGAGAGAGGGGACCTCACTGTTAACTGAATGCCTTTCAGTGCAGCGGTTGCTGGATTTTCTCACTTGCTCAGTAGCACAAGGAAGTTTTACTTTGTCCCTCTATCACTACCCACAATGCATCATCAGAAGCCCTGGTTGATGGCAATTTATGTACACCTGATTCCTTATTAAGTCTGATCTCAGTGAGGTCAAGGCTAATCTGTTCTAACATCCAGACCTTCTGCTTTTGTTTAATATAGCCCACTGAGATTAAAATAGGATTAGAGCTCATCTGATCGGGAGAATAACCTCTGCAGATGAACTCTTCTACTGTTCTTTTGAAAAAATCACAACAGCATCTTGCAATGCCCATGGTTTTGATATATCAATAGACATAAGGCATTTGGTTGTTTCTTCATTTGTCCCTGTGATAGTTTTGGAACCAGACTTATTATTTTCTGCAGTCAGATCTAGTTGTTACTATACACATGGAATTCGTGATTATGGATATCAGAATGGGTCATTTTCTCATTCATCTCAATGCACTTTCAGTTAGCTACTGCAATAAAACTAAAGCAAATTTAAAATTAATGGAAACTGTCAAGAGGTACATTTAATAAAGTTTAAATTTTCACCTGTTTTCTTACCAAGTTTGCATTTAAAATGTTTTTTCATCTTTAAACACATGAAAGTGCTAACTGTGCAGAACTAAGACCTTTCACTTCATCTTGGTTCAGTATCTACATCATATAAAATAACAGAAAAAAACAGGTCCATGTCATCCAAAAATATGCCTCAAACTTCATTTGTGGTGAAGCCAAACATAAGGATTGCACAAAAATTTTAAACTAATAATACTTTCCTGTGGGTTTCCCCCCCCACTAAGTTCAGTAAAGTCATTCTTATGCAGTATTTTCAATCTTGACACAGCAAATTTTACATTAAAGAATAAGATTTTGGTGTGAGACTAAAAGAAAAGTAAAGCAAAAGCAAAAAAGAGCAAAATTATTTGGTCAATGTGTTCTCATTTTTCAGATTCTAAGAAATGCAAAATGATATAATTGTCAGTGATTAGGATTATATAAAATATCACAGGTAGCATGCAGTGAAAAGATCAGCAGGGAGAGAGTTCTGAAAATGTTATTTTTGCACAGACAGGCTGCTTGGCTGTTGTCCTAGATTTCAGCTTGCTCTAGGTGGAGGTCATGCTGTGGCTAAAGTAATTAGCAAGGTCAATCTGACCAGCTCAGTATAAACCTGGAATAACTCTACTGAAGTGTAGAACAAGAAAACATAGTATTTTTGTACTGGTTGCAGTACTACCCATACTAGTAGATTTCAGGGTTTTTTGTCCTTGGCCCTTTTACTCCACTAATGCAGGGTGTCATCTTTTGGGTGGTGTTACTTAATAGCAGTCTGAGAATCATTCAGCCACCCAAGGTTTGATCCTTACCTTCTCTAGCAGTTAAGTTTCAATCCTACGTGGGTATCCGAGTGAAGGAAAGCCCTCTTAAAAGACAGAAGTGAACACTAAGGAGTTGTTTGAGTTCTTTAAAAATTCTCAGTGGGGGCAAGAGAAGGTACCTTTAATGATATGTGTTAATTACATTTTCTTTACTGTATGGGATGAACTCCCATATGCTTTTTACTTCAAGAGACAGAGCAGGAATTTAAAGCATCATGTATCTCACTAAATGAGAATGTATGATGATATCAGTATCATTCCATAAAAATTCGGCTTTTTAATCTGATCAGCAAATTCATAGTTTATAATTTAAGAGTAGGCAACTGTGTGAAAACATGAAAATTAAAAAAGCAGCATTATTTAATATCTGGAAAATAGATCTTAGACTGCCACACGATTGTTTATCAAAGTCTTTCTTGCCAGATACCCTACAACTCATTTTCCTGTTGTCTGTGTTTCTCATGCAGGTATGTTTGATTTCTCCATTATGAAGCCAGAAGAGCACATTAGCATTGAAGCTGCATGTGTATGTAGGGAAAATAGTATTTTTAACAGCCAAAGCAGTAATCACCTTTATAATCAGGAGCTGCAAATGCATTCTGTGTTGTACATTTCCTCTGAGATTATTTCTTAATCAGCCTTCCTCAATTGCTTCCTATATGCTAGGAAAAGCAATGCAGTTTTGTTTGCTGGGCAGAAAACATAAACTTCCTGTTCTTCTAACTCAGTAAATATGGTCTTTTTTTTTTATACTCACAGAAGGATAATTTTAGTTTGTAAAATCAAGAATCGCCATGCAGGTGATGTTGCACAATTACGACTAAAGTGAAAGATCTCATCCACAATTCTGTTTTCAGTAAAAAAAGTTAAAATTTGTCCCGTGTATCAGAGGTTCAGGCCAAGCCAGTACCAAAAATGCTTACATTGCATATCAGGAAAAATTTGGTCCCTTTAAAAAACTTGGGTATTATTGACTGGGAATTGCATTATTGTTCTAACACCTCAGAAACAACTTTTCTGGAAAACAGTACACAGACTACTATGTGATCGTTGGAAAACAGTTCACAGATCACTATGTGATTGTTTACCAAAGCTTTCCTTGTCAGATACTATACAACTGATGAAGTCTGACAGTGGGATGTTGTATAATAGTCGTCAGTTTAATTAATTGCTGGGAAGGTAGATTTTGTAACTAACAGACCCTACAGAAACTGGTTCAAAAAGTTGGTGGAAAGTCTTACAGGAACAGTAAATCAGCCAACTCAAATGGCATTTGATGTCAGAGTTTGAAGGTAGCTAGCACTGTTAAATGGCAGAACAACACCACTAAATCACAGCTTGCCACTACAGAGGTTTTTGGTAGTGGCAAATCTCAGTTTGAGATTGGGAATATGATGTCAAACTGAGGTCTGGAACCTCACAGTTAGAAGAATTATGATGAAATGGGCAAAGCTGCACCCAAGAAAAAACAAACTATTTGAAATTATGGGAGCTGCCATATGCTTATAAACTTATGATGGAAATTAATGATTGGAAATCATAGGAGTGTCATATAGACTTACAGAAAGAATAGTTGATACTTTTTCTTGAGAAGAAAGGGGAAGAGACAAGCTATAGCATGTGGGAGAGTCCAAATTTGGCAACATGCACATCAACATAATTCAGGATATCAACTGCTAGAGGAAAAGACTAAATTGCTACCTCCTGAAAGTCCCAGCCACTCTATAAGAGACTTAAGAGACAAAATGTAAAGAGTTAGAAAGCCTAATTGTATTTGTCAGTGTCTGTCATAAAATTTTAAAGTAGTATTATGCTTTGGAAAAACCACGTATGCCATTGGAGCTGAAGCTTTAGGAAAATTTGGAAATCCTATGGAGGTCTGCTGTAGTGGTTGAACTATTGTGCAGAAAAGCATGCGTCCTTCCAGAGCTTTGGGACCTGCAGCAATCTGTGGTTGCTGGTGTTTGCAAACGTGCAGCCCTCCTCTGGGAATTCACAGCAGCCTGACGAATGCTGAGAGCTGCTTCCCTCTGCCTGTGGTGGTCTCCAACACACCTTGCAGCATCCACGGGCCAGGAAGCAGGGCTGGTCCCTGCCTCACGCCTCCCCTCCACAGGACCTGCATGCAAGGAAACTGCCCCGGAAACTCAAGACTGCCTCAGAGGCAATGTCTGACAGGGTCGTCTCAACACCAGCTGTGCAACACCACCTGGCAGCTCAGGCTAACTTTCTGTGGGACATTTCCTCCTTACATCTCCATTTCATTCTTCATACATAGAAGAATATATACATTCATATATACATTCACAGAGTATGTATGAAATGCATGAGAGCAGAAGCACCCTGGTCATCACCTCTCTCCCTGCAGTCCCTTTCTCACATTTGTGACTTTTACTTCCCTCTGAAACTCATGGCACTTGTGGTCTGCTTATTTGTGGGAAATCTAAGTTTGCTTAAGACCAGATAGATACTGTTTGGCTCTAAACAGTGTTGATTTATTAAGAGAAAGCAATCATTTCTCTTCCAAGTAAAGTTTCAGCAAATTCACTCCATAGAATCTGAGTTTAGTAGCCCTACATAAGAAGATTCTATCATGTCTGCGTATTTAATTTTGATTTTTAAAATGTATTAGTCACCAGACCAACAAAATTACAGACAGAATGTGACTGATGAGAGAACAAATCCAGTAAATAATTACACTTCCAGTTTCTGTTGCCAGCAAAGTCCTTTGTTTCAAAGCAGCCAAATTTTTCCTTATCACTCCCAAAATAAATCATCAAGCTGGGATAAAATGGGGTAGCAACTAGATCGGCAGGAGTTAAACAACAAATCCCTGGCAATTCCGGTAAATCCCACAACTGATTCATCCATTTTTAAATCTTGGACTAGCTAGGCCACAGATTAAATAAAACAAAACACAGTTCTCAGACCCTTTAGAAGGGACAGAAATTACTCACAGATGGAACAATTTTGCAGAAGTAGATTTGGCTCTTAAAATTTGCAGACAAGCCCACACGAGCCACAGAATGGAGCTAGTTCCATTCTAAAGGCACCTAAATCACAGATCCTTTATTTACTGTATAAACTCCTACACTGACCCAAATGATGTTCAACCCTGCATGTGTCCATTCCAAGCTTACTTCCCACACCTAGTCTTCCTCTTCAAGACATCCCTCCAGCAAGGTGCAGCCTCTGTCAGACTATGTATTTGGCAGCCCCAAACCTTTTTGCATTGGTGCATCTGTACTTTGATACAATGAAGCAAACACCCTGTGTGCAAAGGATAAGATTTGAAAGAGTAAATTTCCATGGAAACCATGAAGCATCAACGCTCATGCTAGCAAAGGCCACACAGATCTCTGATACACGTGTATGGCATCTAGAAGTCATGACAGCCCCAGCCCTTTGTGCCTGCTGGTGCTGCTTGACCCTACAAGTTCCTGCTGCACTTGAGGAATGAGAATGTCCCCTTAACGGACAAAAAGAAGAGATCTGTCCAAAAAAAGTGGATTAGCAATTTGGCCTTCTTTTGCCAGGAGGAATTTCTAGTCTTTTCACTTGATCCCAAACACACAAAATTTCAGCACACAGCCACCCCTTTCGCCAAATCATGCAAGATTGCCACTTAACATGATATTCTGTTCATTCACTTTTTTTCCGAAGAAGGTCTGACAATAAACTAATTGCTGGGGAAAAAAAAAACATACTGTCATAGGTTGGCCTGCTGTGTTCAGTAGATGCATGGAAATCTGCCACACTGTTCTGAAATAGTTATGTATCACTACACTGATTTCCAGACCTGTTCTTCCTAAAGAAATGACAAAAGTGAGCATTACAAAAGATGAGAAAACTTCAAAAGGGCTACAACTTTCATCTCAAGACATCCTGCAGTAGATCTGAACATGTTCTTCCAGGTTTTAGGTTGTTCTTCTCTTGCTCTATGCCAGCAAGATGACTGAAAAAATCTTTATGTCAGCAAGGGTTGTGAATCATTTGCTCTACATGTTTAGGGACAGAGGACAAGTTTAATAGACTTTCGTTACCTGGTCTCTGCTGGTGCACTTCCCAGGTGCATGGAGCGTACCACAAGGCATCACTTCCCTTTCTTGCCTCCTTGTAGCCCTACAGGCACAGTAGCAGACTTCCTTCTCCTTTTACAAGTGAAGAGAATGCCCTTAGCACTAAGCATTTGTGTCTCAAACTCTCCATACAGCCCATACTAAGAAAAGCTGCTGTTTCAAACCCTAAGCCAGAGCCTGTGTGTAAAAAGTTGCCAGTTGGTTTTGTGAAGAGTATCATGTTTCTCTTACTTTGTTGAAAATTTGCCCTTGTAGCATCAGCTGTAATATCATCACTGACAAAATCTGTAAAGTCACTCTCCTTTTACCCACTCAGGAGTAGTTAACCATAGTTCAGCAACAGCATTGATTAGACCCATTGCCATTTTCTCAGAACATTTAAAATTTAGCTAAACTGATGGATCTAATATCATTATCATCAAATATCAAGTTTAAAACTGTTCACTTACCTGCTGAAACACTGCATAGTCAATGGCACACCTGTTTCTTACGAGTGAGACTTTCACTTGCAGAAATCATCATGGATGTATGTGATAAAGACTTCATAAACCACAAGAATATTTTTAGCTTACTTTCTCTAGCTAGTGCTAAGAAATACAAATCTGGAGTAACAAGGTTAAAAGGGAATCAATGTATATCTTATACTACACTTATAATGCTTGGTTTAATTTTAACTGTGCATGCAAATGTTAAGTCTCCTTCGACCTGTGGCATGGTGCATACCATTTACTATTAAATGACACAAGATCATAAGAAGGCTACTCTTTCCCAATGATTACAGAAATCAGTAAAAATCTTTCCTCATTTTTGGCATTAAAATGGAGCTAAATTGAATAAATTTTGCACTTACACATAAATTTCATTTCTTTTAAAAACAGCTAAGGAGATTAACCAGGATGTCACAAGCCAGTGAATGTCAGTGAGACAGTACAAAAGTGCCTGAAAGCAGTAGTAAAACAAGTTCGAAGCAGTACCTTCCTAGATCTTTTGGCAAAAATTACTTATCACTGGAGATTGCATTCAAGATTACACTGGCCATTTGGTGTTTGGAGGGAGACATTTAGGTTCTGCAGGATCTGATGCTGGTGGTCCAGCTGCAGAGAGTTGCAAAAGTCAACATCTCTTAGATCTGACACAGAGCAGAAGTTCTTAGCACTGAAGATCACATATCTGGTAGAAAAAAAACAACAAACCCAGATCAAATAATTGCATCTGTCTTCTTAAATTGTTCTTAATGTAATGAACATATTACAGTGACCTTTAGAATGTCTAATGGGTGATGCATTTAAGCTTTTTGAATATTTAAGCCACCTTCAAATTATGTTTCACTTGTTTATTTCTACCTTAGTCTGTGCACTAAACTGAACCATAATCAAGATGGATTAAAAAACAACCCAACCACTACATATGGATAGTTACAGATCTCATTTTTGTATTTTGTCTTAAATCTCAACTATAGAAATAATTCTTTGCTGTTTCTCTTGAACTACTATGTTGGTCTGGTCTGTTTTAATAATTCTTAAAAAAGCTACTCCAGTACATAAAAAATATCACTGCTCTTTATTTGTGGTCGGAATTATTCTACCCAATGCAGGTCTGTAAGCTTCAGAAATTTCAACAGATTTTGGGATGTATTTCTCAAAAAATCTCTTAATAAATGTAGGAAGATTACACACACTTGAATTATTTAACTCATAAAAGAGTCTTTCATTTAAAAAAAAAAATGTGTAGCTTGTCTTCTGAAAGCTTCTTAAATCATCAATTTATTTTGGTTCCAACTCCTATTTTATTTTCTGGTTCCAGATCCCATTGTTAGTTTAAGTCTGTTTTTTTCCTTTTCATGGGACTAATTCTTTAGTTGTGCTTTAAATCACTCTTTCACCTTGCTCTAAAATTCAATATAGCACAACTCAGAGCTTTGACCACTAGCAAGTACAAAGCCCACTATGTCAGCTGTTCTTTGAAAGACTTTTGTTCCTTTTGCAACCACTGCGAATTTTGAAATTCTGCTGATAGATGAGGTCTCTGTCTACTGACCTGGGCATGTTTTAGTCCATGATATAAGCACTTTCAGTGCACATGTACAGGACTCTTTAACTGAGCAATACTAATTGGTACCACGCACGCAAGGACCTAGCAATGTAAGAAGAAATGACTCATGAATTTCCTTTCTTTTGATTGGCAATGTCAAGGGGTTAGCATTCACTTCAGTTGCAACAAGATTTTCTTATCTCTTTCATTTTGCTTCCTCTGTTCTCCAGCTCTGTGCATAGTTAAGCATAGTTCATAAATTCTCACTGTTTCAAACCTCATTATTTGATAACAATTTTTACTTCATATTTATTTCCCTGAAATAAATCCAAAAGAGTGTAAAAATTTTCCTGAAAACTAGATTACTACAGAGATGAAGACAAATAACTTGTAATTCTCTGAGTACAAGGATTATGAGAACATAAGGATAGAGAAATGGCAGAAAAAGGTAATTGCTGTGTGGTGGTACAGCAACAATTTAGTTTGTGAGAGGGTTCCAAGCTGAGGCTTCAAGCAATGTGGTAAGTGGAACTCCTGGGCAAATGGCAAGGATGCTGGAGTTCATCCACCAAACCAACAACTGTTCCTGGGTCTGCTGACTTCCCACCTTGCAGGTGTTCTTATAAATGGGGCTGGTAGACCACTGATTATAGTGAAATATACATTCTTGTTGATCTCAGGGCAGCTCAGTGGGGTTACATTACATACAAGGAGCTTCAGAGGAGTGACTTATGCCATCTGAAAGAGAATGTAATGTGAAAGCTGAAGACATATTGCTCTATACTGCTGGGTTTTTATGGAATTACCTTGTAAGAAAAAATAACAATCTTTGTATAATATACTCAGATTCTTTTGTGGAATTCAATAATGATATCCCACAGAGTATTTTCTTCTGTCATAGCACTAAATGTTAGGCTGCTGTAGCTCTGCCCTGAGATCCTCTGCTCTTGAGGTCCTCTCAAGCCTAGATAAAGAGAAGGGAGATTTATACTTTCATTGAATTAGACTGTCCTTTATGGAGACCGGCATGTTATAATGACAACATTTACAATAGCCTTATGCCTAATTAATATTTTAAACATTACATTAAACAGAAAAGCTTTTTTGGCCATGTTTGCAGAACGCTAAAGAACCTGGTCTTTTAAAGTTACACTCAGTTTATATTTTCATATCACTTTATTCAGTAGCAGAAACTGGAATTTTTAAAAAGCGGTTAGTTTTAGCCTCCTTCATAAAGTTGTTCATGGTGCTCATTTTAACTATGCAGCACACAGGTACAGTCCCCAGATTTCTCATCCTATTTATGTCTAAAAACAAACAAAAAATTGACCAAAAAAAACCCCTCAAAAATTCTCAAAGCCTTTTAAATCAATTATTAATTACAAAATGTGTGTTTTCATTACACGTGATTATGATATATAATAATAGTACCAAGACTGTTTCAACAGGCATGTGCTAGCAAGTAATATTTAACCCACTGCAAGTTAAACAGAAATGTCAGATGGTCTTTGAGGCTTAATAGTAAGCAAATACTTACAGTTGAAGGTAAAGCACATATTTTGCATCTTTTTACAGCTAAATCCCAAAGTCAGGCTAGTTGATGGCATGACAGCAAACTACAATAGTTACACAGTGATACTGGACTACATGTCATTTTTGCTTGTGGTTTTGATTCTAATGAAGAATGTGTACCATTGTGTACATGCTTGTGTTTTGTTTCCCACTATACAGAGTGCTGGTAAGTAACACTCCTAACTTAAGCCACTTGTAGGATTTACTCATCACTAAGAATTTTACTTTCTGAATATTAAGTTTAGATGTCCACTTTAATGTGGGCTACTGGAAAGTTGTTATTGTAGTTAATTTAAAGAAGTCTGATTAATTTTGCTCAATATATTCCTCAAGAATGTATTACTTGGGTAATACAAACAGTTTATTCTTCATAAACACTATGGTTTATATACAATATGTTTGCTTATTATTACTGACAAATTATTCAACATACTTCGTTTATAAAGACCATATCCATGCTGTTCCAGTTTTGTCTGGGATGGAGTTATCTATAAGGGCTAAGGGCTATCTTTCAAATTGGTGTTGGAAACAGTGTTGATGACACAGGGATGCTTTCATTACTGCTGAACACGGCTTAAGCAGTGTCAGGGCCTTTTCTGCTCCTCACAGCAGTTTACCAGTGAGTGGGCTGGTGATGCACAAGGAGCTGGGAGAGGATGCAGCTGGGACAGCTGACCCCAGCTGACCAAAGGGATATTCCAGACCATATGGCATCACGGTCAGCATATAGAGCCGGAGGAAGGAGAAGGAAGGATTCCTCACTCACAGCTTCCTTCAGGAGCAAACCTGCTCCAACATAGCCATACCCACGGCTGCTGTCCCTCATGGGCCACACCTGCTCTGCCGTGGACTTCTCCCTGGCTACACACATTGAGGCACTCCAACATGATCCCGTGCATGCTTCTAGGTGCTCTTGCTGCAGCATGGATTTATCCCTGGGCCACAGTCCTCTCAGAGGTGCACCTGCAGTGGCACAGGCAGAACCATGGCCACGGACACTTTAGGGTGCCCTGCTCTTTCCCACTGTGTGTACTTATTCTCAGCTCAAAGTGCCTTTCAGCTGATTTCACAGTGGAGTTCCAGCCTGCCCAGTACAGTAGCACAGAATGAGCAGTGATGCCCTGGCCATCTGCCAGCCCACGGGCACCACCACGGCTGTTATCAGAATGTTCCCAGGCACAGCAGAATTACATGATCAGCAGCACAGCCCTATGGCAAGCAGTGAAAGCAAAAAGCAGTCACTAACAAGCACTAGACTCTAATATACAGCCAGGCAAGTGAGCCCCATGGCAAACACAGGAGCCTGTTGATTAATAGCTAAGCAGCATAACTGCTGTAAATTCAATCTAGCATATCCTAATCAAACATCATCTTGCACCCTTTGAGACTCACGCTGGGTGACAAAAAGGACTGTTGTGGTTTGCCATCAACTAGGCCCCACACAGCTATTGGCTTACCACCCCACAGCATAGGGAGCAGAATCTGAATGATAAAAGTGAGAAAACTCATAGGTTTGCAATAATGATGATTTAAAAAGTAAAGCAGAAGCTGCACATGCAAGCAAGGCAAAACAGGGATTTCAATTGTCACTTCCTATGGGTAGGAAAGAGCTCATCCAAACCCAAGAAAGAAGACCTTCATCATATGTGATGGTGACTTGGGAAAACAAAGACAATCACTAAGAACATTTCTTGTTCCTTCTTCCCAGCTCTATAAGTTGAGCATGACATCATATGATCTGAAATATCTCTTGGGTCAATTGGGTTCAGCTGTCTGGCTGTTTTCCCTTCCAGCTCCTTGTGCACCCTCAGCCTTCTTGCTTGTGGGGCGGGGTGAGGAACAGTAAAGGCCTCAATGCTATGTAATAAAAACAGCAATAAATCATCCTTGACTTATCAACACGGTTTCTATCACAAATCCAAAATATAACCCCATAGTGGCTGTTACAAAGAAAACTATCTCAGCTGAAACCAGAACCAGTGTTTTAATTTAACTCTGTGTTGTCATCTATTCCATCCTGTTTAACTTGTTACAAATTGCAAAGTGTGAAATAATTTTGATATTTCAAATGTCACCTGTTCCCAACTGCAATTAGCATTTAAAAGCTTAACATCCATTTTCATTCAAATATGCCGCCTCTGTAGTCATGGTAACATCCTCATCAGCTTTATCTTCCAGCTTTAGAAGGTGCTGGGGTACTTAGAGATGTTGTTATTTAGGATTTTTCATTTGACTCCCTCCTTCTACCCTCTCCAGCACATAAACACCTCTGTGCTTGCTTTTACCAAGTTGAAGGCTTACAACAGTAAGAAAACAGACAAAATGAAAACACTACTAAAAGCCTTTACTTCTTGGAGCTTCCTGGAAATAGGAATTGGTGAAGAAGAGTGGCTTATGAATTCAGATGACTCCTTACACATGATGAAGTAAACTACAGATAGGTATTAAGAACTATATATTCAGCATAGATATAAATAAATATAGATAAAAATGACAACCTAGTCACATATGGAAATGTGTATGAGTAGAATCGAAATACTTAGCAGAGGTGCCTTCTCTCGCCTCTTTAAAGGAGAAACATTGAACCAGCTGTGAGGCAAACCTCATTTCATTCAAATAATTTAGTTATTCTATATTTAACCAGGATGTACTCTGGTGTTTAATTTTGTGAGAAAAAAAAGGGATCTCTTTTATAGTCATTGTTCTTTTTCTAATATAACTGTGCTTATTTATTTCTCTCCTGATTATTAGGCAGCATTTGTATGGGAATGGGTCAGCTGATTCAAAATGCTTAAGTCATGGTAGAGATATCCATCTGTGAACAACATAATTTTTGTTACAGATATTATTGTCCCTGGCTTGCAACACATATTTATTGTTGGGAGAAAAATCACTGCAACTACAGAGAAACAGATGGATACTAGAATTCAGATACATGGACTTTTGGGTAGTAGATAATATCATTATAGGGAATGTAATAGCATAATTATAGGGGATTTTCTACATATTCTCCCTGTGATAATTTGTAAAAGTCACTTACTTCCACTTTTAATTCAGAAATCGATTGAAACTGGGGTGCTACGCACATATCTCAGCCTGCCTATGGGCCATCTCTGAAGCCGTGAAACTGATGCCTGAAGGATTTTTTGCTTTTTTCCGAAATACTTTTTACACAGTTCCCTATATTCACAAGTATTAGCATGCATACTTGTGATGCTTTAGGTGATAACTTAGCCTGGTTTCATGGTGTCCGGTAGGCTGGGAGACTAAACACCCCTGAAGCCACATAGAGTTAGAAGACCAAACACTCTATTGTTGTAAGCCCTCAAGGTCCCCTAGCAGGACAGATTCTGTCAACTAGAACTTAGCCCACCCCAGCCCCTTATTGGGCCCTCCTGGTAGATATGCTAATGTGCAAGGTCTTTAATTGTATACTCGATTGGGGGGAGGGGGCTTTTGCGGCGTGTTCTACCCGGATGGCAGAAGCCATCGAATGGGATCCTATTAAAATACCGAGGTAAACAACCCCCAACCCTCTAACCGTGTCTGAGCTTTTATTTCCTAAGACCAGGAAAGAGGCATCAAAACCAATTTTAGTATTTTTTCAAGTGGCCACTTCTCATAGCCAACAATGTAGCAGTCACAAATGGTATTAGCATGCTATCCTTAATCCCTGTCAGCATTGTATGCAGCAGGCACAGGTTGAGTGTTTGAGATGTAGCTACTTCATTTAGGTCTTGCATATGTGGATACAGAAGAAAATCCACATTTTAACTAATTCCTATCTATGTGAGGTCTCTAGAAGCACACCACACGTCTCCTTGCATCATCCTGAGACTGAACATATGCAAGTTGTGACAGTCAACAGGCCCCTCCATCAACTGTTAGCCACTATGTAACATGAAATAAATGTTCACTGCATGAGCAGAATCAGGCCTTAAAGGGCACTTTGTGTGTGTGACTCAGCTGTGGCTCTCACTAGAAACTATTGAAATTTTGGAAATATCTTTGTAACCTTTTACATCTCTTTCATGGCCACATCATTTCTAAGATCCCTGCTGCACTTCAATGTATCTGGTTTTGTAACCTCCAAAGTTTTTAGAACCTATGGGTTTCCCATTAATGCCAAGGGCAACCCAAACAACCCAGCGTGGCAATATGAAGAGACTGCAGTGCAAAGGATGTCATTGAAAGCAGAGAAGTGTTCGTGAGCTGTTTACCAAAATCTTCACAAACTTCAACCGCTGTCCTACCCAAGCCACCCAAATATCCTTGCTCTTGTCTGGATTCTGCTTTTCTCAACGACTTCCCCATGAAGTTCTTCCCTAACTGCCCTGAACCAATCAGGGTCTTCCCGGGGTGTTGGCCCGCCTACACAGGATTACATTGGTTTATCCATTAATTACCATGTAGGTTTTTCTAGCAATGGCACAGAGGAGGAGTGCAACTGGTATTTCAAAAGAGCATCACCTGTGTAGTCTAATAGACTATCCAGTATACGTCACAGGAAATTAGCCATGGCAGGTGATGCCTTTTTCTAGTCTTAGGAAATAAAGGCTCAGACACGGTTAGAGGGTTGGGGGTTGTTTACCTTGGTATTTTAATAGGATCCCGTTCAATGGCTTCTGCCATCCAGGTAGAACACGCTGCAAAAGCCCCGTCCCCCCAGTCGAGTATACAATTAAAGTCTCTACACATTAGCTTATCTACCAGGAGGGCCCAATAAGGGGCCTGGGTGGGCTGACTTCTAGTTTACAAAATCTGTCCTACTAGGAGACCTTGAGGGCCCACGAAAACAGGGTGTTTGGTCTTCTAACTCTACGTGGTTTCAGGTGTGTTTAGTCTACCGGCCTCCTAAACACCATGAAACCGGGCTAAACTATCACCTAAAGCATCACAAGTATGCATGCTAATACTTGTGAATATAGGGAACTGTGTAAGAAGTATTCAGGAGAAAAGCAGAAAAATCCTTCAGGCATCACAGGGCAGCATTGTAACCGTTTCAATGTTTGTGAATTTTGAAGCAATTACTTAATGAAGCACAGCTTTTTGGGGAAATACTAATGTTGAAAGCAGATCAAAATAGAAAGGGACAGTTCTGGCTAAGAAATTCCCCTGCTTTCTTGTGTGTTCAGTGCATCTTTGTTCTTCTCTTTGGCAACTTTGAAATGCAGTTTGAAGAAATTTCTGTTCAGCAGTAAAATAATCATGACGAATAGCTTAATCGTGGATACGTAATATTCCTTAAAATCAAAACCAAAATGAAACGTTTTTTTCTTTTATTTCCCAATTTCCGTTCATTTAGCATAAAGGATATTTTGATCAGAAGGCCTCACCTTTTAAAAAATAACCCCGCTCTTCGAGGCTTTTTACCTCTGCTAGAAGCGCTGAATTTTACCTCGCTTAAACCGCGCCAGCTAACCCAGGATGGAGGGGAAAAAGAAAAAAAAGGTCAATTCTTAGCCCCCCTTACTCGGCCGGTGACCCAAGTCCCGTGGGAGCGCGGCGGGCGGGGCGGGGCGCCGCTGCCCCGCCTGCGCGGGGCGGGTCCCGCTGCCACCGCCCGCCGCAGTCGGAGCCGCGGAGCTGTGCAGGAGCCGCTGTCGCTGTCCCCATCCCGCTCGTTCCCGAGCCCTGCCGAGCGTCCGCGGGCCGGCGCGCAGCGCAGCGCAGCGCAGCTCCGGGTGAGCGCGGCGGACTGCGCGGGCGGGGCTTGGGCTGCGGCGGTGCGGGGACTCCCAGCCGCAAATTCCCGCCTCCATGGGCGGGACCGGCTGCCGAGGGGTGACCGGTGCCCCGAGCCCCCGGCCGGTGTCTCCGCGGCTCTCCGCGCCTGGGGCTGGACCCGCTCCCCTTTTGGAGGTGGAAAAAGTTTGTGCGGCGCGGAGCGGAGCGCGGCGGAGCGGTGCGAACTTGGGCTGAGTTAGGCGAGGCTCTGCGGCATCTCCGCGGGGGGACGGGGAAGGAGGCGGGGCGGCGGGGGGCTGCGCTGCGCTGCGCTCCGCTCCGGCGGGGTCCGGGGTTCGCCGTGTCGGGAGCGGTCTGGAGGGGCTCTGCCGTGCGAGTGCCAGCGCAGGGGACACACGGGCGCTTCTCCTGTGTCCCGTTCGCGTAATGGTCAAGGGAGCGCGGACCCCGGCCCGGCACCGCCGGCTGCGCACGGCGGCGGTGGTGGTGCCGTTCTGGTATCCTGCTAAGTGCTTTTGTGGCAGTCCGTCGAGTGTTAACTCTGAGGTGGAAAATAAATATCTCTGTTGTGCTACTGCATCTTGCGGATGAAGTATGTCTCTATGACATCTTAGTATGGAAACTGTTTGAAAAAATCCAGAGAAACTGCGAATGATTTAATAACTTACAGGGAAATAGCTGTGGTCCTGTATTTAAGAATACAAAATCAGTTATTCTGCTGATTGATAGAATGTTCAGAATTCAGCTTTTGCTACAAATGACTTGAATAAGAGGTGTAACAAAGTATTTTTGGGTAGTAATAGTAAAGACTAATAGTTTTATTGAGAAACTATCTTATATTTTGCTTCATATAAAATACAACTTACTGTGCAAGACGTATATGTAACTAACTTCTACATTACAAATATTTTTCAAATCCCTTAACCAATACACCTGTTATTATCTAGAGATTTTTTTAGGAAAAAAATTTTTGTTACAAGTGCTGTTAGTCAAGAATGCTCATCTCTGGCATACGTGAATAGTCATTCTTGCATAATTCCTTACTGTTTCATTTGTTTCAGGATCAAGTCTTGTATAAATTTAAACTATTTTCTTAAGTATCGGTAAGAGGAGCACTTTCAAAAGGTACCACATAGGTGTTCTTAGTAACAGTCTACATTTATTGCTGAATGCATGACATAAAACAAAACAAGAAGTGACTGAAAATTTTGTCTTGGCTCATCCGAGACAGTGTCCTAGGTGTGATCAGAAGCAAACCAAGTTCTCTGTAAACCTGAGTCAGTTTTACAGAGTAGTTAAAGAATCTCCCATTTCAATCCTGTTGCAGCAGCAGAGTGTTCTACTTACACATCAATGACTGTTGCTCTGTGGACATAACATTTCAATTAATGCTGCCTCAGCTGCCTAAAGGTCTGATGAGATGCTTGTTAGCACTTTGATTGCTTTTTCTGACACTATTGCCCCTGCATTTGGGATTTGGACATTACACGTTCATAGTGGAAAGTAATTACAGCAGGTAATAATCTTTGGTGTATCCATTAAAATAATAGTTTCTTCATTTTTGTGCAACATCTGGGGACAGTTTTTACCTTCCAGTAGGATTTTTTTTTTGTCAGCAACTGAGGAGAGCAGTGGCTCAGAGGCATACAAGAGGCATAAAATGAGTATTGGTAAATTGTTATCCACAGGGTTACTGCTTAAACAAACATATAATTGCTATGTCTGGTGGGATGTGACAGAGCTTTATGTTACATACTCTGCTTCAAATTTTAAATGTAAACTGGTCTGTAAAATGCTTTTATAAGTTTCTAATCACTTCCTGTTTCACTAATATCAGTAATATGTTTGTCCTTTTAAGACGAATGAAGAAAATACATCCTGTGAAGACTAAAAGTACTTGATTCTGGGAAGACTTTAACAGCACTTCTGACTTCAAAGCTGGAGAAAAGTATGAAGGAACAGTCCATCTGACTCCCTCAGCTTCTCACACAGAACACAAAATGGCTCTTCAGAAAAAAACTGTTGTTGGTGTCTTGGAGGAGTGGTGTTTGGCAGAACCGCTGTTCGGTTGCAGGTGGCACCAGAACGTCAGGAAAAAACTGAGACTGATACGAGTTGTAGGGCTTCTTGTCAGTGTAGTGGCCATTAGTACTTTCTCGCTTTCAATGAGTGCCTTTTTCAAGATGGAACCACATAGCATGGCGCTGGTCAGCAGCCGAGATAGCCAAAAGATGGTGCATGGGCACCAAAGAACTCTCTTGGATTTCACAGAACAGAATGAAAACGGCACTCCAGATCCACATGCTTCTATGAAATTTGAAGCTGGGCACGACAATGAAACAGATGATCATGCAAAGGGAGAGTACCCCGAGGACCTTTTCTCTCTTGAGGAGAGAAGACAGGGAGCAGTGATCCTCCATATAATTGGAATGATTTACATGTTTATAGCCTTAGCCATAGTCTGTGATGAGTTCTTTGTTCCTTCCTTGACTGTCATCACTGAAAAACTGGCCATTTCTGATGATGTGGCAGGGGCAACCTTCATGGCTGCTGGTGGGTCAGCCCCAGAACTCTTCACTTCTTTGATAGGAGTGTTTATATCCCACAGCAATGTTGGCATCGGTACAATAGTGGGATCTGCCGTGTTCAATATCCTATTTGTTATTGGAATGTGTGCTTTATTTTCTAAAGAGATCTTGAACCTTACTTGGTGGCCACTCTTTCGAGATATGTCCTTTTACATCATTGACTTGATCTTGCTAATCATCTTTTTTCTGGATAACTTCATAATGTGGTGGGAAAGCGTAACACTTCTGACAGCGTATTTTTTCTATGTGACTTTCATGAAGTTCAATGTCCAAGTAGAAGAATTGGTGAAGAAATTTTTAAACAGGAACAAAGTTGAGAAGGTAACAACAGATGCTGAAGGAAAGGTTGGTCTATTTTTAGTTGAATTATATGTAATAATGTCCTTGTGAGTGCTGAGTCCTTCTACAGCATGAGGATTCTAATATAGTACAGTAACCAATATAGAAAAGTTCTATGTTTTGCTCAAATATCTTTTTGTTTAGTTAAACTGATATTATTGAAAATAAAAAAACAAGTAGCTTTCTAGTAAATCAATAGTTTTTAACTCCAGAATGATCCTGATCACAGAGAAAAGAAAGAAAATGCCAGCAAAAAGGCTTAAACCTTTACTCAGCATTTTGGCACATTGATGAGGTCTGAGCTATTTTTTCCCTAAGCTTTTGGATTAAGCAGTAACAATATCTGGAGAGGATCTTGTGACAAAATTTCGCTTTTTAAAGACTTTTAATGCACTTTCTTCCTCAGAGAAGGCGCAAATAATTCAGAAAATACAAAGGTATTTTTATACATGTTTTTCATCTACTGATGCTGATAATACAGCATTTACTTCCTGTTGTAATTAGTGGCAATTACATGAAAAAACGCTTGAAAAGAGTGACAATGGCAAAAGTCTCTGTTTAAGGAGGATGGTTTCCCAGATGCTATTTGCAACTATGCAAGCTAATTTTTGTCCACGAGTAGATAATGAAATTTATGTACAGAGGTGGGTCTTGAGCAATTATAATAATCCTTTAAACAGCTTTATTTTGAAAGCAAGCAATATTTAAGGGACCCATGAAGCTGAGCTGGTTAATACTTATGCATGCAGCAGTACGTTGATTGGAGTGTCTGGTTTTATATGACATTGAGTATATTCATCAGATAAGGTTTTATTATGCAGTAATTATTCAAATTATCAGGGACATAGCTGCTCACTGCTTCATTTCTTTTGTTTAGCAGTCCTATATAAAATGTTTCAGAAGAGACACAATTCACCAGTATAAGTGCACAGGCACATAAACAGGAGGAGAGAGACATACCAGAGCTGGATATTTTAAAAGTTGTGACAGACACATTCAGTTTTAGGGCAAGCCACAAATCACCAAAATTAAAACCCAAAAAATCTCATTTTTCTTTTATTCTCTAACCAGTTTTAACTGTTGTTCACTTACTTCTGACTTTATTTTTTTCCTGTTTGTTCTTTTCTTTTTTCCAAAATCAGCATACTCATCTTCATCTTTCTCAAAATGCATAATTGGGATTTTATAAGTAAATGAAAATTACAAAGGGCTTCTTTAACTATGTTAGTTGGTTTCTAGATAATGTAAGATTTCACTGTGCATTGTTAGTCCTTTGACAGTTAGTGCTAAAAATGTGTAGTGATAGAAAGGCTATGGTATATGAAGCAACCTTCATCTGTCCAAAACTGGACAGGAAATATAAATCTGTAACTGGTCTGAAGCAATTATCAATATGAAAAGCAACTGCCTCGTGTTGTCCAGGCTACAAGGTAAGGGAGAGCAGCTGTATGTCAAAGTGTTCAGTTATTTTTGGCTGAACAGAAGAATAAATTATTTGTGAGCCACATTGAACATTATTTATATTTTAAGTGCTCTAGATGGTCTTGATTTTAAAAGGATAGCTTTAGGACTACTTATTTACTGTTTAACATTTTAATTACATAGAGTTTGTTTATAATACAGGTACACAGATTTCTGGTAGGGGTAGAAAATTCACAAATTGGCTACTTTTCCTAAAACCACAAGCTTTGCATCACAAGTTTTATGAAAATATTTTTCCTGAATTAACTTGAATTTAATTAAAATGATAAAATAATGTATTCATAAATCATTGAAGGGTGAAGAACGATGAAAAATGCTTTAATTTTGTTGCAGTTTAGCTAATACGTATTTTCTGCTTCCTGTGGAAAATAGCTTCTGAAGGTGTCAGACCATGTTTTTCCTCTGTGAGCCATGCTGTAAAGACATATTTTTGAATATTCCACTGACACTTTGAAATTATAACTCATTATGAATTTTTTATTCTTCAGTTGAACAGCATTAAGCAGGATGAATGAACTGATTTTCATATAGCAAAGATGTCACAGATTATGTTTGTTGAATAAGATCTCAGTTCTCTCTTTAATATTAAATTAAATTAATTTTTAAATTTTTTTAAAATTAAAATGAAAGCAAAAGGAAAAACTGTTATGTGTAGTCCTAAGCCTAGATAGAGATGACTAGGACTTTCAGCTTGAAGTTACGGTCTAAAGCAAAGGATAAAATGTTTTTATAGTCTGAGGTCCGGTGCCTCGTAGTGAGTGCAATTCACATGGGTGTTTATTTCCTAAACACTGAGGGTTATAATTATCACAGAAGTGATAGTCTTGGCTTTTGGTGGCAAAAAATGTTTCATTTCTACAGTGTTAGCCGTTAGCCTAGATTGCTTCCAGTCATCAAGAATGTGTATGTACAATTGTATGTATGGAATTAGTATACTGAACACAGAATTTGCAGTCTCTGTTGTTTCTGATGGAAACTTTCACTCTCTTTTCCCCCATTGAGGCAGAGAATTGCTAGGCAGCTATCTGAAATTGGATGTGTTAAAGTGTCTTGAAATATTTTAATTTCAGGAGAGTTGAGAAAATTCTCTTTCCTCTGACCAAAACTGCCTCTACCTATCTGTTATTGATTCTGCTGCTGCCAAACTGGCAAGTATTCTGCTAAAAAAACACGTGTGTCGTATTAGGACTGATGTAATCTGAAAGCAGCTCAACAAATTTGAGAAGTCTAAATAAGGCATCATAAAGCTGGATAGTTGAAGGCTTATTAGCAAACAAGTATCAAAAAGTAAAAAACTGATCAGATGAGAAACCCCTCGAGATACTAGAATATGTTTTAATGTTAATTTCAGTACTTTTTATTTTCAGTTGTCTTGAGAGGTTGAAGAAAGTTTTGCGTTTTCAAGGACAGGTTTTCCCTTGAGGAAAGGCTTTAGATATGAACTGATTTTTCTATCTAGCTTTCATTTGCTCTAGGTGTATTCATCAGGTTGCTGGAATGCATACGTATCTCTGTAGATGCCTTTTAGATTCCTATCCCCATTCTTAAAAATTAAAGCACATTTTTTTTTTTACCAGAAAACTGTGACTATTTGACCTTCTGATCTTTAGTGTGTTTGTTGTTTGTACAAAATGTAAATGCAAACTCTATATGAATTTCATTGTGCTCACTTATTTTCCTTCACGTGCTTTCTAACATATACAGTCTGGATTCTTAAAGTGTCCAGGTTGAGAAAATCTGGTAACTTTAATTTTCGGAACAATTTTGTGGCAGTGGTGAGACCAGACGACAAGTTTTTTTCATTTAGAACCCATTTAATAGGGCTCATTGGCAAGGTTCTGATTGAACTGCGGATAGTTCTGTTCCTCTGTCACCCCCTAGGAAGCCTGATGGCAGTGTGATACTGATGAACTCCAGAGATCACTGTGAAAAGGACGAAAAAAGGGAGAATAGATGAAAAAGCAAGACAGCATGAAAAGACAAGATGAAAACCAGATGACTGAGTTCTACAGTGTAGGATGGCATATGGTAGATACAGATGAAGATGGGTCCCTAACAAATTACACTGAAAGGGCCTTATGGTAGTAAGTGCCATCCCACCTCTGGGTATCCCCAGGAGTCCCTTCCAGCCTAACTTTTGTGGCATGATTTTTTGGTTTTATGTAGCTATCCTCCAAAGAACAGATGATATTTAGGACTGAGGTGGAGGTATTAATTTGGCATCTTCCTCAACTGAATGAAGATATTTAAAAACAAAAGCCTGAAATTGAGTACAATAGACAGGAAGAGGAAAACAGAAAAAGTTGATGGACAAGGTTCTTAAAAATAAGATTTTTTAAAAATATCTGCTAAGATTTCAGTCTGTTGTTCCTCATCTGTGTTGGTGAAGATATGCTGAATGTGTTAAATCACGTTAAAACATCATGTGAAACTACATTTCTGTTTTCAAGTACTTTTTTCCTTTAATGTCGCATGGAGATCATTGCAGAAATGCTTGAATCTGATCGTTCAGTAAATAATCTGAAACAGTTCAGTTTGGCAACTAGGAGCTCAGAATGTGGGTGGCACAGGGATATTGTACAATGACATCTGTTTTACTGACAGTACCATTTTAGATAAATAGCTTATGGTACATACAAGACAGTTGCAGTTTTTCTACATTTACAGGGAACTGTATTTGGAATATGAGCTATTTTTACCAACGTGGCATTGCTATTATTTTTTTGCCAATTTTGTTGTCTTAAGAAGCTTGAATAGCTTATGTGTGATATTTTAAGATCTGCATTGATCTCAAGTGTTGCCACAATGTACTTAATGGTAGTATTTGCATTCTGAAGGAAAGTAACAATATTTTAAGTACTTCTCTGCTTGGTGATTGTATTAGCACTGCACATCCACTGTTATAATGTCTGATCTAATATATATGTGTTCAAGGTAAAACGAATTACCTGCACGCGTGCAGGAAAAATGGAAACTTTTTTTTCAGGGCTTCTTAATTTTGAATCCCCAGACCCAGTGACTGTAACTCTATATAATAACCTTTCTTTTCTTGCTACCAGGAAAAGATTTTTTTTTTCATGGTTTTCATAGTGTTTCATAGTTCTTAGGAAGCTTTGACTTTTATTCCAGAGACATTTCTCAGTTGGTCTACTTGTGCAAGCATGTGTGTGAATATAGAGCTATGAGTATCTGGATCGTGCAAGATAGCTTCATTGTTTTAAGTACGCATTTGAAACATAAGCCTCAGTACTGACATTGAACTGTCTTTTGTTTAGATAAATATCTGGTTCTGTCTCATGTTTTAGCTGCTTTTATTCTCTCAAAAACTTTCAGTCTCCTTCTGTGTTAATGTTATTCCAGTAGCAGGAACTATGAGTTAATTTGCCTTGAGCTTTTAGCATTGTTGTTTCAATTTAGGACTATTAACTGACATAACTAAAGGTTGATATTTTATATATGGAGCCATTAGTACAGTGAAATGGATACTATTCTCAGTTTCTTTTAGCACTTCTCAGTAATTTATTGACTAAGAAGCAATTATTATAGTTTTCACCACTGGAGTCTCTTGCTTTTTTATGTATGTACTCTGGCAATGAGCAAAAAGTGGCAACATGCAAATGTAGTGTAGATTAAATGCTCTTAAATCATGGCCATCCACTAAGATGCAGCTGTTGTTAATTATGATGGAAAAAGAAAGTCTAGAACTGTGCCATCATTAATTAGTAGCAAGGGGACAAAATATCCATCAATATATTTAAAAATAAAAAAATAGTTAATTAAAAAGAAGTCAAATGATACATGTTAGAGGCTGCACAAAACTAGCTGTATTGGCAAATGTTCACCATGCTGTATTTCAGAAGAACTCCAGATATGGTTACATTTGTTGTACCAGAAGCTGTACAAAGAGAGGAAAGTCGGGGGACTTGATAAATGTTTTTTCCTTCTGTCATCTCAGTTTTGGATACTTTGGTCCAGATCCTCCACAGAATGTGAGAAATACAGGAGACTGTGGGTGGAATTTCAAGCCCTAAATTGGTATACCAGACCTCAAAATACCTGCCAGCTTTGGGGTGCTTAATCTCTAGGGGAGCTTTGCTTTGAAACAGAAAAGAGGTTCAGAAATCATTATTTTGCTTAGAAGCTTGTTCAGAAACGCCAGACCCAGGTGCAACAGTATGGTACTGCTTTTCCCTCTGACCATATTCCTCTACTTTTTCCCCCAAGATAGTTCTCCAGATTTACCTCTCAGATAAATATTTAACAAAATCCAAAGGCTTTTACAAGGTATTCAGATTTTAGGGATGAGAGTGCTCAACTTTTATGAAATTACACACAGATGTCTCACATTCACTGCCCATTTTAAGTTGGTTCCGTACTCATCATGTAAAAGTTTAGAGTGGCAAGGCACAGCTGACTCCCCTACTTTCCTGGTCTTGTTTTAAAAGGCAATAGTGACCACTCCAAAGTACATGTTTTAGAGTGTGGGTGTGGGATGTGGGTAGTGGAAGCTGCCCCAGGGCAGTGCTTGTTGCAGTGTTGAGGGTGCCACATTTAGAGAGAGTGATGCTCTGAGCGCTGCTGACTTCAGAGTGACCTTGGCCTTTCTGAGTGGTGACATTCACCAGGCAGCCAGCACTACACTGCCAGGGCCACAGGCCAAAAAATTAGGTTTGATGAAGTGCTTCTTTCCTGCTAATGATCTGAGGTTTTGTTGGTTTTATTAGCAGGAGTCAGTTCTCCACTGCCAGATGAAGAGGTGAGAAAACAGGCTCTGTTGTGTCCTTTCTCCTCTGATTTTTTCCCCCAAGAATTCATAGATTTTTCTTTTGTAACTGTGGAATAAGATTATAACCAATTTGAATTTTTTAGTGTGTAATGGATAGTGTGTTCACACCAAAGAAAGCCTTGCAACAAAAGCAATACAGAAGTGGAGGTCAGGAAGGTTCTTAAAAATAAGGTATGTGCCTGTGCTTCTCTTGAAAAGATCTGTGTGGGATGAATGAGTATTAAAAGTGTTTTATACATGGTGCATAGAACAGATGGGAAGATGTATTGGAGATGAGTGTAAATGAACAGCTGTAAAACCTATAATTCTTAAGACATTCTATCTAGCAATCTCTCTTACTGTTTATAAAATAAATTTCAATATAAAGAATAAGACTTCCTTATTTCTCCCCAGACATGTACCAAGTTTTGTCTAACCTGCAGACGGTGACTAGTGTGATGTTAATAACTCTGTAGAAGAAATGGTGCTTCCTTCACCTTAAACTAGATCAGCCATATTCTGTTGTTTTTCGGACAGCTTTTATTAAAAAATCACTTTTTATTATTTAGCTGAATGGCTTCTTCTATCTGTGCAGCAGTAAGTGTGCTATTGGCACAAACAGGTTTTTTAGAACTTAAAATGACAAGATAGACCAAATACTGGGTAATTATAATAAATTTATTATGCACAGATATGTATAATGAGATATAGGTGGCTTAGAAAAAGAAAGGTGATTGGTTTTGTGATTTTTTTTTAAAATTCAAAACCACTCATTAAGTACTCCTGAAAATCACTATCTTCCTTTTTCAGTGCAAACCAAATACCTTATTAATACTTAGCTGTGCATTTCAAAATGCTGGAAATCTGGTCTCTCAAGTAGAATGCCATATAGAATGGTTCTGACATTGTATTGTTCTGAGACAGGCACACATTTTTAAACTATTTTTAATTTTCCTGCCAAAGTAATGACATGGTAATCTGGTCTCTCCTAGACCAGGTGTTTAGATAACTGTATGAAATCACAGTTTCTTTCCTCAGTAACTCATCGTGAAAAAAAGATAAATGCAATTCACAGCACCTGATAAGAAGAAAATTATTTGTCATGTATACTATTTTATATAGAGTTAGCATACCATCAGTCTTTTCCTCCTCACCTAAGCTGTCATTGAGTTGCTGATTATTTATTAAACATAGATGTCCAAGAGGTAATTTAAAGAAGTAACTTATTTCTCTATATGATCTTCCAATAGATCTTCGCAAGTGTCATTAATGATATACCTGGTAGAAGGCAGCACCTTTTTGTATTACAGGACCCAAGTCAAGGCAGTATTGTTGATGCTCCAATTTGCTTTTGTGGAAAACAGTCAGATCAGATGGTTTGGATTTAGTTTGGTTTTGTTGTAAATCTGTGTATTTGAGATTCTTGCAGTTGTCCTGTTAAGTGCAGGTCAGTGTCACAACCAAACTGAAAATCCTAAGTTAGAGCAGCCTCAGGGCATACTTTTGGCAAACAAATTACATCTGACAGAAAATCTATTGTAGTACATTACCACATGTTTCATTATTTTGCAGGCAATACCTGTATCTTTGGGGAAATTAATGACTGCCGTCATTGGTGGTTTGTTCATTTACCTGCATTCTGATCTGAAAAGAGAAAATGAAAAAAAGATTGCTGTGTTGGAAAAACAGCCACTGCCCTGCTGGTAACAGAAGGGCCTCGGGGCAGGGGAGAGCAATGAGAATTCAGTGTGTAGGTCGTGTATTTGTTTCTACAGCAGGTGGAGGGTTCAGAGCTCACGTTGCCTCCGAAGCAGCTTTATCTAGTGGTAGAACTACTGTCCTGCCTTAGCCACTCACTCACTTTGGGTGATTTTACTATCCCTGTCAGGTACAATTTCATCAGGGCAGCTCAAAGAGCAATTACTGCTAAGTTACTGTGTTTTGCACTATTTCACTACCATTCCATTGTCATCCATATTGTGATTTACATGAACAGCCATAAATAGCTGTGGTCTTGGATGGCTTCCTTTAAGGTGAGTGTGCGAAAGCAGGCTTAAAGGTGTGTCTGTGAAATGATACTAGAACTGCTATGAAGTCCTACACTTAGGGGAATAATAGATTGGTGCACAGTATTTTCCTGTATGAGGAAGAATAAAGATAGCAGGGAATTTGTACTACAAACTATGCTGACAAATTAATCAAAAATTTCCCTCAGGAATTAATCCTGCTTTATCACCTCTTAACTGCTTAATGCTGTGAGTCTAGTCTGAAGTCAGCAGTAATACCAGCGACATTTATTGCATAACCAGCTAGTGTAAACTCTTCACCCTCTCACATTGCTGTGAAACAGCTCCAGCTGATATAGATCACTAATGTCTGCTGTCACAGCCTGTGTTTGGTGACCTTCAGGGCATCATATGTGACGTGTCTAGTTATGTAGACTTTTGCCTAAGGGAGAGGTTGATGTTTGCAGGGTTTGTAACATTAGAGGATAAGCACCTCTTTTGGGATTAATCAGATATTAATTTTGTTGTTTGTTTGTTTGTTTTTTAATTTGTGCTGCAAGCTTTTATCAAATTACTAATTAAAGACCTTCTATTGCTACCAGGCACAATCACAAAGTTGTCATTTAAATAAAATTTATGGCAATCAAATATTTGAGTGGAAAACCCCCACATTTTGGGATTTCAACAATTTCTTTGTCCAGGAGTAGTTAGAAATAATTCATATTATTAGTTACTTATGGATTTTTAAAGTCAACTGAAATAATTTGAAAGCATCATGCCTACAGATAATTTTGTTTCCATATATTTTTATTTAAATAAAATTTTTCTGCTTTATTCTTAATATTAATTGTATTTATTTACTACACTTTCTTTTCATTTGGAATGTTTCTGGGTAGAAGCATATTCTGTTTGAAGTCTTCATCTTGGCTGAATTTTTAAATGCTGCAGTGATATAAATATTATTAAATACTTGGCAAGGTGGTTAGTATTTCCTCTCTTTATTGCAAATCGTGGAAAGCTGAGTTAAGTTTTCCAGTTCTGAATGAGTTTTTTGGAAGCAGACGCAGCAATGCTAGTTTCTCTCCAGAAGTCATAGGCAGAATACCTGAGTCTCCTCTCAAAACCCATGGGAAAATTCATTTGAAATTTAATCAGATAATGATCCTGGGACTACATTGCAGAGGAATATTGCCATTGTTTTTTGTGTTTCATTTCTGAAATAAAGTCACTACTTGCTGCCACTCCAAACCCTACTCTGCTCATTATAATGAAGTGCTTTTGTAACCTTTTGGTTGTCTCTCCCTGTGAGTCTGTCCCGGAGCTATTTCCCATTTGTCTGTGTGTGGGGGGGCACACCTACGTATACGTGTGTATGTGTGCACACACTGTCAGTCTAAAAGGTGCCTGCCGTGTGTGCCCTACAAGAGCTAAATGAGAAATGGTGTGGTTCTCTAGGATGGTAACTCACATGCTTCCTACACCATTTCACCTGTCTTCTGCCTAGTAACCCTTTTCCGTAAGACTCACTCAAATATTTCAAGTTTCTGAGTGGCACGTTCCTCATAGGATTTTTCCAGATTAGTTATTCAGAGGAAAATATCTGTGTTTTCTTTTTAAATATGGACTTCTTCTGAGCAACAAACAAATCACTCCTGCCTAAGGCCAAGGACATGATGTACTGAACTATTGACATATTTTACTGTACCTAATGTATCACATTAGTGATTCCCTATCCCTGTGCCTCTACACAGATAGAAACAGGAGCTCTGCATCACTGTAGTGGGATGATTTCTTTCTTTCCAGTGAGGTAATCATGATTTGATTCTGTCATGGGAATGGCCCACGGTGCTGTTGTTTACTACATGACATTTCGTGTGGAGAAAAGGCATTTCTTATTCAGATGAAAGGCCAACAGCTGTAATTACAGTAACTAGAATTGTTACATAAATCAGAAACTGTGCAGTAAGTTGGGGTGAGAATTTATTACTTTCTTCACTTGAAGTTGCCTATAAAGTGTAAGTCCTTTTAAGCATAGGAATAGAAATGTTTCCGCACTCATTCCCTAATTATCTTACGATTTATTAGTACATACATTTGCAAATATATTAGTAATTATTTGCAAATATCAATCTTAAAAATGAGTATTTTCAAATAGATTAGTATTGAAATTACTTACTGAATTGTTTAGGTAACTTCCTGCGTCCATTTTGTACTTGCAAGAAACGTCATAGGGCTATTTAGAATGTGATATAGTGTAAATATATTTAGGATTTTAAAAAAGAGCATGCAACCTCTTCTTTTTAGGGCCATGTAATATAAATGTTGACTTGTGATCACATCCATAGACATGTCTGTGAAGAAATACAGACTCTCATCTTAAAGTAACAACAATAGGCTTAGTAACAGGCTGGACTGAATTGCAAACTCATGCCTTAGCTTTGTATTTAAGAGTCAAGATGTGGTTCTCTCTTTCATTTAATTGTCTTAGAAACCTGTGGCTTTCAAGCCTCATAGAACATTGTACAATGTGCTGTAGGAAAGTTTTATTTCTGCTTGCTTGATTGGATTACTGTATGCAAGAAAAAAAGGTCAGCATATTGATGGCAAAATGGCCATGAGGCAAAGCGAGAACATGGTGGCATCTGAGAAAAAGGTGGTCAGGATTTGTGGAAAAAAACCAGATAGCATATATGAGGCTCTCACTTTGCATCATGCTGGTTTTGAAGCATCTTGGTACTCGTATCCTCTTTGCCAAAGCTTTAAATGTTAGTAAATTTTCTCCTTAAGAATTCTTCTCATCATTAACATTATTGTCCTTCCTTAAAATGTTAGGAAGAATAGTAGGGAAAAAAGTCAAATGGAACTTGAATAAACCCTGTATATGCAGATTTTTATAATTTCAATAATTATTTTGCTTTCTTCTTCCGTGAGGGAAAGGACTAAACTCAGTGAAAGGTAGCTTTGAAGTTGATGACAGGTTTTCCTGTTGATCTTGATGAAAGTGAAATTAAGTCTAAAAGTCAGGACATTGAGAATCAGGCTGCTTCTCTGATCTTTATGTGCCACTGTATGATTCCAAGCCTCTGAGCTGTCTCCTTCCGTATTAAATCACCCCTAGCAAACAAAGAAAGCAATTTCTTTTGGACTTGTAGCAAGCAAAATAGGCTTTATCAGCTTTCTTTGCCCTTGGACTCAAACTGGAAAAGGGCACTCGGTGTTTCACAGCATGATCTGTCCTGTCATGTGGATTATTGATAAATATCAAAGCAATTATTATGTAGTGGGATCATAATTGTCTTTTCCCAGACCACTGCTAGAAACCACTGCTGCTTTCATCCTTTTTAAGTGGTCTGTCTCATAAGGGGAATAGTGGGCATGGGAAAAGTCAGTTAATTCCTTTCTGAAATGTAGGATTAGCTATTAGCTTTTTTGATAATTAAATACACCTAGAGGCACATTTTTGTGAGTGATTAAGTGAAAGAAAACTTTTGTCTGTAAATTACCTGCTCTTCGTATAGAAAACAACTCTGCAAAAATATAAAGACTGATTTTCAGATTTAGTTGATCTGCATTCAGAATTATCAATGAGAAGCTCAAGATGTAGACAATCGCAGAACGCAGCTATGGGCCCGAGATTCACCTGGCTTAGCTGTGCTGCCTGACCTATGAATACAGTCTCCTCATGTTACTTATGTAATCACTACAGAGAAATGGACATTTTTATAGTGTCACTGAGGTTGGAAAAAGCATTTAATATTTCTGAGTCCAGCTGTTAACCTAACACTGGCTCTACCACTAAACCATGTCCCAAAGCACCACATCTGCACAGCTTTCAAATATCTCCAGGAATGATGGAGACTTTCTTGGGCATCCTGTTCCAATGTCTGACCACCCTTTCAGTGAAGAAATTTTTCTTAGTACCCGGGTGCAACTTGAGGCCATTTCCTTTTGGCCTATCCCTTGTTATTTAGGAGAATAGAATGGTCCCCACATGGCTACACCCTCCTTTCAGGCAGCTGTAGAGAGCAGTGATGTCATCCCGGAGCCTCCTTTTCTCCAGGCTGAACAACCCCATCTCCCTCAGCCACTCCTCATGGGACCTGTGCTCCAGACCCTTCACCAGCTCCTTTGCCCTTCTCTGGGCACTCCAGCCCCTCAGTGTCTGTCCTGCAGTGAGGGGCTCAGAACTGAGCACAAGATTTGAGGTGTGGCCTCACCAATGCTGAATACAAGGGTACAATCCCTGCCCTGGTCCTGCTGGCCACACCATTGCTGACACAGGCCAGGATGCCATTGGCCTTCTTGGCCATCTGGACCCAAGCTGGATCATGTTTGACTGGCTGCAGACCAATACTCCACCAGTAGGATCTTTATTGTAAAGTTTAATCCTCTCCTGACCTGGAACTGGGCAAAAATCTGTGCTATCACCTGCAGCAATAGATTGGTAAAACCTGAAAAGCTGTCTCCTGTGCTTTTATTGCAGTACCATGAGTAATTACCACAGTGCTGCCTTTTCTAAAACCTGGAATTACATCAGGTTTTGTGGGGGTGATAGCCTGATGTCATTTAGCACAGGGTCACCTTTGAGATAGAGATAATTCAAAGTTTTCTATGCCACCAAGCAAAATAAAATGCTTGCATTTATTTAAGTGTTAATCTAGTCTGTGAACATTTAATTTGCTCGCTTTCTATTCAGGTCAGTATGTAGATATTACATATGGTTCCAAACAGGTACTTGAGGCAAATAAGCTATTAAGTGAGTCTTACTGTTATTTATAGAAAAGTTATTGGCACTGCAGTCACATACACTGTTAACATGATTCATTGCAGATTTTCCTGGGTTATCTTTTTTATAAAATGAGGCATCATTTTAACTTTCAGAGAATTACAGTATTGGTTAACTACTTAATCCATTCTTTAATTGATCAAATTTCTAACCTTCCATGTGGATGACTGAACATTTACAACAAATTAATTAAATTGCATAGAGCTCCTAAAATAGCAAGGAAACTCTTGTTAGGATTCAGCAGCTCCAGCTTCCAATGGAAAAAGGAGTGGTTAATTATGAAAATTCAGATTACATTGTGCTTGCTCCATCTGCTTTTAACTGTTTTTGGATGTTTCTTCTTCACAATTAAATGGTAATTGTTGTTTTCAAATATTTCACAATTTAGTGAGGGAACAGAGCCTGCTGTAAGGAGATGTGTACACACAGTCCTTAACAAAAGGAAATCAGTTTGCAGTCGTGGCTCTTTCAGGCTTGTTTGTTGAATTTCAGCAAGTAATTTATTTCACAGTGTCTCTGATCTCCTCAGATTTGTAAAATCCTGTTCCTGCCTTACTCAATTGTGAAAAAGAATCCAAACCCTGAATGTCCTTGGATGTCATCCCATTAAAATAATCAGTGTTACAACATCTGTGTGAAGCAAGAAGACAGTGGCATTTCACTGATGAAATGTAGAGCATCATGTGTTTCTTTCCATTGCAGTGATTCTGACCATCACCCTATTTTGACATCATGAATGAATTGTCAAAATAATGATTATCCTGTTATATGAGTATAAGGGTAGAAGAATAAGGCATAAGTGTAGGAAAGTAGTATTGAGAAATAGATATTTTTTAGAAGGCAAAATTCCTTCCTTTACAATAAGGATTTGATACCATGCTTCATTGTTTTGCCTGTGTTAGTTCATGTTAACCACTGATCTTGTGCCATACATATCAGTGTCCATTTGCCATGGAAAGCCTAAAATTTACTGTTGTCTGTTTGCCAGTCACCCCTTTGAGACGTGAGTACTTTCTTTCTAAATGTAGAGGATGGGGTGTGGAGGATTGGCCAATAGTAAGCCTCACTCCCTGCTCCCTGACATCTTCTAGGGCCAATGCTGGTTGCAATTTGTTCACCAAGCCTCTAACAGCAAGGGAAGAATAAATAAAACCATCAGGTTCTGGTCAAGGAGCCATTACTTACATGATTTCCTAATACGTTGACATTTCTGTTCTCATGTGTCGGCTTTGTCAGGTGCTGTCAGGGACTGAGATTGTTGCATCGCTGTTTCCCAGAGTGAGGGCTAAGAAACACTTTCTGGCAGCCTGTGAAAGACCACATAGCAGAATGCATCTTGACATCAAGAGCAGAAGGATCTGTTCTTTCAGCTCCAAATGTCAGCCAGGGATTGTGCACTGCAGAGAGCTGGACAGCTGCATGGGACTGGCTTTCTGCTCGCAGTAGATGGATATCTGCATTGTTGGTTTTAATGGGTTTTGGATAGATTCAAAGTGCTAGAAGGACTTCATGTAATTGCAGCATATTCTGTGCAGAAAGTGCTGACTATTATGATGTTGTTTGACATCAAGCATTGCAGAAAAGGGAAGCAGGATTTTCTAACTTAAAATGATGTCCTGTACCTTTCTGAGTTTTTGTATTGGAAGGGAGCAATACTGCCCAATATTAACCCCTCTAGCAAGAACTTTGAGAGAAATACAGTTTTTCTAGGCTTGAACTATTGACTATCATGTGCAGTGCTCCTGATATAAGAAGCTTACTTTAGTTCATGAAAATACATAGTATGTAGAGCTACTGATTTCTAGGATCAGAAATAACTGTGGAATATGTCTGTATTTATGAATTTTACTTTTGATAAAATACAGCACCATTTCCTGTGAAAAATTCTGCTGCCTTTTTAGTTTACTTCCAAAATACAGTGCTACTGTATTGTCTTCTGGGTGAATTTATTCCTTGTAAAATGCATGAAAGCTTATGAAAGAAATACAGGGGAAATGTTTTCCGTGTGATTGAACTATGTGTGGGGACTTCTGCAGGGCTCCCCCAGGCCTGTGGTGGCTGTTCTGTTGCTTTTGCTTAGTTCCACTTGGGTACTGAATGTCCAGTGAAGCATGAACTCCCCAAACCGGAATTTAGGAGGAAAACTTTTGTTCATATGACCAGTGAGGTTACATACAATACTGAAAAGCTAGGCTCCTTATCATCAGAAATAGTCATGCTACTGGTGTTAGCCAGTGTTTTTCTTCAGCAAGATTGCTGGCATCTCCATGTATGCCAATAATATACTTGTCACGAAGTAGACTTCTGCTATCACGTAAATCCCATTCAAGATTATGAAATGGTGACTGCATTTTGTCAGAAAAAATTCAGTCAACCCTGTGTGCATTAGGACTTCTTGTAACAGTTGACCATTTCCATCCCAAGTTCGTGGGCTGGTTTTTTTCCTGTTTCACCACTTACAAGTTTGTTGAAGTATAAAATATAGTTAAAAATGTGTTATGAATGTATTAGGCAGCTTGTATAATCTTTCAACAAAGCTGTATCTGAACAAAGCTAGAAAACACCTACAACCTTGAAGCATTAGCAAGTCTAAATTACTATTCTAAATTACTCTTCTAACAAGCTATAGAATTAATCATGACACACATATTATGGAATCACAAATTAGTAGCCACAGAAATGAGCAGTGGTTTTCTGTTGTAAAATACACATATGAAGAGTTGTTCAGACCATTTGTACATGTTGCGGCAATTAGGAGTGTTGAGGTTAATATTTCTGCTCATGTTGAAAGATGAGCTGAGGACAATCAAGAGAGGTTCAAATGTCAGCTTTCATTGTGTGCAGTATTTTTTCTGATAGGTGCGCAGAATGCATTTTAATTGGGTCCAAGATGCACCTTGGATATGCTGGCTGGCTGTTAGCATAATGGAGGGAAGTACATATTACAGGTATGCCTAGGGCTTTTAATCTCTCTGTAATGACAGCAGAGGGTTTCTGCGTACCAAGAAGGAAAAATCAGCATAGGCAAATGTGTGTGTGTTCCTGCTGTGATGTGCTCCCATTACATGCTAGTCCTTGAGCAGAGAAATATATAAATAACAGAACAGTCCGTACCTTTCCTCTTTTTATGTCTGTATTTAAACCTGCAAAAGAACATCTGGTTCTCAGAGGACAGTTCCTCTGGAAGAACTTGTTAAGGCTGCAGAGATTAAAACAGAGATGCTACTCATCACACTTACCCCAAATAAATGCAGTGCTACAGTAATAATAACCCCAGTTCTTCCACAATTAAAAACTTCTTCTGTGTATTAAGATCCTGAAATCAGGATGACAATGTGTAATAGTGCCATCTGGTGACCTTCTTTCAGATTGTGCAGTGAAAATATGTGATTCAACATAAGACATTCCACTTAGAAACACAACAAGCCTTTAGGTTTAAATTTTTAGATTCAAATTCCTTTGAAGTTCAGAGTTATCAAGAGAGGATATTGTATCAGCCCATTAGAGATAGATGAGGGTATGCTGTTTAGGCATATGTGTAAAAAATTGGAGCATTTGTTTCTCTAGTGAAACTGATATTGAAAAAATGCGATTTTTACATATCTTGATAGGCATATGCTGAGAACTGTGCTACTCATTCAGTTTGATGAGGAATTCAGATTATTCTTAGTGCACTGTTTTTTCAGCAAGTCAAATGACACCTCCTGTACAGGCCAGCCTTGCTGCTGCTGATTAGAGCTGATCTGTCACGGCATTTGTCGCAGGGCTCAATCTCCTGTGGGAGCAGCAGATTCTCCACACTGCTGCAAGCCGTGGCTCTCAGTCTCTTGCTTCATCCTGAGCTGATAGGGCTGAACATCCTGTTCAACTTCTCAGCTGCAAAGAGCCGCAATAAAATAAAAATACAGCCTCCTAGCTTTGCAGATGGATTGCCTGGAGATCTCTGTATCCCTGCTGGGCCTACTCAGACACAAGACAAGAAATCTGATAATGCCTCTTGCTCAGGAGCAGTTGGAAAACAAAAGATCATCTTAAACTTTTTCCTAAATATGTTTCCCATTTTCTCCACCTTCTTGTTTCTGAAGCAAGGCAGAGGTAAAGGAGACACAACTGAGACCTTAAGCAAAAGAAAACTATTGCAGAAAACTATTGCATGTATACTGTTGTTGTTATTGTAAAACACACTATTGTATTTCCTGCTCTGGAATTATAGTCACTTGTAATAGGAAACGCTCATCACCTGTCTGTACAGATAATTAGTTATCCACACTTCAGAAAGCAGTAAGTCCCATTACAGATGGGTGTATCATCAGGTGTATCATGTACAGCAAGTAAGTTCACGTAAGGGCCTAGATGTATGTGGGATGATTTTCAGTAGGTTACCAATGTTTCAAGTATAAACAGAAATGTGCAAATAAATAAGAACTTTTAACAGGCAAGGCTATACTCACAAATATTATGATTTTATTTAATGGCAGCAGTTAAAAAAATGTGCTGCAAGGCACGCAGCAGCAAAAGTATTTTGTCCTTCAGGTCCTTAAATTCTGGAAGTCAGATGCCGTTGTTAAATTCAGTAAGCTTGAAAGACAAGATGCATGTAAGTTCAGTTTTTAGCTTTCTTTTGTTGTTGAAGGAGTTTGATTGAATATATTGCCCTTCTGAGCACAGAGTGTGCAAGCAAGCTTATTGAAATAAACGGCTTTCATTAAAGTATCTCTAATGAGGTTCTGCATTTAGAATCACACCGGGGTTGAGGCTTACCTACCTCTGGAGATTGTCCAGACTCAGCCCACCTCAGGCAGCTCAGCTACTGTGGGTCATGTCAGGGCCATACCTGGTTGGACTTAGGAACCTCAAAGGAGAGAGGATCCACACTGCCCCTAGGAAATCTGTACCCCTGTTTGACTACCCTTGTAGTTCAAAATAATTTTCTTCCAAAAGTTAAGAAGAAATGTCTCGTGTATTTCAGTCTGTGCCATTGCTTCCTGTCCTTTCCTTGGGCACTACTGGGAGGGGAATGGCCCCTTTACACCCTCCTGTCAGGTACTTATGCACATGTGAAAGCTGTCCCTGCACCTGCTCTGCTCCAGACTGACCAGTCCCAGCTCTCAGCCTCTCTTCCTATGACATGATCTGATCTGCCTACCACTGTGAACATCTGGAATGGAAACAGGCAATTATTTTTTCTTCCCTATGGGCAAATTCAGAAGTTCAGCCTCTTTCCTGAGACTGAAAACTGTCAGTATTTTAAGGAGTTATTTTCATGTCTGGGTATTAATTTTCCGTGGCTTTTAAAACCACCATTAATTTTATACAGAATGCCCTCACCTTTGTTTTGTATTTGAAGTTAAAAGGAAGCAAGAAATGAGATTAGAATGAGTTACATACACCGCATCAAAGTAACTAATTATGTACCAGGCAGAATTCATGTTAGTAACCTCCAAATCCAAAACATCCAAGTTTTTAGCCAGGGCATGTGCGTTTGCATACTGTGTATTAAGTGTTGTAGATATTCTTGTCCCAGGTCAATGTTTTAGGTTTTGCAGAATAAATTCATTCCAGTGTATTTCAGCTTAAATAACTGTTTGTAAAGGGCTAACTTGCTCTGCACAGCATGAAGTTTGGAGGAATGATATGGAGAGTTACTTTAATGTTGATCTGGACTTCTTGTTGCCTATTTAGGATATCTTAGCAAAGGCATAAAAAATTAATATATGGAGCAGAGATAAAAGAACTCATTAACTGATGTCCATGAAGAACATGACATAAGCCAAGGGAGGGAGAACAGGTTGTCCTCCTGGTGCAGATGGAATGTGAATGAGTAGGGAATGTGGCACTCTTCTTACAGGGCTGACACGTAAAAGATGTTGGTTGAAAATGCTTGAGATATGCTACTTTTTAATAGCACAAACCTATTCCTGCAGGTCACTTCAGCTATCTTGCTCGGGACAAGATAAGCCTCATGGCTTTCTCTTGCTGGAGAAATCCTGAGTAGTGCAGAACTGCTAGAATAGACTGAGTTAAGATTGAGAGATTGATTTTTTGAACAAAAAACAAGGTGCCCTAAAGTACCTCTAATGCCAAGTTCTAGAACAGCTGGTGTACATTATAGAGATCTTTTTATATCTCTGATTTCTGTTGGTCCATGAGCCTGCTATGAGATACTCTTGCAATTATGATGAAACAAGTTTAACTGAGATAAAACCTGCTTTTTGTGTGTGTGTGATTATATTTTAAACCAGTCAGCCTAATGGCAACATTTCTGAAATTTCTGCCTTTTTAAATTGTAGACTCATTTTTTTAAAAACTCTTGTCACAAGAGGAAAGTTTTTGAGAAGTTTTGGTAGCCCTGTGTTACCAGGGCAGGCACATTGCCCATCACAGTAGGAGCTTTCTGATCTGACAAGAAAAACAGGAAGCTATACTGTTACCTGTTTTCTGGTAAGTACTTGCTTTTTTGCAGTGGACAAATGCAGTTTTGGCATATTAGTTTTGTTGTTGTTTGATTCATATTAAATCTCTTGAGAAAAGCACATAAAATTTGTGTTTATGTAAATGAGTTATTTCAACAAAACAGATAAAAATGCAGTTTTAATGATAATAAAGTGTGAAGCACATGAAAAATACTTTAATGAAATGGCAACAGTTAACATTTTGCTTGCAGAATCATACCTTGGTACCTGGCCAACCATAGGAGAAAACAGATGAAACAAAACAATGATGTGGCTGTGTTCTAGAGATTACTTTAAGCAATTTTTTTACCCACTCTCAAGTCTTATAGAAAAATGTGCCAATCTCTGATGAACTTTTCTTCAGGCACACCATAAAGAAGAACTAAATGAGTTGTTTGATTACTTAAGACTGTTATGATGGGCAACACGGTGGAAATCAAACACCTTCTCTGTGAGCAATCTCTGAAGTATTAACTAGGACTAACTCAATGGGTCTGTTTTCCGTAGAGGTGACATGTCATTGAAAACTTGTTCTTCCAAGCAGTTCTAAACAGCACTAAAATTCAATGGTCTCCCCAACCACCCCCCACCCCCCCCGCCCTTTTTATTTTGGTTGAAATTACTAGTGAAAGTTCCTGAGAAGCTGATATTTTTCTCATTACATGAAAATAAGTTTATTATCACCTTTATTTTGTCAACTGTTTCTTCCTCAACACATCTCTCCTCTGTGCCTCATAAATTTAAAAAATCCTCTATTATATTTACTTACAGTACAGCAGCATTTAATTTTGGAAGGCAATAAAAATATGTAGAAAGCCACATGTGCTTGTTTTCAGGTACACCCAGGTGAGATTTTTCTGGCATAAGACTCTCCTAGTATGGGTATTATGGTCTGACTCTCTTTATAGTCCACAAATAGAAGTAAATGCATCTGCAATGCATATCTAAGACAAAAATTCCTCTGTTGCTCCCAGGAAGTGCTTTTTTTTCTTTTGTGATGTGCAAGGAAACTATGAAAGTCCATCAGAGTTACATTACTACATTTAAACTAATGCAGCCTATCTCAGTCACCTGAACAAAGTTTGTCTTTAATTATGTACTCTCTGCAAGGAATGAAATGTCAATCAATTTTAGGGCTAACTTCAAATCATTGAATTGCCCTAGAATCAGCTGAATTCCTTCCAGTTACTGAACCATGCCAGACAGTCCCTAAATATGAAGAGCCTTTGAAAGAGACAAATAATCAAGCAGGTATGTGAGACAAGAGGTGATGTGCGGTTGGGTGCTGCACCCCACCTTTTAAGGTCCACCTTATTCCTCAGGAAGACGCTTCAGATGTGGCTTCACAGACAGTCCTCAGTAGAGTGATCAAGGTTGCTAATACAGGATTGACCTGTGTCTGGGATCCTTTTAGCTAGCAGCCATGATGGGCAGGTAATGCGTGGCAGGTATTAACATCACATTTCCTTGAAGCCTTAAGTCAGACTGAATTTCAGTTACTGCAAGAAAGTGGTGAGTACCTTCAGTATCTAAGTCAAAGAGTCACAAAGGTTTCAAGGATTCACAAAGATTTACCACTCCCTTTGTTCCCCAGCAGAAAGCACATCACCACATCAGGAGGAGTAGAAACTAATAAAACAATTGAATAGTAATGAGTGACTGCCAAATGCAGATTGTAAATTATCAAGAGGTGGAAGAGGGACTAGAAAAATCAACTGGCAGATGTTGTAGCATTGCTATTTTCTATCTTCTGTATGCTGATGATAGCAAAATATCCTCAATCTTTCTAAAAATAAAACTAGTTTACTAAAGAGTTAAACAAATGGATGGCAACTGTCAGGCGAAAGGGTGAATTTCTGTTTTAAGGAGTTAGGGATGGGCAAGAACAGGCAGTGGCTGTTGTGACCTTGGCTGAAATAGACACACACAATTGTTTACTGATTTCAGGTTTTCTACTCACAGCTTTATGCCTACGTTCTAAACATAGAAGTGTTTATAAGACATCTTCTATAGATACACCAGTGCTTAAACTTCCATAGATATGTCAGCACACTATAAGCACTAGGACATGATGCTAAGAGCAGTGAAAGCTGTGGTTTGCTTATGTCTGTCTCACCAATATTCAGTGCACTGTAGTGGTTTCAGCTGTCTGCAGGAGCTTGCCGTGGCCTAGTGCTCTTTACATTCAGTAATCAAGGGGCGATTTAAAGCAGTTGCCTCATTCAAATGTGGTAAAATTTAAATTGTTCTAGCAGGGAGATTTCTCTGTGTAGGAGTCCTCACTGAATTAGAGCTAACTAGGCATGCTGCATAAATTATGGTGGGACTAAGTAGGGCTCTACTTAGGGGCTGTTATTCAACAAGAGTGGCAGGAACCTACCTGTTCCACCACGCGCTGGTGTAGTTCTGTGAAGCAAGAGCACTTTGTGACAAGGCATACTTGCTGTTTGTAAGACCATTTCCTCTCTCTTGTACAGCCAGAGCAGGGTGCCTCATGCTGATGGGCCATGTGCAGTCACTCAGTTAAACTTGATGCAAATGAGGGTATTGTTGTAAAAGCCTGCCCAAAACCAGTTGTGCATCTGAGGATGCTTTGGCATTTTATCCTTCTGTCTTACTATCCATAAAGGCAATGGATGAGGGTGATGGTGAGCTAAGACCATTATACCTGACTGAAAATGTTTGGGGAAAATTAATTCTTGGACAAGACCTAAGTATTGCTGGATCCTATGTTTGTTTCTTCTTCCATGGAAATGTGCAAAATATCAGTGAAGTAGGTTCTTACAAGTACAAATAGTTATTTGGTGGTAGAAGATAATCTTTCTGTGCTCACAGGTAGAGAGTGGTGTTCCATCCTGTATACAGAAAACAATATGGAAACAGAGACACTGAAAGCAATACTACCTTCCATTTGTGACTCCTCCTAGATATAATCTTTTTAGGTTACTATAGGAGATTATTAAGACTTGTGTATGATAGCTGAGGCGTAGAATGAGGAGAATATAGAGGTGAAGACAACTTTATTATAAAGGTCCATAAGGACCTTTCGTCATCTCTTGGTACAGGAAAGGACTCCTCAGACCCTACATCATCTTATTCTTTGCAAAAATCTGTGGAACACTGGTGAATAATAAGTAATTAATTTTAAGGAAGCTAGCCAGCATGGATAATGATCCCTCTGTCATATTAAAAGCGTAGAAAGCCTAGTAATTACTTGAAGAGAGTATCTACATGACAGCTAGAAATTCAAAGCTGAATTGCTTTATTAACCAGCAGGTATCCACATACCTATCAGGTTAATCTTTGCTGGTTAACAGAACAGGGACGGGAGGGAAAATCATGTTTCACAGAATGTTCAGTTCTGAATAGGTCAGTGGGTCCTGGTGATTCAAAGCAAGGTTGTTTTCTGACATGCCTTTGTCTTTCTATAGGAACATCATTTATTCCAGCCATCCAGCTGGAAGCAGAAATACTTGATTTAGTATGATTTTAATCTCTTCCTACTTTAGGCACTTCTCTGCACCTTTCACAGACTTAGCATTCATCAGCACTGTTACGTAAACTGAATTATACACCATTTTGTTGAGTGGAGCTCAGTAAAACAGCTTGCAACCACAGTTGCTGACACCTGAACAAGGACAGCATTCTGCAGGTGTAGCTTGGAATGGAATTGTTCACACTATGAGGAACAGTTACTTGTTTTTTAGTTAAAGTGTATTAAAGCACTGTCAATTGGGAAGGGTGATTCTTTGACAAAGTCAAACAGCTGTTTGAGTCTCTCAATAGGAACAATAGAAACTATGGAGTCTCTCAATAGAAACAATGAAGTTTTCAATCACTAAATTACTAAATTACAGTATCTGTCATTTCATTTAGGTATTGTGCTGATTCTAACCATCAGATAGGCCAGCAACAGCACTGTGATTCCTTATATTCAAGAGCTGATTTTTCTGAAAACTTCAGTATTATTTGGTCACTCATAGGTGAGTGATGTTAGCCAAGAGCAAATTTCTGAATAACAGTGAAAACTGTTCAGACAGTTGTTTATATCGAAGCGTCTGCATGCCATCATTTTTTAATCTTTCATTTTCATCGACCTGGACTGCTCTGTTTGTGGACAAGGGGGAGGCAGAGGATGGGGAGAACCAGTGAAGTGAACACAAGGTCAGGGGTGCTCTACTGCTATTTTTCCTGGGGACCTCGGGCAGCAGCGGCAGTGGTGTTTGCATGGTACCTGTAAACTCTAAAGTGGATTTCTGCACCACAGTGCTTCTGGGTGCTTTTGAAGTGTGGGCAGCTCTTCAGCAGGCAGAAGCTTTCTCAGAGCCAGGGCTGACATTCAGGAGCCAGCTGTAAGCTGGGGCACAGAAGCAGAAAGGTTCGTCTTCCTCCACCAAAACTTTCTCCTGTCTGTGTCAGCACACTCACCATGTCTTGTTATCTGTCCCAATAGGTTCCCTGCTCATGAATATGGGCTGAGCAGGACCTCATTTTGATACAGTTGTTCTATGCACTGAGTGTGAAACCAGTGGGCCTCAGGAATTTGGTTCCAGGTGTCTGTCCCTAAGATCCTTGTAATACCCCACCTGGAGTATTGTGTCCAACTCTGGAGTCCTCAGCACAGGGAGGACATGGACCTGTTGGAGACAGTCCAGAGGAAGCCACCAGGATGCTCAGGGGGCTGGAGCACCTTTTCCCTGAGGGAAGGCTGAGAGAGTTGGGTTGTTTGTCCTGGAGAAGAGAAGGCTACGGGAAGACCTAGCTTTAGCCTGCTAGTACCTGAAGGGAGCCTGTAAGAAAAATGGGGAGAGACTTTTTAACAGGGCCTGTTGTAATAGAACAAGGGGCAATGGTTTTAAACTAAAAGAGGGTAGATTTGGATTAGATATTAGAAGTTTTTTTTTACAATGAGGATGATGAAACCCTTGAACAGGATGCCCAGAGAAATTGTGAATGCCCTATCCTTAGGAACATCCAAGGCCAGGTTGGATGGGACTCTGAGCAATGTGGTGTAGTGGAAGATGTCCCTGCTTGTTGCAGGAGCATTCAACCTGATGACCTTTTGAAGGTCCCTTACAACCCAGACTGTTCAATAATTCTAAAATATGTTCACAGGCCCAAAGACTTCTGAAGCTGTCCACAAGTCTGTGTAGTCTCAATTACGCTATTGCTCAGTATGTATTGGAACACAGCTTGTTTCCTATGCTCTGCTAAGCAAGAAATATTGGCATGATGGTAAGGGAAGATGTAGAAAGAGAGGTTATTGAGGGTGACATTACTTACAGGAACTGATAAGCCTGCAGAGAAAGAGCCAAACAGATCTTTTTTTATTCCTTATTCATTTAAAATATGATGGCTAAATCAGGCCTCAAATAGCTCACAATGGCAGTTTTTGCTACAATGCTAATGGCAAGATAGTTTAAATGAGTACTCCTGTTCCAAGAAAAGAACATGACATGTTTAACTCCAGAAGTTCTTGGCTCACTTATAGGTGATATTTTTAACTGAGGATTTTCCAAATTCTGCAAAGAATTTTTGGTATGCATCTTTATGAGTAACTTCTGTATGACCAAAGTATAAGCAGAACTCTTTGTAAGATGTAGAAAAAAATTGCTATGCTTATATTGCATTTATTGTTACAATTTATCTGATTTTGTGATGTTTATTTTATCTCCAGGGTCTTTGAAGTTTTCATTTATAATTTATGAACTCAAATTGCAAAAAGTTTTCAGTTATCTAATGTTACTGTTTGAATGCTCACTTCCTATATTGTATTGTAGATGTTAACTGAAATTATTTCACGGTAAAATAATTTTGCTATAATATGACACAGTGCTTTACATGATTTTCCAATTTATATTCATTGCCTGTAGTAGATTAATGCAAGTAATAAACTGGATGCTCCTATTGAAACATTTGCCATAAAATATTCTTCTATTAGTAAGATTACAATCTATTTTACTTGATAATGGGCTGCAGTAATACAGTTGGTTAGAGTTTGACTGCTTTTATAAATTACATACTCAACTAAATATTTTAATATCATTATATAAAACTGATTCTAAGTCAGCTGTTGTGAAAGTATTTGATTTTTAAAGATGAATTTATTAATTTTTTAAAATTAAGTGTTCTTTGGGATCTATTAACAATGGGATTAGTTTAAAAAGAATTAAAATTGAAAAGATTACTTTAAAGTAGTAATACAGCAGACCCACAATAATCCACATGTTTCTAATTCACACAAAAATTGTCAGTGTCTCCCCTGTTCTGGGGAAAAAGGGAGAAAGACTTTCTTGGGAAAGACTTCACATCAGGTTTCTGTAGCCAGGATTACTAAGCCATTACTTTTTAGCATGTCTGCTTCATACAGCAGGTGCATTCTGATGTGTTACCATTAATAAGTGCCGAACAGCGTGTGGTTCCTTGTGGCACCACAGTCCACCTGTGGAGGTACTGAGCTGCAGTTCCCTGCAGAGCTCCCCATTACCAGCTCTGATGTTGCACTGGTTCATTTATTCTTCTAGAAAGGTGAAATCCCATTTTTGCCAGAAACTGAAATAATTTTTTGAGTATCCACATGAAAGCATCTCTCCCCTTTCTGCTCAGTTTTTTAGCCCCCAGGCATTGCTGAAAAACCGTAGAATCACAGAATGGTTTGGATTGGAAGGGACCTTAAAGATCATGGCATTCCAATCCCTCTGCCATGGGCAGGGATGCCACTCACTCACTCAGGTTGCTCAGGACCCCATCCAGCCTGGCCCTGAATACCTCCAGGATGGGGCATCCACATTTTCTCTGGGCAGCCTGTTCCTATGTCTCACTGCGCTATTAGTAAACAATTTCTTCCTAACATGTAATCAAAATCTCTCCTTTTTTAGTTTAAAACCATCACCCAATGTCCTAGTACTCTCTGCCTGTGTGAAAAGTCCCTCTCCCTCTTTTTTTATGAAATCTCTAAGTTTATTAAGTTTATTATCACCTTTATTTTATCAGCTGTTTCTTCCTCAACATATTGATGCTGTTGATGTTAAAACAATGGGAGGGGAAATAATTTCCAATATGACTAAGTTGTTGTGCAGTATCAGATAGTGCTTGGAAGTGGTTTTATCTCACTTCATGCATTCTTACATTCAGATGCAATAATGGGCAGCAGTTTTCATTGGCACATTTTATATCCCTTTTTAAAAATAACACTAATGAATGATTTGTTCCAGTGATGCAACATTCTAGGGGTTTAATAGTATTAGGAGGCTGCTACACGTGACACTGTGTCAGCAAAATGTCTCTGCTTGATCCCATGGGAGGTCCTAGGGGAAGAGCATAGAGCAGGCATCATCAGAAAGCTGTTTCACAATGGCTAATTTACGTTGTGTCTGAAGCTCATTGTAAAAGTCATGAAATACAAATCAGGGTCTCTCATTGGACCTTGAAAAAGAAAAATAGGCATTCTAAACTATTATTTTTCTAAAGAAACATTAATGGGACCTAATTTCTGATGTGGTAATTTAATTCATTCCTTCTCTTTGCTGTAGAGACATAACTACTCACTGCTACAATCTATTCTAGCTTTTTTTCCCCCATCTCTGTAACAACTGTAATACATGTATTTTTGAATATTGAAAGATTTAAGCAAAGGTCACAGTTTTCTTGAAGTCTGTCTCTGTTTTAGCCAAAAATTTTCTTACTACCATGCCACATGATCACATTGCAATACTATAGCTGGCAAAAGAACATAAAGATAGAAGTAGGGAAAGAAGTAGACTGACTTACGTGGCTTTCCCAGGACTATATATATAAATTGTAAATAGAGGTTTAGCTGCTATTCTTGCTTAAAGTAATTTTCAGTCAAAGATTAAAAAGAAATTAATTATACATTGAAATAACGCTTTAGGAATGCTATGAGGGAGTGGGTAGATGCCATCATCAAAAAAGCTTTTCTGCTTTTTTGCAGTAACTCCATCTTTAAAAAACAGACACACAAAAAAGTGGGAAAAACAGGATAGACACTGCTACACAGTGAAGCCTTGCAGCAACTAATCTCTGAGCTGCAGGGATTGAACTTTTGCTCCCTTCTGAAGAGGGAAGGAATAGAAAAGGGGGGAGTGGGGGTGGGGAGGAAAATTTTAGTTATAGTGAAGGTTTTTTGTGATAAAACTTAACTCTTACTTTTTTTGTCTGAGAGATAAAACATAAGAGAACAGTCTCTGTAGAAGTGAATTGGGACAGAAGAACATTTGGCCAATGGAAGAAGGAGTATTCTCTTCTGGAATTTCCTATCACATGTGCAGTTTTTCCCAAGGATGCATCTGCTTGAACTTTTGTTGATCCCATTTCTAAAGGTTTAAAATTCTGCCTTATCAGAAGTTTCAGGGGAAAGTGAATGAGGGTTTCTGGGGGGAGGTGGCAGAGATAGGAAGTCAGTTTTCTTGCCTGTCTACTTCTTAAATCATTAGTATCCATGGATTAGCCTGCAGAAGTGTTTGTGAAGGAGTTTAAGGTACCTGCTGTGCAAGACAAAATGGCACAATGGCTTTAAGTTGTCTTCAGCCACTCAGACTCCTTAAGGAACCCGAAATTTTGTAGTTTAAAATTTCATCCAGTTTCCACAGTTTGATGCCTGCCAAACCCCAGTGGTATGACTCAGAACAGTGCACTGAATGCTTGCTTTGAAATAGGAAATCGAGGTTGGGAGTAGTGATGGGATTTTTAAATGGAAAAAAAAGTTAGGAAATGGTGTCATCTTCATCTTTTAGCACTGTTTTAAGGTACATTTTCTCAGCATCACTTGGACTTAAATCTAAGCACCTTATATTCAGTTAAGCATTAGGTGCTTGCACACTTCAGCATTATTGGTTTTGATGTTTCATAAAATTAGATAAAACGAACTCTTTAGAACTAAATGGGGGTTTATGAGTTGGGGTTTTTTGGCTTTGCTAACTCTTTTTAAAACCGTAGCCAGCAGTGCGCCACTGCCTGTGTATTATGCCAGGAATAAGGGGTTGCTATGTTAGACTTTCAGCTGAAGGGTTACCTAAATATTCTCATGGTCAAATAAGAGTATTCAAGGCAGTGCCCTCTCCTGTTATACAATGTTTTATTTCTTAATTGTATTTGAAGCTCATTATTTCATATGAAAGCATATCATATCAGCATGACCACTTTGCATTCAAATTAATAACTGCATTCTACTTAAGTATCTTAGGAACTAATTTTTTTATAAAACCCAGATTAAATAATCAGGTTTTATATTGAAATATTCAAGTAATATTTATTTGGATTTCTAGTTCAGCCATGTAGGTTTATTTCACAAAATGTACTACGTGGTTTTCCCATTTGAACACAACAATTCAAAGTATATTGTCAAAATATAAATTTTTAAGTAAATTGTATTTATCTTCTAATTTTTGTTGTGACTTTTTAATATTTTACCAATATGACTAAGTATTTTAGTGGACTGGTGTTGTCGTAAATTAAATATAGTACTGCATTTATACACTCGACTTAGTCAAGCAAATGATTCCCAAGGAAATTATTGCAGTTGCAACATATATACATAATTTTACATTTACATTTACATTTATACATAATTTTAAGTACTAGTATAACACAGTGAAGATGGTCTTTTACAATTGCTAGGATGGAAAGATTTAAAAGGCAATATGAGTATAGTTGCCTGCCGAGTCCTTGAAACAGTTGCTGTCTTCCATGGCTTAAGCACAAAATATCCCATCTTGGTAGACATGAAATTACATATAATCTTGAATTAACTCTGATTGTCAATTCACATCTAATTCTAGTTTTCTCGCAGTAATTCTGACTATAGTAAAAACCTGCAGAGGTTTGTGTTTCAAAATTGTCATTTAGTGTACACAGAGAAAGGAATTATATGAACCCTCTTGCTCTTCCATCACGAAAATAAGCAGATTGCTCAAAGTGACACATGAGCATCACTGAGATGCAAAAATGTACTCACTTCCTGTCACTGAGATTTATTTTTGGAGAAGACTACAAAGCTTTCTAAAATACCCTTTCTGTCCAGAGTTTCTTCCTGGGAAATAATTTTCCCCAGTTTTTCAGTCTTCTCTTCCCCATTGTCATGTTTTAAGTGGGGAACAGTGACAAGATCCCATCCTACCAGGAGACTGCAGAAGTCTAACAACTGTTGAAGGGATGAATCACCACTGAATTGTGTTGACTAGAAGACAATTCAGAAAAAGTAGGGTTTGCTTATTAAAATAAAATGTTGTAATAATAGTATTAATAACACCAAGAAAAAGAACAACAACAATAACAAGCACCAAGTCAAAACCACAAATTCTGCTTCATTCAAAATGTAGTTTTGGGAGCTGGAGGGGGAGTGTGTACTTACATGTTTTGAATTTGCTGCTGTGAATATCAGCTCTTAAAATTAAGGGGAATTCTGTTACTTGCATATCACCAAGTGCATTAAATGCTCCTTTGATAAATCCTAGTAAAATTCAAATCTCTTCCTGTTTTTTATCAGGATATGCTGCAAGTGTTCATTGCAGAACCTGACAACATAGCACTGGTGTGGACTTACTTGTCCTGGTGCTTGTAATCAGAGGCAATTATTTTATGCTGTCCTTTGTATACACTTGTCAAAGCCACAGGAAAAAGGCAGATTCAAGTGTGGGTACTCAGAATTTGACTGTTCCCTTCCTATTTCAAGACTAATTGTTTCTATGACCAGCTTATAACCTTTTGTTCTGTCCTTGTTTTCACTGAAAAAATTTTGAATATGCCTTTGTGTTCCCATTCTCCCATTTTTCCTGTATGGAGAAATCAAGCTTTGAGGTCTCCTCTTTTCTCCTGTTCACTGGTGCCCTTCCCAGCACGTGTCCTAGCCAGAACCCATATTTCCTCTTGGCATATGACTAGAGCTGTTCACCATCTTGCAGTTGAGCCTTTGTCAGTGCCTTTTTGAAGGGCTGCCAGTCTCTACTGGAAACACTTTTATTGGCACATCCTATCATTTAGCTTTTCCACAGTGAAAATGTACATGGCTCGTCATCATCCTGTGACAGAATATGATCTTTCTCCTTTTCTGTGATTTCTTACTGATGGTTCCTTGCAGTGGTTATGTGGCTGCTTGATGAACTGTGATTCCCCTAGGTTTTGATCAGTTCTGCCTAATTGAGGTATCAGAATGTCTTTGTAAAACCCTTTCTCTGTATGGACATAATTGTAAAGACCTATCCAAAATATGCAATCTGTTATTTACTTATCAATGTAATTTCAGTGATTTTCACTGTTCACTTACTGCAGGTGAATTCCAGAATTAGATGGCAGTCCTTATTTTAACATCAAGCTTCTGAAGCCAGTCAAGTTCTTTTGTGCACCGAAAGATCATTAGAAATCATGCTAAAGAATTCCATTATAATTTTACTGAATTTTAACAGTGTTTTAAGAAAACAAGGCTACTGAGTTCACAAATTTGATTGGAATCAGGTTTGGCTTCATCAGTACTGAAGGGCATAACAATGCTTAGGCAGTGAGACAGGGACAAAACACCTTGATTTGCAGCTTTCTGCCCCAGTAAGTGTCTAAGGACAGGCAGCATGAACAGATTTTTTTTTTCCATTGTCTTCTCATAGGTGTTACTGCTGCTGTGTATTTTGGAACCAGCATGTACTTTCTATAAGGTTGTAAAATTATGTTCTGTGAAATTATCAAAAGCTTTACAAATAATAAAAAAGTCAAACTAATTTCTTAACTTACACACTCCCTTTTTCAGTATCACAAAACACTTCAAGTGAAAAACAGTAATATCTGAGTATAACTGAGTATTTCAAGGTAACACTCAGTCTCTTTCTTTGACCTTTTCCTGTCTGGTGGGAAACATCTGCACTGTTTTCATCAAACAAGGACAGACTTTAGTCAGTGTTGTCAGCCTTATCTCACAGCAAGAGCCATATTATAGCACATGCAGGGAAGGACATGGACTGATATCCAGTGCATCATTAGTACAAAGAACTCATCAGTGAAACAGCTGATACTAGCAAATGCACTGCTTAAACTTCAGCATTCTTCATGAAGTCCAACAAACCAGAAAATTATAAAAGACAGCTTTATCAGAAAAAAGCTGTAACGCTGTTTTGGGAGAATTCATAAAATATGAACTCGAACAAAACAAACCGAAACAAAAATAAAGGACTTTCCAGTTTTGAATTTTCTTAGTTTGAAATCAGTAAGTAAAGCCGAAGAAACACTCAAACAATTGGAAGATTCGCTACGCATCCACCTGTAAATACAGTAATTCGTGCAGAGCAAGAAACAGCTGTGACAATGCACATACATTTTAAGAATTGGAAAGTATATGTATAAACTTCTGGAAAATGTGAAAAGAATGTTAAACACATTTAACTCTGCTGATGATTCTGCTTACATTTATTTGGTCCTTACTTGTAACAGGTTACCATGTTGGTACATGCTTACTGCTGGGCTGACTTATGATACAGTGTTGAAAGGAATAGTCATTTTGCAAATTTCAGAACATGAAAAATAAATATTTCTGAAAATATTTCTAAGATGCTTTGAATGTCCTCTTCAAATTTATATATATGCACTGCAACAATAAAAAGCATTCTGAGCATCACACAGAAACAGTAGCTCTTCAAATGTTTGTTTTCATCACTGACCAGAAAACATTGCCCAAGATGCGTGGGATTTAACTGGAAGCAGATGGAATTAGAAATATCACAAGGGACTAGTGAAGATGCTGGATGATTAAACCAAATATTTAGTTCATTCTTCAATTTTTTTGTGTGTGATCAGCAAAGAACTTCACAAAAAGTCCATGTTACTATCTTAAATTTGCAGATGGGGAAACAAACAGCTATACAGTACATCAAAGGGGGTAGCCCTTTGGTGTCAGTAAGTAGTGCTTGTTTGTAGAAATTTAAAACTCTGTGGTTTGTTCTAAATGTGCAGCAATGGTGCAACCCTCTCTAGAACGAAAATCATCACACAGAAGGCAATTTTATCTCTTGGCAGGTTGCTGTTGTCTTGTAATACTTTCTGTGGCTAATAAAAAAGCTGCATATTCACTGAGGACCTGCCTCACAAATGTTCTTAAGCACACATTTTAGTGGGATCAAAGATACACTTAATAGGATTTTCATTTTCAAAATAGGTCCCTCAGTTTCCAGCTTTTGGAGCAAGCATTCTGCACAGGGGAAACAGAACTTGCCATTTGGCAGATTTGGTTTTAGTTTCAACTAACATTGTAGACCTCAGTGTTTTACTGTATTCTGCTAGATATATCAAAAGAACCACTAGTAAATATCTCTGTTCTCTTTTCTCCTCCATCTCAGCTAGGACTGCCAAGGTCATCCAAGTCTTACCTGTCCTAACAAACAATAAAGCTCTCAATAAAGCCAGGATTCTCCTACTTTAGGTCACTATTGTCCTTGCAAGACTAGGAAGAAGTGACTAGAGAATATTTTTAAACTTTCCATTTATTTGCAAATGAAGAAGAGCTTAGATCAGCTCCTGCCTTAGAAGAAGATAACCATATTGCCTCACATAGTAATGCTCATCATTGAATCAATACTGTTGTTCATTTTGTATTTTAATGAATTAAATAAATCCATATACAAATTCTACATAGGTGCCTGCTTAGGGACTTTCAAACTGTAAAATGAAAGCTTTTAGTAGCTTTTATGACCATTTTCTGCCCTCAGAATTGTAGAAATTCTGTGCCTGCTTTTGCTTATAAAGCTTGAGAAGTGATAGGACATACAAGATTCAGCAGCACTAACTGGTGCTGTGTGGCTCTGTACCAGCATTTAAACGAAGAATTTAGTCACAGTGCAAAGAATGTAATTCCATTTTCTGTCTAGAAACAGGAAAATGAGATCTAAATCTAGGTCAAGAAGTTGACACCTTCTTTGTTAGGTTTCACATTTCTTTCTAGCTCTTCCTTATTGTGCATAATTGAGACCACTTAACCTGCTCAAAATGAAGTAAATGTTAAAATGCAAACCTAACAAAGCACTGGTATGAAGTGCTGTTGCTGCACTCCTTGCAGCCTTTCCAGAGCTTTGTCTGACCAGTCCCCCAGCTGACAGATCTGTGACTCTGCCTTCACTTGTAAACAGCTCTGACCAAAATGTATGGACTGGCAGGTGAGTACCCCCTTTTTAAAGAAAAGGTTAGTAAGATATAGTGTTCTGAGCAGAGTTCTGTAACTATTGTGGGAAATCTGAGTCTGCTTTACTGAGGTGAATGGAGTTTCTCTGGCACACAGCTGTCTGGCATCTAAGTAAACTTGTGAATTAACATTGTTTAGATAAAAATGTGGGTATATTGAGGGGAAGAAACCTTTCTTATTATTGAGCTAGCATTAAGCTCCCTTACCTCCCAGCAGACAAGAAATCTAGATACATATGGCTGTAAGAAATGGATATTTTCACACAGTGTGGGAGTAGTTTTTGTCTTTAAAAAGTGCGTGAATGAGTTTTGAGGCTTTTAGAGAAAAGTACTGTAGTACCCACAGACTGTGCTAGTACAGTCAGGAGGTGTCCAGGGATAAATACATTCTTGTTCTAATGGAAGAAATGAAAGCAAGGTCTTGTTCCCTCCCATCTAACAGGCAAAGTTATGCTCCAGCTCTGTCCCAGCAAATCACAGGGAGGAAGGAGATGTCACAAATTTGTCTGGTTGAATGCCAGATCCTGATTATCCTTTGCATTTGCATAAGGGACAGCACAGCTGATCTAAGCTGACTGTAAAGCACCTCTGGTAAGAGTGATTTGGATAGCCTAAGGATCTTATATTTAAATGCGTCTTAAGCCCACTACTAATTTTATTCCATTTGAAGGAAAGATATTTTTGCAAAATTACTTAGGACTATCTAACTTGCAAATTACTTGTGCAAAATTACTTGGAACTTATCTAACTTGTCTGGCACAGCAAAATCCACATACAGATGCAAGTGAGATTTCATCATTGTTTCTGTGGTTCCTTCAAAAGACTGTAGAAACAGTTTGCAGTTTTCTTCACTAACCCTGCTATTTACTTTCAGTGCATGTCATCTGTGTGGGAGAAACAGCAGATCAGTGTTTGCCCCAAATTCACAGAGGACTGCCCTTGTTCTCACTTCAGTAATTTCAACTGCAGTAAAAGAGCCTTAGCAAAATTTCTGGTACGGTGGTCTAATCCGGTGGTCTACACAGACATTTATTGTATTTAGATGTAAGAGAGGACACAACAAGGAGAATTATGTGACTCCTGCCTTTGGTTGTGTGTAGCTGTACGAGGGATGTAATGAGCATCAGTTCACAGCAAGGAAAGAAGCCTCATTAATCACAGTGTGAACGTGGGCTTCCACTGATGTTTGGCTTAGTTTCCTGGGACTTACATAGAAGTCTTTTAGTAATAAAATATTGGATGGGGCAATTCATGTTATCCAGTAAAAGATTCAGTATGAGGAGCTCTATGAAATAGATGCAGAGTACTTCACAAGCCACTTGACAGATGTGCAAAATGCAGATGAAGCACAGTAGCCGTGTGGCAACGTACTACAACAATGTATAGCAATGTAAATAAAATTAAACTGTCATGCTCTTCAATAAATACTTAATATAGACCAAATAGCCCTGGTTTTCCCAAAGGGTTTCTTAGATTATTGTGTTGTTTTACAGTGAACTGTAGCTGTCTTTCACAGAGGAATAAAGGGATTTTCTTTGATAAACAGAGAGAACTAAAGGGGTTAAAATCAGTAGAAGTTAAACTTCAAGAGCAGGTTTAGTGGTTTTCAGTCCACTCTTTCAAAAATGCTTTATAAAATAAACACAATCATTATATTACTTAAATAAGGCGTAAAATAAACAAAATTACTGGAATTTCAGTGTTGCAGTCTCTCCTGCAAGCTCTCTGACTGAACAAATTGAAGGCTTGGTGTTGGGGTATGGGTACTTTATTTTAGCTTGCACTGTAAAAATATTTTTTGTTGTTGAGACCAAACCTGGACTGTCTACAGCTGAAAAAATATGAAAACCATCTAATTATATACTTAACAAGTGCTTATAATATATTCTCCAGAAATCCAAACTCATCATGCTCACTTTTTCTGAATACTGCTCACATATGCAGATGGTGAGCACTGTTTAGTAACAATAAAAATGATAAATATGGTGAACAGATTATTTTTTGTCAGCTTATTTCATCCTCCAAACAAACCATCTGAACCACTAGTCTCTGTCATCTAGGACTTTCTGACACATACTGCCACTTGACACGGTGTGTTGTTATTATATCAGCTGGCATGAAAAAATTGAGGAGGAAAAATAATAAAATCAGCATTACTTGAGAAGATCAACGCTGGCCTCTTGCTGGAGTCAGGCAAAAGATGGCTTGACTGCAGGTTCTTTCTATTGCTGCAGTACCCATGTCTAGTATAGTAGTTACATTTTGCCATGGAAACAGACTCATCTTTTTATTTCCAGTCATAATCAGTATAGTATTGTTCGGTTGGCTTATCTGTAAAGGCTTTCTAATTGTTATTTTTGGATTATAATTGCATGTGGTCTTGGAAGTTAAACTTTCCCGGAGCTGGGAAAGACAAGGCAGTTAAAATTAAAGAAAATGTAAAGAAATTGTTTGCCAAAATGGGGACTTCATAATTAAGTGAGAAACAGTACATAATTTTACTGAATGACTTCATTTTAACACATTTACTAAAAAGACAAAAGAATGGCATTTCTGTGACTCCGAAATAGTGAAGTTTTGGAGATGAGAAATACCAAAAATATTCCTTCCATGAATGCTGAAGAAATGAATGAGTGGCATTGCAGTGATGAATACATTACCATTTTTTCCTGTCATTTGATTATGATTCTTTTGAGATATGTGTATGAAATCTCATGTCTGAGAATACAATTTCACTTTTATAAAACCAGTAGTATAAACCATTTTCATTCAGAGGCATGAAAGTTAGGTTTTCAACATAAATTAATAGACTGTCATTGTGAGTAGCAAGTGTGCACCTATTTGCTTATGGCAGGAAAGATGGGATTATTGCTTGTGATATTAGCATATGACACTCAAAAAAAGATTATAAGAAATGTATTACAAGCTAGCTATACCTCTGTGATTGGCCCTACTTGATATACCAAAAGAAGACAAAGGCTGAGGACATTAACACTTCACTGAGTTAAAACAAAATGGCTGGGATGCAAAATGACAACCTCCAAAGAGCATTAGCTAAAAAGTTCCTTTTAATTTAGTTTTGTTGAACTTGCCTGTTATGACGAGCACAGAAATTTGTCTTTAAGCAGACTCTGAAGGAAAGTGAGAAGAAAAAAGGGAAATAAATGCTTGTGGAGAACATCCAGGGAAGAGTGTGGAGCAGTAGTCGCAGGTAGTAAGTGGAGTAGAGATGGCCACAGGAGTAGTGTGTCTGATGCTTTTTGCTGCAAGTGATATAATGCAAATAAGAAAAAATATAAATAGGCTAAAGGAACCAGTGTATTTTATCCTTTGTCTTAATGAATGAAAAATCATTTAACAGAGAAGACATTTTCAAATATTTATTTCAAATACTTAAAGCATGATACTGATATAACATATTGTAAGAATGGAAGAAGTTTCTGGGATTTATATTCTTTTCTAAGAGAAGCTGAAACATGGAAAATTGTCCTATAGAGAATGATTTCTTCAGCCTTCTTTATATCACTAAGGAGGCTTCATGCTGAGCATTTAGATTGGAGACAGATCAAAATGCAGATGCTTTATTTGGTTACCTTAATAGCTTAATAGGCTTTATGGATTATCAGTCTCACAAGCCTTTTTGAGCTTATAAAATCCTAATGTATTTGCTATTAGAAATTATGAGCTCAGTCCCAGAAACTCTTACTTGTATGACCCCCTTGGTGAGGTGCCTGATCTTTAAGGGTCTGCAAGATACCATTCTGTGCTTGCAAAAATATTGTAGAAGACAGGAAATGCAAGAAATTCCCAAGGGGAGCCAGTTAGCCTATAAAACTACCTTATTCCACTCCACTCAGTCCTGTCCTAAGGACTTTTGCTCCATTTGCATTCATGCTAACAAAAAAGCAAATGGATTTGTATGGTAGATGTTAATCAAAACTGTATTTATTTATTTAAAAACCATAGGTTTTGGGTGACACTGATGCGGAAGAGGAGTCATCACCTAGAGTAGGAATATCAGGCTACAAAGTCTGTTCGACTGCATTTGAATTGTGAAATCCAGCTCTTCACAAGCAGATATAAATCTGCTCTACAGTACGTCTCCCTGGTTTGCCATAATTTTCCCAGGGATAAAGTTACACTGCTGTTATCCCCTAAGCTGCTGGGTGACAATCCATTTGTGTATTCTAGCCTTACTTTTTGTTTTGCTTTATGATTTTTTTACACTACACCAAGTCTCCTTGACCTTTAAGTTGATATTACATCTCTTTATATTGTCATCTGTGGTTCAAAATTGATGCTCCATGAGAGTTTTGCCATATGACCACACTTCTGGCCAGAGCTACTACAGCAATAGCCTTAAAACATCTTGGAGTTACTTGAAAAGGTGTAATGAAGAGTTAGTTATGAAAACTAGAACTTGATGGTTCTTCAGTGTTCAGGGCTCTCTAGTTGACAGGCTGCTTTCTTTTGTTTAAACAACTGTTTGTTCCTTGGATATTTTTATAGGCTTTTTTTCCCAGATGGTTCGTTCAGTCAGTGGTGTAGTTCAGGGAGGAGAGAATGACCAGCCACTGCTGCAGGACATTCTGGCTCAAGTAGCATAAATGGGTACATTTCAGACTGAACCAACAGGGGTCTCAATTGCATCTCTCCATGATACTTACTCAAAACAAATTCAGCAGATGGATTCACTGCCAGCAGAGCAGTTCTGTCGATCTCTTGTGAAGAAGTGAGATTTGCACTGCATGGCATTTTCCACCCCGGTATTTAAAGTTCTGTCACATATTTCTGACCACAGCAAAGGTCATCTGTAACTTTTCGTCCTAAGATCCATGACAAACCTTGCAGACAATCTGGCAGTTTTACAGAAAAATGCAAGACAAGACAGTGAATATGTTAGTGCTATAAAACTTACAAATGAAAAAGAAAATGCGAGAAAAAAGTAAGGTTGATTCAGAAAGTGTTGAGAGAAAAAAAATAACACCATTAAGTGGTCCTTCTTCTGAGAGTATCAGACTGAACACCAGAACAGAACCAGACCAAGAATCCCGAATTAAGCCTTTTCTGCACGAGATTCTGAAACCTTTTTCATTAAGCATGTGGAATGGGATTATTTCTGTTTAAGACCCTAAAATTGTAATTATCTTTAAAGAACTTTAAAAAGGCATAGGAAAAGTTAATTACTTTTGTTCACGTGTGAGAGTGAGTCACATACTACTGAAAGCTGAAGTTTCCCTTAGAATGAACCTAAGAAACTAAGAAAAAGCAGCTATGAAGAAGCCAATACCTTTTACTTGTAATTTTTTAAGGAGCCCTTGGTCTTAATGCAGTCATTGATGTAAAGTTTTGCTGATACCTTGGGGGAGACAAATACAAAAATATGGGATATAAGGTATAAGAAGAAGGGTTACTTCTCAGTGTATACTAGACTAGCTCTTGCATATTGCCACACCACCATGCTCAGACCTTCAATGCAGAAATGAAACTTGCTTGCTTTAACTTGTTTAATCCTAGTAAGTGGTTTATGCCAATCTGCGTTTACAAGGTTATCCTCACAAGGCTAAAGCAGCAAAAATAGCATTTTATAAATGAAACTGAGATTCACCTTCATGGATTCTGAAATCAGAAGGATTTTTAGGTATTAGACACTAGGCATGACATTGAGTAAGCGATAAATAAGGCAAATTTAGAGGAGATTAATGACCTAGAAGATGAAATACTTTTTTTTCACCAGCAGAAAGCAGTTCATAAAATTTAGATCACAGAGCAAGATTTCTCTTCACCTAATGAAAGAAGGGAACAAATGAATTAAGAAAATCTAATGTATTTTTTTCTACAAAAGTCAGGCATGCAGACATCACAATAAACTGTGAGGTCCTAGACAACATAAACAAAGTGCAGAGATTATTCTAATTCTCCTTTCTGTACGGGGCTACATTCTGAGAGACAAAATGCCTGAAGTAATTAAACAAATCAGTGCTCCAATTATCTGTTGGAAGTATTACATGAAAATTGATTATAAAAGACTTGCTGCAAAGGCTTTAAATCACTCTATTTAAATTAAATAGCAAGCAGGGTATGATTATAGGAAATTCATAGTTAGTGCTTCCTACATACATTTTATGTAAGTAGAATCCACACTGTCACATCGGATTTTTACAACTCTGTGTATAACATGGCTTCTTCTTTGCAGAACTTTTGGTGAAAGTGATCAGGTTTTGATCGTTTGGAGCATTTCTGCTTCTGGTTCTGCTGTTGTTCTGATTTAATTAATTGTCTTTAGCTACAAGATATGCAGTGTCTTTTTTATCAGGTTTTCACAGTACCTTCATCAGAGACTTAGGAAGGCCCCTTTGTTGGGAATTCTTGCATGGTCCCAGAAGGCATAATTAACTTGTGCCACAAATGTTTCATGATCACTATGGCATTCATAGAAGAAGATACAATCATAGATCTCAGGATTAGTCTTCCTTGGGAAGTCGTGATGGGAAAGATTTAACCAACGGGTCTACATTTCTCTGGTAGATTTCTGTCCTGTGTTTCTGAGAGATAAATAACATAAATCAGTGCCTTCCCCCCAAAAATCAGTGGTTAGAATTCAGCCTGCCCCTGGGTCTGTGGTTGCTTTTCAGGCAGAAAAGAAACACTTTATAGACAGAAAATACAGGCATTTGTTTGATATTTTATTAAATAAGACGATAGGTAAGAGAAAAGTGCCACTGATTCTGTGGGTAGCACATTTTTTTCAGGCACACAAAAATTTTACTTTCTGTGTCTTGGAAGCTTTTGTCTGTTATAGTTTTCCATCTCTTGCCTTATTTTCATACAAGATACCATGTCATTTTATGTGGCCTAAACCAAAAAATGAGTTTTTCTGTATTATATACAATTGCAAATTAAGCTGGTATGGTTGTGCTAGCCAATTTATTTCCATCAGTAGAATTAATATATGTTGCTTTTCTGCAGAAGTGATAGGAATCTAGAGAGAAGTTTTTCCAAAGGGTATGCCAAAACTTTGATTCTGTGTTGGCTTTTAGGTCCAAAGTCTTTGATGAAATGACCGGTCCACCCCCATGCAAATCTGTATTTTGCTATTTTCTAGCTGCGCCCAAAAGATTGCTAGGGATTGGAAATGCTGTGGTAGATTCTGTTAGTCCAACAAAATCTGCAATCACCCAGGTCGATTGTCCAGTCCTTTTTCCACAGATGGCATTACTAATCCAGCAGACAGGAGCAGCTCTTGTTTATAGCCAACCTGAACAAGCCTTCAGCTAGAAATGAGACACGAAAGGGTTGGAATCCTGTTATAGTTCCTGCTTTGCCATCCTTTAATGAGCTCAGAGACTAGTTTATAATGTTGTCCTTACTTGCCTGTGACTCTGGCTGCAGTGGAGGCCAGGAGTGAAAGCAGTGAGTGGTGTGGCACGTGGCTGAGCCACAGCGTGACTGCTTGGTGGTGTGGGAAGCTGCCCTGGATGCTGCTGTTGGGAGTGGCCAGGCATTCCTTTATCTGGGAGAAACACTGACACAACACACCATAATTTGCTACAGCCTTAGGAAAGCAATTTTAATTGGGTATTGTTTTTTAAACATGTGTTGCTGTGAGAACTGATTGGCATAGGTAGGATATGATGTGACTTAAATGCTTTTTGAGGAAATACTCAGGCAATTGGTCCTGTTGGAACAGTTCAACTCCCCAGATCATCAATGCAGTTTGATCTGGCTTGTCAGGGTAAGTAGCTCGATCTTGAGCTCTCAGTTTTCCCAGCTCTCAGTGTTGTGTGTCAGACACCTGTGACTTTAAACTACACCAAAGCCTTCAAATTTTTGCATCCGGCTGTTTGCTGGGAGAGGCTGCAGGCTGAGCTGACAAAATCCTGACGATCTGTGGGGTAAAAGTAGAACCTGGCTGTACGACTTCAAAAGCCCTTGTCAGGAGATGTCTGGGACAAGATGTGAAATAGGAGCACAACCTATAGATAAACTTTATTATAACCATAATAAAGACAAATTTGCATTGCAAAATGCGTTTTTTTTATTTTCACTGTATTTTTGCTTTATATCTAACAAATTATGAGATGAACACCTTCTTTCAGCATGCTGTGGAATAAATATCACCTCTTCTCCTGCATGCACAACCAGATTGAGCTCTCAGTTAATTGAGTGTTATGCTAATCCCATGAAATTAATTCAAAGCAGTGTGAAATCAGACTTCGAACCAATTTATTTTGGTGTTTTGATATGTTGGACATATGCCAGTGTTCCCTGTACTTGTTATTTTTTTATTAAGATTGTGATTTTACCTGATCTTAATTTTCATCATGGAATTGCAAAATCTCCGTGAACCAGAATACAAAGGCTTTGATAATTCAAATTTAACCGGAGTATTGAAAAACATGATTGGTTTGAGAGGAGATTTCTGTGATTGTAAATAGAAAAATTCAGTTTGCAAACAAAACACTGTTAGCAGGATTTAAATAGTGACAGATCTGATGACTCTGTCCCTTTCAATAAGCATGGTTTTGAACCAAAAGAAAAGAAAAAGATTTTAATAAAACAAGCACACTTCAGGTATTGCCATTGATATCCACAGCACAACTGCAGGAATACTATTTATGAAGCATGCTAAAAATGTACATTCACAGAGATATCGACTGTAAAACTGCCAGTAAAGCAAACAGGAGGCAGACAGACTTTGGTAGTTATAATCTGTGTTTCTCCTCATTCTGTGCACAAACTGTTTTACAAATGGATAGATGACTCTACAAGATTTGAATACATTTATTCCTTTGACTCTCTTGGTCAGCATTACAAGCACAAAATATAATTGTATTATGATTTTATCTTAGGGAACTAGGTTGTTCCCTCCTGGAGCAACCAGATTTTTGTAGATCCAGCAGTATGTGCACTACCTGGAAGCAGATTTATTTTGGGATGTTAAAGCCAATAATATGTTAACCTAGAATGTAGCCACAGGAACTGGAATTTGGCTACTAAATAATCAGCAAATGTATATACTAAGGGTCAGAAAGTATTTTTATTTGTCTTAATGGAATTCATACCGTGTGCATTTTATTACGAGGGCCCAGCTTCACTGTGCAAGTTCAGCTCTTGGTTTCAAATCCTCTCTGTCTTGGGTGACTTCACTCAGTGCAAGGGTGTAGTTAGAAACTCTTCCCAATCCTTCCATTTGGTGTACCTTTACACTGAAAAAGGACTGTTTGGGCTGGGCAATATCGAGAGCAGTGGGATGTAATAGCCCTCGGGTTGCTATGTGCAGGTAGGCCACTTCTTACTGAAAGCAGGTAGCTGAAACAGTGGGAACAGCCCTCTCAGATACAGAGGTGTGGCAGTCTCTGGAACAGAAGTGTTCCTGATGGACTGGATTTCCATGGGCATTGTGTGATGTGCCTGCCAATGAGGTAGGAGATTAAAAAAAAGCATCGGGAAAGTCTAAGATACAATGAAAGAAGAACAGATTCTAGGGGAAAAATCATGAGAGGAAAAGACCTCATCACCTGTCTACAACTTCCTTTCAAGAGGAAGCAGAGAGCCAGGCACTGATCTCTTCTCTCTGGTGACCAGTGATAGGACCTGAGGGAATGGCCTGAAGCTGTATCAAGGAAGATTTAGTTTGGATATTAGGAAATGGCTCTTCCCCCCGAGGGTGTTTGGGCACTGGAACAGTTCCCCAGGGCGGTGGTCACAGCACCAGCCTGACAGAGTCCAAGAAGCATTTGGATAATGCTTTCAGGCACATGGTGTGACTCTTGGGGTGTCCTGTGCAGGGCCAGAAGTTGGACTTGATGATCCTTGTGGGTACTTTCCAATTCCTCATATTGTGTGATTCTGTGATTTTATGACAGAGGCAGACTGCATTTGGGGAGTAACTGGTGGCTGAAAGGATGCTTACAGCTGTGGGTAATGGCATGGTCTTGTGCTTGTGACTTCTGCAGTGCTTAGAGATACCAGACATTAATTTTTATTGTAGTGGAATGGAATTACATAAAAAATGGATGGAGTTACTGTGAGTTTCTCTTCTCTTGCTAATTGAAAGACCTAGCAGATTGTGATTTTGGCCAGTGTCCAAAATAACATTTCTCAGCAAAAGTCTCAACGAAATTTAATGTTTTGCAGTGGAGCTCATCTGTCAGCTTACAGGTGAAAAAATGCTTTTGCCATAGTCTGTAAATGGGATAAAGAGGTGAAACAGCTAAGAGCCTGAGGTAGCACAAGTAGCTACTTAGGCTGCCTCCCTCACTACTTCACCAGGAACTCTCTCTTGCTTTCCTGTAGCTATTACATCCATGTAAGTCCTCCCTAACTCCAGCACATCTGCTTTCCCCAATGCCTTATTTTCTTTGGTCACAAAGGGAATTATCCTTAGAGCTGTATATTTATCTCAAATATTAATTGGGAAGCTGTTCTGGGAGGACCAGACTTAGCAGGGAAGAGCAACAGAACCACTGCTTCTGCATTTGCAATGGTTGCCCTGCAGGCATTGGAGTCATAGTTGTAGGGACGAATCAGTAGTGCGAAAGGCAAAGTGAAATAGCAGCCTGATGAAGGAAGGAGCACAAAGATTTTCTGTCTTTCCTCAGCTATGCCATGAAGGACAGTTTCTCTCATGATCCACACACTGAGATGGGGGAGGTCTGATTTAAGGTCTGAATGTTGTAACCCTCCATTTAGGAAGAACAGTGTTATTTAGGTCTTTCTGCCTCAGTTTCATCTCCTAGCTCTAAAGGAGTTAAAAGTAACCTGGCATGTGCTTACTGCAGATTGTCCAGAACACATCTGGTGATCTCTGGAATCCCAGCATGCAGAGATGCTCTTGATTTCAGAACACAAATCTTAGATCTCTTTCTTCTTAATGCCAAGCAGAATATTGTAGAAAAATACTTAAAAAGTAGGAGTGGTCAGAGTAAGACAGAAGCTAATGTAGTCCTCTTTTTTCTTCTCCTAATTTGAAGAGAACTCTTTTGTTTTATTTTATGATTGTAGATCAAATTTGGAAGTCTGACTTGCTTTTCTGTCCACAGCTCCATCAGGCACACTCGCAGTACAGTGCAGGTTTCTTATCTGTAGGTTCTTCTGTAAAATTTCTTCTCTCTTTCTTCATAAAAGATTTTCTCCCTACCATTTTCTACCTCCTGCACCAGGTATAAGACAAACCCTTAGATGGCATTTCCATGTTTCATTTGATAAGAATGGCCTAAGAGGCAGTGACGGAAAAGCAGAAATTTGTTTTCTGAAGGATGGATATAGAGGCAGATGGTATTCAGTGTCAGTTAGGAGGACAACGAGCCTGAAATACTGTTGAGTCCAGTAGGTAAAAGTAAGATACTTTCTTTTACTAACACTTTGTCTTGGGTGTGATGTCTAGTTTCACATTGTTAAACTGAGAACATGTAACATAATCCATTTAGTGGGCAAGTAAAAAAAAATAAACCATTGTATTTTCATTTTTTTTCCTCTTACAATATTAAGGAATTAATCTAACATCCTATGAGAAGTAAAAAGCACCAGTGTTCTGTGTGCTTTGATTACATGAATTCTCATATAATCTTGTAAACTCATAGATTCAGACTTGTTCGAGACATAAATAGTTCAAAAATTTTAAAAATCTTAAGATTTTTATCAAAAAACATTGTAAGAGGTACATTTTGGTCCTTTACCTGTAGCTTTTGGAAATGCTGCTCTCAAAGATTTGCTTTGCAGCTATTGAAATGAACCTCTATGTTGTGCTCAGTAGGAGATGCAAAACCCAAAAGAGCACAGTTAATTGCTGAAGAGAGGGCGGTCTTACCCTGTAACCTCCCCCCAAAGCAATCAGGTCTCTTCATAAGAACAAAGTTCTTTACAAACAGTATCTCTGTTCCTAGTTAACAGATGGGGAAATGGAGGAACAGAAGTTGACTGCTAGATTTTGCCTGTTACACTGGTGTAAAGCTGATACCCGTGGTACTGCAGCCCATAGCTGCCAGCGTGCTCCCAGTAATGATGATTTTATGTTTTGAAACACAGTTATTTGAAACATTTGTACCTCAGTACCAACTGTATTGGTGATGCTTCCCTTTAGACCTGCTCTCTTTTTATTTTTAATATGTGAGTTAAACTACTTTAAATGTTGTTACTGTTTCATGGAAAAGGTGGTCCCACAGGATAGCCAAGGCTTTCCCTTTGGTCAGTGTTTTACGTTCTATTCTCTGTCCCTTTCTGGCACTGTGGGAAACACCCGCTGTTAGCAATACTCAGCTAGCTTTCCCAGTACCATTCATTATTGCATCTGCCCCTCACACATTCACTTTTATTCTTCGTGCAGTCACTGTCCTGAGAGTTCGATCCAGAATTTCTGTCAGCTGACAGTAAAGTTGGCGGAGATCCTGGTAACAAAAAAGTCTCCTGGAGGGGAAGGGCAGCCATGAAATAAGATGAGAGAAGTGGCAGATCGTGGTGGAACAGGGACGTGATGAGGGCGGCTGAGGATGTGCTGATGCAGCATTTCCTCCCTATGGGCGGTGCAGACTAGTTTCTTCTCTGCAGCTGGAGCTGTCCTTCAAAATCTCCAGGGTGCTGGAGGTGGAAAGGCAGTGAAACTGCAGCCTTTTTGCCCTTGTGATGAATCCTCTGCAGCATACAGCCAACTAACTGCAGTGAAACTTATTCAGGAGCTGCAAATCAGCATAGCAACAGCCACAGTCAAGATTTGTCAAACATTTTCTCCTCTGGGAATGAATGTGACCACTTCTAAGGCAAACTCTGAAACCTCCATAATCTGTAGCAGATCCTTTGTGTATTTAGGCAAGCAGAGGTACCAGGAATTACTTTTTTTGCTGACTTCTTACTAAGCCCCTCATGTTTGATTGAGTTGTAAGAAATGAAGAGCAAGCGTTTTCTGTCAGCATTCTCTGTGGTGTAGCTGCAGTTCAGATGAAAACCTTCCCAGTCTCCTGCTTACAACTTGCTTCTTGTTTCATGGGTGATTTTACTTCTGAGATTTCTTAAGTTTCGAGAACTTATACCTGGAGCACTCACTAATGCTTTCTCCTGTAATGTTGCTGATGAAGTAGGAGCATATTAAAGACTTCAAATCCACGTTTTTTAAAGTTAGCCACATAAATCCATACTGAAGTGCTTAAACTGTCACTTGTGAACACATGATTTGTGCATGTGTATCTAATGACTACTAAGTACCTAGATTTAGATTGATTGATTGATTGATTGATTGATTTAAGGATTTTTTTGCCCTCCTGAAAGTTACATAGACATAAAGAGCTGCGGTGCTAAATTATTTGACTCAAAAAATAGCAAAAGGTGATTTCATTAGTAAGTCTTGAAATGAGGATAAAAGGGACAACTTAAAACTGCCTAATTACTTCTGACACTAAGGTGATTAAAAACTCATGAAGTCTCTAAGCTTGAGCTATTACATTGCCACCCTAAGCCAAAGATACCTGACTTTAAGCAAGTTCAGAGAAGGTAAGAGACATGGGGCAGACTCCTCCTTACACATGATGAATAACTAAATACCAAATAATTGGTTATACAGTCTGACTAGAAGAGCCGTATTTCATACAGTGGGGATGCACAGATATCTGGAATTAAATCAGTTGACCTGACTTTAGCATGTGATTTAGCAATTGATGGCTTACACCATCTATTTGTCACTGCTCAAATCAGCTAAGATGCATCTCTTCTGAACATTTATCAGGATTCACTGTGTGTATGCACATTGGGTAATTGCATGAACAGACTGGCATAAAAGAAACAACTGATCTGAATTAGCAAAGCCATTTTGCTTTTTCCAGAGCCACAGCATTCACACTAGGTGCTTCTAAACAAGCAGTTGTAAATGGAGCCAGATATTCCATTTTGGTGGTCCAGCTTAATATCTTTGGAAGTTCAACCTCTAATTTAATAAATTCTTCATTTTGATGAGTAAGGCAGTTTTACAACCTCAGTTTAATTTTGGATGTGTTTTTTCTGAATCTTACTTACTTTCTTCAACAATACAGAAATCTGCTTCTTTAGGTAAAACTCTTTATTTTACTTTTAGGAAAGGGAAAGGTGAACGGAAGAAAGAAGGCAAAGTGAAAGAGAACTTAAGCATATTTTTTTACAGTGTGCTTACTAAAGCTTTTTCTTCCTCTGTTTTACATAAGATCCAAGGTCCTGTATACAGTGTTAGTTCACAGTCTGGATTCAGATGCTGATGTCTAAGCAGAAATCTATAAGTTAAAATCCTTCCATCAGTTTACTCTAGATTAAATACAGCAGTATTCCCTTACAGCTGCTTACAGCCTTTCTACTGAAATAATCTAGAAAGTGGGGTGATGAGGTGCATCACCTTCAGTTTTAATCTTGTACTGGCCCCAGTGCAGAACCTGACAGAGGTTCTGCAGATGGTGATTGTCAACTTTTATTTCCATGGATACCTAGAATTTTAGTTTAAGTATATTGAGACCACTAGGATTTGATCTTTCCAGCCAACCATCAAGTTGTCAAAGATTGTAACTTTGGATTGTTTTGGAGTATTCACAGAAAGGAGTTCTAATTTGGTAAAATTCAAAGATGTATGTATTAAGAGAACTAGAGAAACTATTTCCTTCATTTTTTGGTTCCTTCACTAAGCTTATTAGTCTTCTGAAATCTGCCTCGCTGAACTCGTTGCTAGGATTTTAGTTATGTCTTAATCTGATTTACCATATAATTTCAAATAAATGCAGAATAGTTCTATTCCAAGTGCATTACTAGCACTCCTTAGGGTACTGGTTTTTAGAAATTAACTTAACTGTCTTAGGTTAACTAGATTGACTTTGGTGGCTGCCTTTGAAATCTATCTCATTTTTCTGTAGTTCAGTCTAACAAAATACCCTGCAGACCGAACATGTAAGATTACAGAGTCCTAGAGAAATGCTCCAAGAAAACTTATCTTCTGAAATTTACTTGAGGACTGACAAGTGGTGACTCACTGCCAGCTGTAAAGTCACTTTGTCCAGATGCCACTTTTTCAAACAGACATAAGAGAGAGCAGCAGAAGTCCTGCACTAGAAAACATCTTGAGACAATTATTCCAATTCCTGTCTGGGCTAATATAATACAATAATTGGTGACACTATATTGCATTCAGCACCACACTGCCAACTAATAAACGTCACTAAATGCCATTATTCCCAGAAAAGCTGATAGATTGAGTGATTGATTGATTGACTTTTAACAGCTTTTCATTATTATATTTGGAAAATATTTATCAAGCAGAAAAGAGATGTGAACCCACACTGCAGAAAGGATGTTGAAATCCCATTACATTTTTATCTGCTTTGACAGCCTGCTTTTCTCATGTTAGGAGAAGAGAATGGGCAATTCAGTTCACTGATTGTTTCTGGCTACTGAACCTTTAACATGAAAGCTTCAACTAGAGCAACAACTGCTCGAGCTGCAGACAGCCATCTCTCTTTTTATGGTTGTGGAATACACGCTCTAATGGATGGTTCAAGTTACTAGCCATCTTCTGCTAACAGGGATGTTCTGTGTCAAATACCTGAAGCTTTTTATAGATTCTGCTCCTCCTTTGACTGTCATGATGCCCTTTGTCAAAGGGAAGCACCGAGACTCACCAGGTACTTAGTGAACCGTCACTTCTTGCATGAATTACTCAGAAGCCTGTTTTTCAGCAACATATGTTCCCAAACAGGGCAAGGAAGTTGTCAGGCTCAGTCACTGATGGACTTAGGTCACTGAGGAAAAGAGATGTGTGAAAAGGATACCAGAGACCATTTCTCCATAGCAAGTTGACATTTTTTATGTATGCTTCCTGAAAGAAAATGTTTTAAGACTTTTAGCTCATCTGAAGCAAGCTTGAATACATGATCATTGATGGCAGCAGGACAATGGACAAATTCTTATGTCCTGCCATGGGACAACTAACAAATACTTCACTGAATTCTCTAAAAAAAAATTGGTGATCTATCTAATGATTAATAATTTTATAATTCTGATAAAAGCACAATGATGGATTGTGCTCCAAGTACTTTTGAATAAGAAGGTATGCTAGAATGCATTTTTTTCGCTTTGCAGAATCATAATAAGTTCATGGTTTTAAAGAAATGATAGCATATAAGTGCAAAAGATTATTTTTACTAATAAAACCTTCAGAAATATTTTACTGTATAAGACATGGAACTTTCACCTCTTTCTGATCCTGAGGGAACTAACATACAACAGTTGCCATGATTTAAGAACAAACCTTTCTTTACAGAAGATTTATATTTTATTTTAAATATTGTTGAGCATGTCCACAAATGCGGTATTCGCTCCCAGTGCAGAGAAACACCACCAACTGAACCAGTTTTTAAGTGGTGTCTCAAATTAAAAGGCAGTATAAAATGCCTGAACACTCAAGGTTTCTGCAAGGGAAAAATGATACTTTAAGATACTTTCCCATGCAGTGTATGACACTAAAATCAAATAGCAAAGACCATGTAAATGCAAAACTTGCTGTGGACAGTAGGAAAATAGTTTCATTTTCCATCCTGGTGTGGGCAAAATACCATCCTGTACTGCAAACAGCAACACGACTGAATTTTTCTCTGCCATAGTTTAAGATACTGTTTAAAGGTGTTTTTATTGTTACTCCAGGATATATAAGTAGAAAGTATCTACTTCTGTATCCTGGAATAAGAGGATACAGCTCCTAACTTATATTCCTAATAGTAGGAATATAAGTAACATAAGTATTTAGTATCACTAGGATACTAAAGGTATCCAGGAATATAAGTATTTCATATCACCAAAATGTCAAACAATTGTTTGCATTCCTGTTTTTCAAATTATCTTGAATATTCCTTATAGAATATAATTTGGTTGTGAAGTTAAACTCAGAAACAATTGCCTAGCTAATCATGTGTGGAAAAAACAATTTTAAAAATCCATTTCATGGTGTATACCGCAATTTGTACTGGCGAGTAATTGAATTATTTCACACTTCGGTTTCCTTAATGCATATGGAAAATGTGTTCCATTATTCTTTCTCTTTTTTATATAATTATCCTACTCTAATTAAATTATATGGTACAAATTATCAACTAGCTGTTTTTATGCATTCATTCAGTTTCAAATAAATGAGAAGTGTTTCCTTCGACATGAAATTTTGAAAAGTGACGGTCTTCACACTTTTGTCAGGTAGAAAGTACTATTTACTCAGTTTCATCAATTTTACATTCTCATATCTTTCAATATTAAAAATAAAAAACAGATTTCCTATCTTCAGAAAATCAAAGTTCCAAATAATAGTTTTTTTAAAACTTCTGTTGAAGTTCCAGTTCTGCGCATTCATCCAAGAATCACCGACTTTACTTCTGTAACGATAGCCACCGATCCTTAGGACTCACCTACACTAAACTGCTTTTTTTGGTTACAAGAAAAGCTTTTTCCAGGTTGTCCTTTTTTCTTTCTTGCAAATTTTGCTGTGAGATGGATTTTTTCTCCCCGTGAAGGTATCTTAAAATACACATATATAAATTGTGGATTTGCTCATTTGTGGGGGTTTGTATCTGAAAGACAAAGGAGTGTGTATAATATATAGGCATACATACATACACATTAGGCCAACATTTTCTAAGATGCATCTGCTTTTTTAACTACATTTTGGAACACAGATTTTTTTATTTTCTCTTTGTTTCCTTTTCTTTTTATTCCTTTCAAAATTCTTTTTGTGGTAGCTGTCTACAATAGAGCATAAAACTTTTTTTCTATTATTTTCTCATACAAGTGCAGAACAGGTAGTTCCTTTATCGGAAGATGTTTTTGTTGTCTGATTATCTTTTCTTTGAGTTAATATTCACAGCTGTAGCTGTACATCTTTGACAAAGAGTTTGGTTCTTATTACTCTTGTATTTTGTACGGAACATAAAGGATTTGCTCTGTCATCAGTGTTTGATCATAGCTGCTTGCCTTCCACTTAACCTTCAAGGTTAATTAACCCAAAAGGCACATCCAAAAGCTGGGTTTCACTGAATGAGAGGGATTGTTCCACAGAACAATTGTGATGTAGTTTGTTTTCTGTGTATTACACAGCACTAAAGAAGAGTCCTTGAGATGGAGAAAATAATTTAAGACCCATTCAGAGTCTCATTTTCCTTCATGGCAGGGCAGTGTGTGCTGTGTTGCTTGCCCTTAATCAGAACTGCCCCTTTGGGCTAAATGGTGATTTGTAGGGAGTGGTTAAACTGAAACACATTTTTTCATTTCCTTGTCTAGTCTCTTACTGCAAAATACCAAGGCTACTCCTTTTTAGGTTTCTTGTGGAACAGTTCGTCAAGCCTGAGTTTCTTGTTGCCCTTGGTCTTCTATCCTCACTCTCTCAAACCAATTGATGTATGGGGAGTTTGCTTCCCTGGGTAATTTGTATGAAGCGAACATTGTGATCTCCAACCCAGCTGCTGTGTGCCAGGCCCTGAAATTACAACAGTTCCTGTCCAGGAAACTGACAAGAATAAAAGATGCTTGCACACTGCTGTGTGAATTTACTCTGAATTACTTGATCAGTAGGATGCCTTGAGTGGTTCAAAAATCTATCACAACAGAATTCATAGGATCAGACATGTGTGATGTTCTACTGCCTTGTCATTTCTGTGTGCTCCATCTGACACTTCTTTTTGTTCTTTTTCCCATTCATGCAGTCACCTAATGCTGGCGACAAGGATGACCAAACGTTGACGGTAGGCAGCAATTCTGCATCTGGGCATTTGTTTCTCAGGAGGGTGGTGAGGCAAGCCTTACTTTAGTTTGGCACGCATCAACATTTTTCTAGATTGCTGGGATTTGTTTCTCCTCCTAAACTGCTATAAAGTTTAAATAATTTATTTCCAAACATAAAGCAGTGAATTAATCTTCTTTATTAATTTCTATAATTTATCATTTTGTATGTGTATGACACCAAAGATTAATCCATGTATTATTGCCAAATATTATTTTCTTCAGTGTTGGTTTTTTCCCTCTAATTGTATTTCAGGGTCTTACTAGTCAGTAGTCTGTTGGCTCTCACTATCCTTTTTACTGAAACAAACAGCCACAAAATAGTCTTACTCTATGAGATAAACCCAGTGCATCAGTTATTGTACTAGACAATTGCATGGGGAACAGAACCTCAGAGTGTGGTTTGTATTTTGTTACAAGCATGAAAAAGATGCTTGTACATTAGATTCGTTGCTGTAGATGTCTGTACTGCCTTCCCACACTCTCAGCCTCTTTTGCCATGAGACTTCAGTGGATTGAGTCAAAGTGAGGAGCATGTTAATGAGTGCCATTAAAACAGAGTACTGTCTGCCCTTTTTCTCCATGGTTTTGATCATACGCATACTTGAAACGTACCAAAGTAATAAAAAATATAACTTACGTCAGGGTTTCAAATGAAAGGTTCTACAAAGAAACTAATTATTAGTTCTTCCTGATGCAAATATAAGGTTTTCAATTTCTGAACACCTTAAGAGTTTTCACAAAGAAGGATTCTTTTTGCTCATTTTTTCCTGAGTCCTGGGAGAGTAATGGCTGTTCTGACAATCCATCCCCTCCAGAGAAATTGTCTGTACTTATGGCAATGGTTGATAAAGTCTGTAGTTTAATATAATCTGCTATAGGCGACGGTTCAAAATGTTTCATTGGTGAAGTGAGGTATGAGATTAATTCATACAGTTTCAGACATCTTTCTGCACAAACAACAAAAACCCCTAAATTCTTCACCATATTTTTTGCCCTAGACCAAGCCACGCCTCCAGCGGGGAGGAAGCTCTGCATCTCTCCACAACAGTCTAATGAGGAACAGCATCTTCCAGCTCATGATTCATACACTTGACCCACTTGCTGAAGGTATGCCTGTTTTGTTTTTTGTTTTGCTTTCTTGATGCAAAAGCAAATAAATGCTTTATTTTTCCTTTCTCTCCATGAAACTATTTTTTGCATTTCTCTTGCTTTCATCAGTCTTTTCTCAATGTGTCTGGATTTTCTGAGAGAGTTCTGCACTTTTATGGTGTGATATACATACTCCCACCAAGACTTTCAACTTAGGAAATGTGTTCATTGCAGTGAAACTAAAACTGATCGCTTGGTCAATGCATATTATAACTACTGATTGTCCTCTCTTCTGTCTTCAGCAGCAATGTAAAAGTTAACTAACTCTGTCATCCTGTACTTCCGTAAAGATTTCTGTTTGTTTTCGTCCCTGGTTTTGTTTTTATTTCTTAGAAAATGTCAAAATGGTAGACAATTTGTTATGTGTACTATAGAAAAGAGTGAGATTCTGTTGATTTGACTTCAGGTGGTTTAACGCTGACATTAATAAAAATGCAGGAAACATACCTCTGTGTTACATGTATGTAAATGGTTTACTTGCTTTATCCAAGTGTGGTGTGATTTATTATTTCTTTGACAAATTAGCAAGAAGTCCACTACTTTGATCTGAGAAGCTGGCAAGAAAACCATATTGACTTTGTAATTGTGGGGTAATCTGACTCTCAGATTCTAGTAGAACCAAGAAAATATAAGGCCATGTGCTATTTGATTTCTGTGTGTCTGTAGGACTTCTCTTGCTGCACTAATAGATGTCTTGAGGAATGGCACTTGTGAAGGAATAGGGAAGGACTAAAGAGACCTAAAGTATTAATGACAGACCTTTCCAACTTCAGTGACCAAAAACTATATATAGCACTTCACATGAGCATACATGACAGATTGAAGACTACAAGAAAGCTAGAATTGTTGACCGGAGCACAATTTGAACCTAATGTAAATTGAGAATAAGATCATCTCTCAGGTATTTTTCCATTGCTCAAGCTTATTTCCCTTGTTTCCCATACAGAGCTTGTTCAGTGTTCAGACCTGTCTGCTTTTCTGCTGCAGTAAGCTTGCACTGTGTAGTGTGATCCAGAGGCTTCCCCCTTCACGACAGTGAAGGTCAGAAGGGGTTTGAAATCTGAAATTCAGCTTGGGAGAGATAAAAGCCCTACACTTCTGAAAATTAGGTATTAGTTATAATTAGGTTTGTCAGGTAACTTCATCCTGGTTTTCAGTGTGTCAGTAAAGCGATTGAGATCAATGTGGATTGATAGAGATGTTTGCAATGCATAAATCTTATTTAAATGAATCCATAATATTTTCTTCAGGATTTCTTCGCACATAATACTTCACTGTTTACAGATTTTTTTCCTTTCCAAAGTCTTACATTTGTCCTGGAAGTAATACTCTTTTAAAAAATGGGAATAGAAATACGTTGTGGCCTTCGAGTAAGTTCAAGGCAGTAGCCATTTCATTATCTGGACATTTCATTAAAACTAACACACTGAGTTAAAATTTGCAAAGGAGAAAAAGAATCTACCTACATTTACAGTAAATGCTATATTGTAATTCAAAACTTTCAGGAAGAAATGGCCAAAAAACTGCTGGGAAATAGCCTATGTATGTGTAGATATTAAAGCTGGTATATATAAAGAAGTCAGTATTTCAAGCTTTTGCTGACTTTACAGAATTCAAATTTTAGTTCATGAGAGCATGAAAGTGCAATTCATTCCATAATTTGTTTTTGCACATGGAACTCTGGTTTTAGCTTTTTATAGCAGACTTACAACTGTAGGAAAAATCTTAGAAAAATGCACCCATGTTTCTGTCACATATTTTTAACCTTTTCTGAGGCACCACCTCATTTGTACACAGACTCAGCTTTCAAGATCTTTTGCACTGCAGGCAGTTTGGAAGGCAAACATGAGGAGTACTGGATGTCTCCACTGACCACTCATGTTGTTTCCTGAGATTTTAAGCTTTTAAGTGTCCATATCAATTATTCTGTATTCAGCTCATTCTGAAAACTTCTGTGAAAGAAAAAGTGTTTTAGTTTGATGTAAATACTATGTGTGGTCAAGGTATGTAATACTAGTTAATAAATTTGGATGTCATTGTATTTTAATCTTACATTCACTTAAAATGTATGTGTGAAAATGGATGTATCTACTGTATACAATATTAATTATCTATTTGGATCTGTATGAATTTTACCTACCAAATTCTCCCCATGTTTTTGTGTTTTAATCTGTGTATAATGGCATTGAAGAACCAAATTGGTGCATCATCTTTATTTTAAGAGACTTTTATCATGCTAGCGAAGCAATTTTTTTAATTGATAGCATTTAATTATTACAAGTTAAAAGGAATAGTGTTTATTAAAAGTGTCTGAGTAATGTTTGGGGAGATGTAGAAATGTAAATGATTACCTGATGCCTTCTCTGGCCATGTGACTCTCTCCAATTTACATGCCCTTTCCTCTACCAAAAAAAACTTCATGGTTTTGAGTTTTGTGTAAGCAAAGAAAATTCGCTCTGCTTTACTTTTGTAATGAATGGCAATGGGCCTGCTGCATGACCTGTGAGGCTAAAGGGTTTTGTCCAAATCATTTGATGCAAGTATGGATCAGACTCACAGGAATAACAGGAAGATGTTCTAAACATTTTTCAGTCTTACTTTAGTCGGCTTAAATTTCCTCAGTATTTCTGCCAGATGATGACTTAGATCAATAGGTCAAAAAACATTGCATCATTTGCTGACTTTGTTGGATGTGCAGAAAAAGAACGGTCTATGAAAGCATTAAAAAGTGCCACTATCAAAGAAAAAAGTTTGAAAGGTGTCTATCAAAGCTAACATGTACACTCTGGCACCCCCTGCACTTGGGTGTACTCCTGACATCCTCCTCCTGACATCCTCCTCCTCCTGACATCCTCCTCCTCCTGACATCCTCCTCCTCCTGACATCCTCCTCCTCCTGACATCCTCCTCCTCCTCCTCCTCCTCCTCCTCCTCCTCCTCCTCCTCGCCTTGGATCTCACTCACCTGCACCCACCTTCTTCCAGCCTTCTCCCATAAGATGGCTTCTTCAGTGCCTGCTGTCTTTCTGGACTGCTTGAGTCCATTAGTCAGATCATTTCCTGATCAGACACCAGATACACTGCAGCTGTCACAGCCAAGGGAATGGTGTTTTCAGTGGCTGGAAAACCATGGATAATGTCTGGAAGCTCTGTGCTTGATTCTTGAGGGCTTATACATCAAATATTGACTTTAGAAGTTACATTTATATTTTTCACACTGCTGCTGAGAGATCCAACTTCTTCTCTTTAAGTTAATAATAAAGTTCACTGTTACATTCCCTTGAACAATTGCTAGGGAAATGAGGGTGTCAGGAGACACACTGCACTGTCATTTGGAGCTGTGTGGATTTTGCAGGGTTGATAGAGAAGCAGTCCCATCTGCATCCTCTTGGTAGCAAAAGCAGTATAGAGTGTATAAACAGGCCATGTGACTATTAAAGATCAGCTTGACCTACACACCACTATTACTGCATTAACATTCAGTGTATTTATAGAAAACCAGCTCATCAAATTTACTTCTGAATAATTCATTTGTGAAGTCAGTACCAACCTCTACCGCAATTGAAAGCATCTTAAAAATGCACTTGATTGCAAGTAGGATAACTTGAAATGAGAGAGTAAGATTTACTTTCCACAAAATGTGGATAAACAGAGCAGTCCCAATATGCTGTTACACACTTGTGAATCTATCCTTCCTTTTCCCTTTTCACACAAATGTGGTTTTCCATGGCTTGTGCCTGTCTTGTGAATGGCAAGTTGCAAACTCTCCAGAAACGGTAGGCTTGCAAGGTGTTCAGCCCACCTCTGACAGATGAGTAATATCTGAGATCAGTGGGAGCTGCTGGATATTTGGCGCTTTGTATTCAGGCAGGTGTGCAGTCATGCTGTGGATTTAACAGTCTAGACAAGGAAGGCTTCTCTCGTTCAAAATCTTGGTCTCAGCATAAAGCTTCTAAGAAGATAAGAGTTCAGGCACTCTAACAGGTGAATGTGTAGGGTGTTTGTTACTGGGACGTGAACTTTACATTACAGCTGAGACCTCATCATTCATTAAAAAATACAAATATCTATATGACATTAGGTTTTTGTTTGCTTTTATCTTATTACAGAAATAATGACCTTGATACAGATCATTTCCTGAGGATTAAGATTAATGACTGTCTGTGTTTCAGGCTATCATCAACTCTCAGCCAGTCATTAATCCCCAGGAAATCCTATGCCATATTTGCTTCTGCTTAAGTGCTAGTCTGGCAATCCAGCTGAGTAGTCAGCTGGTCTGTTCATAACAACATTACCTGTATGAATAAGGATGGCATCATCTGACCTGCTGTGTTGGTCAGGCCCCAGTCCAAAATCCAAGCAACCTGAACATAAATCATGACAATCATTGATCATTTGTAGCTGTTTTCTTCTGAGTCCTGTACCTCAGATACCTTTGTCCTAGTTTTGAAAGGGATGTTCCTGGGTTATAGAAGTGTAGGTTTTTCAAAGATCTTTTTACATTTTTTTAATAGAAGATGGCTGTTGTTGTGCAGTGGGAGCAGGGCAAGAGTAAGATGGTAAGTATTTTTTCTGCCATGTATGGTAATCCTACCTTCTCCCTCTAAGCTGTAGGTTGCTTTAAAGATGATTCCTTCAGGAATGTGGAGGGATCATTTTCTCTTTGGAAGCTTCTACAGGTAACTCTGTTGAATAGGAAAGACATCAGCACTGAATGGAGGATCTAGAGCACCAGTGCAATCTGAGGCTACATGGTTTTTCTTGCACAGCTTCATCAGGATACAGGAAGATATTTTATCATGGCACCCCTTCTCTGCCTGCTGATAAGGTGCCATAGGCCAGCAAAACATCTCCCTCAAGGGAGGATTTAGCTACTGGCTGACTTTCTTGCTCCTGTGTGACAAGGCTATAACTCATATGCAAATACCATCCTCTGCATGAAAATGAGTGTGATATAAATCTCTGTCATGGCTTAGTCCCCAGTAAGCAGTAGGTTTCTTCGGCAGTTTTCTCCTATTCCCATCTTGAGTCCTATTTCCAAAATGGAAAACTACAGGATGTACTTCTGCAGAAAATGAATTGTTTATCTTATATGCTGTCCTTTTTTTTGAAGGTATAAATATGGGACATGTTATTGGTGAGAGAAGTAACCTTCTGTTACATAAAGCTGAGCTTACAATTCTGTCATTTCCTTCACTGAACATGGAAAAATACAGTGCTGTCACTGTTCTGACAAAAAAAAAAATGAAACCTACATTCATACTTCTCAGGAAAACAAAGAAGAATCCCCAAAGTTTTTGACAGAGTAGTGAATTATATGTAATTGCTTGCTAGATACTGATTTTAAGAATTTTCCATCTTTTCCATTCACTGCAAACCGTTCTGCTTCATTTGCTGCTGCTACTTGGGTACTTTTCTTAGATGTCATGGAAACTGTCAGCTCACCCCAAAGACATCTGGCAGAGGTTGGGTAACCTTTGCCTGCACAGTCACTCAGCAGCCTCCCAGCTTTTATCTCATTTTGCAAAGTCTTATGTTCTTACTCTTCCCATGGCCTAGGTGAGCTGCACCATCGTGTCTGTGCTCACTGCCATTGGTGCCATTGGAAACCTTGTTTGCCTGAAGCTGTTTATTTGCTGTGTCCTCAGAGAAGTAAGACCAGGCTCATCTTACACCAATTCATGGGTAGTGCTCAGCTCCTGCACTGCTGAAGTAACCTGGGCACTTCCACATTCCTCATGTCCAGAATGTGGATCTCTGAAGTCTTTTTCAACCTTAATTCTTTGATTCTGTGATGCTGCAGGACTTGAGTGCACTTCACAAAATCAGAGAATCAGGGCATCACAGAGTGAACTAGGTTGGGAAAGACCTTTGAGATCATCAGGTCCAACCTATGGCCTAACACCTCCTCATCAGTTAAAGCATGTCACTGAGTGCCACATCCTGTCTTCTTTTAAGCTCCTCCAGGGATGGTGACTCCACTACTTCCCTGGGCAGATGATTCCAGAGCCCAGTCACTCTTTCTGTGAAAAATTTTTTTCTAATGTCTAACCTAAACATTTCCTGGTGCAGCTTGAGACTGTGTCCTCTCGTTCTGTCAGTGGTTCCCTGGGAGAAGAGACCAGCCCCCACCTGACTACAACTGCCTTTCAGGGAATTGTAGAGAGTGATAAGGTCACCTCTGAGTCTCCTTTTTTGCAGGCTAAACAACCACAGCTCCCTTAGCTGTTCATAGGGAGGGCTTGTGTTCCAAGCCCCTCACCAGCCTTGTTGCTCTCCTCTGGATGTGCTCAAACATCTCAACGTCCTTCCTGAACTGAGGGGCCCAGAACTGGACACAGCACTCAAGGTGTGGCCTCGCCACTTCCTAGCACCATGCCAGAGAGGAAAGAAATACATGTTCAGAGCTATAGAAGCACATAAGTATTTTATATAACATGAAGAAATATGCAAATCTAGACTAAATTAGTAAAAGTAATTATGTATGTTATTAACTATCTCTGCTTTAAATCCTTCATCATTCTTGAGCATCCTTTAAGCATACCCATGGGTCTGCAAAGAAGCTGAGCATTCTTCTTCTTGCACTCTTGTTCTTACCTAGCTTGTCCTTGGTTCCTCTTCTGGCTTATCAAGGAAAAACAGTCCTCTGAGCACAGTGCTCAGACTGTTTTGGCTCTCCTCTCTGCTGAAGATGGAAAATTTTGCAAGAGATTTCTGCCAGAGAAGATGGGGACCCCCTGCTAGCCTCGCATACATATTAGTAGCTGTTAATTATAATACAGTGTCTTCTCTTAAACTCCATCCCATGGTATTTCAGTCTGATGCGATGATGGAACACCAATAAAAAGGACAATTAGACTAACCTTCAAAGTATAGTGTCAGTCAGATACTCATACTCTCTTTATGCATCTGGCTTTCACAAAATTGATGTGGTTTTTCTCATGTAGGTTGAAAGGGACTTCTTGCATTACAGAATCCAACTAGTCCAATTCCCTGCTCAGGCAGCATCAACTCCAGCAGGTTGACTATGACAGCTTCCAGTCACAAATGGAGACTCCACAGTCTTTTTGGGAGACCCATTTCAGTGCTTGCCCATCATCCCAATAGGTGTTTTCATATGTCCTGATGGAATTTTCTGGTTTTTAGTTTATGTCCATTGACTCTTCCCCTGTCGGTGGGCACTTCTGAGGGAAGTGTTGTTCCCTTTTGTTCTTTCTGTCCCATCAGGGACATACATGGGGATAAGATCTCCCTGAACCTTCTTTTCTTCAAGCTGAACAGTCCTAGCTCTCTCAACCTCTCCTCTTATGAGAGATGCTCCAGTGCCCTCATGATCTTTGTGGCCATCTATAAAAATGTGTGACTTTGGCATAGAGAAAAATGATGTCTTGGGCTAGTGAAGAGAATTTTATTATGAGATTTTTGTTCAGCTGATTCTTTTATATGTCAGTCGTAAATATATAGTGACAATCAAAGAAGTAGACATTCAAAGTCTGAATTATTTTGCTGAGTGGATCTACTTAGCTTACATACAGGAACCATTTCATTCTTGTCATACTGTGGGGATATAGGTCTTGCTTTCTCTAGATAACAGAGGCTGCACTTCCATGACTATAGGGTGAGTGGGCTTGCAACTTTTATCCTACCCACAGATATTAAAAATTTACTGTGTTGCTATGTCGTGGGTTGACCCCGGCCAGGTGCCAGCTGCCCACTCAGTCACTCTATTACTCCCTCTCCCACTGGGAGAGGAGAGAGAATAATATTGAAAAAGACTATCAGGGTAAGAAAAGGCAGTTTTATTACAGTGGGAAAAATAGAACAAGCAAGCCGAGAGTTGCGCACGCAAGAGCAGAGGGAAAACAATCAATCTCTACTTCCCATCAGCAGCGATGTCCGGACACTCTCTGGGAAGCAGGGCTTCAGCACGCGTGATGGTTGTTCAAGGAGGCAAACATGGACCAGCCCTGAGTGCCTCCCCCTCCTCCTCTCTTCCTTCCCTTATATATCTGATCTGATGTCATATGGTATGGAATATCCCTTTGGCTGACTGGGCTCAGCTGGCCTGCTCGTGTCCCCTCCCAGGATCTTGCCCACCCCATCCCCGTCAGTGGGGGAAGGAATGTCACAGGGACAGCACAGCTTGGCAGTAGCCAAAACACTGCTCTGTTATCAACGCCAGCTACCAATGCAGAACACAGCAGTGTAAGGGCTGTGAGCTTTACCCCAGTCAGACCCAATACATGCTATTATGCATAACTTTCTGGGCAAAGAAAGCCTTGCAGGTTTCTCTCCGAAGGGGCAGTTCAGTGGGAAAGTACAGCTCTTTGTTATGATGCTCTCCAACTCTGTAGCAATGTCAGGTCTGCTTATCTTCAGAGGTTCCCAAAATACAGAGAGAAGGCACAACTCATTATGCTAGTTTCATTGAGAGAATTTCAAGTTACATATAATTGAAGCATAAGTCTCCCTTTAAAATCAGTATTGATCTTTGTAGGTGGAAAAATTTAAACAATGGAAGTTTTCTGGTTTCTTTTTAATTTAGTTTTGAATCTGAAATTTAGTCCTTGTGTTTGTTTTGTTGTCAGTTTTCACAACAATTTATTTCTGCATGCTCTGTTTTGTTGTTTTAACTATAATCCACTCAAGCTGTTCACTGCAGGCAGAATTCTTGTTTCTGTTCTCCATAATATTTTCCAGTGATGTTCTTCAGACAGCATATTCTTCTTGGGATTCCCTACAGAGAATGAGAGGAAGACATGAATATTTAAATACAAGCATGACTGCAGCACAGGGTGCAGCTGTCCTGACTATGTATTTACATGCTTAGTGGCTTTAGCTTCATTTTAAGTTTCTTCCTAACTCAATATTTCTTTGTTAAAAATATGAACAACAAAGAACATAAATAATACATTAACCTGTACAGGTCAGGGAATAGTAGTGTCTGTGAGGGGTTTTCCATTGGAGCTGGAAGTGGGAGATTTCCTTTAGTACATTTGCACATGACAGATGACTTCATCCTCCACAGATTGATTGGGTTTTATGACTGGCTAGTGAAAGGAATGCATGCTGTCCTTCTGTTATTCTCCTTGGATGTACTGGAAAGCAGAACAGCTGAAATTTACTCAGTTGGAGTTCTAGGTTTCCAGACCCTACAGTGCCTGGCTGAACAGACACTCAAGAAAATCCTGATCCCACTAGAATCAGTGGTTGAACTCCCAATATCATCAGCGTAATGGAGTTCCTATTTTTTTGAGTATTTGAAAATGGTTTGAAGATAAATACCATCCTTGAGGTCATCAGGAATTGTGTTTGATCCAGGCCAAGTCAATTCTGTTGTGTTGGTTTTCTTTTGGTGTTACTACATTATAGAGAATGTTTGGCACTTGTCTTCAAGAGTTTGATGGCAGATGGGACAAAGATATCTTATGAGGAAAGAAGAAATAAAGCTCTCAGGAACAACCAGTTTCATGCTTTTCTTTAATTTAAGAAAAATAAAATGACCTAAAAATACCAAAATCTGGGTCTGACATATAATAGTAATTTAATTTACTTTCTGTTCCATTGCATATGTCATTGACCATCCCCTTAAAAATAATTGCCGTTCAGCCCATATCAGTTAAAACCCTGACAAATTTCATTTTGTCACCACAAGAAGATTTGTTAGATGGAATGGACCGAAAACAGTGGATTTTCACTCTTCATTTTAAATGTTGCACTAAGGACAATGTAATAGGTAGATCTAGCTTTTGGATGTTGTCACTGTGTTAAGCTGCCCAGAACTCTACTGATATGATTGTAAAAATTTTTAGTTATATTTCTGTTCACACTCCAACTTGATAAAATTGCAATAAGCCAATTACATAAAAGCAGACACTCTAATAAAATTATTTTCAAGGCAAAACCACCTAAAATAAAAAACAGGGCAGGGACACATGAGCAGAAAGAACAGGAATAGAAGGTTTGCAATTTAAAGACAAGATGGAAGGTGACTACATGTGTTACTAGAGCTCAGATGCACAAAGTAGCAAATTATTTAGTTATTCCCAGTAACTTCCAAATAGCCAAGTACCTGAAAGACTTCATTTATATTATTTTCTTTATTTGTTTAGGAGTGTTAATAAAGCAGTCCTGGTAGTAGTGTAAGCAAAAAAAATGTAATTCTGAAATTCAGTGCAATGTTTAACTGTATTACTTATACGGAAAAGGGATCTTTTTATATTTTCCACAGAAACAGCTCAGTGGCAAAGCCTCCATTTTTGAAGGACTGGCAGCTGGAAGGTCCAGAAGTTAAAATGTAGGGTACAACATCTGAACATCTGGATCTAGTAGGAGAATAAATATTTCGCTTTTTAAAAGGATATTTGTTTTCTCCCCTCTGCATTCTGCAGTGGTATTACATACACACTCCCACAGCAGCCCCAGTCTATCCCAGATGGGATATAATTACTCAGTAAGAAAGTTAAGAGGTTTATGAAGCTCGTAAATGGTAGGAGTCAGTATAAGATGAGCTTCACTGAAAAAATTATTTCAAATAATTCTTCCTTTTTAAAATTCACAATTCCTGATAGCCTTCAGTTGGTGGGATTCTCTGTGTGTTTTTCCTCAAGTAGTGTAAGTAGAAAGTCATTATCTTTTGTTAAAGATCTGTTAGAGGTTAGGACACTAATTTTAAACCTGTAATGTTAATCTTCACTAGATCTTTCACAAGTTCTTAGCATCAAGAGATCTTTGTTCCTAATCTAACATCATTGCTGAAACCAAATCAAACTGTGATTCCAGTTTAGTTTGGATAGTCACTACAACGTATCTAGAAAAGTTTTTAAAGTGGCCTCCTTTTTCTGTTTATGGATGAGACTGATCATCTAATTGAATTTTCTCAAAACCATGACGTCTAGAAGAAAAAACAGTAAAGACATCCTTGTGCTCTGTGATGTTGTCATATGAATTCCTCTACTTCCTTTGGCCAAGTTTTTTTGCCTTCTTTTAAAAAAATGCAAATCAATAAAAGACGTCCTGTTAAGCATGATGACAATAATGAGTGCAAATCAGAGGTCATATCAGAAAGATGTGAAAAGTGGGTTTCCAAAATAATATCTTGATAACCAGGAATTTGCTGACTTTCAGAATTGTGTGTACAACCTCTCACACAGAAATTCTCTTCTGTCTCAAGTACTCAGGCCTTATAAGTCTAGAATTTTTCATAATTATTTACTTACTTTTAAGTTGAAATTCTTTGCTGCATTCATATTCTCAATATAATTACCAATTTTGAGCCCTTACTTTCTCATTTCACTTCTCTACTATGTCTTAGGTATTCAACCTTTTGGTAGTTTGAATTTATGAGTATGAAAACCCAGGACAAATATGTGCTTTCCATCTGCTTGTTCCAGAATGCCTCAAAATGTCTTTTAAACCCAGCTCCCTCTGATGCAGATAGAGCATTAAGCCTTGATACCTTCATGACTGTAGAAGTGAAACAAAAAGGAGCATCTAGTAAATGCAACAGTGGAATCATACTAAAAATTACAGGATTAGCATCAGTAATTTCCCTTTACCAGTTTTGTTTTAAATAACATATATATAAATTTTGAAGCTGTTAATTAACTTGGAGGAGTGTGACATGAATTCTCATACAAATACATTTTTTATGCAAAGTAAAAGTCTTATGCTTGTTGAAGAAGTCCACAATGAGTTTCTTTTATTTGAGAGTCTGACTTTACATTTTCCATGAAGGAATACATACCTTTACTACTGCACAGGTTGCTGTCTCTAAAATAGCTGTATGGCTTATGAGTAGTTCGAGAAACTCTGAGACAGGCTCATTTCTGACCTTGCTAGGGTCAGCTGCAGTCTGTATCCGAGATGTTACTTGCAGGAGAGTGAAGAGAAATATTGGTTCTGCTTTTCTTCTATGGCAGCCTGGGGCTATAGACTTAAAAGACAGAAATGAGTACTTCATCACAGACAGTATGTACCATATTCAGTGAGTGTAAAATAAACTAAGTTCATAGCTACCTTATTTAATAGAATCATAGAATAGTTTGGTTGGAGTGGAGTTTTAAATATCATCTAGTACAACTTCCCTGCAACAAGCTGGAACATCTTCAACCAGATGAAGTTGCTCAGAGCCCTGTCCATCCTGACCTTGATTATGCCCAGGCAGGGAGCATTTACCACCTCTTTCTGAGCAACTTCGACCATTGTTTCAACATCTTCCATATAAAAAAAAACTTCCTTATATCCAGTCTGAATCTACTTTCTTTCTACCACAGCAACTCCTACTAAAAATGTTTGTCCCCATCTTTTTTGCAGTTCCCCTTTAAGTGGCAGGCTGCTCTGTGGTCTTCGCAGTCTTTTTTTCTATAAACTGAACAACCCAAATGTTCTGTCTTCATAGGAGAGGTGCTCCATCCCTCTGATCTACTTTTCAGCCCTCCTCTGGACTCTCTCCAACAGTTCCATGTCCTTCCTGTGCAGGGACCCCAGAGCTGATGCAGCCCTGCAGGTGGGGTCTCACCAGAGCAGAGCAGAGGGGCAGAATCCCCTCCCTCCCCTGCTGCCCACACTGCTTTGGATGCAGCCCAGGACACATTTGGCTTTCTGGGCTGCAAGTGCCCATTGCTGGGTCATTTCCAGCCTCTCACCCACCAGCACTCCCAAGCCCTTCTGGTCGGGGCTGCTCCCCATCTGTTCATCTCCCAGCCTGTGTTGACGCCAAGCATTGCCCCAACCCAGGTGCAGTGCCTTGCACTTGGTCTTGTTAAGCCTCATGAAATTCCCATTCCCATTTGTCCTGATCTCTCTGAATGACATCCTGTCCTTCGGGCTAAGCATCACTTAGCTTGGTGTTGTCTCCAGACTTTCTGAGGATGCACTTGATCTCCCCTGTCAATGTAGTTGATGAAGATACTAAATGAGACTGATCTCAGAGGGATACCACTCGTTGCCAGCATCCATCAGGACCACTACCTTCTGGATGCAACCATCCAGTCAATTTCTTTCCACTAAACAGATCCATCTCTCTCCAATTCAATGAGAGAGAGCATGAGGGGATCTTAGAGAAATCCAGATAAGTAACTTCCCTTGTCCACTGGGATGTAGTCACTCCATCATAGAAGGTCACTAAGTTGGTGAGGCAGGACTTTTCTCTTCGTGAAGCCATACTGGGTGTCTTGAATGTAATTTGAAATCACAAATAACATAGCTCTATTAACCAACAATATTTTTTTGTTTTCTTTGATGTGGTGTGACACCTACAAACACAGCAGAGAGCTGTACAAAGTAAGACAAATGTTGTTGTAATCCTTCAGGAATGTCAGACAGGATTACCAGGAACCTTCTGTTCTCTTCTGGTGTAAAAATATGCAGAAGGGAACAAATTAATTCAGTGACTCTGTAACTATTTGGGATCAGCTGTTAAGCTGCATCTCTGCATCCTCTTTGTTTCATGTGACCAGCAGGGATGCAGGCACTGGCTGTCATCCAGCCTGTCTACTATGACCTCACCATGGGAATTGCACAGCTTGTTCACAAAAATGGAATTGTCAAATTTTAACTGTATTGGATTTGGGCGTAATTTTTCAAGTACACTTTTCAATTCCATTTCAAACAAGTCTACTTCTAATGCTGTGAAATCTTTCCAATACAATTTTTTTTCTTCTGAAAAGTACATTATTTTCTGTTTACTTACAGTTATTTTGAACAGAATATATCTTGGTATAACAGAAGACCTCAAAAAAAAGACCAGATTTAGTTCAAATTTTTCAGCAGAAGCCAGTGCCATATATTGGAGGCAGACTGCAGAGAGGCAGATCTGTCATGCTGCCAAGCAGCACTGACCTAAGTAATCTTAAAACCCTCAAAAGTAATTCATGTGAATACATGCAGCTGATGCTTTCTGGGATCATTGTTGTGCATTGCAGTCAGTGGGCTGATGATTGTGTAAAGTGTTCCACTCTGGGTACAGGACTATAAGCTTTGGAGAACATAATCTCACCAGCAAGATTAGAGTTTTCCTGGAAATAATTTTGCTAACTGCAGGAATTAACCTAGTTTAATCTTTGGTGTGCTGAATTGCTGAAGTTCCTAGAACATGATTATCATCAGCATCATGCACTGTCATGCATCACCTTGTTTCTCTTCTTTTTTGGTCTCTGTAAGGTCAGATCGACCCTTTTTCCCTTTTCTGTTTGTCTTTTTTCTCTCACTTCAGACAGGAAGCAAATAGATTTAAATGGGGCTGCCAGTGTGTGAAATGTCCTGCTTTACTTCCACCCTGTTAAATTTTTTGAGATTTTGAATTCACAGTTGTTGATGGTTTCCTCTGAAATCTCTTCTGCTTAATCTGCTGAGTCAGAAGCCTCTTGCTATTCTGTTGATTCTGAAGTTTGTTGCTGTGGTGCAACATTCTTCTCAACTTTATTAATGAAGTCCCTCTCTGCCAACGTTTTGTTCTCCATGTACCTACATTACTTTATTTACTCTTACACTCCTTTGGCAGACTCTTTCTGGCATTTGTGTTCCAGTCCTGTCCTCAATCTCTGCTGAATGCCTCAGCCCAAGTTCTAGCAAAGCAGACCCCAGATACATGAAGGCAGAGATCAGTGAGAATAAGTATTAGCAAAGGTGCTGCCCATAGAATCAGCAAATACTGAGCCTTAAGTAAACAGGACAAGTGGTTCCAAATGCTGTATGTAGAGAAGTCTCAATTGAAGTTATTGGGAGCTCTTTCCAAGTAAGGAAATGAAATCTTTAGGACTAAAACCAGGATTGTAGCTCAATAGCTTCTCACATGTACTGGCAGCTACAAAGATTTTGTTGCAAGACTAAGAACATTTTTACAAAACAGTATATGCATTCTATATTGCTGTGAAACAATATATTAAATTCTGTCTTTAAATGACATTTTTCTTTGCTTTAAGAGAGACTTAGTGTCCTATTCTATCGGGCATACTTATGGGCAAGTAAGACACTGCATTGTACAAGCAAGAGGATATGAATATTTGTAAGTTTTTTTATAATATGCCTGTGAAAAATCACTAAAATCCAATCATATTTACTAAACAAAATAACAGTGATAATATTCTGTATGTTTTAGTTACTTGGCATAAGGCATTCTCTGTCTCTTTGAATGATTTACAATTTTTTCTTTAATGGATCTCTTGAAGTGTCAGATTTGATATCATCACAGTATTTTACAGTTAAAAACTAATAGCCAGGCCTCTACTGAAGTTCACCTTCGTGAAAAATTGTTGAAAAATCATCGTACATCATTGAAAAATAAAATAATTGGATATCACTTTTGCATTTAGTTGCTAAAACTGTTTCATAAATATGAAGAGAGAATATTTGCAAAGAAAAAAGCATCATCAAACTATTAAGTATCCATTTTTTAATGGTTACATTCTGTCAAAGGTTGGATGCTCAGAAACTCAGTTGCAAAACTTTACATAAAAATGTTTAGTGGTCATCCACAGATTCCTCAACCAGATCATTTATATATCCCTTGTTGAGCTTAATTTTTCATTGTCCTGTTGTGTAGGCTTGTATTAATTACTGTGTTTATACATGTAATATAATGTATGCCAAATGTTAAGAAAAAAGCACTTCAAGAAAAGGAGTGTAAAGCCGCAACTGGAGTAAAAAGGTGATTTCATGCAAGATTGTATCACACAGAAACTTTTTCCTGCCCTGATGGAATACAGTAATGCAATATATTCAGATAGATTTAATGATTTAATTAATTTAGGTCTCATATCACCTGATGAAGCAAGTAACTTTTTTCTGATTTCACAAGTGACAAGAGAGTGGTCAAGTCAAGTAGCCCCTCAAAAGCCAGTCAACATCAGCACTGGTATCAAAACAGTGTTTAGGAGACAGCATTATGAACAGTTCCTAAAATTATGTGTTTTGAGATTTTTTTGTTTAATTTGGATACAGAAGTATTTGAATGTCTGACCTGGGGAATGATAAAAGAGCTTAGTTTCTAAAATTACTGCTGTTTAGGTACTCTCAAGGTTTATTATCTTTCCCCAAATCTTGCACCAAACTTGCAAGAAACTTGAAAAGGCTAAATTTTACATTTTAGTGCTTCTCCTACACCTCACTTTAGCAAGTTTAACACTGTAGCTAAAGTCAGTGACTTGTGAAATTTTAGAGGGGGAAAGCAGTGGCTTTTCTATAATCTGTGTTTCGTTGTCCTGGAAAATGTTTTGCATAATCACTGTTCCAGTTTATGAAGCACATGCAAAAACATGTACATTTCTTGAATGTCTGCTGGTTCCTTATCTCTGTGTCTTTTACTGTGATGTTATAGAGCTTGGATCATATGGAAACCTAAAATATTATGACACAATGACTGAAGAAGGTAAGAAATATTTTAGAATTGTTTGTATCAGCTTTTTTTGAAGCCCCCTGAGCGCCTTTTATTATTTACATTTTCCTTTGTTTTTCTTGGTCCTATTTTCATTTTCTCCATTTTTGAATAAATCCTTTTTGCATGTCTTTATTGATGGCTCAATCAGTTATGACTCTTTTTCAAGTTTTTGTTTTCAGCATTTCAGTTCTGCTATTTCAGATAAGGAAATACAGTGAGATGCTTTTAGCAAAGAACATATGCAAAACCATACTTCCAAATTATATGGCTCAGTATAACACAGATTGTAAGTGCTTATTTGATGCCATGTTTTACAATGCATTCAAGAAGAGGAATTAATTTAGTCATTTAGAGGAATTAATTAATTAATTTACAGTTCAAATCACTCAGAACAATTGCTAAGTGACTTCAGTTTACTGTATTATTGAAAAGTAATGAATAACCTTTAAAAACTAGGCGTGTTTATTCCTGGAGTTTTAATTGTATGCTTGATTGCAGTGCAAAAAATTTGCAGTTTGAAATCCTTATTCTAGCAATACAAGAAGGAAGTAATTAGGGCACTGAATCAGGGCTCAGTGAAATCTCAGGAAATTTTTCTGCTGATTCAGAAGCATTGCAGTTCTATCATACTAATTCAGGAAAGCAGTTAGCTGTGTACTAAATTTCCAACACATGCTTTTCGTCCTAGTATGGTCAGCGTTTCTACAGTTTGGAATTATCCCTGAGCTGAGACCTGGTTGTCTGTAGGATCAAGGCCTCTTATCCAGCTCTCTGATTATAATGCCAGACAGATATTTTCCTTATGTTAAGTTTAGAAATCAGCAGCATGTTTGAGGATGGGGAAAATCTTGGAGCCTGTAGGAAAGTTAGCCACCTATTCCTACTTGTTTTTAATCTTGGGAATTTAAGGCAAATGCTGTAGTTCTCTCTTTTTAAAAACACAGTTGCTTTCTAGTGTTGAGTAATCTTGAAGATTTTAAGAGGGTCTTCATTGCATGACTTACTCATGATCATTCCTCAGGGAGGATGGAAAGTGATAACATCTGTTTCCCTCTTCCTGTATCTGCTGTTGATACACCAATATAGCCATGTGGTTCTGGGTCTGGCGGTGGGAGATGGTTCCATGCACCTTTGCACCAGGTGCTGAAAGATGCTGTTTTCATCTGTGGCAGGCCTGAGCTCATAGAATGGTCTTGCCTCTCTGTGCTCTATTGCCCAGATTAAGCATCTAGTTCACAGGGGTGGCACCAGTATAAGAAAAGATGTCTGAAAGTAGATTTTAACAGGCAAACAGTGGTGTCTGTGTTGTTTAAATACACCTCTCAAGCACCTGTAAGGAGCCATGAACCTGGGCCACTCAGGTATGGCTACCAGAAGGAAAGCTTTTGCAGTATGTCTTATCTCTGTCTTCATTACAATCAAGATTCAAAGGTAATTTCTCATTGTAGCCTTAAACCTGGGTATGTTAAGGCTTTTGCTTTTTATGGTGAGGTATTAAATCTGCTATTTCAAAAGTAGCCTTCTGAAATTCATAAATGCTCTATTGACATCTAAATGTAGTTATTTGTAGGGAAACACCTGTTGCAGTGTAATACATACATGTATGTATATTATTACTGTGCCTGTGCAGAAATAATGCTGTTAATATTCAATGTCATCTCAGAATGCATTTCTCATTAATAAATAATTCAGGACCATGCTGTAGCAACAGGAAAAATCCAGTAGCAGAAATAAAAAGGAAGCTCTTCGTCTTTAGAAACACTAACCCTGACAACAGACTGTGATGCAGTTTACCTTCACAAATACAACTATCATCATTTTCACTTGTCTTTCACAAAGCAAGTAATGAGCAGTGTATCCCGGAAGTTGTATTTTCATCAAAGCATACTGTATTTTCAGCTTTCTGTTCGGATTTTCAGAAGTTTAATTGCTGTCACTCTGGATCACTCTTACTTGCATTACCCATTTTCTTCTTTCTCTTCCTTTTTTTGACTGAGGTTTTTGTACCTTTTGCACAGCATCTTAGTCACAGAAACACATAAATCCAGTTACAAATCCATTGATTTTTTTTCTGATAAAGTACATCCTTGTGTACAGCCCTCAAGCCTCGAGTGGAAATAGGGAATACTCTTCCAGTTCTCCAGTGAAGAAACTCAGGTGCATTTATTTTGCCTGCTGCATCAGGACAATCAAGGACAAGAATTAATGGTTAAGCTATAATACACAATCAGATTCAGCCTTAATGGCCAGAGAGCCATTGTGCTCCATATATTAGAAACTGATTTTTATTGTTTTGATCGTTTCTCTTTGGTCTGAAAGTGATTTTAAATTAATTTTAGATTAATCAGACCAAACAGAGGGGGTAAATGTGTCCTACAAGATGAGAAGAAACCCTCACAGTAATATTGTGCTGCACCAATAGCCTACAACATGACAAAATTGTGTGTGTTTTCATTTGATACTTCTGCTTGATCTTGATGTTAAAGGAGAAAGCATGTAAGGTGGATTTCTGGAACTGATTGGTAGTATCTCACTAGTTATGTTCCACAGCAGGTCATGAGCAGAATTAGTAAGTACAGTTCAGAGTGCTCAACAGCCACAGATTTGACATGTTCAGACTCATGAAAGCTTGGCTATAGCTACCTAGATGCAGTAATTTTCCTTTGATCACAGACTGAAAACTAGGCAAGTGGTAGAGTCTTGAATTTTTTAAATGAGTGAATTTCTGAAGAACTGTTTTCGCATCAAATCAGATATTTTTCTTACACAGGGAGCCTGTAGTCTGCAATTTAGCTTGTAGTTAAAGGATTGGCTTTTTATATATCCTTTATCAGGAGGAGAATCCCTGCCAACTGATGCCTGCTGGAATTAATCATGCAGATCAACACAAATCTACATTATACAATTCTGATTTGTTTGTATCTATTCATATAAAACCAATTTAGTTTTAAGCTACCTTCTTTGATAATCATCTGGCCTTGATCACCTCTTCCTTCTACCTCATTCTTTGCAAACTAAAATGAGCTGCCAAATCTGTTGGAGTTTAGTGAACCTAGATTAACTAAGAATTTTCCATAGCGATCTGTCCTGTTTTAGGTTCATGGGATCATGCATTGTCATTCACCTCAGCTCTCATTATACCACCTGTTGTGAAAATCTGTTACATAGTCAAACCACAGTACATACGACTGTTCCAGAGGAAACATAGGCTCCTACCTTCTAGAAATAAGAACAACGTAAGATTCCTATACTTTATAGTGACCCCACCTAAAGGTAAGAAAAGACATGAGAGAAGATCTGTGCCTAAGATCAACCTTAGTGGCTTTCTGAAAATTTGAGTGACTTAGATACATCCTCAGCTGTTTCTTTTTCTTGGTGGCTTTGTGCTTCCCCTTCAGTGAACAAGTTTTGATTTGGTTTAAAGGAGGAAAATGTTAGAGAAAGGCAGGGAGGAAAGGGGCGTTGCTCTGCTCTCTTTTTACATCTCACTGTCTTCATGCAGGTGAGTACTACTGCTTTCGTCAGTTTCATGTTTTTGATAGTTAATAATGTCTCTTAATAATTTCATTGCACTTTTGTTACCTATACTGAGTAAATCTAATGGAAGGTAAAGCTGTAAAACAATGTAAACTGAAGCATGCATATACTGAAAAATAAAAATAAAACACATTTCCCATTTCAAATGTTGATTTTAACTTCCGTGACAGTGACTTATAGCTGTGGAGCAGTCTCCTGAATGAAATGGTGTAACTTAAAACTGTTAAAAGTCTTGTGTCAGAAATTCTTTCTAAAGAAGCTGGGAGATTTTTGTAAATGTGAAAAAAATGGAGGACACATTCAATCTAAACCAGTGTGAATCTCTGCAAAGACATTTTCTTTTCAGTTCAATAATAGTCACGTTTCTCTGTTAAGAAAACCTACACAGTATCACACAGTCTTAAATAAAATACTAGAATATCCTTAGGTTCTTCATCATTTTAATTAACCTCTAAAACTAAACCTTTATTTGAAAGGTGCTACACCATCTTGGAATAGGTGGAGACATGGATGGCTCCACAGATATTTTTCAGAAAGCATCTTGGCTGCATTATTTTCATTGCTTGCGTAAAATGCATTTATGTGTATGTGGCATCACAAGCTGAATTCTCAAACATATAAAGCGGAGTTGGAGTCTAAAAGCTAGCACAATCCTTTAGCAAACTGTGAAGTTATATCAGGCACCTTTTAATATCTACACATTCTTCTGGATAAGCACTTTTAAATGCCTGTACTCTTTCAAAAGAAGTTAGGAACTACCATGAGTCAGCATTTTGGCTTAAAGTATTTGGGGATATGATTTGTATTTTTTCTGGTTTTTTCTCTTTTATCTGCTATCCCAAAAAATTCCTGTTCTTTCTCTCTCTCTCTCTCTTTCTTTAACTCTTTGTTACTTCTTCCTTTCTTACTAGAATCTCTGTCTCTTATCCTGTGCAGTGAAATAATGAGATGCCTTGTTATTTATGATTGTGTTCAATGCTTAAATGCTATTCTGCAGGCATTTTACTCTGGGTGCCAAAAAAAGATAGTATTTGCAAAATATTGTGAATTGCTAATTTTGATTTTCTTTTTGGAGCATGATGTGTTTGTGTAAAGGTAGGGACTGCAGAAAAGACAGTACTGCTTATTAAGTATTTTTGGTATTTTTATTACTTTCCAAGTGGTTTGCTGTTGAGAAACTAGTTCCACTTCCCAGCAAATGATAGCTGCTAGTCCCTGTGAACTGCTCATATGCTTCTTCACATACAAAAGTGTGGGTAACAGGGGTTTGAAATTTATATTTTAAATAGAGAAGAGAGGATTTCTTTCCTGGCTAATGATTTATCCTTGTATGCTTGGAATCTCTCCAAACTTTTAGCTTGGAAACCAAGTGACTGTTATCCAAATAACTGAATTAATTCATGACTTCTAACTTTTACTTTCCACTGCTGGTCTTTTATATAATTCCACTGAAATGTCTTCTGGTCTGAAGTCTGTGCTGGTTTTGCTGCAGGGACACAAACAGTCACAATGGAATTTTTTAACTGGAGGTGAAGAATTAAAAGAGCTACAGACCCTGAATTGTAATAGTATTTTTAATTAGAAGTGTGCTGTAAAATAGCCACCAGTTAAACTTCTAAAAATATTTTAAAAGACTAAAAGTGCAATAGCAGTCAGGATAAATCAGTAAAGGCAGATACATCAACTTTCTACACAACATAGACTGTCATAAGATGTCCAGAGTCCTTACATAGAAAGATGAAAGCAGAGAAAGGACTAATTTCATTTAATATTTGATGTCTTTGACATTGCCTTGTTTTAATGTTAATCATTTAGAGAGAGTGGTCGATAAAGAACGACATAACCTGGGACCTCTGGACAGTGTGTTGCCCCAGGGAGAGTGTAGAGGTTGAGCTGCATGTTTAATTTCATGGGAGACAAAAAAAACCAATTTGGCAGGTTTAGAAGAAAAGTTACCTTTAAGAATCTGATACGAAAAGAATGTATTCTGGAGATTTCTTCTTCCCTTCTGAATCAGAGAATCACAGAATATGCGGAGTTGGAAGACACCCACAAGGATCATCAAGTCCTGCGCCTGGCCCTGCACAGCACTGTCCCCAAGAGTCACACCATGTGCCTCAGAGCACTGTCCAAACACTTCTTGAACTCTGTCAGGCTGGTGCTGCGAACACTGTCCTGGGGAGCTGTTCTCGTGCCCAGCCACCTGCTGGGCGAAGAACCTTACTCTAGCATGCAACATAAGCCTCCCCTGACACAGCTTCAGGCCATTCCCTTAGGTCTTGTCACTGGTCACCACAGAGCAGAGATCAATGTCTGCCCCTTCTGTTCCCCATGAGGATATTGTAGCTGCAATGAGGTCTCCCCTCAAGTCTCCTCCAGGCTGAACAGACCAAGTGACTTCAGCTGCTCCTCATACACCTTCCCCTCAAGGCCCTTCACCATCCTCATGGCCCTCCTTTGGATAACTTTTTGTCTTTTTTGTATTGTGGCACCCAAACCAGCCCCCAGCACTCGAGGTGAGGCTGCCCCAGCTCAGATCAGAGTGGGACAGTCCCCTCCCTTGCCCGGCTGGTGATGCTGTGCCTGATGCCCCTCAGGACAGGGCTGGCCCTCCTGGCTGCCAGGGCACTGCTGACTCATGGTCAACTTTCCATCAACCAGAACCCCCAGGGCCCTTTCCAAGGCACTGCTTTCCATGTTCTCCATCCCCAGTCAGTCCATACATCCAGGGTTGCCCCATCCCAGCTGCAGAATCCGGCACTTTATCTTGTTCACATTCTCTTGTTCAACTTCACATGGTTGGTGATTGCCCAGGCCCCTGATTTGTCAAGGTCTCTCTGCAGGGCCTCCCCTCCCTGCCCTCGAGGGAGTCAACAGCACTTCCCAGTTTTTTGTTGTCTGGTAACTTGCTGAATATTCCTTCCAGTCCTGCATCCAAGTAATTTATGAAGATGTTGAAGAGCAGAGGGCTGGGGATGGGGCCCTGTGGAACCCCAGCAGTGACAGGTCCCCAATCTGATGTCATCCCATTCCCTGTAACCCTCTGTGACTGACCTGTGAGCCAGTTGCTCATCCATCCCATGATGGGATTATCCAGCTGTGGGCTGGACATTTTGTCCAGAAGGATCCTGTGAGAGACAGTTTTGGAAGATTTACTGAAATCCAAAAAGATCAATTGGTTTCCCTTGATCAACTGGGTGTATTACCTTGTCATAAAAGGAAATCAACTTTGATAAGCAAGACTTTCCCCTCATGAAGCCATGCTAGCTGTGACAAATGACGGTGTTGTCTTTCAGACATTTTTTACTAACTCCCAGAATAATCATCTCCATAACTTTACTAAGCACTGAAGTGACTAGAAGTCACAAGACACATAGAGGAGTCCCAAGTGACAAAGCTGACCACACTCAATATGTGTTAATATGAAATTCTGTTCTACTGTACTACTAATTGAGAACTGAAACTGTGTTTATGGTATCTTGATTCATCTGTATTCGTCTTCTGCTTCAGCTGAAATCTTACACCAGCACATTTATAGGTGGAACTTTACTGACTTCTTCCAAAGAAAAATCATAGCATTTGGTTTCAATTTCTTGTTCTATTCGTTGCTGAGTTCTCATTTTTATTTCCACAAGAAAAGGAAAAAACCCACCCCGTATACAGGAACATGAGATAGTATTTAAGAGCATATTTGTTGTTTGAGGAGGAATTGAAATGGATTATCAGCAGTGACTATGGAGCCTAAGCTATGGCAAAGAAACTTTGCATCTCAAAATGACTGCATTGTAATAATGACAATGTTTTCTTTTAGGAAAGTTCAAGGAAAGGGCCTCAATTCTGCATAAGATTGCCAAAAAGAAGTGCCAGGTGGAAGACAGTGAAAGGCAGAATGGAGCTGCTGGTGAGTGCAGCCTTACAGATTTTGTCACCTGTTCCTGTTGTATTTTGTTTGAAAATTGCTAATCATTACTTTCTCCTTCATCACTTACACTCTTTTAATAAAAATACCCTGATTCTCTGTACTAAAGAGTATGAAATTTATGGATGGGACGGAAGTTACATACAAGAATAGAAAGCCAGTCAAGGTGTATAGAAAGCCTTATGGCAGGTTGAAAAGAAAAAGCAAAGCTGATTTTAGTTATGTGTTGAAGTCACAGAGAGGCAAAACTTCCTTGCAGTATATATGGGAAAATTTGATTAATGTATTGAAATGCTCTGGTAGAATAAGTGTTTTATATGGTACCACCCTCTTCACAGAAAGCATCACCTTCATATTTAAGATTTAATTTGTCTGTATACTACTTGCTAGGAGTCATTTAGTCCCATCTATGCTAATTGTGCAAAATTAACTTACTAGGATTTCCCATTAATGCAAGAATTTATATTTTATTTCCAAAGTTCCTGTGTGACAAGAAAATCTCTACCATGACTTGTTTTCTCTACTTTACCTCATCATATTATCTGCATTAGAAAACCAGATACAAATGTGTCCAATAAAATCTGAATCATTTTATTACTTGACACTTTTTCTGACCTTGTGTTATGTTTATATATTATTTGCTTCCAAAAACAGGCAGTTGGTTGGGACAGTCTGTTAATAAACCATAATGCTGAGTGCAGGGTTAAGAGACAACACACATACACTGAAATAATTGCAGATAGTCTGGCACTCCACTGTGGCTGTGATCTCAGATTTTTAATTTAGAAGAATCTCAGGATAGCAGTAATGTAACTAGACAGCTGTATTTACTTCTATGCACAAGAGCATACCATAAGGCATGTTGAACTTGAGTAAGCCATTTCATATTGCTATTCCCCATTACTTTATATTGTCCAAGGGATTTTGGGCCATTGGCACATTTATGTACTACATACTTACAGAGGTAATTACTGCTTAGAGAATTCCAAGATAGTAAGAGCAAGAATAAATTTTAATAAATTTGACATCAGAAACAAAAGGCCTAACTTTATCCCTTTAACTCCTGTGGAAGTTAAGCACAAGGACTACAGGATTCTGATCATCTTCTAGTATTAGATGTTACTACACCATCTTTTTACCCTTTCCCACATTTTTGCATGGAAGACAGCAGGATTACAGGTTGGAAGCAACTTCACTAATTGCAGGGGTTAGTGTATTATAAAACTTTCAGTTCTGAATGTGTCCCCTCACCTGTAAATGCAGCATGTTGCATTCTATAATGTCAGGGTTGAATGCTATATGTCACTTTTTACCTGGAGTGTTAGGCTCAGTGCATTTAGCACAAACAAACAGCACTGAATATTGCAATGAACTTAAAGATTTCTCGAAATACTAGTTCACTGCTCATAAGAGTTTTATTGAAAATATGTACTGAGCAAATTTTTTTCTCTCTCTTTTAACACAGATGTTGGTTCAACTTTAGTATTTGATAATTTGCTCAGACTGAATATATGACAGCTATTTCACTGGTATATTTGTAATTTAATATTCTGATCTGTTGTTTTTCCTGCTCTTATCTATGGATGATGCCACTGAGAAAGGTGCTAAAGTGGAAGTTGCAGTAACACCACCGAGTGATTCGGGACCAGTGCAGAACGGAATCGCCCATAATGTTGATGAGGTTAATAACTTCTTTATTCTTCTTTTTATTCTTGTATTAGTAAACATATTGCATGCTTGATTGTGCTTTTATCTGAAAGTAAACATCTTCATAGAAAGAAGCTGACTGTATGGACTGTCTACATAATATTTAGTTTTCACTTACAAATGAACCCAGTGTACAGTTTGCCATATATAAAAGTTCTTGCCTTCTGTTCCTGCCCTTCACTGTAAGGTAAGATGGGAATCTGGAATCTATTCTTTAAGGAAATGTATTTTTACTTTATAGATTTGTGGCCCTAAATATAGCTAATAGAAATTGCTTGTCACATTGCACAAAACCTATTCTCTTAAGAGAACCTCTCATGATGTTCATAATGGAGTAGTCAAAATTCATTTTGAAAGAGGACCTGTACACAAACTTTTGCATCCTGCCTTCCGTTATCTTGCTTCCTAAGATTTTTTTTCCCACTGAGATTGTTCTGTGAAAACAATGAAGAAAAAGCAATCTTAAGCAATCACGTATCACAGCAATGTCCACATGCTATCAATTTACATTGTAATAAAATGCTTCCTAGGTGTGTTCAGAAATCTGCAAGGTCAAGGAGCTTTATCATTTGAGATAATGGTTTCAGTTTCAACCACTGCAGGGGAAGAAGGGAAATTATTGCAAGAGTACATTACTCAGCAATGTGCAATTCCTTTTGTCTCCCTTTAGACAGTTTAAATTTGCAGTGATGCAGGCTATGGAACTTTTATGTTAATTTCAGCAAGCATTAGGACATTCTGAACAATGATTCTTATGTATTAGATGTGGGATACATTATTTATCTTATCCAAATGGCACAATAGATCAAAGCAGGGAGGTTTGTAACCGGTGGAGGAGTGAGTCTGCAGATTCAGCTCCATCTATCTGACTGAAAGGATATCAGGTATCTGCTGTCAAAATAAAAGCTAGCAGTCTCCTAACAGCATTTTGAGATGGTACATGCTGGATTCCTCCCCAGTGGCCTTTCCATTTTTGTCTTCTTCCAGTGGCAGCCTGGGAGCTTTCTTAGGCTGCTTGAGCTATTGATATGCTGAAACCTATTTTGTAATTTAAAAGTACATACTGGAATTTTTGAGAAGTTGTAATAAAAATTGTCTACTCATCCATGGAACAAGCAAATAGGCTTCCATAATACTTAGGACCCAACTTCACTCTCAGGTTCTCTTGCCAACTTTGTGGTGCCCCAGAGCCTTTCCTCACTGTATTGCCTGGATTTTTGTGCATAGCTTCCTTAAACAACTTTCCAAACTCTAACATCACTCTGAAGCTAACACTGGGCAGTCCAGTTTCCTTCTGCTCTGTGTATTGCCTTCATGGACACTAATAGGATTGCTCTCAATTTATAGAGGACAACAAAATTTACAGTCAACAACAGAAGCCCAGACACAGCATTTCTGTGACCCTTTTAATTGATGAATATTAAAATTTAAAGGAGGGAAATTGGTCATTGTCCTCCTAAGCCTTCTTTTTAGCTTTTCCAAACTTGACCTACAAATGGTCTTGAATTTTGATCTTTTTGTAACCAAGTGTTCTCCGTTGTATATTGATACCATTTGCTTCTGTTTCTAACCAGAATTCAATAAAGTAGCTTTGATGATTTTTCCTTACTCTAATGCAAAAGGAATTGTTGTAGTGTCAGAATTTGGAAAGGTAGTATAAAATTGCTTTTGGCCAGTTTTCGACTTGAATAGTCTAAAGATAAGGTTTTGTGATCCGTAACTGCTGTTTAGAAAAATCTCTTAAAAAAACTGTTAGTGCCTCCATGTTGTGGTAATGATAATTTAGAACTGAGAAGAGTAGAGACACTGTCAATCTGAACTAACAAAGGTTCAAATATACCTTTGGGAGAAAAAACATTGTCCTGAAAACTGCAGGATGTGAAATGGGTACAGTTACATAGTTGGTCCTTCTGGAACATGTTTGCCGTGATCATTCAGAAGACCTGCATAGGCACATAATTCTTTCTCCTCCATTGTCAATTTCCACTATGGTCATCACGCTTTTCCCTCTTGCAAAACAAGCATATTTATGGTTTTTTTCTTACTTTCCACTGATGCAGATTATAGTGTCTGGGTTTAAATCCCTAGACACGAGCATTTTAGAGTATCGATCTCTATACTGGAGTTAGAATTGTCTGAAAATAAGTACATTAAATATTCTGTGTTCCTCTAATAAAAACAGAATATGCACATAAATCCATTTTACTTAAAAATCCCCTATAATTTTAAAGTCACAAGGTTGAGAAAAAGACCCTTATGAAAAGATGGTCTCAGGCTAAGACTGCAAGCAAAGGAGAAAAAAAATAGCTTTCATATTGTATTTTAATTTTCATATAATCGTAAAATTTTTTTTTTAAAAAAGTGTAATACTCCCAATTGCCATGATTTAGTTTTCCATATACTTCTCCTGGTTTCTTTAGGGGTTTTTAGGAACATCTTTATATTTTTTTCCAAATTCTTTTTCTTCCCTCCTTTCCTTCTTTTTCAAGAAAGAAGGAAAAGCATACACAGATCTGAAACACCACAGAAGGCGGAGGACACTGTCAAGTTAGTGACTTCTGCAAGGTGTCATGACTAGGTGTGTTTCACCTAACTTTTTTGAGGTTTTTCTGTTTTGTTTTTAGTTTCTTTATTTCTTTCTTCCAAACTCTACGGTCTTGCTTTTCCCTTTTTCCTAGGACCTTAACTCCATTATTCTTACTCCACTGTCCTCCAGGAAAATTTGGCTGTTCTCTTTCTAGCTCAAGCCCTTGAGCAACAAGAAAAACTCTCCCCTGATGCTGCTTGCAAAAATTCAGAAAGGCTGTCCAGAAAATGTACCCAGCAACCCAATCATTTGTGCCAGATAGTAAGACTCTTATCACCCCACTTAACTAAAAGCAGCAGCCAATATCCTACTCTTTGATAAAACTGGGATCATCAGCTAAGAAGAACAGACGGCTGTGGTCTCCTTCCCATTCCTTAGCCAGCACAGGAGGGAACAATACCTCCTCCCACCACACCATCTGTAAGACATTACTGCTTTATTTGAAGTCAGAAATTGCTTTTCTTTCTGCTGGATATTGCATCTTCCTTGGGGATTTTGTTCTACTTTACAGCATTCTATCTCTTAACCTTTAGCAGGTTCCACAGAGGAGAAGACTCTGTTATATAACAGTTACTTGATAGAGTGGTACCAAGCATGCATAAGAATATGAAAGAAGACTAAAAGGGCACTTATTAGCTCATTAAATGTTTTATAAAATGCCCTTCAGAGTGTGATCCTTCTGAGAAGTCCAGTTCCTACCCCCGCCACCTTCTTAACTAGCATTTGGTAGTCGTTTTAACCTGTGGCTTACCTAAAAATAGTTTCCAATCTGAAGATAACACCTTTTCCTCCCACCTACACACACACGCACACATGCATGCGCACACACACATACACACGGACACATGCGCACAGTTTTTCCTGTTTCCGTGGAAACCCCGCTGGAAAGCATTTACGTGCCAACCAGGACTGAGATAAGTGTAAGGCAATTCTTATGTCATGGGAGAATGGTGCAAAGGCTTCATTGTTTGCATTGGACTTAATACTCTTACCTGAGCAACAGTCTGGTGAAGCATGTTCTGCCTTTCCCACTGATGAGCAGCAGCACCACATGCTGCATTTCAGGACAGAGCACTGATGGGGACACATCTCTCCTGCCCTGGAATATTTATTCCTTTTACATCAAATTAGGATGGTGTGAATGTGAGTAGCATTGCATTCTCTGTCTCAGATTATTAATCTGGGCTATGTTAAACATTATTATTTCATCGAGAGAGAGGGTAGGGAAGATTAGAGCAGCCTTCATTGTAAGGCTGTGATGTATTCCAGCATCCCTGGTATTTGTTTGAGTCATCATAAAAAATTTATTTTCCAAAGCCCAAATATTCTTTCAGTTGCCATACTTGGTCTAAAGTAAATGTCTGCATCTTGTTTGCACATTGTAACTTAAAGGGAAGGTGCTGCTATCAGAAGGGGTTGATCTTTATTTTCAAAATGCTACTCAGTTGCCTACTCCACATTTTGTGCTGCTGTATACCAGTTTGACTTACTTGAAAATTAGGACTGTGAAAAATGGCATGAAGACAAAGTCTTATTCTTTAGAAGTATCTCCATGATACCAGAGCTGTTATTTCTTCTGGTGAGCTGACTGCAGTTTTGTGTGTTACATTCTGAGAATTTCTTCTCAAATTCCCCAAAGAGCACTGGCAATAACATAGCATAAAAACTAGCATATAAGCTCTGGGAGCTGTGATTTTAGTTATTTGTGCAAATGCCCAAGAGGACACAAGCAGCAGTAGGAGAATCTGGACCAAACACCTACCTGACATTACTCCTTCCTGTAGGGTCCATTCAAAAGGTAGCTCTTTTCAGTGAATTGATGGTGTAGCAATGATTAGAACAAATTGGGTGTCCTAAGAAGAGTATCCACATATACAGAATGCATTCTGAAAGCTAACAGATCTAATATTACTGCCTGCTTGAATTTTGTTCAAGAATTTGTGAGGAAAGATGTTGCTTTCTATCTTAATCACCCCACAGAAATTGCATACTCTTGTACTAGCTTACTATCTCACCTTGTTTCACATATTTTTTAAATGAGATGTAGGAGAAGATAAATGAATGATTTAGCTTACAGACAAGAAACAGAAGGCAGAGACTCAAGGCTGTTTGTGGTAGGGCTCCAATTGCCTATACTCTCTGCCTTTCTGGTGAAATAGATTAATGTGAGATGTGCCCTTCTAAAGAAAAATATAAACCTCAGTTTTGAAAATCACTACATACCTCTGGGACAGGGAACATTTGTAAATCACAATCACATCAGTTTTTCTTGACTTACTCATTGTGAAAAGTTGGGTTGTGCAGAGCTCATTTCCAAAAAAAAACTCACAAACAAACAAACAAAACCCATCCCAAAACAAAAAAATAAGACCTGAGCAGTCTTTTGCAGCAAAGAAAGAAATTGCCTCTTTATAGATGGTGCAATATCTGTACTGTAGCATAAGTAAATGAACTGCACATAATTCGTGTCTTAAATTTCCTTTCTTCTGGAGCCCTCATGTTAATTTTTTATTGATTAATTGTATCAGCATTCAGAATGCATAAGAAATGTACAAGCATGAGAATTTGTAGCTTAGCTCTTCATCTTCGGTGGACAAACAGATTAATCCTCAGAATATGGTATTTATAGTTCGTATGTTACAGCTGTTACACAATATGAATAGTTGGTGAACAGTGGCAGATCCAGTATTTCTGGTAAGTTTGAGGTGGTTCTTTGTACTTGTTTTCCATTTTCTCCTAAGGTGAGGAAAAAATGTGTAAAATTCTGTTTAATGTTGTGCCAGAAAAGCAACTGTTTTTCCTAATGTAATATGAGTATAAGCCTGTATGGACACTGTATGGACACAGTGATTTTATGATGTTTTCTAGAAGGACTGACTACCTTTGTCTTTGGCAGATGGAGTTTGCTATAAGGTGTTTATAAACAAAATAGTTGTGGATGAAATGTCACTGTATGTTTGTATTGTTTACATAATGTGAAACACACCATAATTTCCTCTATTTGGAAAAACTTTGCTGGGAAAATTGGGTAGTTTAGGTTAGATACTAGGAAGAAATTGTTTGTTCTGAGGGTGGTGAGATACTGGAACAGGTTGCCCAGAGAAGTCATAAATGCCCCAAATGGAACTGTGGAAGTGTTCAAGGCCAGGCTTGGTGGAGCTTTGAGCAACCTGGTCTAGTGGAAGATGTCACTGTCCATGGCAGGGGGTTGGAACTAGGTGATCTTTAAGGTCCCTTCCAACCCAGACCATCCCAAGTTTCTAAAATGGTTCTGAGCAAACCAGTAAGTGATTTCTTCCCTGAGATTACAGGTAAGTATGTGATAGATGTTCTTGCATAAAGAACTGTGAAATATGGAACATCCATTGTTTTTGAACCTTTTTAATTGTTTGTAATGATTTAAATAAGAGTTGAAGTAGCAAGAATAGAGTTTTGAATGTATGTAGATTGGTTTAAAAAGAGTATTTGTTACAGATGTATGAAAGAGAACACCAAACAAAATAACACTTCTAATTTCATTTCTTAGGATGCAAAGAGGGCATTTTCCTAACAGAAGATTAATTTCCTTATCATCATCAATAATAATAATAATAACAACAATAAAATATATGCTAGGGTTTCACAGTTATCCCATCTAGCCTTTAGTATACATTTGCTATTCAGCACTGCAAATATCGCTGTAACAAAAAGACAGTCTCAAACATCAGCAAGAAAAAATGATGATCCTATGCATAAAGAGTAAAAAGAATTATGACAGAATTAGTAATAATTTCGTTGAAACAGTAATGACTATTATATATGAAGATCTAATGCAGCTATGTCTAAATCTTTAATGACTGGTTAAGGAATGAGGGGCACAAGTATGTCATTCTGTATTCTTCCAGTTGCAGGACATGATGAGGGAAGAAACAGGAAGACCCAGAAGGTCAATAACTGGCTCCAAGAGTGGTGTCACCAGCAGAATTTTAGGAGTTTTTATCATGGATTGGCTTAAAGAAGTCTGGGCCTGCTGATGACAGACAGGGTACACTTGTGTCAAAGGGGCAAAAGGATCAGAGTTAGCAGGGCTTATTGAAAGAGCCTTAAACTAGATTTGAAAGAAGAAAGGGATGAAACCAGGCATGCTAGAGATAAGCCTAGAAGTGGCATATCAGTGTTTGAGGAACAGTGTGCAACTGAGGGCCTTCAGTCTGCTCCATTGTATGCTGAGTCCACCAGAGCACATTTGAAATGTCCCCGTACTAATTCACACAGTACCTCCACCATCTCAGTGGAGATAGTGGATCAAGATCCATACAGAACTATGAAGACCTAAGCATCATCAATCCATTAGGAACAACAGAAGCACCTGAGAACAGTCACACAGTAAGGAAGGCTCCTTTCCCCCGAAACATGGCAGGACTGGTAGCCCAACTAAAGTGCATGCAGTGTGCACAGCAGACAGGAGGGACTGGAAGCCATTGAGCAGATGGAAAACTATGATGTAATTGCGGTAACATAAACATGGTGGGATTACTTACACAACTGGAGTGATGCAATGGATGGCTATAAACTCTTCAGAAGGGATAGGCAAGGAAGGAGAGGTGGTGTGGTAGCTCATGTGATGTGGATGGCAGGGCCCAGAGAGTGGTGGTGAATGGAGGTAAATCCAGCTGTCAGTCACTGGTGGTGTTCTCCAGGGCTCTGTACTGGGGCCAGTCCTGCTTAATGTCTTTATTGTTCATTTGGATGAGGGGATCAAGTACACGCTGTCATTTGCAGATGACGCACGTTGGGTTGGAGTGTTGATCTTCTGGAAGGTAGGAAGGCTCTGCAGAGGGATCAGACAGGCTGGATCCCTGGGTTGACACGAGTAATATGAAGTTCAGTAAGGCCAAATGCTGGGGCTTTCCCTTCGGTCACAACAACCACATGTAATAATCTTCCCAATGCTATAGGCTAGGGAAGAGTGGATAAAAAACTTCATATTGGGAAAGGACTTGGGGGTCATTTAGTCTAAATGATCTCCAGAGGTGCCTTCCAATCCTGACTATCCTATGATGCTGTGATTCTCTGCTGGCCAACAGCAGTTAAACATGAGCCAGCTGTGTGCCCAGGTGGCCAAGAGGTCCAGCAGCATCCTGGCTTGTATTAGCAATAGTGTGGCCAGCAGGACCAGGGCAGGGATTATCCCCCCATACCCCTGGCACAGGTGAGGCCACACCTCAAATCCTGTGTTCACTTTTGGGCCCCTTGTCTCAAGAAAGACGTTGAATTGCTGGAGTGTGTCCAAGAAGGACAGTGGAGCTGGTGATGGGTCTGGAGCACAAGTCCTGTGGGAAGCAGCTGAGGGAGGTGGGTTTTTCAGCCTGGAGAGAAGGAAGCTCAGGGGAGACCTTATTGCTCTCCACAGCTGCCTGAAAGGTGGGTGTAGCCACATAGGATCAGCCTCTTGTCCCAAGTAGCAAGTGACAGGATGAGAGAAAATGGCCTCAACTTGTGTCAGAGAAGGTTAGATCAGATATTACAAAAATTTCTTCATGGAAATGGTTATCAACCATCGGGTCAATCATCAAGCATACAAGTGGTTGTGTCACCATCCATGAAAGTATTTAGAATATGTGTAGGTGTGGTGCCTGGAGACATGGTTTAGTGATAGAGCTGGCAGTGTTAGATTTATGGTTGGACTTGATGATCCAAAGAGTCTTTTCTAGCTTAAATATTGCTATGATTCTATGAATTTGTGGAAAATGAAAAAATACACCCTATTCCAGTACTTAGTCTCTGAATGCCCATGTCTGAACATTGTAAGGTACTGGTGTAAATTGGCTTTTGTTCTAACTTAATACAACAGTTTCTCTCTAATGGATTGTTATCAGAGTTCATCATAGCAGGTGGTGCAGCTTTCCCATATGTCCCGTCCAGTGTCGCTGAAGTTAATTAGCTACAGAGTCATAGCAAGGAATGAGTTTTGGAGTGGAGATGGGTAGGTGGTAGCACTTCAGCTGCCCTAAAGAAATGGAGGCCTTTGCACAGTGGTGGCAGGTGTGTCATAAAGTGAGCAGAATATTCCTCACTTCTGTTGGAGCATATGGGGGTCAAGATACCAGAAGGGATCTAAAATCATCATATGTGTTTGGGCAGTTGAATTTGTGGGTATATATCATGTTATAATTACATTTTCTTCTTAGCATTGCGGAATACAATAATACTGAACATTGCAAGTACAGAGTTTTCATCAAACAGACTAAAATAAAACTAAGTTTTCAGGATTAGTTTCTACAAACTGTGATAGTGCATATTCAGTATGTACATGGCAGGAGCCACAGACAGTGCATGCAATCTCTGCCGTAGATCTGTGCTGAGTCATTTTCTGTCACTGCTGCTTAGTCCACAGCGTGACACTCCCATTTGTATGGCTTCAGAGCTGCTGTAATTATTTCCCATTCTTTTCCTCAACATCAGTGGATAATTTAGTATTGCTTTGAAATTCATGGAAGCTAGATCTACAAATACTTTGAACTTCATTACTTCCACTGGTTTTTGAAAAGTCAGCATTGAAAATCAGATGCCAAATCCAATTTACAAAATAGGAAATTAATATCCATTCTGTAACATCGGTAATGTATCCTGGAGTTAAACTAGCAAGAAAAAGTGTTCTGCCTGCACTGTGAACTTGTGTTTGTTATATTTTGGAGATAGTTGTCTTGGGAAAAGGGATGATGTAGGACAATTGGAGGGTGAAAAGATCTTGAACAGATAGATGAAGGCTTCTCAGGAGACATTTGGCAGTCTCCAAACGCAGTTCTTTGTGGTTCTTTGCTACAGCCATTCATGTTGCCTCTGTGCTCATGCACACCCAGAGGCGTTTGACACAGACATGAGAACAGAACAGGGCCCGGTGTTGACCTACAGTGTGTACTGGTACAGTGTTGCATGAACCAACATAGGCATTACTGTCTAGATATTCCTAAGATTCATGTTCAAACTCAGAGTAATGTGAAGTTTTGTTGTGATTAAATGTAATTGTTAATCATGGCTAATCTCTAAAGATGGCAATTCAGGAAGTACTTCGCCACTCAGTGCTGTTTATGCAGCAGTCACTTAGAAAGCTTTATTCCAGCTGTGTTGGCTGATTGAATTACACAGAGACCATTCAGAAAGAGTTACCTAGGCAACACTTCAATTGGTCCTTTTGTGCTCAAATTTTATCTCACTCATCCTATTTCAAAGCTGAGCCTGCATCTCAGGTTGATTTTCCCACCTCAACAGCATCCACCAGAACGAAAAATGAATGGATTTGGTTTTGGGAAATAGCCTCACAAACATCTCCTCCAACACAGTTCCTGTAAAGTCAGGCTTCAGTAGACTCCCAGCAATGAAGCAAGTATATGCATTTCAGTGAAGAGCTGAAAGTTAAAAGGAAAAGCTAGCCTCTTAAGCTGCTCAGGAGCCTCTAAAATACTGTCTTGAGTGCTACAAATTGTGCCTATATGTATTTTTAAATATTTTTAATGATTATAACCATTATGACCTGTTCACTTTACTGTTGTCTTACAGTCATACAACTTGGGAGTTTCACAAAGCATAGGGTTTAACAAAATATTTCCTCTGTTGACACCAACATGTAACTCAAAAGTAGCTGCAGCTTGTCAGTAGGAAAGTAAATGGGAATTTGCTTCCAATCTGTCAGTGTCAGGTGATACCTTCATAGTGAAAGATCCCAAGCTAAGAGCTGAGCTTATTTCCGCAGGTGCTATCAGTTAGGTGGTTGAACAATTCAGGAGTTCACAATAGCGGAATAGTCAAGACCAGTTCTTCAAAATTAGCAGTAAGTAGAAGATGATACTCAATGTATCAACATATGGTGACATTTCATCAATAGCTCTTTTGCTTAGAAAAGAACAACCAGTGTGGTCATTTAAATGACTGCTTTATATAGCATTGTCATAATATTTATACAAGCAATCTTAATAAGGGGCAATAGCTGAAAAGAAACCTGTATTATAAATCTATAGGAGGAGTAACATGCATATTCTGGAGATGTCTCAATTATTATCTTTTTTCAAAAATAAAACCCAAGAACACGACCTGAAGAAGTCATCATATATCACTCATGGTCTCAAACAGTTTTCACTGGGTGCTGTTTTTCAGACTTTCTTAGCTTTCGTCGAGCTGTCTAGAAATCTTTCCACAGTTTTAATAGAGTTTGCATTACAGGCATCTATGTGAAGGTATTGTTCAGGCCATTTTTTCATTTGCCTGATTCTGCAATTTATGTGCAGTTCTGGGGACATCACCTACCTATGTTAACAGTTTAAAAGTTATTTTAATGCATACATGCAAAAGGCTGAGTCATGCCCACGGTACTTGCTCCATTTTGTTAGCAGAAGCAGTCTAAGGAAAGAAGTGTGTGGTAGCCAAATGTTTTCTGTCATAGGAGAGGGTTCCTATACACCTACTCTGTTACAGGGATGACAGGTGGGCAGCTTACACATAAATGGAGACTAGAGACCAATGTGAAAATCAGCAACACAAATTGGAGAGGAATGTCTTTAGTTTTAGCACCAATTTGTTAAGAACACTGCTGTGTTGTGACTGGTCTAAACACAAGAGTCTTTGGGTAGGGACGAGGAGAAGCCCTTTTTCATGTAGACAACCCAGAAACAGTGTTGGGGCCCAGAGAAGCTGGGCCATCTCTGTCCTTGTTGGTTTCACAGTTTGAATGGGCAGAGCCCTGAGCAGCCCAGTCTGACCCTAGCAGCTTAGCACTAGAGCTCCACAGGTGCCTAAATTACCCTGTCTTCCTGTGGAGAAGACAACCCATACAAATATATACGCATATATATTTAATATTAATGTTTCAAGTTACTTGGAGAAGCTTAAGAAGTTAGATATGTGTACACATCTGTATGCACAGATAAAGATGCACGTGTGTGTGTGCGTGCACAGGCACATATGTGCACACATTCTCTCTCCCTTGTCTATGTGGCCAGGCTTGATGCAGCCCAGACAAGTCTTAACCCCTGACTAGACTAGCCCACATCCCAGGGGAGAGCCATGGGAACACTTGTCAGAGATACCCTGTGCATCTCAAGGGACCAACCACATTGTCAACAAATGGATGTCCTCACACAGCCTGTGCCATAGGGATACCTCACAGTCCAGCCAAAGTCTTTCTGGGTGTGTCCCAGCTAACGCTGTTAGGTAGGTGTGGTGTTAATGCAGTATTTTCAGACACTAGTTCTCACTGAAACACAAGGCTGTCCTTGAACTCTGTTTGAAAGAATCCCTAACTTCATTCATCCACTTTGATAATCTACTCACTGGGGCTTTTCTTACAGAATGAAGAGGATGAGGAGGAACAGCCTCTCAGCCTGGCCTGGCCTGAAACCCCACGCAAGCAGCTCACCTATCTTCTCGTGTTACCTATTGTTTTTCCACTGTGGGTTACCCTGCCAGACGTCAGAAAACCTGTAAGTCACTGTTGTTGTTAGTCAGTGTGTTCTGCACAAAAGATGGATCTCTGGTTAATTGCCAAAAAAGAACTAAAACGAATAGGTTTTTTTAATTGATTTTTTAATTGTTCTTTCTTTGAAGAAGAGGTCGCAACATTTGTATTTAAATCTTCAAATGGCTGTTTATGAGCAACTGGTTGGTAATGGCTGTATAAAGATTATAATTTGTATTCACTTATACTTTATGACATAAAGTGAAAGGTCTGAAAACTTCTTTGAGGCCTTCACATTGGTATTTCTGAATCTTTGCTGAATGTCACATGAGTGCTGAGTATCTGTCTATCTCCAGTGCCCTATAGGGTCTGAGTGGAAGGATTTTAGACTGTCTAAATTTTCTCTGTAGTTCAAACATAATGATATGTATTTCTCTTAAGTTTATGTTTTATTAGACCTTTCTCTTCTACCCATAATCTTGTAATTTTCATAGTAGGATGAGATCTGTAAATCCCTTCATATATAAAATACTTGCTGATTTTGTCCTAAGCACAGCTTGAAGTAATGTAAGACTGACAAGTTACCAAAGCTTACCACTTTTATGCTCATATATACAAATAGACCTGATTGGGAAGGCTCGTGGAAAGTAAAAGAGAGAGCATCAAGAGGTGGAAAAAAAATTAGTGGTGTTTTAATCTGTTTTCCTTTCTGGATCAAAACCAGGTTTAAAACTGCTGCAAGAGAGGCATGCACAGCATGTAGGTTTATAAATCAACACCCTGAATTCTTTTTTCCTCCTCACACAGAGTGAAAAACCTTCCCATCCCACACGCTGAAAAACTGCAATTCAGTGCAGTAAAGAAGCTAAAATAAGATCTCTGATTTGTTTTTAGATAAAGGTTTCCAAAGGCTATAAAGTGACATTTTCCCTTCCAATCTTTGAGCTTTCTTTTTCTTAAAGATTCTAGAAAACTCTGGTAATCACTTTGTGTCATAGCACACTGAACATACTACATGAATTTCAAGATTGTTTATTTCTGAATTTATGTCCTCCTTTTGTCATTCAAAACCACCCTTGTAATTGTTTTTCATAATTTGATCTAAAAGGGGTGAGAAATATGTATGGGCATTATTTTGAATTTTGAAAATATGAAGGTAATATAAGTAGACCTGTTGCTTTATCCAGTATTCTATACTGTACAAATGAGAACAGTTTTGTGAATTATAGTTTTGGAAAGTGAGTATCTTGACAAGTTGCCTACATCTGTGTGATTATTAACACTAGTACCATTCACAACAGAATTTCATGCTGACATCCAGCAGCTAAAATACCCTGCCATAAAACAAAAGAAAAAGACCATTGTACGTGCCAGATTGGCAAGTGGACGACAGAGTTTTAAAACTTCATTCACTGAAAGGAGTAGCTTTTTATACAGAAATAAATAATGTAGTTTGTAATTACATGTAAATTAACAGAAGAGGCAATGGGTTGTATCAGTATGACAAGCTGCTTACTTTGAACATTGCTGTCAAAGAATTAACCAGATGATTGAATAAACTATCTAACATTTTAAGTATGCTTAATTAATGTATCTTCAGAATATTCTCAGTTATTTCTGTGTGCCATCCCCACTAATACCTTCCTTACAAAAATGAAACCTGCTATCATAGCTCATCGTGTGCATCAGAAAACAATTTTCAATGAAATCTGTGAGGTAAAAGTTAAAGCAAACCTAAAATAATGCTCAACCAGATTTTTAGATAGGCATCCTATCCAGGGCTTGATTTGCAAGTGTGGTAATTTTAGAAACCTGAATTCTGCATCAGGATGCTCAGATTAGCATGTGCATGTATAAAGTGAATGCTTGTGTGCTATATACCGATTTGAATGATCATACAGAGCCTTTGACATCCTCTGAGTGTGTCCACTTTTCAATAAGTTTTTCTTTCCATGTTGAGTCTTTTTTCTAATGTATATTTTATCTCCACACAAAGGAGATGGTTTGCCTGCATTTATTTGTGCTATTCTGAGATACACGTCGCTCCGTGAAACCCAGAAGCTCTAGAAAAATTATTTCATAGACAGGGTCTCTGGTTCTAAAGTTAGCAAAATCCCATTGCCTTATTATGCTCTGGTGCACACATATGGAGATATTTATATACTTAGAGTAGATTATGCATTAGTTCAGCTAAGTGTCAGCTGGTTGACTAGCTGAGATGTTTTAATGTGTTCAGTGCCTTAATAACACCTGCTCACATTAAGCCAGTATATATTAAAATCCTTACTGTAACATCAATAATGCTGTTGGCATATCCCAGAGGTAGGTGTGCCCTTGGGGAATTTTTTTCTTGAGTTTTTGCTCAGTTGTTTTGAACAATAATGGGTGTTTTTCCTGTACTAACTGCTTATTTCCCCAGTGGCTCAGTGAAGGTCACATATGTAGCTGCCCACCTCCTGCAGTAACAGATATTGAAAGATTGAAAGAAATACTATGTGACCAAGGTGCCCCGGTAGGTCAGGAGCAGATATTGAACACCACCTCTTTTGTTATAACCTTACTCCACTGTCCATCCCTTTGCATTACAGGCCAGTAAAATAGCTCTTGGGGCTCCAGTCCTGCCAGCACTGCATCTGTATGGGGGAGTTCCTTCTATGTCTGCAAATTCCCATTACAAATGAAGAGCTGCAACTTGCATGAACTCTTGTTGCCATACAGAGATGCACTGTTACCAAGGGGACAAGGACAACATGTTCCTGTACAGATCCAGTTAGAGGAGCAGGTTTTGAGTAATCAGAGTTAAGCACTGTTAAGGGTGAAAGAAAGATCAAACTTTGCAATGCAGATACATTTATGAACAAGACAAACATATGAGTCACTCAGGTTAAAGATGTTGATAATAATGCTGGCTAAAATTAAAAGAGTTCCCTTCCAAATTATTCAGCACACACGACCTTCCAGAATCAAGCTGTTAGAAGAAAAGCCTTCATACCTGGATTATTTTTGCTACTTGTAGTCCTGTTTTTCAGACACTTTTCAGGCATGAAATAAATGTATAGTAATGTAATAAGAAAAATGCCCTTGAGGTTTCTGATAGACAGGAACAGTACCAATCCAGCTAATCCACAGCAGAACTACAAAATCCTTTTGCTTTTGTTAAAGGAAAATAGCATATGAACTGATTGAGCCATGGCTTCTCTCATTTGTCTGTTACTAGGACCACAGAAGAGCCAATTGCTAATAAACTATGCACTCTGTCTTTACAAGGCAACCACCACAACAACTACCGAAAAAGATGGAGAGAAGTATTGCTGTCTGCTGTCTCTGACTAATTCTTCTAGGAAAATGCTTAGAATTGGCAGCTCTGTATTTCAAAGAGCTAGGGACTAGAAATTACATAAATCTAAGAAGAATGTTGAAACTAGTTACAAAACAAGCTTGATTATTATTGTTACACTCTGAAATAAAATCCAGCACACAAAAAAGAATCGGCATTCTTGTTACGGCTTTTTAAAATTTTCATCTATATGCAAATTATATAGCATCATCTATAGAGTCCATTTTTTATTTCATCACCTGTAAAATGTACAAGCTTTAAATTTTGCTCTTTCTGAATTTAAATGTTCCCCGTTTTAAAATAGGTAATTTAAGTGTTAAGCCTATTAAAGTATCTTGGACTGCTGCTTATCAGTTAATTTTAGTGGGAGAGGATTAGCTGAGACAGGCGAGGAGTACACATGCTGCAAAGTTACTGGCTTGTAATTCCTAGCCATCCAAATTCCTTGGGTGTCTGACTCAGATAGGCAGTGTCTCCTTGTTTTGCAAGAACCATTTGGTGTGTATAATCGCACCATCAGAGAGCTATTACTGACCAGTATGGCTCTGGTTGTATTGGTTTTGCTTAAGCCAATGTGTGCTTAAATCTTGAGTACTGTGCAGTGATCATTCAAATTGCATTGCTACAAGGTGCTCTGTGCAGGTTTTGTGACCAGTTACAACAAGTTTATTGCTTCGTTGTCTCATTAACTATATGTCCTGCCGAAATGCCCAAGCTTTTACAAGGAAGATGAAAAATGTTGGAAGTTGGATAAGTTGACTACTAAGAATGGTGAAAAAAAGGTGCTAGCTGCTTAGTTTTAAAAGAGGAAATTGCTGTTTAGATTCATTTATTTCTGCCAGTCTTAATTCTGCTCCCACTGGTGTCAGATCACTATAACAGCCACCGATGTTTCTTTCAAACTGTGTTCCTTTTCAGATTAAGGTCTTCTGTCCCCCAATGCATATAAAATTCTGATTTTAGACTTAAAAGTTCATCTGTGTAGGTTTAAATATCATAAGCTCATTATCTTATTTTCTGGTTTGATAGAAATTTAGAACTCTCTTTTGAAAAAGTAACTCTGTAATGAGTTGAGAAGCAGTTAAGAAATAGATCAACCAAAGTACCCAAAGTCGTTCTAAAAACAGTGCTTGTGACAGTAGTGGAATTCATATGAAAAGGATGTTTCCAGGTGCCATGGTGGTTATTTAAGGGTAATCCATTTAAAACACTTACTGGACCACTTCTTTTACTGCAGCAGAAGTTCAGTTATTTATATTACGAAGGAGTTTTGAATCCCACATTCATAGAATGGTTTGGGTTGGAAGGAGCCTTAGAGATCATCCAGTTCCAACCCCCATGACATGGGCAGGGACACCTTCAACTACGCCAGGTTGCTCGGAGCCTGGTCCAACCTGGCCTTGAACAGGGATGGGGCATCCACAACTTCTCTGGGCAGCCTGTTCCAGTGTCTCACCATCCTTATACTAAAGACTTCTTCCTAATATCCAGTCTAAAACTATTTTCTTTCAGTCCTCTTGTCCTGTCACTACATGCTCTTGTAAACAGTCTCTCTTCATCTTTCTAGAGGCTTCCTTCAGGTACTGGAAGGCTGCAGTTAGGTCACTCCAGAGCCTTCTTTTCTCCAGGCTGAACAGTCCCAGTTCTCTTAGCCTTTCATCACAGGAGAGGTGTTCCATCCCTCTAGTAGTGTTGCTAAATCTGTACCATTTTTAATGTGTGCTTCTGTGTATGTTCAGTTGTGAAATGGTATATGTCATGTTAGTCAGTGTTTACATGCTGAGTTTTCAGGAGGACATTTAGCATTATGCAAAGTGCACACAGGGAGTAAGTGCTCTGTAGCACAGCCAGCAGCTGCACCTGCTGCTGGAGCAGATAGGGACCTTCCATTTGTCCCCTGCTGTAGATGAGTGTGCACAATTGCCACTGCTGACTCTACCCTTCAGTTAATGTCCTGAGCTCGTTCCAGTTATATCAGCAGAAAGTCTACACAGTCTCATTGAGCTGCAGACCAGCCTCATTGTTTTCAGGTTCAGCTGGCAAAAAACAGTGACATTCCTGCTTGACCAGCTCTAATGGCCAGCCCAATGCACTGATAATCTCTTGGTCTGCAGCCACCCTGTGGTTCCATGCTGATCAGTTCCTGAATGTGAAGCTGTTCCACAAAAATGCCTGTTGAGTTTGTTATATAAGAAAAGCTGCCTGTGCAGCTCCATAAACTCCCTAAAAAAGAAGTGTTTATTATGGCTTGTAGAATCTGAATCAGAACAAATGGTATTTTCTCTCCAAAAGTCACATTGAGGGAAAGTCCTGCAATCTCATCTAGTCCGACATCTAGGAATGATCCACAATCTTATGAGGCTCCTTCTCCTATGAGCTCCAACGAAAGGGGGCACAACAATTCTGGAATGGAAGTGGATTTAATGAGGATCAAATGGGAAGAAGTAGTGCAGGACTGAGCAGCAGCTGAAACAGGCATTCAGAGTGGTATAACTTACTTCCACAGGCAGTCCTACTGGTTATTCATGAAAATTTGTAGGACTCTGCTAGTCACGTGTCAGAAATCATCTGGGACAAGATCTGCATTCAGAAGGTCAATGACCATAAAGAGAGACTGGTAGAATTCATTCACAGGACAAATTTAATTCCAAGTACTGATTTGATTTAGACAGTATTTGCCTGGTGCAGTACTGCAGTTTTGTTTTAGTAGTTAACTTGACCTCTTTTTGTTACACAGATTCAGTTAGTGAATAGGAAATACAGAAAATGCAAAAGATTGGAAAGAACAGAAACCAAAATAAATCATTAATCTGAATATAACTCATTTATTGACTGCAAGAACACTGTCTGTTCAAAATCTGACACTAGTAAGAGAGACAGTGAAAATGAAAATTAAGTTACTTCAGTGTTACACAGAGTTTGTAATTCATTGAAGGGCCTGTCAGTATGTTTTGCATGTTTTTATAACAAATTTCTCTATCAAATGAAGCATGGAAAATATGTGCTTAACATATCTCCTATTGAGGAAGTGAGTAGTTTTCACAAGAGGAGTAAACGCTGCAAGAGATTTCAGGTGTGCATGTTTTTAGCTGTGCCATGTGGCGGTTTTCGTTACTGACCATGAAATTTGTTGCAAAAAGTTACTAATGTAGGAAGGAAAGATATAGGCACCTGTTGAAGCAATTTGAAAACATTCATTCTGAAAAAGCATGAAATTATTAGTAAATTTAAAAGCCAAACCACTATTGAGCTAAACACATACGCAAAGTGCATTATAACAAATTATTATAAAAATGACAACCCAAAACTTGCCGTTCATCATACAAGTTCTTAGGAGATCTTATTTTATGATTGAAGCAATTGGAAGAATGAGGCATAGGTAAGTATATATCAGTGTCTGTCAGGGCATCAGTTTCTTAACTTTGTTGACATGTATTTTGATCATCTGATGATGATGATAACAAGTGCTTAGAACAGGCCATCAGGAAAAATGAGAAGCCACTCTCATATTGAGAAGCAGTTAAGAGTATGGCATGTCACCGTTCAATACAGGTTTTCACTCCTTATCCTTGTTTCTGTTTCAGACATCAAGAAAATTTTTTCCTATCACGTTTTTTGGCTCTATCAGCTGGATTGCCTTCTTTTCTTACTTGATGGTCTGGTGGGCACACCAGGTAAGGAGGTGATACTGGTACAGAATAAAAACGCTGCATTATGTTTTGCACTCTGAAAAATAATTTAGAACCATTTAGAGTCCATCTATCTCATGCTGGGTTCTGCTTTATTTTGGGAGCTGGAAGCATGGATGAAGTAAATCAGTACTCATTAAATGAAAAGTAGTTCAGAGAGCTGTGGTTGGCCTGACCACAGGACTTGATCATTCTTGTAACATCAGAACCATCAGCAGCTGCCTGTCAATACATTATGCTTCTACTTGACAGTCTTACCTTGCTCCTGATACATGGGGAAATCCTTGAAAACTAGTATTTCTGTGATCTTGCCTGGTATTCTCCAAGCTACTGGGCCAAGTCCAGGACAGCTGGAAACATTTCTTCACTGCAGGACACTTCTTTCTGTTTTTGTTTAAACCCTTATAGGTTGGAGAGACCATTGGTATTACTGAAGAAATCATGGGATTGACTATTCTAGCTGCTGGCACATCCATTCCTGATCTTATTACCAGTGTTATTGTAGCACGCAAAGGTCTGGGGGACATGGCTGTATCCAGTTCCGTCGGAAGCAACATATTTGACATCACAGTGGGGTAAGTTCTACACCACGAAAACTGTGTCTGTTTTAAACTAGTCTTTTGTTCCTAGCACATTTCTGTGGTATTGCCCACAAGCAGCAATCTTTAGAAAGGAGAGTGATGCAATAATGCAGTGAATGTTACTGTGGCAAGTGCTCTGAAGTTTATAGATATCTGCAGGAAGAAATGTTATAAATTTGTTGCCTACTCCTTGCTTTGATACATTACAGAGAGGCCTAAGCAAGTGAATTGCACTTTAAAATTGTGCAAGGGCATTTGCTCTGAAAAGGAAATTTCAAAGCTTTTTATACTTTCTGTGAGGTTGCTGTTTGCTTCCTGCTACCACTCATTGTGCTTATACTAGAGCTTTCTTTATAAATGATGATCAGGAACAATTCATTGCCTCTGCAGTATTCAACATGTTTGCTGTAATGACAACAGAAAGTAATTGTCTTGTGTAACTCATTTAGGCTGCTGTTGACATGTGATTAATTTTTTTTCTATACCAAGTCCCAAATTACAAACCAATTCTCTGTTAGCAAAAAGGACCCTTTTTATAGCTGTGACAATGTGAAGCTGCATGAGATTGTACAGAAGTTTTCTATTTACACTTCACTGCTTCATGGCAGCTATAGAGTAATGATTTGCGGCATAATGTTGTAATTCGAATCCTTTTTTGATCTTTTGGGACCAGGGCAGATCAGGTTCAGAAATAGTGTAATCTATGCCTCAGTGTTTCAAAAATGTGCAGAAAATACACAGATAAATTCTTTGTTCCCACATTCCCATCTTCAACACGGGATGGAGGTACTGAGAATCATGTCCATACTTTCAATTTCTCCATCTTTGGTTGTTTCTTGCTCTCACACACAAACAGAAGAACAGGTCTAGTCATAGTCAAGTGCTAGACAACCTGGTTGTTGAAGAGATCTGGGTTTTCACAGCTGAAAATATACCAGCAACTGCACAAAGGTACAAAAAGGAATCCTGAAGTTAGAATGGATAGTAAATATCTTTTCTACTTTATCTGTTAGCTAATGGCAGTACCTTTAGACATAGTAGGAAAACTTGGCCATTTTTCTATTAATCCAGAAGCACTAAGTCTTTGAAATATCTATATGCAGCAAGCCTGTAAAATACATGAAAACCATGTCCTCCAACTTGGAGTACAGAGGATATATTACAAAATTATTTCTCTTTTGCAGTGCTTTTCTTTCTTTTTAAAAAATGTTTAGTCTTCTTGCCGATGGAAATGGTTTTGTCCTGCACCAGTCTGCTGCATTTGCAACAGAAATGGCACCGTTGAGCTGTAGACTGGTGTAGTTAGTACTGCAGCTGTAATAAATTATTCTCTCCTGAGCTGCTTATTCAAAGTTTTAATGTTGTGAGCTTCTGACAACTCACTTCATGCTTTCTAAGCCTGCTAAGCTCCAATCAGTGTCTTAAATATTTACTTCAGCTTGACATCTTGCAGAGGGATATTGTCTCCTTCTGTGGCGTGAGAGATGAGAAATGCAATGACAGCAAACACAGAAATAGAAGTTAAGCTGAAGTTCAATTGAAGTTCACAGTTTAACAGAGGTTTATACAGTAAATGTGGACAAAGATATTTAAGGACGAAATTTTGCGGGCAGTGCACTGCAGGGTGCTGGTCCTTCATGGCAAGGACACGTTTCTATGCAACCCACCCTCCTGCCAGGCAGGCTCTTGGAAAGAGTGCAAATAGCTTCTTCTGCAGATGGTATGAAATCTAGAAACACATGAAAGGGGTTTTCCTCTTCACAGACAGGATGCCAGGTGATTTGCCAGCCAAGGGAAATATAATTCACCAGTATAATTGGTGGAAGAGTGGGGGACAAAAATCCCAGGTGTTCTCCCCAAGAACCATGAGAAAGCTTACCATTTATAGTTATGCAATTATTGGAAGAGTTGAAACTCTTCCTGTCTCACTTTATGCAGGAAACCTTTGGTTCTATTTTGAATTGTCACCAGAAACTTCCTAGTGCTCCCTTCTGAACTTCGGCAATGTTTTAAATTAACTTTTCTGTTTCTTAACAGCCTTCCTCTTCCATGGCTCCTGTATGCTGTGGTTAACAGCTTTGCCCCGGTGACAGTCAGCAGCAATGGCCTGTTCTGTGCGATTGTCCTCCTCTTCATCATGCTGCTCTTTGTCATCCTCTCCATTGCTTCCTGCAAGTGGAGGATGAATAAGATCCTGGGTTTACTCATGTTTGCGCTTTATTTTGTGTTCCTGATTGTCAGTGTCCTCCTGGAGGACAAAGTGATCCAGTGTCCTGTCTCCATCTAGTGGAAAGTGCTGTTTCTCGACAAAAAAAAAAAAAAAAAGAAAAATCAAAACAAAAATATTTATTAAAGAAAAGGTACCTATGTCAAAACAAAATGGAAAAAAAAAACCACAGTGGAAAACTTCAGTGGAAATAACCCATGGATCTGTAAATTTCCTCTTCCTCAATTTGTAAAAGTGAAAGAAGAAGGGTACAAAGGGTCAGTCTCAGAGCTGAGGAGCGGCTGCTGCTGGGCAGTGCAGTTGTGCTGGAAGGGCTGGGTCCAGCGCACCAAGGGTTCCTGTGCCGCAGAACATCCTCGCTGCTCCGCGCTGGACACGCTGCGGACGCACGGCAGCGCTGAAGCTGCTGCTTCTCCCCTGCCCACGGCACCGACCCGCGGACTTCTTGTTTTCTCCAGTAGTATACACAGACACATTGTGCTCTCCTCTTCTAAGGGGAATGCTAATATTAACTTTGTGGGGGCACCACCCCCCACACACCCTGGCACAGGATTTTTCCGATAACCTGCTGAAGCTCCTGAGTGGAAAGCATACACCAAGAGATGAGTCACAAACGGGGAAGAGCTTGTATGTCTCTTCATGTAAGTGGATTTAAATGATGTGATTTCAGCAAAGCCAGGGAATTCATCAGTGTTTTGATCATCTGCATCACAGGTCTGTAAAGGCAATCAGCAGGAGGTTGATGGTGGCTTTTTACATCTTGCAAAACTCTTCAGGTTCCAGAAACTGTCTCTGGCACTGAAGGAGCCATGATGCCTGACCATTTTGTAAGTGGTGCAGATTTTCCTTGCATTCTCATGCAAAGACCAGAATGGGGATAATCTTTCTTCTGTAATAGCAACGCAGCATGCAGTGACATCATACAGCTATGTGAACACAGCATTTTTTCTAATGCAGCAATATCAACAGTACCAATGGCTTTCAGATGCTGTTATGATTATGAGTTTGCCTTTTCATGCCAGAATAAAAGGCTAATTTGCTTATGCATAGTATTTCTTACAGGAAATAGAAGTAGTTATAAAGTGGCAGCCTAATTGCTAAGTGAATATATACTTTACAGGCTTTCACTATTACTTGGAGTGTAAGGACCTTCACAGCTACATATAGTTATTGCTGGAAGAGATATCCAGCTGTTGTATAAAGCTGGGGCAGTTCACATTTGCTGTTATAAATCTTGAAACTAGATAGGAGAAACACTATTTAAATACAGTGGAGCTGCAGAAAACTTACATGAAAATTCTTCAGTATTGCTGGAAGTGTACATGTCTAAAGAAACTCAGGAAGGAGTGAAAATGCAGCATCTTTTTTCTGAGGTACTGAGGGAAGGAAAAGGTCCAAACCTAGAGTAAAATAAAACAAGAAGGGAGAAAGCAACTAATGTTCATTTTCATAATGTTTGGCTGATTTTTTAAAAATGAGAGGACTGGAATGAATGTTAAGGAATTATTTCAGATAATCATAATTTGTTTGTTCAAGTCTTTTGTGCAATTAAGAGTTCATGAAGTTTTAGTGCATTTCTGTGACCTGTTCAGCATTGTTTTATACATGTATTGTGCTCATGATTGCAATGTCATGCTCACATCTGTGTAAGAGAAGGCTCAGCACATTTTGTCTTGTCTGTTTTTCTCTGCTCTACACTGTTTCTCACTCATTCCCTTTGTCCTTTACTGTTTTCCTGTTATATGTGTTTGTATGTAATGGTATGTGATTAGAAAGTAAGGATTTGACAGAAAACAATGGTAGAGAAAACAGTACAAAATTCATATTAGGAATATTAATATTATGTGATATCATGAAGAAAAAAGTGAGATATTAATGAAATAAAGGAAGGGATACTAGGAGTTGCACTGTCTGCTACTCATATATCATCCTAAGTCCTAGCTACATGCAGAATCAGTATTTGATCTTAACCATACAACAAGCAACATCTCTTACTTCTTAGTGCTTTTTAGAGTGAACTTCTCACATAGAGAGCAAAAACTTGTCTTTGTATTAAAGATCCTTCACTGGTCCAGAATCCTTACCTCTCTTAACGATAGTGCTGCCCGTCTCTTTAACACGTGTTCCTACGGGTGTCCGCGATGGGAAGGTGGGTGTATGTACAGAGCTGTGGTGCCCTCTACTGACAGAACAGCACCCTAAAGCCAACTTGTAGCCCAAATTCTGACCTCGACTGAAACTTGTGTCCCAGAATACAGAGCTGACTCCACAGTACAGTCTATTCCAGAGGAGTCTCCAAATGCTTGTGTTTCTGATGACCGTGCTCAAACCAGGCAATCCTTTCCCAAGTAAGCAGAATCAGACAGAGGAGGGCTGTGTATGTGGGCACTTACAAAATACTGCAGTGCCCAGATTCACTGATCTGACATTTCAAATTGAGAAACCAGACCAGAGTCTGATCTCTGTTTAGTATACTACTCCTTTTTTTTTTTTTTTTTTTTTTTTTTTTAACTTCATGCCATCATGGTGCAACAACTCCCGCTCTGGAAAAGAAAAACTCCTGCCTGGCTTTCAGAGCTTTAAGAGCACTCTGATACATTCTGCAAAGTGAGGGCATCAGCAGCAGAGACTGCTGTCCCACTGAGGACAGGTAGGGAGTAGAGAGGAACTGGTATCAACAGCTTATAGGAAGACCTATATGTATACCATTAAGGATTGGTATCCTGTAATGGCATTTCTGTACTGTCTTAAAATTTATCTCATTTTTTTCCCATGTCTTTTTGTCCCTATCACATATTTATCTTGGAAGGTATTAAAAATAACTTTTTCTTCTCCAGAATAAGACACCTCATGGCTCCCACTGCCTTGTATCTGTTGGCAGATCATTTTTCAAATGGCTGAAAGCTGTGCCAGTGGTACCTCAGTTCCAGAGGTAATAGGGCAGAGTTCAGTTGTGTGGTGCTTTCTGTGGAGACTCGCTGTGAACAATGTTTATACTTGCCAAGGCACCTTTCTACTGCTGGGGTAAATTTGTTGCTGGATACTTGGATGCTGATGTGCTCTTTGATTACAAGACAACAGCTCTGCTGGCTGGTAGAGAAAAAGAGGAATGGGATGGAGGGAAAAGCTCAGTCCCTCATCCTGTGCAGAAGGAATTCAGTCTTAAACTGGAATGCTGAGAGAACAGCCAAAAGCTCCTTCAACCAAGTGACTGGATGTCAGTGAGTTGTCCAGGCTCAATGCTGCCAGAAATGCACACACTTGTTGCAACATTCCTATTTTACAATCTCAGCAAATTTCCCAGCATAAAGCGTTTCTCATTGTTCATAATTATTTCAGTGTGGGATCATGAACTCTTCTCAACATTGCACACCTGGAAGCCAAAGTTCAGTTTCTATTTTCTTCAGCCAAAGTTCTGAATGACTTCACTAGGGATCTGGTCCTTCACACTGCCCAAATTCTACAGCAAGCTGTTTGGTGTTGAAGCCTCTTCCACCTGTCTGTATGCCTGTGCTCACTTACTCAATTGATACTGCTGTCTGCATAGTCCTTATGAAGTATAAATCAGTAATTAATAGAAAAATTGGCATTATGATAAAGATCCTGTTCTAGCTTAGCACTTTCAGGACACCAGCTTGGCAACATAGTAAGTAAGATAATGCAACTTCAGATTAAATACCCAACCCACTGTGGCACCATCATCTCTGAAGGGAACCAATGCTGAACACAATTTTTGGAAGGCATTTCCGGTAGCATTTGATTAGGATCATGGTTCAGAATGTTGCCAGTTGTAAAGGTTTTCTGCACTAACTTCATTGGAATTATATATGAGAATGGGCCCCATTGGTACAAAATACCATTGGAGTTCTACACCTATTCTCTGTTTTCCCTGAGCAGAAGCCACCCTGGTCACAACTTGGTAAAAGCTATAAAAGTGTGGTTAGAAATGTGGTGTGAAGATTCTCTCCTTAAGAATGACATGTAGACATGGAAAAACCTTTCAGCAAAGCTCTATGTATTTTAAATTAACTACTTTACTGAAAGCTAGTGCTTTCTTGTAGTGCAGACAGGCTCTTGTGTCTGTATGCTTCTGCTTATGTATCCAGTTGATGTGGCTGACTGCATAAACTTCATGAAGCATAAAGCACAGTGGGTGACAAGCAATCTTATCTAGGCATCATTTGTTTGTAATGGCAATGAACCTACCATATAATTTCCACATATACTACTCTGAAGTAGTTTATGGTCACTGTCACTCATGGTACTGTTGTGTGTGGATATGAAGGTCCACAAAGTGGTAAGTTAAACATGTAGTTAATCCAAGTACTGTGAAAAAAATAGATGCTTAGAAATATTATTACTGTTTGGGTGTTTTTTAAGGGATTATTTCTCTGGTTGTCTTTTACTTCATTACATATTTTGCAAAAAAGGGGATATACAATGTTTTTTAATTATTATTCTTTCAGCAGTAATTCCTTAAAATAGCATCTTGTGGTCCATATAACTTATGTTCTGAGTCAAGTGTGAGTCTGTATCAGATGGTTTTCTTTATTTATAACAAGGAAATAATCCCTTCTCTAAAAACTGGCCCAATGAAATACAGAAGAGTTCTGCCATTAACCTGGACAAGACAGAGACTTTTATCTTATGTTCCCGTATTTCCTACATGCAGTTACATAACAAACCTGATTGTCCTGGGAGCTATGTACAAAGAGATAAATTACATTCACTTGTATTCTTGGAAACAATTTTACCTCTTGTAAATAACAATTACACAACTAACTGAGAAAGAGGCATAGTTTGAGCAGGTGATTCTTTTTTTTTTCCTGCTATTGCTGGAAAGTTAAATTGAAGAATTTGCACCTGGAAAAATACTTGCAGAAAGTGATTTTGAGATTATCAAATGGGATAGGTTGCACTCAACAGTGTGGAGAAGAATCCTGCTCCAGTCCTCCAACAGCCATGAGTTTCATTCCTGATTGATGTTAAAATTATCCTTCTTGGGTCTTTTGCCATCAGTTACAAGAATATTGGTATTGAGATATCTGTCATTTCCATTGGAACTGCGGAGAGTCACTTCCGAATTGAAGTTCTGCAGTTCAGTGCACCTGTCAACACATGTGGCTCACAGTCCTGTAGCTCAGACAGGCCATCCTGTAAGTCTGCAGTGTGTTGCTATGTCAGTGTACAGCATCCCAGGACTTGTCTGCCTGGATGGGTGCTGACAGTCTGAGCCTTCCCCTGCCCGTGCTCCTGCCTGATGGGGTGCAAGGTGTGTCCTCTCCAGAAGTCATGTTGTCACATTAGCGTGGCACTGAGCCCATGCTCCAGCCAGCCAGGCAGGTCAGCCCCAGCCTAGAAACCGTGTAATCCCTTGGAGTGTGGGTAGACCAGACACATAATTTGCCATAGCGTTCCTACTTGAGACGTAAGTGAAACAGCCCAGGACACGACTGAGTAATTCAAGATTGGTAAATGAACTGTACAGTCATGTAGATTTATTGTAAATTCACCACTCATCAAACACAAAACCAGTCCAAACAATGAAATTTGTACACGTTTTTAAAGATAGTGCACTTTACTATTTTTTTTTTAATTTTATTTTATGTCACATAGTTGTCTTAATGCAAAAAGAAGCCATAAAAAAAAAAACCCAGAAGACTAGTATGGGGTTTCTAAATAAGGGGATCATTAATTTTAAAGTAAAGAATCAATTCCATGTCTCTGTTTAAGGTATTATGTCAAATACTGACAAATAAATGTACAGTTAAGCAGGATCTGGTTTTGCCTTAGTGATGCTGTGAGTAAGTCAGGGGGAGTTTGCTCCTCATACTCTGGAGTTTTCCTGTGGGGCTGTACAAAATGCTGCACACTACCTTTGCAGCAGGGACTCAATCCTGCTACCCTTGTTCACCCCAGGAGAAGGAATAAAATGCTTGCAGAGTCAGGCTCAATGAAGCAATTAAATCATTCTGCTACTCTGATGTTTTCTCCCACTGAGATCACAGTAAAGGAAGCTCCTTATGTTTTAGTAAGTTTGTAAGAGATGAGTTGCTTCTATCTGTTTTTAAAAAAGTTTTCAGGGTCAGGTTATCCAATAGAAATCAATAATTTATTTTAATCCCTTATCAAAATTAAGTAATACCAAAGGATTTCACTGGGTTTTGTGTTAATTTCAATTATCAAGATCTCTGTTGCAGTTTTAATTTTGCAATCCTGACTCTGGGGAGTTGACTTACATGAATTAAAATTATTTTTGTCACTTAAGATGGCAAGATCAGGACATGGTATTGTCATGTGAAAATAGTAGTGTGTTATAACTGACAATCAGATGCTATTTTTGTAATAAAGTGTTTTTAGTATGTTTGTTTCACTTCATTGTTTTCATACTCCTATCATCTCTCATTTTCATCCCATTGTAAGAAAAATATGAAGTCCCCCATCTTTACTCATTTCAAACTTTAAAAGTAAAAATGCATTGCCATGTATTTTTTATTTTGCAAGTCCAGGCAACCCCCTTAAAATTCCAGTTTTTCTCATGTATTTAAGTGTATGGATCATTATTCACTAGATGAAGCTCTTGTATCTCTGAATCAGTATATTCTCTGTGAATATAAGTTTGTATATAGTATGAAAGTTACCTTTATTTGTACATAGGCTCTTGGAAATAATCCCTTCTATCAAGGTCCTACTTCACTATCTGCAGAATGTTTCACTGTGGCGTGTACACTTTCTCACCTTGTCATATTAATACAGAGTTCTTCATATAAATCACTTAATGTAACTGAGTTGTCTAAGTGTGAATAACAATAACAACAATAAATACTAATAAAAAGACTGAAGAGTGTGTCAATTTGCTCAGTATCTTTTGTCTTAATGGTCTTGGGTTTGCTGTTACTCTGAAAATAGTATTTTAACTACCTACTCAGGGTTCAGTGATGATCTGCAGTGCTGCTCATCACTACTGGTGTTCAAGCTGTACTGCTTGCCTCTTCCATGTCCCAGTGCTACTCTCTGTGTATACACAAAGTAAGTATGCTTGTCTTTCAGTGAGCTTGAAATTTTGTTAGACAAGGATTTTTCATCTACAGCCCAGTGTGAATCCAGACTACCTGGAGCTGTGTATGTCTGGAGGCCTGTCGTTCCGTTCGGGATCAAGTTCCCTTTACATTTCTTTACTGATACATTTGATCACAAGATGTTTCGAATGCCATTCTTTACTAAACACCTTGTTTAATCTCCAGGCTGCACAAGTCTGTTGTCCTTGCTAGCTAGGCTTTTCCCCTTTTTTTTCAGTCTATCCTTGGGTGAATGGTGCATTTAAATAAAGGAATGATCTTCAATAAATGACAGCAAAAGAAAGTCAATAATACAAAAGTTTTCCCATAATCAAACAAACTTTCCATCTTCACAAGTTACAAAATGTTGCACATGGACATTATTACTTAATATTTGTCCCATAGTAGCCCCAGGAAGTCATCCTCCACAGTGAATTAAGGTGTTTTTTGTGAGGCATCGCACCAGTGCTGAAGGTGCGAGCTCAGGAGAGAGGTTTTTCATTCATCTTTAACCTTACTAGAGCCTTAAAATTTTAGATTGGAAGTGAAAGAAATTTGCAGATAGCCTAGGAGTTGAGGATGGTGATTGTCCTGAGACATTCATGCCTACCAAACAACAAAAAACAGCAAGGCCAAACACACCTTAGAAAAAACAAAGTTGGGGTAGGCTCCAAGTCACGGAGGCACTTGTGGGATGTTTTGAAATTTAGGTTGGAGATAGAGAGCTTGTAAAAAGACATTTAGGCTTTATCTGAGAGGTGAACGTGCGTACACACGGAGGTGTTCATAGCTTTGCACTATAGGTGTGTGTTTTCTTACCCTAGTGCTTGCTAATATTTGATCCCTTCCTCAACTTCAGCAACTTTTGTAAAGTGGAGGATTTTAAGTCCTTCAGTACCACAGCAGGCCCTGATGCTATATGACTGGGTTGGGCAAGGAGAAAAGAAAAACATTATATATATCCACCACAATCCTTCCTGGGGGAATGAAGGCAAGTTGCTTTGCTATGTATCCACAAGAAAGTACTTCACTGCTTTACCTGTAGTGCCAAAAAAACCATTCACTGTTACTTTTTTCCTTTACAAGTACTTGCATTTGGAGTATTTACTGACAAGGAGAAAAGCAATGTGCATGTTAGAACTGAGTTCAAATGTTCCTTCTCTGGAAAGACTTCAGAATTTCCCTTTAAAACAAGAAATTGCTTTTCTATCAACATGTATCTCAGAGAAATAAATATTTGTGCCAGAAGCTTGCAAAGAGTACAGAGAGCTAGACTACAGGTTTTTAGCCCTGAAGAGCTGTTTTTCCATCCTTTCATCTCTTATTTATGCAAATTTTCGCATCACACTTCGAGCAACATACATATTTTGTGGACAAGGGGGCGTTTTTTGGCAGGATGATGAAGTACTAGCAATTAGTTGTAAACCTACAGTATTGCTTCTGAGGCATCAAACCCAAACTGAACCATTTCTTGTTAGCTAAATATGAGGATAGGCAGAGAAGTTACCAGCACCCTGTAAGTTCAAAGCACTCCAAATAGGATGTTCGTACAACAGTTTTACAATGAATGAACAAGAGGTGTCCCACAAACCTTTGGGTTGCTTGCAGACACTTTTTGCCTGTCCACCAGCAATGATGAGCAAACACCGGCCCTCAGCTACAGCTTTCCACTAACTGCTGCTAAAAATGTATGAAACTGCATGTGCTGGTTCTGCTGTGTTGGAGGATTGCCTGCAGTGGGGTTCTGTCAGTGCAGAAGAGCAGGCCTGGCTTGGGCTAGCTGTCTGAGGCAGAGGAGGCAGAGGAGAAGGTGAGTGGGAGGGTGTGTTTGTGGGCACTGTCTGGCATGGGAAAACATGCCACTTCATTGGACCTTGCATTTGACTGTTCCAGAGAGCAGAGCAGGAGGGAAGACTACGAGAAAAACTGACATAAAAATTATCAGCTACAATTTATGTCTAAAAGGGCACATAACAGGTGGTTTTCCCTCCTGTCTCTCTGCAGCCCAGTTTGATTTTGCTGTAAAATGAAGTAATATCCTGAGTAACATCCTTTAGGGGACATTGTGTAAGCAGGGAGGTCGGACTCGATGAACGCACCAAGTGCTGCCTTCCAACCTTACAAATCCAGTGATTCTGTGAATGGTTTAGTGCATTGTATGCTAACAGTGAGAAAAAGCTACTCAACCCAACTTATTTCATATTCTTTGTTACTAACTAGGATAAAGGAAAAGGGAAAGTACTCCTAGAATTGTCAAATTCCATGTGAAGATCTGGGCCTGTTCTTCTCATCACATACTGCCTGCCTGCCTGCCGGCCTGCCTTGATGCCATGCTATGTTGCTGGTCAGAATTTGCCTCTCACAGCAGAGACCAACTCTTGTCAATTTGGTATCTGGATTTTCATGACTAAGAGATTGTAGCCTGATCCTCTGGAACTAGGACATACTGCTAGGCAAAACTGGCTCTAGAGAGTTTCACTTAAGCTCACAAAATGCAGGACTATTAAAGAAAAATCAGTTTGAGTCTTGGAAACATTAGCTTGTTCCAGGCTAATGTGCTGTATGATTCAGCATTTGTGCCTCAGTCAAAGGTACCAGTAAAGCCATTTTCTGTTATATTGTATAATGAATTATTGAAAAAATTATTCCCTAAAATTCAGTTTATTCTCCATTCAGAACAACTTTCAGCAAAGCTTTTACCAGAAACTGACTGAAAACAGAAATTGCTAAAGGTTCATGATTGTTAACAGCAATTTTTCAAAAGAAAAATTTCCTGGACAGCTTTTCCCCACCATCATCACCTGTCCTGCTAAAAACCTGTTTAAAACATGCCAGGGTGCTGTCCTGAGAAGAGCTGGGACAAGCATGATGGAGCCAAATCTTCCCTGTCCTGAGGCCTGTTTTTACTACCCTGGCTCCCTCTACACTCTTATCTTCTCTGTTCCTCATACTGCCCAGCATCCAAAATAATTCCTGTCCCAAGTAATGCACCAGCAAGAGGCAGATGATGCTCAGAGTGAGAAGGTCTCAGGCCTTTTGATGCCTCATAAGGCTCAGGCAGCAGAAAGGAGCCCCACCTATAAGTAAATCCACAGCCCTGGAATGAAACAGTCATGATGTAACTCAGGTTCTCTCTTTCAGGCATTGTTGTATGTATTCCTGGGATTTTCACCTTTTGTCATCTTAATTAGTATCTCATTAAGTCATTTGTGGTTTTGTAATGCATCACACTCCTGAGAGAAGTATGGGTGTTGCTGACAGAAGGAAGTAGTGTAAGGGGGTAATGCCCACATGATGCTCCTTCAGGTACACTGCCAGCACTGCCGTCCTCCAGGCAAGGCCAGTTTGTCCCAGCTGGCACCACAGCTGACTCCACTTCCAGCTGTCTGTGCTATCACTTGGCAGCTAAACATAGAGTGGCAAGGTCAGCTTTGCAGGCACCACCAGGCACTGTGGAAGGAGCAGAGAGCAGCTGGCAGAAGCAGGGCATCCTCAGTTGTTTTACAGTGTGTTTGTGCCAAGTCTGGATACCAAGAGAAAGGTGATGCTATGTACATGCCCCCACTGCCTGGTGAGCTCTACCATTCCTGCCCTACAGAAAGGAGTAGGAACTGTTTACTGGCATAAAGGTACTTTGGCACCTGTGCCAACTTGTCTAGAGCTGCTAAAGTAACAAACCCCAACACGCACACATTGTGAGCAGGCACTTCTGGGAAAGAGCAAAAAAATAAAATCTCTTAGTGCCCAGGAGTGCCGCAAACTGCATCAGGAAGAGGTGAGCACAGCGATCTCCCAGAGACACACTAATCTTGCAGAATGTCGGGGAGGTGGGTGGACTGAAACACAAACAGGTCATGTCCTCAGTGCATGGAAGGTGGCTTATCTGGATTAATAACTGGTGCTGGCATGGTTGCTGAAGCTTTCATTTTCTTGGAATTACCTTAATACCAAAGTGTCTGGTAGCAGGTGCGCTTGTGGACATTTGCAGGCAATTATCTGTGCTGACAACAAGGAGATATAATAAAACCCTTAATGCAGGAGAGAGCAAGGCACAGCCAGGCAAGGACATTAAGCAGGGCAGTACATCTCATCATGTCCTTGTTCCAAATATATACTTAGCATTACAGCAGCTGTTCTCCAGTCAAAACCCCTGCTGGCCTTCATTGCAACAAAAGCGTCCTCCTCTGGGCTGACTTCAGTTCTGAATGTTAAAGAATAAGGGCAGTGATGGAGATCATAAAGAGTGCACTAAATACTTATTTTATTTGCCAACACAGGGCAGGTGCCCAAAAAAATCTCTAGGTTTCTCTAGGCTCCTGCACCAGCCCAAGGTACTATAAAGAGGAGCTGGGCTTGGATCGACCTTTGCCTTTCATGGTGACTCGTGTAGGGAATGCCTTCCCACTTAACACTCACATAGGGTGAATTTCCTCAGCCCCACTATATTCCTGTGAAGAGCTGCGGATTTTATTTTCCTCCTAGTCAGAGATTCAACAGATTTCCTTTTGTTCACTATGTGTTCTGGTTGCCATGCCAAGCAATGGAGTGAACCCCATCATTTCCTGGGGAAAGGATGGTGAAGGTCTCTGCACCTGCAGGAGGGCTCTGGGTGAAAGCACACGTCTGCTCAACGTTCCGAGCTACACAAACCCACTGTGCAACACACAGCCTGCTAGCAGGCTGCAGGGAGCAACTTGTCCAGACTGGTTGCATCTGAAGGCCTTGCTGATTTTGATCTCTGGACCACCAATGAGTCAGCAGCAGAGTGAAAATTTGATGTTTTTGAGAAGCTTGTCAAGCTACACAGAGCTAGAAACCACAAAGGAAGGAGGCTCAATGAACCTCTCTCTTTCTCCTATGGTGGTGTCTGGTTTTAATCTCAGTTAATATCCAGCTAATTTGAAAGAAATAAAAACCAGGAAAGTCAATTTCATATAGGAAAAAGTCATTTTTCTACTCTAAACTGTACTTCTTCCTTAATTTCTCATTTATTGGGGGCAGAGTTAGTCTGAGAAGGCAATATCTTTCTTTGGCACCAGAAAAAGCAGTCTAACCACAGCTGGAGAAATCAAGTGAGTGTATTTAAACTGGCCTTCCTGTGGAATTGGGAGACGACATCTGGGCATGAATTTGTTGCTTGGAAGTTTGGCTTTGCAGGCTAATGTGGAGGTATTGTCACTGAAACTGTGGGAAAAACAGAAACTCTCCAACAACATCTTTTCAGTGTTAGAGAATCAAGGCATTACTTCATTCTGGCCAGGATGTGCAACTGAAATAATTTCATCCACACATGCCTGGCTTGTGCAGTGAAAATCATTCCATCACACATGGTTCTTTACCAGACTTTTCACATACAGACAAAACCCAAAGAAATACTCATACACTGGTCTTAAATTACACAATTGGTAGCATTCTATCTCCTATTGGCTATGGTTTGTTAATGTTCATTCTGTTCTGTGTCTCTTCTGACTAGTCCCAATCCATAGATCTTAAGCTCATCAGGCCTCTCTTAACATTACTCCAAACATCACCCCCTGGAGAGGTCAGAGACACCTGTTCTGGGAAGGATTGAAAAGAGAACCAAAGAATGAGGACCAAATTACTGTTGAAGCTGAAAGGATCAATAGCCAATAAGATGTGTGATGGAATGATTCCAATTGCACATCCTGGCCAGAATAAAGTAATGCCTTGATTCTCTAACACTGAAAAGATGTTGGAGAGTTTCTGGTTTTCCCGCAGTTTCGGTGACAACTTGACTGATAGCATTTCTGCTACTGACTTCTCTTTAATCTGATACCACAAGCTCTAACATGCATTTCAGCTTTCTGTCCACAGCAGCATGAGTGAGAACCCACGAGGAATGATGATCTCTCCTTCCTGAGACATCTACCTGAAGCAATACATTGTACATTTTTGTAATTGACAATGGTTTGACATGACTGTCTGAAGGAAGCTATTTCTGTTGTGAATAAACAGTGTTCAGTCCTTGAAGCTGAGCAACTGCTGTGAGTTCTCCTAACTGTGGGATGTTATTTGGGTCAAGGGCAATACTGGGAATCATAGGATTCACAGAAAGGAGGGAAAAATGCTCCTTGAGCAGCTGTGAAGAACAATCTATTCACTTTACCTTCAGTGCCTTTGTCAGAAGGACAATGGGGAAAAGTTCAGGCAGGAGACTTTAATGACAGAGCACTCTAAAGCCACAGATCAAAGCCACTCAGCTGTGCTGCCTGAGTGATGATCATCTTGTAGCTGCAAATAGGTCAGCGAGAGAATACAAAAGGGAAAGAGTTTTCTTCATGACAGGTCCCTTGTCTTATTTCTGTCACTTCTACAGTTCTTTGCTCATTTTAACTGGTTTGCATTACTCCTACTGGAGTCTGCATTCCCTTAATTTTGTACGGCAGCCTGAGTTAACCAAGCTAGCTTATTTCACAGTCTGAACAGTGTCTACAGGACTGGCCTTGCCCTCAGTGATAGCAAAATCTCTGTGGGCATCACAGTGGGAGATGAAGTAGATGCAGGAAGAGTGAGCCTAAAAGAGTGATTTTGTATCTTACTTGCTGGACTGTTGCTTTCAGAGATTGTATAAAGAGAACTAAAAGCATGAAAAATCCATTAGTGCCAACAAAAGATTAAAACTACACTCGGGGACAATTTGTGCAGTACTTCTTCATGAACAAAAGGGCTAGGGAGACAGTACAGAAGTTCAAATTCATTGTACTGCTGAAGGGAAGAAAAGACAAAATTAATCCTGTGGAATGGTAATTGCTGATTTTAGACAATTACCTCAGTCTTCCAAAGTGTAATGAAATATCCAGAAGGTATGAATTCTTTTGCAGTCAAAACAACAGGGGATCAACAGAAACAGATTTCCCAGTATCTCAGTTGTCCCTCTTTCCTTTAAAAGCCTGATATTATTTCCTTAGAAAACATGACAGGATGCCTGCCTCTTCCAGTGATGACATATTCTTGTGTTTTACTCATTGTCTAGTTTCACTCAGCTTTGACAGAAAGGTGAAGATCCCAAAGGCAATCCAGTTTCCATGAGCTACATGGAAGCAGCTATCTTAGTGCAGAGCAAATAGTCGCTATCAAGTGCCTCTGTTTAAAAAGAGGTGAATGGTCTTCTGCACTTTTAAACATAGAGAATTCATGGGAGGGAGAGTCAGAGACATTATAAATACCTTAACAACATGAAGGCTTTCAATTTGTAAGGCAGAGAACTGTTCTAAGTTCAACTTCTTCAGCTTGTGGAACTCCCCATGTTCACTTTTCCTGGCTGGCTGGCTGGTTTTTACAGTAACTAAAGCCTTTTTTCTGTGGCAGCAGTCATGCAAGTGTTGGTTGTGGTTAGCAAAACCATGGAGTGTTGGAGGATATGGTTCTGAAGACACAGATTGCCTGCTCACACCCAGAGTCCCTGGGCTGGGGCTGAGGTAGGCACCAGCCTGATGGCAGTGCCAGCTATGGGCAGGCAGCAAGGGGAGGAGGACTGCTTGTTATCCCAGGTGATTGTTCCCCAGCAGGGTTAACAGTCTAGCAGTGCTGCATATACAGGCTGTCTCCCGAGCAGAACTATATGAATTTTTGAACAAGAAAAACCCAACCTGCATATCCTGCTTCATCACAATGGGGTAAGTAGATGCCAGAGCCAGCAAGACATGCTCAGAGCCTTGAGAGGATACAGAGGTCAGCAGGAGAGCATCCAAAGGGCAGCTTTAAGGAATTCCAGCTACTCCAGACAGAAAGTCAGTCTCACTGGGGGCCCAATTTAAACGTCTCTATGCTAATGCAGACAACATGGGGAATAAACAGGAGGAATCAGAGATGTGTGCTCACCTGCAAGGCTATGACTTTACTGGCATCACACAGCCATGGCGAGATGACTCCCATGACTGGAGTGTTGGAATGGAAGGAACAGGGTCTTTAGGAAGGGTGGGCAGGGCAGGCAGGGAGGCAATCTTGCCCTTTATGTCAGCAACCACTTGGAGTACATGGAGCTCCACTAGGAGTTGGATGATGAGCTTATGGATCAGGAATAAAGGGAGGGCAGGGAGAGGTGACTTTACAGTGGAAGTCTGCTACAGGCCACCTGACCAGGAAGACTGAGCCAATGAGGCCCTCTCAGAGAGAGGAGCAGCCTCATATTCAAAAACCCTGGTTCTCATGGGTAACTTCAACACCCTGACATCTGCTGGAGGGACAGCACAGCAGGGCACTCAGAAGATTTCTGGAATGCCTTGACGGCAACTTCCTTCTCCAAGTGATAGAGGAGACAAAAAGGAGAGGTGCATGCTGAACCTTATTCTCACCAGTGAGGAGGGGCTGGATAGAAATGAAGCTCAAAGGCAGCCTGGGCTATTGTGACCATGAAGAAGTGAAGTTTCAGATCCTTGGGGCAGGGAGGAGGGTACACAGCAAGCTCACTATCCTGGACATCAGGAGAGCAAGCTTTGGTCTGTTCAAGGATTTCCTTGATAGAGTTATGTGGAAAAAAGCCCTGCCAGGAAGAGAGGCCAAAGAGATCTGTATGATATTCAAAGATAATCTCCTCCAGGCTCAAAAGCTATGCATCCCTACTAACAGGAAATCAGGGAACAATGCCAATAAACATGCATGAACAAACAAAGACCTCCTGGATGAATTTAAACACAAACAGGTAGCTTACAGAGGGTTGAAGCAAGGAAAAGTGGCCTGAGAGGAGTATAGAAAATTGTCCAAACAAACAGGCATCTGGTTAGGAAGCACTGACGGATGTAAATCTGGCCAAGGACATGAAGAGTAACAAAATCAGTGATAAAAGAAGGACCATGGAAAATGGGAGTCCTGTCACATTTTCACTCTCAAAGGATATGGGAGACCTGGTTACCCAGGACATGGAGAGGACCAAGGTACTCAACAGCTTTTTTGCCTCAATCTTCACCAGCAAATGCTCCAGTAGCGTACGATGAAATCAGAGACCAAGACAATGAAGATCTGCCTGCTCTAGGAGAAGACTGGGTTTAAGACCGTTTAAGGAACATGAAGGTTCATAAGTCCATGGAACCTGGAGAGATACATCTACAGGTCCTGATGCAACTGGCCAAGGAAGTGGCTAAATCACTGTCCACCATATTTGAGAAGTCATGGCAGTTTGATGAAGTTCCCACTGAATGGGAAAGGGAAACAACACCTCCTTTTTTAAAGGGTAAATAGTGATGCATGACATCCTTGTCTCTCAATTTTGAAAGACATGGATTTGACACATGGACTACTCAATGGATAAGAAATTTTCTGGAGGTGCAGTCAATGGTTTGATGTCCAAGTGGAGACCAGGGATGAGTGGTGCTCCTCAGATGTCAGTATTGGTAGCAGGTCTGTTTAACATCTTTATCACTGCCATGGACAGTGAGACCGAGTGCACACCCAGCAAGTCTGCTGACAACACCAACCCGTGTTGTGCAGTCAACACGCTGGGGAGAAGGGATGCCATCCAGAGGGACCTTGACAGGCCTGGAAGTGGGCCTGTGTGAACCTCACGAAAGTGCAGGGTTCTGTACCTGGGTCAGTGCAATACCAAGTACAAACACAGGAAGGGTGGAGAAGGACTTGGGGTTGGTGGTGGATGAGAAGCTCAGTATGACCTGGCAATGTGTACTGGCAGCCCAGAAACAAATCTGCATCCTGGGCTGCATCCAAAGCAGCGTGGGTGGCAGGGCACAGGGCGAGAGAGGGGATTCTGCCCCTCTGCTCTGCTCTGTGAAACCCCACCTGCAGTGCTGGACACATACATAAAAAGGGCATGGACCTACAGGAGCAAGGCCAGAGGAGGGGCATGAAGATACTCACGGGTCTGGAGCACCTCTCCTATAAGGACAGGCTTAAAGAGTTGAGGCTGTTCGGCCTGGACTAGAGAAGGCCGCAGGGTGACCTAATTGTGGCCTTCTAGTACCCAAAGGGGCATACAAGAAGGCTGAAGAGAGACTTTTCACAAGGACATGTAGTGATGGGTGATAGGACACAGGGAATGACCTTAAATTGAAGGAGTGTAGGTTTAGATTAGATATTAGGAAGAAATCCTTTACTGCCAGGGTTGTGAGGCACTGGAATGGGTTATCCATAGAAGTTGTGGATGGCCCACCCCTGATATTGTTGAAGACCAGGTTGGATGAGTCTCTGAGCAACGTGATCTTGGGAAGGTAGAGGGTTATAACTAGAGGATCTTTAAGGTCGTTTTCAATCCAAACCATTCTATAATAATTCTAATATTTGATCCATTCCTCTATGTATATATATATATCCCTGAGGTGTATCCTGGCTGAATATGCTGGGGGCATTTTAAACACCATAAAAGGCTGACATTTGTCAGAGACCTTAATTTGCTTAACATGGTAGGATTTTTCATCCAGGTACTAAGCAACTTCAGACATTCAACAGACTGAGAAACATATTTTAGGAAGTTTTTTCACAGTCTTTATTAAAACGGCTATCAGGATTATATTAAGAAGGAAATTTGCCATCTGTTTTCTCCTATTGAGAACATCTGGAAAGAAACATACAGAAAGACAGCTGACCTTTATATTTGAATTGCTGACCTAATATTGATGGAGGGTAACATTTTTCTAAAGTCTCCTTTCTCCAATGGTTGCCTATTGGGTTAATTCCTAGCCTTATGATAAAAGTTCAACTAAGCATGTTTTGAGGGACAAAAGATACGAATTTTCTTTCTCTACTTCAACAGAAATGTGTGGTAATCTGCCACTTCTCTTGGTTCTGTCATGGATCTCTAGTGGCAAGAGAATTACACTGAGAAGACACTTCCAGAGGCCTTTCCCCAGTGCTGACTGAAAGCAGGAGAAGCCTTGCAACCCATCTTCCCAATTAGCAATGGCCTGATGAGTTTTCATCATAATCCTCATCCATTGAGGTTTTATTTGCTTTTAAAGCCTTCCTTCTTGCAGCAAGGTGTCATAGTTTGTCACTGGCCAAATCCAGGCACCCATTAAAAATCATTCACTCGTTCTCCTCTGGTATAGTTGAGCAGAGGAGGAAGAAAGAAAAATCAAGGGGCTCATGAGTTTTGATAAGAATCAAGAAGAAACACTCTAAGGGCCAAATAGGCTCAAATTTAAATGGTATAGAGAAAATTTATTAACAGAATTGGAAGAGAATAATGAGAACTAAAATAGTGATCAGAACACCTTTTTTTCCCAGTCCCTCCCTCTTTGTCACTGACCACATAGAGCAACAAAACATGGGGTTTTTAGTCAATTTGTTATTTCTACAAATCTTTCTACAGTTTGCTTAGGGAAAGGAAGTTTTTCCTCTGCTGTGCTGTGGGGTCCTTTGCATGGGAGATAGTCCCTGTGAACTTCTCCAGCGTGGTTTTATTTTCATGAGTAGCAGTCCCGCCCAACCTGCTGCAACATGTGTCCCACCCACAGGCAGTCTTCCCACAACTGTTTTGTGTATGTCAGTAGTTCATGGGATGTCGTCTTTTAAGGATGAGCTGTTCTAGTTTGGAAGTAAGGGTCCTCTTTCTTTATCTTCTCTCTCTCAAGTTTCCCACTAGATTACAGCTTTTCAACATCTACCCGCTCCAGCATGAGCGTATTTTCTCACAGACTGTGAGTGGATCTCTGCATCCCCCCATGCACTTCATGAATTACAGGGAAACAGTTTGTTGTATTATAGTCCTCACCATGGTTTGCAGAAGAATCTCACTTCAGACGTTTGGAGCATCTCCTCTCAGTCCTTCCCCTCACCAACCTGTTTCCATGTTGTTCTCCTCACATGTTTCCACCTTTTATTTTTCTCTGACTTGAGAGAAAATTGTTGTCTGCATGTTTATTTCTTCTCAAGTTCTATCAATTGAAAAGCTCTTACAGGGTTTTGTCACACTAAAAGGTTGATCTCGTCTGGGCTCTGTCTTGGGGAAATGCTCACCATGCCCCTCGATGCCAGCCAGGCGGTCCCTGCCAGCACCGCGTGGGCAGTGCCGGCCACCACAGTGCTGGCGCCATGCAGCGCCTCTCTTCATGCAGGGCACCAAAAAGGAGAAGCTGCTGCTGCTGTTTCTGCCCCTTTTGCTCGCAGCACAGGTGGTTGAGAGCAGCTAAGCAGGCAAAGTACATTACGAACCATGCCGAGATGGTGGCGGCCATGGCAATGGGAGGGCCCTGGCTGTGGTACCTCCCCACCCCTCCACAAAAGGAGAAGGACTGCTCATGTGTGTTTTTTTCCTTCTTAAATATGTCATCACACAGGCCTTACCAACTTCTCTGACTGGACCAGGAACATGTCCACCATCAGACATTGGCTCTGCTGGACACAGTAGAAGCTTTGAGCCGCTTTCTCTCTCTGAAGCCACTTCTGTAGCTTCATCTGCCCCCACTAAAAGCCAGGCTGTGTTAAACCAACACACAAGGAATGAATAATCTGCCTCACAGAGAACCTATCCTGCATGTTATCAACAAGACTTCTCTATCAGCTAGCATGAATTTGGTACTCAGGTACTATGGTGTGTACAGACTGCCTTGTCCATTTTTCTTAAAGCTTTGACGTTATGAAAGCAAGGTCCAGGAGCGTACAGTTTTTCAGTTGCACATTTATATAGCCACAAATAATGCCATATATACTTACATTTATCTATGTTTTACATGTACAGTATATGCTTTACATTTACAGTTTTCTATTTTGTGAGTCATCCTTTTCCTAAAATGAACATTTGGGGTCAGAGAAGGGAGGAGCAATGGGAACAGAGAAAAAAATGAGATCATTGCAGGATATTTCAAAGTTTTTTTTCCTGTTAGAATGTCCACATTTTCCTGACAGTGTGCTTATTGCTAGGAACAGTGTGAGGGTTAATCATATATTCCATTATGAATGGAGGAGCAAAGAGCTGGTTTCTCACAGAGAGAGCCTGACATGAGGTCTCTTGGAGCACGTAAGCTGTCATTCAGCTGCAAACATGTCAGTGATTTCAAAGCTATTTCCACAGTCAAGGTGGTTTTTTTATGCATTTTCTTCACGCTATCAAGATGCTATCACCCATATATTCGAGTGAAATTATATTAAAAAAAGACAGCTCATACTGCAGTTCTGCCCTTTCCATTTCTGATTCCAGCTGAGATACTAAATGGGCTGAAATCCCCAAGGTTGCAATTACTTCCTAAATGCTGCTTAGGTTCAAGAAGTAACATCACTAATATCGCATACAGGGCCTTTTCTACGATGTAACACTTTAATCTGCCACAAATGCCACCAGGGGAAAAGCCTTCTGTGATTTTCCCTGGTCTATCTTGCACTCTATGTTACTTTTGCCAATGTCCTGCCTATGCTATGGCTTTGATTGCTGCAGTAATCAGTGAGATCACAGACTGACTTGTATTGCTAACACCACATCTTACCTTCCCAAAAGGAAGTAGCAACAATAACAGATTATACTCTTCTCTACTTAATTAAAATAGTAAGAATTATTTGCTTATCTAAATGCTCAGCTTTATTAGAAACACTCACAGAGCCTGATAGCAAATATTGATGCTTGCATTCAGTTGCTGACGAGGATAAAACATGCATTTTTAAGTTATCTTTATTATTCTTTATATTGCAGATAATTATCAGCTATAAAACAGCATGCTACAGTGTGAGGACTGGCAGATCTTTATTCCTTAGTTTTCCAATTATAAAAATATTGAATCAAAAAACATTTAGCACTTGTTCAAAGGAACAGACTCTCACATTTTACAATTAAATTCTGATGTTCATAGTCAAAAAGTATATTTGAGCTCAGGCATTCATCACAGTTCAGTGGAGGACTGGCCTTTCATATAATTACAGCCATGTGCAGCATTAAGATAACATAGTCTTTAGGCAGCAGCTGGTCTCCTGTTGTGGTGACGGACACATGACACACACTTATTGTAATCCAAAGCCATAAGAAGCAAAATTTTTTTATTATTCTCTGCTGCTACTCTTACACCTCTTCACAATTACTGTGGCTTATTATGATTGGCTGCTAGCTAACAATGACAGGGTTGTCTAAAAAACAATGACCATTCAAACAGCAATACAATTAGCTATGCAAGCAATTAGTTACATATTATATGCAAGTTCTTTCTTGTATACTCTTGATGTTCAATCTCAAGTACATCTTCTCCTTATGTGCAGAACAACTCCTTTCATTGATTATCCTCTTGGCTATCCCTGTGGCTTTCACTGTGACTGTAGTTTCTCACGGGTAAATTTTGACTTTTTTTAAGTCAAACTCTGTGAGGCTTTCAGACCAGCTGTCAGCCTCATCAGGTCCCACAGTTTCCCCCTTTGTAAGTAATGTAACACCTTTCACTTTAGGCAGAGCACTGCTTGTGGAAAGGTCTTTGTATTTTGGCTTACATTAAAATTTATTTTGTATATTCGTGTCCAATGTATATTATGTATTTAGACATTTCTATGCTGCAGAACACTGCAGCCACAAACTGCCACCAGTATCAGCAGGTTAGAAGGTATTTAACAGCTCTGCTGTCTGTATTAGTTTTCAGTGCTGCAATCCCTGGCAGTGATTGCACAGACAGAGAATTAAAGATTTAATAACTCAGCCTAGCAGACGTATGAGTTAGAAAGACAGGACACAGCAGTTTTATTTGCTGTGGTGAATAAGACAGAGGGGCAAAGAGAAGAACTACAAAGATACTGAATTGTGAGAGCACATATCAGGTTAACCAGCAAAATAAGTAACTAGCAAGTGAAAATTTGAAGAAAAAGCAGAAAGCAGTAAGGTCAAAGGACAAGGCTGCTGTGCCACATGCTCTACGACTACAAAACACGACGGAAGTGCTCACCAACATTGCTTATGATGTTGTGAGTTATTTTCCTTTCCTGTGCATTGTACTCATCATAGCATTTCTTTCTTTCTGCAGTCAAGCTAAAACTGGTACGGGCAATGCACATGGCAGCTCTCTTCTGGCACACTAGGTTTCTTCCCTCCCCAGGCTATTTATCCCTTTCCCTCAGTGGTAAGACAGAGCTGTTCATCACAATTCAGGGAGTGGCACAAAATTAGCACAGAGCATGAACCAAGAAGCAAGTGTTTGTTAGACAGATAGCAGATGTAGCCTTGGCTTTGGTGGATGCCTCATGTCATGCTCTATGGGGTGTTGCAGTGTCATTAACCCTGTCATTAACCAGTGGAGAACAGATGAGCCACTTACCCAGTTTGCTCCTCATGATCTCAACTGGACAGACTTCCCGTGGTAGACACCCTGTGCAAGGATTTTTGTCTTCAAGAGAGGACCCTTTATGAAGACACCCTGTCCTGGGTTAGGCCAGAGGGGTCAAAATCTAAGAAGTGATCTGCGCTGCAGGAATGCAGGAAGGAATACAACTTCCTTCCTGCGAGAGAGAGAGCCAATAATCAGGTAGGTAAACCTGATTCAAATCAGGAATTGATAGGTAAGTAAACCAATTAAAAAGTTGGTCCGCCTTCAAGGAAAAAACCATATATAAGCAGAGACTCTCTGATTCTCTTCCTCTTTGGACCTGCTGCTGCTGTGTAGAGAGGAGCAGCTCCTGCTTCTCTCGCTGGTGAGGCCCAAGCGCTCCCCCCCCCCCTTCCAAAGGAGGGATGGCGGGGGGGAAGGAGGTTTTATGGCAGCCGTGCCGCTGCAGCCGGGCAGGCATGGGGGAGGAAACGATTGGAATTTTCAGCAGATCCAGCTCAGCCGGTGTGTCAGCTACACAAGAGAGAGAGCCAGGCCAGGCAAGGACCAGGCCGGACTCCATCCAGCTCGGGCCAGGCCCTGCCCTGTCACCCCGGGCCCAGATGGCCCCACCAGGCCGAGGCAGCTTGGCAGAGCCAAACAGAGACTCTGAGAGCGTCTGGCATTCAGCTCGGACCTGTTCAAGCAGCCCGGCAAAGAGCACGTGATCTTCACACTGCCGGAGAGAGAGAGACAGAGATTAACTCTCTCCATGCCTGGACTAAACTCACAGACATCCATCCTTCCTCGCAGAGAGAGGAACGAGTGAAGACATCTACATAGTGCAGCACAGAGACTTTACAGTCAGTGAGGAAAGCAGAACTGATACCTAGAAGGAGGTGCATGAGAAGTTGCTTCAAAAATGAAGCTGAAAACTCTTTTGGAGAACCATGGTTGGGGACTGAGCTAATAAATTCTCTGTAATATATGAAGATATAGTCCAAAAGGGGATGTGAGGTTCTTATTGCAGCCAATGAACTGAAATACCTAAGTACAGACAAGTAAGTGTTGAAAAAGTACAGCCTGATGAGAAACTAGAACCAAAAGAGAGGAGAGGCTGTGACTCAGAGCCCTGGTCCCGGGGAGAATGCTAGAGAACCTGAGTTGTCAGGAGAACCTGTGTTGCTAAGCACAGAAGAAAGGATTTTCTTTGTTGCTGCAATTGAACTGGGCATCCTTAAAACAGGTACCTGTGGACTGTTCATAACCCACCATAGTGGCTGTGGGAAGGCTACTGGTGTGGGAGAGATCCACCATTAAATTGGACTTTGCTCCGGGCGGCGGTTAATGGTTAGGCAGAAGACCCATAAAAACTGTATTTTTCTTACGGAAGATCCATGTGTAAGCAGAAGAAACTTCTCTCCCTAAATGAACTGGAACAAGAGCTGTTTCTGAAGTGGTAAACTGACTAGAAGTCAAAGTGTTGTCTTTTGTATGTTGTCAGGGAGAATGAAATGGAGAGTGGGGAAAGAGGGGTAGTCTGGGGAGTTTGTTCTAGTTTTTTCTTGAGTTTTTTTTTCTTTTTTCCCTTTGTCTTAGATATATTAATAAAACTTCTTTGTACTTTATAAAGTTTGAGCCTGCTTTGCCTACTCCTAATCCTTGTCTCACAACAAGTAATCAAGTAAATTTAAGTAAGTGTGCTGGCATTTAGCCACAAACCTGAATAGGCGAACTAAAACCACGACACACCCTTAGTGAAGACACAAGGACTACAGTGTGAAAAGAAACATGCAGTGTCCATGAATTATGTCATGCTGAAGTTCAGAGACCACGAGACCCAAGCAAGAGAAGCTCTGGCTTCATTATTCATTCTCCTGAATGCATGATGGACAGGCCACCCTGACTTCTTGATGGTAGGCCTCAGTTCTGCATATGGATTGTGATTTCTGGTTCCACAGAAGCAACATAAACTGTTGACTTTAGGCTCAAAGGTGTAGCTCTTATTTAAAGCAAGTAATGGAAACATTGCATGAGTATGTAAGCTAATACCAGAAAAAAGTCTTGCTTGCCTAAGTTTAAAGTAGTGTTATTTTGAACACAAACCTCATGATCTTGGGAAAGACTCACAATAATCTACATAGAGTCTGACTGGCTTGACTTCATACCCAGCCCTCAGATGTCTAAGATACAGGAGAGTGTCACTGACTTCAACTGGAATTTCCCTTGTCACCTGTGAGCAGTAAGCCAGAGCTGGATGGCAGCATATCAGTGAGAGTCTGCAGGTAGGGGATATGGTTACAGCAGCATTCAATGGGATTCACACAAACACACATATGAATATGCCAGAGCAGTCGTGTTGCAGTATGTTTTTAAAGGCATTGGAAACTGATTATTCACTGCCAGAAGGATTTACATTGACTTTCAAAGGTGGCACAGCACCATCACACAGACACAAAAATCAATTCAGCAGCTCTTCATAACACTGCGGCTTCATGATAACCAGGAAAACCACAAGTTAGGGCATCTGGAGATAGAGAATTTGAGACATGGTACACTAGCATCACAAGTAACAAAGCTAAAGATTTCCAGAAAAAGTCGGAAGTGTTAAATCCAGTCCATATAATGAGGGGCAAAGAGCAGTGCAGGACAGGTTATTATCCTGATCACAGGTTTAGCATTTCATTCTTCCAGTGGCCCTAATAACTGCCAAGAGTTTACAGTAACCAAGATGAACCATTCCATTTATAAGACTAAGGCAGGCTTTGGAACCAGATTGCTTCAGTCCAACTTTCAAATTAAACTTTTCTTCACATCACCACCTCTTAATTTATTTCAAATAACATAATAGTACTACAAAGATAGTCCAAATTATGTACTCCATTTTTCAGGATCAGGACTTACTCAGATTACAGACGTGGATTAGTAAAAGTCATGTTGTGATTACACCTCTCTAGTTCCACAGGAAGATATAATAGGCATCACTAATATATTGAGTGACTTCAGCAACAAGATTTCTATTTTTTGTGGTTTGTATTTTTTGGTAGGTTATGGGGTTTCTTTTATGGCTAAATTTAGAAGGCAAGCCTAAATTAGCATTTTCTCACCCTTTGCCTGACCTATCCTTTTCACTGTGGTTCACAAAGGTGGCAAACTAGCTAGCACTAGCATTTTACCCGGGGGACTTCTGCACTGTCAAAGCCCTGACTCAGCCAGACATGTGAGTGCAAGACCAGCAGGGAGCCTTCCCTTATGATATCTTCCTCATACTGCAGAAACGTGCTGGTAGTAAAACTCTAGCAGTCTATTTGTCCACTGGTCCCTTCTGCTTATGTGATTGGAACAAAGGGAAACTGGGCTACTGCATCACTAGAATTTTTGAACAACAGGCTAGGCAAAAATCTTAATGAAGCATTTTTGAAGGGCTGAGCCTGATTTTGAGCTGCTGTTGATTTATGTGACTTCCTGAGAAGATTTCTAGCCCTATTTTGCCAACATTTCATGACAGCAGACTTTTTATATGGGTTTTGCTGTATTGATCATCTTCTCTCCTTTTAGCAAAGCAGCTTAGCAATTTACAAAGGTGGTCCAGATACTGTGGTCAGCGAGACATCACATCTCTATGGAGATATTACGTGCAGCTGTGACAGTACAATATTGAAGCACTGAGTTATCTGTTTGCTGCCGCGGTCGCCAGTGTCCGGGCGTGGACAGCTAGTCCCAGGGTCTTTGGCTAGTGACCCGTTGGCGTCTGCAGCCAGCGTCCCTGACCGCCGGAGCGCCGGTTCGCTGCCGCGGGAATCAGTGCATTCCCAGCCGCCGGTAGCTCTTAGAGAGCAAGCTATCTCTATAGAGGCCGGAGGGATAGGGAGGGATCTCCTGCCTAGAGTAATTGAGACACAGAGGCATGGGCTCCAACTGCGCTCTGGGCGTCTAGGATCAGAAGACCCCGAACAGATCAGTGCACAGACTTTGATTGTGAGGGCACCATCCAACCATCAAACACCACGAGGGAGGAACCAGGGGACCAGGACTAACCGGGAAGGAGAGGGGGAGGAGAGGGGATGACAGACAACCGGGGAATACAATCAACTACTGAATGAAACAGAACTTTCTAGAACACAAGAATGATTGGCGGGAGAGTGGCAGGTGTTTAAACTAATGGAGGAAAAGGGAACCAGCCCTGAGAAACTCAGCCCACTTGTGGGGCAAAACCACCTGTGTCTCCTCTCCAGGGGAGACTTTAAACTTGGGCACCTTTATTCCACAGCTTCTCAGGGGGGACCGAGCCCTTTGGAGCCTCAAGCACCGCCACAGTTTGCCTAGGACACTGCAATCCTTACTCGGTACATGGCCAGCAGAGAAGCAGACCACAGTCCTGTAGACAGACTTATAAGGGGTGTATCACTCCAAAATGTTTTCATATAGAGAATCATGTTGCAGTGCTGTATGGGTTTCTACAAAGAAAGTAGGTCATCTTCCCTTCTCTGCATTCCTCTTACAATACTCATATATTGTTTGATGTTTTTCCCTTCATAGTCTTTCCCTAGGGAGCTGTCTGCTTGTGACTTTTCCCCTCCTACCTACCAGTAAGGCCATCATTCATGGTTTCCTTCCCACTTCCCTCATGGGCAACTTAGCAGTTTCCTCTTGTCAGGAGAACATCTTCCCTGAACAGACAGTCACCTCCATCACAGCCCTTTTTTCCCCACAGATGTCTAGTTAGGAGTTGTTTTGCATGCCAGCTGTTAAGCAATTTTAAGTAGTCATTAATGTCAATAACAGGTATCACTTCTAGACAAACACAACATTCAGCCTTGTGCAGATTTTGCCCTCTGGTTCATTGTTCAAATATGCACTCTTATTTTTCTTAGCCTCAGAAAACAGTTTTTTTCCAGATCATGTCACTCACTTGTCACTGAAAACTAGCATCTGCAAGGGCTTGTAACTTCCTTTTTCATGGAGAAAGAGCGCCTGACAAAACGTGGTCACAAATGACACATTACAAACAGAGTGAAGTCCCACAGCAAATTACATAAATATTGAGTGTATGTAGTGTTTTCAAATAACTTTTATCTTTTTACATTAAATGTATATTTTTTTATCCAAGTACTTTTGTTTTCATTTTGTACCTGTGTGCTTGCTGATGCTGTGTCTTTCAACACTTGAATTGTTCATGCTGTAATCATATTGCACCATTCTTTCCCTGATCAAAATATCTTTTACGTTTCATCCAGTCCCATGAAAGTCATCCAGAAAAAACTTCCAGACTTTTAATATTCTTTGAACTCTCCATGTTCCCCATTGATACCAAAGTTGCATGAGAATATGAGAATCAAAACAACTCCCTCAGAATTTTGTTCTTGTTTTTGTAGGTTGTTGATATTTTCCTTCTTCAGTATTTATTACACTGATCACTTTGTAATTCTAAAAATGTTTCATATAGTCTATGAGATACATGAAAAACACTGACTGTGTTGGTTTGGCATAACCTGGTTTTTGGTAGTGGGGGGGCGCAGGGGTAGCTTCTGTGAGAAGCTGCTAGAAGCTGCTAGAATCTGCCACCATGTCCGACAGAGCCAAACTCTGATGGATCTGAAGATGCACATGCTGTTGGCCCAATTACAGAGGTTGGTAACCCCTCTATGATGACATATTGAAGAAGAAAATCCAAACAGCACGGGCACAGTTTTTTCCAGGGATGGCAATGCACCGCCACCGAGGGGCATCCCCAGCACAGTGCGTGACAATGTGCTGCTGCAGCTGCTGCCATCTCTGTGCAGCCCATGGCAAGCCTTGCCTGCCTGGCCTCCCCTAGCCAGGGCAGGGGCAGCGGTGATGGCTTCCCCTTCCTAATGCCCTGCATGAAGAGAAGAGTCAAATAGCACCAGCACTGCCGCGGCCACCACTGCTCGCGCGATGGCCAGGCTGCCTGGCTGGCAGCGGAAACATGAGCGAATCTCCGACACAGAACTTAGACAAATCAACTTGTTGGCACTGCAGGATCTTGCAAGAATCTTTGAATCAGTGAAACTTGTTGACAATGGTACCTACAAGCAGCAGTTTTTCTTCTGGTCAGAGAAGAGGAGGAAGTGAGGACATGTGAGGGAAAACAACATGGTGACACCAAAGTCAGTGGAAAAGAAAGTGGGGTAGAAGGTGCTTCAAGCGTTGGAGCAAAGATTCCTCTGCAGGCCATGGTGAGGACCATGGTGAAACAAACTGTCCCTAGTAATGCATGAATTCCATGGGGGATGCAGAGATCCCCACGCAGCCTGTGGGGAAGTGCTCACGCTGGAGCAGGTGGATGTTAGAGAAAGCTGTGGTCTAGTGGGAGACCCAAATAGAGAGAGAGAGGGCCCTTGCTTCCAAACTAGAGCAGCCTAGCCTTCGAGGACTGCACCCCATGGTCAAGTGACCAATGCCACAAGTTTCGCGAAGACCGTTTGCCTGTGGGAGGAGAGAAAAGAGTCCTCTCCCTGAGTGAACAGAAAAAGATCTTGAGTGACAAACTGACCAAAACCCCCACACCCTGTCTCACTGCACTGTTGGTGGGAAAGAGGGAGGGGCTGGGGGGTTTTAAAAGCTTATTTTACTTCTCATTATCCTCCTCTGACTCTGTAATAAATTTACTTTATACCTTTAAATTTGAACATGCTTTTCCCTTAGAGTGTTTTTTCTCCCAATACTTATCTCAACTCATGAGCCCTTCAATAATTTTTTTCCCTCTCCTCTGCCCAACTATAGCAAAAGAGGGTGAATGAATGACTTACATGGGTACTTGGCATTTGACCGATATTAACCCCTGCAACAAAATAAGGTGCTATACTTACTTTGGCATTGAGGTAGGAACCCTGATATAAAGATACTTAAGATAATGGGAATAGTGACAGAACTGCACTACTTCTCAAAATGTTTTGTAAGAAGCTTTAGACAATCGTATATTCACAGAATGGCTGGGGTTGGAAGGCACCTTAAAGATCTAGTTCCAGCCCCCCTGCCCTGGAAAGGGATACCTTCCACTAGAACAGGTTGCTCAGAGGCCCATCCAGTCTTGTCTTGAACACTTTCAGAGATGGGGCATCCATTGCTTCTCCGGGAAACAAGTTCCAGTGTCTAACTACCCTCACAGTAAAGAATTTCTTCCTAGTATCTGCTAAGTCTATCCTTTTTCAGTTCATTTCCCCTTGTACTGTCACTACATGCTCTTGTATATAGTCTTTCTCCATCTGTCTTTTAAGTTCCCTTCAGATAGGCCACAATGAGGTCAACCCAAAGCTTTCTCTTCTCCAGGCTGAACAATCCCAATTCTCCCAGCCTTTCCTCATACAAGAGGTGCTCCATCCTCTGATCAACTTGCTGACCCTTCTTTGGATATGCTCCAACAGGTTCATGTCCCTCCTGTGCTGGGGACCCAAGAGCTGGACACAGAACTCCAGGTGGGTGTCAGAGACTGAAATGTTGTAATTCATGGCTCAAACGTTGTCATAAAGATTTTTGCCCATTATGGCAAAACTGTAAAATGAAGCTGCACCACCAAAGCTCACCCTGAATGGGCCTCCTTACTGAAACCCTGAACTGTGAGTTAAACTGCCTAAGGCCATTCAAGATAAGCAAAGTGTCACTATTGTTCAAAGCATCACAGGCCTAGGAAGTAATAGATAAGGCTGGGAGAGCATTCAACCAAACCCAGCAGCTTTGGGGTGGAGGCCATAGCCCCAGGCTTATCTGTTTCCAGGTTTGCACAGACACCCCACCAGGGGGAGAAGGGGGGTTTCAGGTGCATGTGAAAACCTCTGGTCAGAGGCAGTGAACACTCATCCTCCGCTGTGCAGACTAGTTCAGCTCTGGGACCCCCCATCCCAGGAAACATCTACGGGCCATTCAAGTGAGGAGTAGCTGAGGGTGTGTCATGGCCCATCAAAGGCCCCTCTGAAGGGTTCCCCAGACCCTGCACCAGAGCACTGCATGTGATGCAAAATGATGCAACTGACCCAAAATCTTGCAAGAAACAGTGTCGAACTTCCCCCCCCCGCCCCGGGGGAGGTACCTGGGTGTCCCCACCTGCCCAAATGTATATTAATCCACTGGATTTTGTGACTTTTGGCAGGGAACCCTCACCACCAAGAGGACCAGATGGAGGGAAGCAATGAAACATTGTTGGGACCCACGGAGTTGTGATATGTTTCTACTTAATCTCTCACTCTTCCTGCCTCCCTTCCCCTCTTTTTCTATTTCTTTCTTTTCTCCTTCTTTCTCTTTGCCTCTTTTACTGTTAAATAATATATATATATATATATATATATTGGTATTTAACTGTGTTTGCCTTTAATCTCATTTTGGGACATTTCTGAACCTCAGGGTTCTTTCTGCTTTATTCACAGAGAGTTCTCTTTGCTCCTCTGTGATTAGAGGGGATTGTAACAGTGGGGGTCTCACCAGAGAGGAGCAGAAGGGCAGATCCCCTCCCTTGCTCTTCTGGCCACACTGCTTTAGATGCAGCCCAGGATGCCTTTCTGGGCTGAAAGTGCACATTGCTGGGGCATGTTGAGCCTCTCAAACCCCCAGCACCCCCAAGTCCTTCCAGACAGGGCTGCTCTGATCTGTACATCCCCAGCCTGTGTTGGTACCAGGGTTTGCCCCAGTCCAGGTGCAGCACCTTGCACTTGGCCTTGTTAAATTTCATAGAATTCCCACGGTCCCAATTCTTGATCTTATCCAAGATCAGTATCTCTGGATGGCATCCTGTCCTTCAGGTGTGGCAACTGCATCACTCAGCTTGTGGTTGTCTGCAAATTTGCTGAGGGTGCACTTGATCCCTTCATCTCTGTAATTAATAAAGATATTAAATAATACTGGTAGCAATACAGACCCCTGAGGGACACCACTTGTCACTGAAGCCCATCAGGACTCTGAAGTGTTGACTACTACTCTTTGCATGTTACCATCCTACAAATTCCTTATCCAAATAACTGTCCACTCATTGAATCCATTGCTCTCCAATTTAGAGAGGAGGTGTGGGGGGCTGTGTCAAAGATTTTACAGAAGTCCAGATAAATGATATTTGTAGTTCTTCCCTTGCCCACTGCTGTAATCACTCGCTCCATCACAGAAAGCCAGTGGGTTGGTGAAGCCATGCTGGAGGTCTCAAATCACCTCACTGTCCTCCACGTGCCTTTGCACAGCTTCTGTTCCCTGTCTTAACAGGCACAGAGGGGAGGGAGGCTGACAGAGCAGTAGTTCCCAGGGTCATCTTTTCTTCCCTTTGTAAAGATGGGTACAATGTTTTCCTTTTTCCAGTCCCCTGAGATGTCACCTGACTGCCATGACTTTTTAAATATCATGGAGAGTGACTTAGCAACTACGTCAGTGAATTTTCTCAGGACTCTGGGATGCAGCTCATGAGGTCACTTACTTATCTCCTCATCCACTACTACAGCTTTGCCAATCTTGTTTTTAGGGGGACCTTTGACCTTCCTCTTTTGGTTAACATACCACTAGAAGTCCTTGTGATTCTCTGTGTCCCTTACCAGGTTTAGTTCATTTTGCTTTGGCACTCCTCACCCCATCCCTACTCAACTGAATTACATCTCTATACCCTTCCTGTGAATCCTTGTTTCCACTGTCTGCATTTGCTTCTTTCCCTTTAGTTTGACCAGCAGTTCCCTTACTCAGCCATGCTGTCTCTTGCCTTCCTTGCCCAATTTCTTGCTCCTGAGGATCACTAGCTCTTGTGCTCTGTGGAAGCTTTCCCTAAAGATCTGACAGCTCTGTTCTGCTCCCTTGTCTCTCAGGGCAACCTCTCAGGGGATCCCACAGACTACCTCCTCTAAGAGCCTGGAATTTCCTTTCCTAAAGTTTGGGGTCCTAGCTTCACACTTCTCCTGACCGATCTCCCTCAGCACTGCAAATTCCACCAATGCAGAATCACTGCAGCCTAGGCTGCCTACAGTTCCGATGTCTCTGATACACTTGCTTACATTGGTGACTATCAGATCAGTATTGCATCTCCTCTGGTAGGGCTGTCTATTACCTGGGTCAGGAAGTTATCCTCCATGCATTCCAGCAGTCTCCTGGATCTCCTACAACTCTCTGTGCTATTTTCCCAGTAGAGGTCAGGGTGGTTAGAGTCCCACAGCAGGACAAGAGCCAGTGAGAGCAGTGCCTCCCACATCTGGAGCCAGCAGGCTTCACCAACAGGCTCTCCTTGATCAGAGGCTGTGGTAGACACCACCCACAAGGTTCCCTTTGTTGCCCTTTTCTCAACACACAGGGTTTTGACCTGCCCATGGCTCTTCTTCAGAGACAACTCTTCACACTCAATTCATCTCCTGATGCAGAGGGAAACCCCACCACCACTCCTTCATACCCTGTACCTTCTGAACAACCTGTAGCCATCCACAGCTGCACTCCAGTCATGGGATTCATCCCACCAAGTTTCAGTAATGGCAACAAGGTCATAACTTTCTAGCAGCACAGTGGCTTCCAACTCCTGCTTATTGTCCATGCTGTGAGGATTGGTGTAAAAGCATCTCAGCTGGGCTGCTAGCAGTGCCACCTTCCTAGAGGTGCACCCCTTAATTCTTTTGAGATACTTCCCTGGTGTTTCCCTGTTGGCTCATCTCACCTCAGGAGCCTGGCTCATCTCTGTAAGACTGCAGGTGTGCTGCAGCACAATTCAGAGTCTGAGGACCCTTGTGAACACCCTGTTCCTCTAACCTCTACCTCTCATCCCACAGCTTGCCAGGAACAAGCCTGATATTGTCCCCCTCCCCCATCACACCTAGTTTGAATCTCTGCCAGTGAGCCCCACTAGTTCCCCAACAGACTCTCCTCCTTTGCTGAGAAAGGTGAGTCTCATCTGATGTCAGCATATCCAGTGGTGTGTGGGCCCTTCCATTTTTAAAAATTAGCTCAGTTGGTTAGAGCATAGTGCTGATAACACCATGGTCAAGGATTTGATCCCCATACAGGCCAATTGCTTATGAGCTGGACTCAATGATACTTGTCAGTCCCTTTCTAGTCAGAACATTCTGTGTGATTTTGTGTATTCTGTGCTCTTCAAACAGTCTGGGCTTTGTAAAGTGTCAATGTCACAGCAGATTTCCCACAAGCATGATCATTGCTCAACCTTTGTGCTTCTGGATTCTTCCTAACCTAAGCGTCTACACAAATTTCAATGACAATTACTTTCCAGTAATGCCCACAAAAATGCCCTTATGTACAGTTGATATTTCTCTACTAGTGCGATCAGGCCAAGTACTCAACTTTACCTCTATCCACAATTCATTCTATGTTCAGCTCACGTGCACAGCAACGAGAGGAAAAATGAATCAGTGTCTGAGTCTCCAGACTGTCACCAACTACTCCACCTCTCTCTTCCAAGGCAGGATCAGCAGTGTCCATGTCCTATAAAAATGCCTAAAGATTCTCCAATTGCTCCCTTAATATCTATCTTCATGCAGAGATATAGATACCAACTCTCCAGTCTACTCCTGTGCTTCCTGTACCTCCCCTCTTCTAATGCCCTGAATCTTTGCACACTTCCTTCTACATACTTGTATCATGTTCGTATCTATCTCACACCATTTTTTAAGGCTACGTCTATTTTTCCATACACGCCTTTTGTTTTTTCCAACTGCTGGTAATCCTCATTGGTACTCTCTGAAGGAAAGGATTCCTTTCTGTCTTACAGGAGTTTTTAAATATGATTTTGGGTTTTCTCTTTCTAATGAGGTGGTATCTTACTGCATTATATTTGGCTCCTGATCCACACTAATCCTTCAGGTCTTGTACTAAGAACTTCTCCTTTCCTAGTTACTCTGCATTCAGCATTGTCAGTAATAACTATATAGGTTTAATACATTGTTCTTACTCAGTTTTGTTCCTGATGGTTTTACAATTCAGCCAACCACCTCTGGATTTTAGCCTTCTTTCTCAAGGTATCCACAAATCTTCCCAGACTTTATCAGTAACTTTTATGTGGGTACTGCAGAGCAATTAAACAGGTGACCCAGGAGGGACTTTCTGCCAAGATCCACTTTACACCTTTCTCTGATTTCATAATGGATCACCTAGGACAGCTCAGAAACAGCTATCCAAACAATTCTGTACAAATCCACAGACAGAACTTCTGTCAAACACAGATTTTCTAGCACTTTCATAATAATGTCCTGTAAGACCACACTAGAATGCTTACGTGTCAAAATCTAATAGTACAGTTTCTTCCATAGCCACAGCGACAGAAAATACCCTGTTGCAGAGGAAAAATAAATTAGGTACACACAACTTGTTTTTAACTAACACCTACTCATCTCACTACGTGCTGGAAGTTTACAATCAGGTTTGTATGGCTCCTGAGTTCATGGCATGGAAGTCACTTCCTTTAAACTGCAGCCTTTCTCAGCTTGCACCATGTTTAACTGACAGCCTGGAGTATAGCAATACAAGACATTGCCAACCAACCTTTTGGGGGAGTTTCTGCCTTGTAAGTTTGGAGAAAAACGTTGATTTCTGTGTGTTACACAAGAAGTTCCTCTATATCTGGAACAGAAGTATGTGAAATTCCTTCAACGTGTAAGTAGCTCTGGATGCTGTAGCTGGTACAAAACACAGAGAAAGTGAATCCAGAACCTGAGCACTGCTATGATTTCCTTCCTGGGTAAGTTATCTATTATTTTAACAGCATCTTGTCGCAGAGGCTTTCTACCTAACCATCTTTTGCAGTTAGTAGAAAATTACCTCCAAGACTCCTGCCTCTGTCAGATTTGGAGAAAATAAGCCTGGAGCTCTGAAGCTATCAGGGAAATGCAGTGGTATGATGATGCTCCTCTTGTTTCCATGGGAAACCATGCCCATAAATTTCAGGTAAGAGAAGACTGAGTGACACAACAATATATGAGCCAATCCAACAGCTGTTTTTGAATTTTTAGCAGCTACAGACATTAATTCTGAGTGAGTAACGTTCTTGAATTATAACTGTGCTTTCACACAACAGCTATTTCAAGCTTGATTATAATTGCTTATGAGGATCCATGAATGTCTCAAAAATGGTCTTTTACATGAAGTGAGAGGAACCATGGTAAAAGGGCAGGTGCAAGGCTGCTATATAGCCACAATCTCACTCAAGTTGGAAGCACAGTCTTAGGCAACATACACTGAAGAGCCCCACTTTGTTCTCCCAGGTGTACTCACAGTGACCCAGTTTTGTCTATTTGTGGAAATACAGGCCACTCATTTTTAGCCATATCTTGCTACTTGTCTTTGTTGATTCATGGGTTTGCAGTTTTCAAGTATTTGTTCTAGTTGCAAAAACCACTTTGATACGTAAATAACCACTATCTCACTAATTAATGGTCTTCTATCTAATGCAGTCTCCCTCCTCCCCAGAGTCAGAATTGTTCATAACAATGTAAGGGAAAAATTACCCTTACTATAGTTCAACGCATTATACTGACAGCTGCATTCTTCTCCATAAACATGATGTATAAAAAAGCAAACAATATTTACTCCAAATACAGTTTAATGCTGCAAAGTATTACATGTTTTCCACAAACATTTAGTATACAGACATAAATGGAGATGGGAAAAAAACCCAAACCCTACACCACTCCTTATATAGTACTTCTTGAGTTGTTAATGACTGTGAACTGGGCAAGTGTTGCTACCATGAAAACTAACCATTCTTTCTTAAAAAACCTGAAGTTTAACATTAAAGGGATGATGGATATCACATGTCAATATCTACAATACGCTCAACACAGTATTGCATCCCACTAAACAGACTAAAATACTACTGAACCTAAACACTAGGAACTCACTCACTTCCTGCCAGCAGGGAAAGAAAGCATTCTTTAAAACCTGCAGGTGCATATACATCACTTCATACTGCAGTGTAATACAGCTCCTTGCACATACTCTGTCAATCTGTACGATCCAGTGGACAAACCCTTCTGTATGCCAATCACATACTTCTTTGGGTATTAATATTATTGTGTAGGTGCAATATGTAAAACTGTGAATCTTGTAAAAAATGCATGTTTTTTATTTTTTAAAGTAAGTGTAGCTATTTTCAGAACATATTAGTTAATACTAATTTAATGTAAAGTGCAATAGCTAAATCTAAGAGTGGTGAGCTGCTGCTACAGAGGAATACTCCAACCAGTTCTACAGTGAACCTCTGAATAACACATAGTGATCTTTGTTCATAAAATATCCCATGAAGAGTAAAAGGCTAGAGATTAGATAATAAAAATACAGGAGTTAATTCTTGGCCTGTTAACTGCATTAATTTACTTCTTCAATAGCTGAATGCCCTACTGAGATTTTTTAAATTATAAAATTACTTCTTTGTGAGGAGTCAGACTCTGCAGAGTAGAAGATAGCAACTGACAGCAGATTAACTAGAGCCCTTTGAGTCAGAGGTTGCTTTCAAGCAAAATATTAAGTTGAAAGGCTCCAGTAATTTTGGATAGTACATTATGTCTGCAGTTATTAGATTCCCAAGCAATACTGAAAATAACTCACTTACCATAACATAACAATTTAGCAAACACTATCAAAAAGTCTTACTCAAAGTGGGGCCTTGTTAGGCATCAGAAAACAGCCGGGTTCCAGCCAGCAATCCTATCTGTATAAGGATCTAATCATAGAACTTTTAATACCTGAGAAGCGTTTAAAGCTGAGCATTCCATAATCAGGGAGAGAGGAAGGAAAAGGACAAAACAGCTGTATTTCAAAGAGTAATAAATATCATTACATAAATTTTTACAAACAGTTTTCATACAAAAATTGTATCACTGTGTGCCAAAAAAAAGATGTTTCAAATCTACCACCAAGTGGTATAAATATGTACTGTTCCATTGGAAAACAGAATTATGATTTGGCAGTCATCTGACAGTAGTCGACTCACCCACTTTGAAGGTCTCATGAAAAAGTCAGATCTTCCACTAACAATTTGGTTCAAGAGTATCAGCATATACCTTACTTCTTGCTTTCTAAACATAAATTCTAATACAGAAGTTTTAAAGGTTTTAAAGTGTCTGAAAATTAATTCAGATTGAAGTTCTTGCTAAAAGCCACTTTCATAAAGATGATACTGTATAGACTACATTTCTGCATTGATAAAAAACAAGTACAATATGAGACATGTAAGTAAAAGAGAAAACCGTATTTCATGGTCTAACACTAAAAACAGAAATAACACTTATTAATAAAAGTGAACATTCAAGCCTCATACTCACTTAGAGTTCTGAGGAATGTGTGAGTAAACCCTTTTTTCTCCTAAACTGCAGCTATTAGCAGCTACATTTGCTCATACTTGAAAAATACGCCTGCACTTTGCACCTTTATTTTAAACAGGCCTTGTATTAATTGCTAGCAAGAACTATAGCCATTCCTGAACCTCAACACCAATAATCTTGAAACTAAATGGACCTAGACATCCCTTATCTTTACAAGATGGACTGAAAACAAACAGAAAATCAGAATCTTTTGCAAGACTCAGTATCACTTCTCATAGCTCACTGAAATCTAGGTCTTCAGCTTGGTTTTTAAGCAGTTATCTACATTTTTCCTAAGTATAACCAGTGGAGCACTGGACTATTTTTTACATCACTTTGCAAAGCATTGGTGAGAAGTCAGCTCTCAAATTAGACGTGCAGCTAGGCACCTATGAGTTTTTATAGTTTAATCACACTGTCAATCAATGCTGACCTGAGATTTTACTAAAGTTAACGTTCACACTTTTGTGAGCACTTCAATGCCAGATTCAAGACCAAACATGTCTCAGAGGTAGAGAGGGATTTCTGTGACATTTCTCCAGGAAGGAAATATGCAGCATACAAGTATTCACTGGGTAGGAGTTCAAGTAAAATCCTTGAACTCCTACATAGTTTTAGGGATTTCTGTCAGCTCTCTCTCATTTACACTGCCTAACTGCACTTACAGTTATCCAGCAGCAAACACTCATCTCTTGCTGTACTTGGGAAAGCAACCATGTATTCTGTGATCCAAAGTGATGCACAGCCTGAGTGCCACACCAGGCTGGGAATAGCATGGGCTTCGAGCACACTCTTGTGGCCATGTGTAAGTGCACCAAAATCAGAGCTAAGAAGGACACAGGATGGCATGTAGGCATCTTGGACTGCCTTCTTTTGCAAAGAAAGTTACAAAAGAAGTAGATCAAGCACCAAAGGTGACCTACTGCAAAACGATCATTCCTTGACCCTGGTATTTGAAAAGAGCTTTTATCAAGAGAAATGCTACATCAAAAATACAGTGTGAAAAACAAAGAAGCCATTTGTTACTTTAGTGTTCAAGTGCCCCCTGGTTCCTGTTTCCTCTCTCCTCTTCAGAAAGGAACGAACACACTTCCCTCCTCTTCCTATGACACTTGAAGTGCTGCCTATCTTAGGAAGAAGAGAAAATACAACACTAGTCCCTAATCATTACATAAATATTGTCTGTGCTGGAATACAAATTGAAAATCCATCCCCATTCCATGGCTTCCAACTTCATGTAATCTTCACAGATGTTTTTTTGTGTGCACAGAGGAGGGTGACGTAGGGAACTCCAATGAATGCCCACCTTTCACTGGGCCAGAACTTTATGACAGGGCCCTGCTCAGGGATCTCAGAGGCAGCATCGAAGTAAGCAAAGCAGACACATCCCAGATATGCCGCAAGACAAATCAAAATGTGCCTGAGAACAGCCATCCACGCACCAAGAAAGAAAAAAAAGGAAAGAAATAAAGAATCAGTAACATAAATTCAGTAAAGCAATCAACTATACCATCATACTTTAAAATCAGTCTGTCCTTCACCATCGTCTCACAAGCCCCCCATAGAATTGCTGTCTGTTCTTTGCATGGAGCTAAAGAATATAGAGAACAAGGAAAACTACAAAACTGTAATTTATCCCTGGTCTAAACAGGCTCCAGCTTTTTGGCTTCTCTGCACCTGTGCAGATTTGTGCAGAGATGCTGAGTTATGGCACCTCAAATAAATAACCACAATCTTCTGGGTGGTAAAAGAGAAAGGCATCAAAGCCCCTCACTGCTCCTCCACTTCATCATCATTAATTAATCACTAGTCCTCATTCATCATGAGAAGTACCATCATTATCATGGCAGTTTAAGTTTTCATAGTCACAGCTATGGTTTTTAGCCACCAATATGGCAAGGAATTCAGCTTAAATTAATGAACCTAGTGGCTTAAGAATATAATCAGGCCAAAGAGACTCCTAAATCTGTCACCTTGAATAGCACAAGACTTGCTCTGGGCTTATAAAATCTTAAAATTAATTCTGTCTAGAACTAACCAGAAACAGACACCAGGCAGCACAGAAGGGTAATGTGGTGAGGATGGATCACATTTGAATCAAACTCTGGACTTTACACACAACACTTACCATACACAGTGCAAATAAGGGAAGTTAAATGAGGACCAGATCTCACAAAATGCTTTGTCACTGATCCAGCAGAAAAGTGCTAGCATCCACCAAAGACCTGAAAAGAGACCCAGTTTGTATACACGCAGGTTTTCACATCTAAGGAGAAAAACATAAATAAATAGTCATAACTTAACAGATGAACTTCAAGTCTGGCTCTGACACAAGGCAGTGGTGAGTTAACAAAGCAAACCTTTTAATTAGTAGCTGTATTTTGGGTATTATCTTGAATACCAGTGTACCAATGGTGGGAAAACATCAAACTATTCCTATACCTAGGGAGGGGTGTAACTAGTGATGAATTACATGCTGTTCATTAACAACCAGCCATGCAGCAAGTGCTCAGATTAGCTTGTATTTGTCACTGCATAAAGACTCCTGTTAATGCTAAGGCATTTACATTCCTCAGTGAGAGGTACCACTGCTCCTAACAGCACTAAACCATGTACCTAAGCAGATACACATATGAATCAATTTTGTTTATTTGACAGATAAAACTAGAATACTAGCTGGGTACTTCTTGTTCTGACAGAGGAAAGGGTGTGTGTATTGAGAATATGGAGGCTTTCCTGGACATGTCAGAAAGAGATAAACACATGCAACTGCATCCCATTTACGTAAGAGGTTTGGCCTCAAACTTAAGAGCTCCTTTAGACAGGACCTGACTACCTGAATACCAAGAGAAAAGGGCAATTAACCTGCATGGGTCAAAGAATTCAAGGCTGCAAACGGAAACTGAAGGCTTACTTATCCAATACAAGATCAGCCATAGCAATGGTACAGACTGTAATGACAGGTTTGCTCGGTACCACCATCATGTACTGAAAATTACTTTTATAAACTTAAGAATAGATGCTGCAGAGTGTTCTGCAAAGGACTACTTTAAGGCTGAAGGATCACAGCGAGAAGACCACAGCCTGCTGATCTCTGTAACACTTCTGGGTTTTCTCAGATCATCCATCATGGAATCTTCAGTTTCTGCAGTAACTGTGCTTCAGATAGGATGAGGACATGCTTGCTGAGGAGGGAGGGGATTGCAAAGCCACTGCTTTCACCACAGTGCAAGTACCACCTGGACGTGTAGCCTTTCTTTTATTTCTCAATAAACACAGACACTGATCAGAACTAAAACAGAACTTGTTAGCTGAGGGTCTAACAGACACATTCATGCTGCCTTGATCCTAACCTACTCTATTCTGAAAGAAACTGGATCCCACCAATCTTGCACTTCTATTTCCACTTTTGTCTACACTATGCACCATGTTCTCTGTTTAACAGAAACCAGTTATTTAAATATCAGCCTTTCTGCAAACACAAAGCTCCTGTCATTTAAGGGACTGGGGAGACCCACACTTCCAACAGCATTATCTATCTTCTTGAAACCCCAAAAAAGCATTCCAGCTTTTCTTCAAACCACTGCAATGTTGAATGATTGAATTTTACACAGCTATCTCCCATTCTTCCCTAAGGAATATTTTAAACTTTTAACTAGCTTAACCTTTTAGTCAAGGGAATAAAGGAACCTGTGATAATGAAGCAAGGCTCTCCCCCACCGTCAGATTTCTAGTAGAAGCATTAAATAATAATGGTCAGACCAGAAACTAGGGTAAACCTTCACTGCTCAAGGCTCAGAAGTCAGCTGAGAAACAATATTATACCATCTATCTGCACATGGAGGAAGTTATATGCCTGATGGTAACTCCCTAAATAGCTACTAATTTGATGACATTACAAACTCAATGGCTTGGACTAGGCAAATCAAAGGATACACATCCACCTTCCCACTGATTCCATCTTCCAGCAGAGCTTTTTCTCTTTTTTAAGAAAAAAAGGAAGGGATTTGTTATGACAGAAATGAGACTAAAGTTTAACAATTTCTTTGTCTTTCAAGGACACTTGACTACCTTTTGCTTTCTGGATCACCTCCAACTCACAGTACTTCCCAGTACTACCCTACCAGATCCACATCTACGAACTTAATGCTCTTTTGTGACAATATTATCTTCTCATCAAAGACCAACATAAGGCAGAAAATGTTCATTTGAAAATACTAGTACTGATTCCCTAGAATTCTGTACAAAATTAACACAGCCTAAAACAGGAATAACAACAAGGAATTTTCGTCTAAAATATCAAAAATTTCAGCATGGAACAGAAGCAACTACTCCTTTCTTGCCCAAATGTCTCTTTCACAGAAGAATTTCCACTGCAGCCTGCCAGACTTGGATGTGAAGTCCCCTCCTGGCTATGGTAGCACAGAACAGAAAAACAGCACACCTTTTAAATAATGTTCAGATTAATTTTCCCCAGCAAAAGAGGATGAGATGACTCCTTACCTCTCAGTTTACAGTAATATATTCCTTTAAATCTACAAAGGATCAGCATAGCTTAAAAAAAGAAAAAGGCTTTTTATTTGCATTTTACACTTCGGCATTCATCCTCAAATATCAGAGGAATCAAATCATCCCAATGCACAACCAGAGAGGGCCCTATGACACTTCTGATCCCTTTTAAATCGCCAGTTGAAAAAGAAGGTCTATCTGTGTCCTTAATTCTCTCTATAAAAGAAAATACTGGGAAACTCCAGACTTTTTAGTAACATATGACCTTGCAGGAGTTTTAAAAAGGAAATACCTATATACCAATTCCTAGATTTGAAACAACAGTACTCAAATTTAGGAGAACTTGTCCTTCTAGGTTTCTCAGGAGCTCATGCCTGGAAAATTGATACGGAACTGACAGAGAATTCACACAGATTACCCAGTGCCACAATCAGATGTCCCTTTGCCCTGTCAGTAGCTCTTTCATGCTGTCATCAAAATGAGACACACCAATGTCTTCTGCTACTGACCTTGTCCACAACTAAGCTGTATGCTGTTTCCACGTCTCTCTGACCACAGAAATACACAGAAGGATGTCTAATGAGAAAAGACTCATTAACACCTTTACAAAACATTGTTTGGAGGGGCTTCCAGTGTATACTGAAGCAGTGGCAGATCAGGGTGATGTAACAAACAAAAAAAAAATCTCTTTTCTAACAGATGCAGTCAGAATGAAGATATTTTGTTCTAACTCATTTTGATGGACATATGCAACATATAAGAGTAAGCATAATTTGTAAAATCCTTCTCGGACACTGGAGAAGAGGTGAAAAAGGACAAGTTCAAATGCTAGTACTCCTTTGGTCCTTTTCACAGTGGGTGAAGAGATGTAAAAAGAAGTCTCTGGACAGCACTGGTATCACTATAACAGAAGAACTCTCTAAAATGTGGAAATCAGTCTCAGGTTCTTCTCTATTTGCATTCTGGTTTTATGGTTTCTACAGCCCTGACTGATAGCTATCCTCCAAAATGGAGTGAGTAACCATTATCTTTGTCACTCTGACTGCATCATATTATTCATATCAAACAACAAAGTCATGCAAGACTCACAGTACAACTTTGGGGGTTGGAACATCTTCCGCATGAGCCTGGGCCTTGCTCCACATTCCCACTAGCATCCAGACAGCAACCATGCCATCACCTCACCCTTACGCACACTATACAGAAGAAATGCTGTCCATAAAGTGAAACCTGTGCCCTGATTCCATAATAAATAACCAAATTTGAGTCAGATCAGGCTGCAGCAAGAGGTATGTTGCAAGAACACAGAAAATATCTGACCTATTATAATGTCCTAGGGAAAAGAAATCCTTGTCAAAAAATGTCTGAACTGCCAAGCAAATTTATACTAGATTTGCTTTTGCATGTGGTAGAAGCATTTCTGATCTGCTGTCACAAGCACTGAAGGCAGATCTAGTGCACCATCTCACAGTGTCCTAAGGATCTGAGAAGGCAACCCTGCCTGCATTCAGGAGAATTGTACTTACCTCTTCAACTCAGCAATGAGCAAAGCTGTGCAGGGAACTCCCAGTGTCATTAGCGAGATGTTGTTAATGGCAGGCTTAATGAAGGCCAGGCAGGTGGTAACTCCAGACAGGACACCCACAGCAGCTTTAAATCGGCTCCTGAAGAGTTTATATGGGTAGAAAAACTGCTTTTAATTCAAAACTTTTAATTACTAAACCCAGAAATTTTAAAATTATTAAAATAATATAACAACATTTAGGTCCACCTCTGGAAACAGAATTGTACTTCCTCAAAAAAGTTCTATCTCATCATTCTTCAAGCTTTTAACATGGATTTTTGGGATATTTTCTTATTGTTAATGCCCCAACTTCTACAGCCACATTACAGTCTGTTTTACTTTCCTTTATCTCTTTAGAGCCTTCAAAGATACTGAAACTTATATGTTAAGTGAAAACATTTCCTTAATCAAATCCAACAGTAGGTGAGAAATTCCCAGATTTTTTTGTAAGACTAAAATTTGGTATATTCTTAGCAAAAATGAAATAACCATTGTGCCCTACATAAACAGCCTGACAACTTTTAAATTAAATATATGTTAACTGTTGTTTAAACTTCAGGTTTGCACTTCAAACAACGCACTTCCAGTCTGTGGCGGGGCTATGGCAGCCAACACACACAGGATCATGACACTGCCCTTGAACTACTGGCCCATAGCTTTGTAAAACAGTTGTTGTCCAAGGTGACAACATGTCTATGCCTGAAGCAGGGTCTCAATACATTTGCACAGTACCATTCCATGGCCACAAGTGTCATTACCTTAACCTAGGCTCACTTCATTTGCCTTTTGCTTTAAAGTTTTTCCTTCTGCTGGAAATCAACAAGTTACTTAAGCAGGATGTTCTGCCTGACATGAATGTCTAAATGCATAAACACATTGCAAATTGGTCATGACAGATAATAACATTTTCATCATCGAAAATTCAAGGTGTGATGAGGATGAAGAAAGTGAAGAATACAGCTGTCAGCACAGGATAGACACGATACTAGGGGATCAGTCAGGCAAAGCAAAAAACCCAGAAGTATTAACCAAACCTGTTGCAGGTTAGGGTTTTGTCTTGGGTTACAATGTAAGGTATGTGTTCTACCATCACCTACAGCACCTTCTGATGAGTTGTTAATGGTCAGTTGTTTGCAACAGCTGCCTGATGCACATTCAGCCTAAAGCGGGGCCATCTCCACTCAGGGGCTATCAAGGACTCCCCAGAAAGAGCGACAAAATTACATAATGTCATTGTGAGATGCCCCACCCTGAGGGGAGGTACCTAACATTCCTACCTATATATACTCTGGGGCTTGGGACACCACAATACCACCACTGGGATTTCCAGAGGACAAGAGCTCTCAATAACCACCATTGGACCTCCAGAGAAGGACCAGACCTTTCTACGGGATCACTGCTTTGACAAGACACGACAACATCTATCACCCCAATGGGACTGCTGCCATCACCCTGACCAACAGGGTGTCTAGTCGTATTCTGACTTTGTCAGTTTAAACTAGTGTTTCTGTACTATTGCTTTTATTTAAAAGTTATTATTAAAATATTTAATATTTTTCCTATTAAATTGTAATTCTGACTTGGAATCCCTTGCAATATATTTGTGTGGAGTTAATTCCTTCTGCTGGTTTGCCTTCAAACCAGAATGTTTGTTGTTCAGAATGTCTGTATACTTCAGAAAGGAAACAAGACCTTCCCTAAAAAGTAACTCTCTTGACATATTCTCTGACAAGTGGAAGGATGTAGCTGCTGTGGATGTGTCTTTAGAGACCCCAGGGGGAGAAGACTTAGAAAAGGAGAAAGATAACTGGTGGAGAAAGTTCAAAGGAGATAGGAAACCCCTGGAAGGTGAAGTGACCATGGTTTAACCCAGGACAAACCAGAGTAGCCATTGCTGGTGTCCATCATCTCCTCCCTCCCCCCACGAGCCTTTGTTCTATTCCCTGTTATCTCCTGGGCCCCTTTCCTCCCCCATCCCATAGGACCAAGTAACTCTGGACCTTCCCTATCCTCCCCCAGACCCCCTGGTGATTGGTTGTAGGTGATAACTCTTAAAGCTGTGTCTGAGGGCCCCTCGCCCTCTTGGATCCTGCCTCTCCTCTGTGTGAAGACTCTGCAATAAATCCACTCAGAATTAAAGGCACTCCAAGAGCCCTCTCGTTATTCATCGTCAGCTGATAGCTAAACTGGACAGTTCCTGCACCACACCGCAGGCCGCAGTTTCTCTGGCTAAGTGTCTACGGGACACTGCCAGAGTGCCCTGGGGACAGGGGCATTCCTGGAAATACAGCCAGCTGGAATCTGTCGTGGCAACGCCAGGCTGGACAGAGAAACCAGCGAGCTATAGAAGGATACAACAAGATCTTTCATCTCACATCAGTATTTACAGTTTTAACCCAAAGTTCAACAGAAACAGTATTTTACCCCCAAAGTGTTGTCATTCCTATAAAACCTAATAGTTTAACATCTTGGTCCATACTATGAAACTACCCTGCAATATCAGAATACACTTATCAATGAAATGTAATCTCTAGGCTTTGGGGGGCTCATTTACAGTTTAAATAAATTACACATAAATTTAGGACTCTGAATTCTTCACTTGAACTGAACATCTAAGAGTCACACCATAAACCAAAAGACACCAGTAAAGCTTGTTGATGGTGTTTTGTAATAGCACTATACTGTAATATGCAGAAGTACTAAATTTACACCAACGCAACAGAGCCATTAAACCACACAGAATCATAGAACATGCTGAGTTGGAAGGCACCCAGCAGGATCAACACCTCCAATTCCTGGCCCTGCACAGCACCATCCCCAAGAGTCACACCATGTGTCTGAGAATACTGCACAAACGCTTCTTGAACTGTCAGGCTGGTGCTGTGACCACTGCCCTGGGGAGCTGCTCCAGTGCCCAACCACCCTCTGGGGTGAAACACCTTTTCCTGACATCCCACCTAAACCTCCCCTGACTCAGCTTCAGGCCATTCCCTCAGTGGTCCTGTCACTGGTCACCACAGAAAATAGACTGGCTCCTGCCCCTTTTCTTCCCCTCCTTAGGGTGTTGAAGACCACAATGAGGTCTCCCCTCAATCTCCTCTTCACCAAATTGGACAAACCAGTGACCTCAGCCACTTCTGGTAAGGCTTCCCCTCCAGACCTTTCACTGTCCTCGTTACCCTCTTTGGACACACTCTGATACTTCAATGGTTTTCTTACATTGAAGTGCCCAAAACTGCTGCCAGCACTCGAGGTGAGGCTGCCTCAGCTCAGATCAGAGTAGGACAATCCCCTCCCTTGCCCGCCTGGGGATGCTGTGCCTGATACCCCTCAGGACAGGGCTGGCACTCCTGGCTGACAGGGCACTCATGGTCAGCTTGCCATCGACCAGGATCCCCACAGCCCTTGTCATGGCACTGCTCTCCATCATCTCATTCCCCTGTCTGTCCATACATCCAGGGTTGCCCCATCCCAAAATCCAGCACTTTCCTTTGCTGTTTTCCACCTGGTTGGTGGTCTCATTTTTGGAGGCCTCTCTGCCCTCAAGGGATTTAACATCCCCTCCCAATTTAGCGTGGTCGTCAAACTTACTCAGTATTCCTTCTAATCCTATGTCCAAGTCCAAGGCGTTTATGAAGACATTGAAGAGAACTGTGCCACGCACACAGGCTGTATACCGTAATAAAGGTACACTCCACACAGTACAAGCTACTTTGAGGAATGGTCAGTCTAGGCACCAAACTTCTCTCCATGCATTAGCAACTTCTAATCTGGCATATGTCAAGAAAAAAAAAAACCAAACAAAACCCCAAACAAACAAATAAACTCAAAAAACTCCTGCAGAGAGTAACAGTGTAAAAGGGCAAAAGGCAGCAGTCTTAGCAATCTGCAGAGAGAACAACACTGATGCTGCAATTCAAGCCTCTCCATTACTTCAGCTTCTTTACTGCATGAAAGAACAACATGCACTATGATTTTATGGGGGAGCAAACCACAACCAAATGGTTTAAACTGGCTATAATGTATATCTTTTAAACCTGCAAGGAAAAGGAAAAAACCCCTTTATGACAAGAAGTTTCTAAGGAAACACTCAGCCTTTGAATACCTAAACATCACCCTTAACCACTGCCTTAAATATTCAGATGAACAGTCAGCTGACTTCCACAGGTTCACTTGTATATACACCTCAGAATATACAAAAGAAAGAGTGGAAGATGGCATCTCCTACATTAGCTGTAAGTTATAAAAACTATTCATCGTAAAAGTCTCCCTAGAATCAACAAGAACGGACATTTCCAGAGGCAAGTCATCTCATCTAATCACCTGAAGTTACAGGACATAAATCCCACCCGTCAGTAACTGCTGACTCGGGAATTTTGAACAAAATGGGCTGAGTGACATACAAGCAACTGGAAGACAATGCAGTAAGAAAGAATAGCAGTGACAGTGGTAAGGTTGATAACTTGGTGCCATAATGGTGCATTAGGTGTTAGTACAAGAAGGTTCAAGAAACATGAAAGTGTACATGTATCATTTTATGATTACCTGTCATTTCGAAAAACTCTGGGCAGGTATCTTCTAGGGAACCACATGGCAAGAGCACACATCAGAACCCAGAGAATAGCCAGCTCATCCAGCATCTGGCCCAAGAAACTGAGCGTGGCGTGAAAATAAACAGATCCAATTCCTGGAAGAATGAATCAAGAGACAGTATTATGAACAGCTGTAGTACCATCATAGACTGAAACAGGCTGCTCATGCTCAGAACTTCAGAGGAAATGGTAGCTACCATTTGGTCTAGAAAAGGTTATAAAAAACACCAGCTTTACTAAGAGTAAATCCAACTCATCATACCCTTGTTCATCATGAAGAAAAATACATTACAAAAGTACATTACAAAAAGTAGTGGCAAAAAATGTCAGCTCCAACCAGAAAAGATGCGCATGAAGAAACATCAGGTGGAAAAGCATAAAGCAAAATCAATTGAGAAATAAATGCCAAAAGCTGCTTCAGAATTTTCTCAATAGCAGAAGAATGGGTAAGACAAAAATAAAAAGCAGCATCTGATGACTACTCCATGACACAGGTTTACAGGTGGAAAGTGTCATACTACCCCAGAGAGCTCTGATTACCCCCTTGAAGTGCCTCCAGGAATGAGAAAGCTTCAGAATCTCACATCTACATATTTGGGCCTTTTCAGCACAATGAAAACCCTATTCCTCTCTTCAGTTGCACTGGCACTTCAGCTCTTATTTAAGCAACAATAGAGGGTCAGCACTGCTGTAGAGTAAACCCAAACACACACACACAGTCACACAAAAAAAGAAAGTAGGCAAGGAAAGACTGGAAGCGAACAGAACTATGGTCGAACTTCCCACCAGCCTCAGTTTGCAAATGGAATTTTCCCTCCAGAAACTACAGCTGCAAGCAAGTACGAGCAAACTCTTCTGCAGAGGACAGGATTGCTTTGTTTTAAAAAACAGTTAAGTACAAGCAGGAAAAACTGATGTCCTCTCTCAGTTCACACATGAGTTGGCAAACACAGAGTAACCAACTTACCAACCACGACTAGCAGAATCCATATTAAATATATTCCACTGTTGAAGCAGATTGCGTATTGACGGAACAAGCACATACATATGGGTGGTAAAACAAAAAACAAGACGTTGCTTATCTAGGGAAAAGAAATAAATAGTCTCACAAAGACAGAAAATAAACAAATCCTAAATATCCATAGGCATTCTAAGACATCTATAATAACATTTTGTCATTCAGTGAAGCTGAACTAATGATGACCTCCTAATGATGACCTCCTGTTTCTGCCTATGTTGAGCTGTTTTTGCAAAAGCATCAACTTGCTTTGTTTAATATCATTAAATTAGTAACTGCACAAAAACTTACAGCAACGTAAAATGTGGCTAGTCTTCTTTAAATCACAATTCAAGTCAATTTCCCAAAGGAGTTTTATGGAGCATCTACAAATATTCAAGACTGTGGCAATTCTGAAAATGAAGAAGATCAAGCTATTGAGGACCAGTGACCTGTCCTCTCAATGGCTAGCGTGGAAAAAGCACTAGAAGTACTGGGACTAGGCAGAGCTAGACAAGCTTTGTGGAAGTCAATTTATTGAGCAATAGTTATTGTCTGGAAGATCTGAAATACAATGCTAGGCTGAAAGAGTCAGAACCCTTTTTGTGCAGGGTAAAGAGAGCCTAGAGCTTTAAGTACTTTTACACTTCAACTTTTTCCCTTGGTTCCCCACTACAGAACATGACTGATAACTAGTTACAGAAAGGTGGAAAAGCTGTAATTCAGACCACTGCTAGAGTATTTTTTTAAATTTAGTATGTATGATTTGAATGAAGACATGTTTTCTGTTTTTTCTTGCTTACAAACAGCCTAAAGCATGATTCTGTAAATACTGAAAACACTTTACTATCAATTAGCAGGAATTGTCATTGTAGTAGTGATCACTTGGTTCTGCCACGAGCTGCCAGTGCTGAGGGACAGCAATGGCACCGTAACTGAGCAGTTATGAAAAGACTCTTTTGCTGCTCCACAACAGGCCAAAGAACAGGAGGAGTCTCCAGTCTCAGCTTTCTCACATTTGCCTGCTTAGCCCAAGCACAGGAGAAAATCACTGCCAGCAACACTTCTCTGATGCTGATATAGGAAACAACTCTGGGTCAACAACATTCCTTTGGGACAGATCGCCTCTTCACAGAGACTTACACGTGTACCAACAATGAAAATTTAGTGGAGAAATAATTCAAGAATAACATACATATTCAGCTGTCAACCTCTTAACATGGTCTGAGAACAGATTTTAAGAGGCAGATCAAGTTGTTTTAACTCATATAAAGCAACCTACACATTAAATAAAACAGGTTCACCTGTGCATTCCCTCACTCTCTTAAGACTATCTCATAACTTTTTGAAACTTTTATTTCCATGCCACTAGGGAACAAAAGAAGAATAAAACCTTAGCAATTCCCTTCTTAAATGGAAATTATAAGCACAAATAAATCACTGATTAAACTGAATCACTATGTACTGACTGTCCCAGCCAACAGGGAAAAAAATACTGTTTTCAGGTATTTAAAACATTAATGATATCTTTTATTTTGTAGATACCTCTTCACAGAGTAGATTATTTTGATTATGTGGACACATTTGTTTATGGTCTGGAATAGGGTTACACTGCATCAGAACACGACTTTATTCATTGCAGAAGGAAGACAAAAAGAAAAAAAATATACTTTTTTAATAACAATTCCTTCAATTTGAGCTACAGAGTGTTTTGTGGCCTCTTTAGCTAGACAAAAATCCTGTTAAGTCTAGCTTGTGTTGTTTTAAAAAATTAGTTTGGCCAATTTATACAAAACCTCTGAACAGATTTCTCCTACTGATTTAATTCTGTTGAGTGCTTTGGTTTAAGTCCCACCAGAATAAATAATTAATTAAAAAAAATACATTTCAGATAAGCTGCTCCAGTTTTGTGCTTACAGGAATATTGCGCGAGACCTCAATCACAACTCTGACCTCAGCCATGACAGTTTAAAATGCAGATTAGCAAGGTTTTAATCTAAAGCCTAATGACACAGATGCCAGATCCAAGTCGCTGAAGAGTGATTCCTGGATCTTCAAGGAGTTTGAGTCACTGAGAATGAACCCACCCCAGACGGAATAAAATTTAGATACCACCTAAGGAACTTTTTAGAGTAGGGTAAAAACTTCGTAACTGTCCTGTGAGCATCTGGTTTTTTGAGAACACGGTTGCACAACCCCATCAATCCACTGCAACTCACTGTTTTAATTTCCAGAAGTTGCTAATACAGAAATCAAACACTAACAATGACTTGGTATTATTGAAGAGAGGCTAAACATGACCACCCTCAACACAGCCTCTTTTTCTCCTACCCTTTCAGTGGATAGCCCACTGATTTGTACACAGCTGCCACAGCACAGCAGGCTTTGGGGCAAACTTTCCTCTGTGTCTCTCCACCTGTCTGAAGCCTCAGTTATTCATCTGGATGCAAGTGCAGCTTCCAGCATTTTGGCAAGCTTTTATAGCACTGTTAATCAGCTCAGTACAGTGCGGTGATTTAACCCCAGCCAGCAACTTGCTCACTTCACAGCAGGATGGGGGAGAAAATCAGAAGGGCAAATGTGAGAAAACTTGTGGGGGTTGAGATAAGACCAGTTCAATAGGGAAAACAAAAGCTGTCCCTCCAGCAAAGTGAAATAAGGAATTCATTCGGCACTCCCCATGGACAGGCACGTGTTCTCCCATCCCCAGGAAAGCAGAGTCCCATTACATATAACAGTCACTTGGGAAGACAAATGCTACCACCCTAAATGTCCCACCTTCTTCCTTCTCCTTCCTCCAGCTCTATGTGCTGATCATGATGCCACAGGCCTGAGAAATCCACTGAGTCAGTTGGAATCAGCTGTCCCAGCTGTGTCCCCTCCAAAAGCCTTCTGTACCCCCAGCCCGCTTGCTGGTTGGGTGAGGTGAGGAGCACAAAAGGCCTGAGTAAGCCCTGCTCAGAAGTAATGAAAACATGCCTGAGTTATCAACACTGTCACCATCAACCCATACCAGTGCCTATGAGGAAAATTCACTCTACCTCAGACAGAACCAGCACATGCTGGATATCCATCCCCTGCATAGCTGGCTACAAAACACATTTGCTATCTTCGATAATTTGTTTATCCTGACCTTTTCCTCCTTTTGTTTTTGGTTCTTGCCAAAAACAGTGACATCAGACACACAAAAAAAGCTGACAGTTTCCTTTACACGCCCTCAAAATTCTTCAATGGCACAGACCACACACCATCTTTAGGACTTTGGTAGCTATGTAGAAGAAAAAAACAAGTTAGCAATGCATACAGTGCACCATAGAATTACTTGCTCTATTATGTGCAGAACCTCCTGTGATACAAACTCCAGCAGGGGAAGCCAGATACCTAGTTCTTCTTCCACTATGTGTTGGCAGTCAAAGAAATGTGGCTTGAAAGGGAAAAACAGCACAGACAAGAATGGAATTTTGGAAAAAAACCTGCCCACTTTAAAGTATGAAAGAGACAAAGCAGAAGCTCCAGCTCCTCATTTGTGCACACACCACCTCCTATAGAGCAGAAAACAGCCAGCACTTGCAGGTTTGCCCCTGGGCGGGTGTTTTTCACAGAAGGGCAAATTATCCGACAGCCCGATGGATTATCTTACTCTCATGGATCTGTCAGTGCCATTCTTTACATCAACAGGATGTCAGGAGCACTGCCCCCTTTCCAAGGTGTGTGGTACATGGCAGTCTGGCTCTGCTGCTGTGGCTGTGTTTTTGTAAGTTCTCTCCAGCAGCTGAAAGGTATTGGAAAGGTGTGAGAGGACTCGGGGGTAAACCGAGCAGGGAAGCAAAAATTACATTATTCCTCTTCCCTCTCCTTCCATTCTTCAGTTTCAGTTCTTTCTGGAACTGACATCTCTTCTGCTTCCAAAAATACACTCTTGACTTCATTCTGCGACCTAAGGGCAAACTGTCCATCAAAGCTTTGCCTTCTTGGAGCCAAACATGTTTGAGGGAAACCAGTTTCCCCGCCGTGCACGCTCATCAAGGCGCTGACACCTGTTTGTGCAAACGGGTACCAGACCAGGGCAATCTAACATCAAAAATTCGGTGCTTGGCCACCACAAGGCTCGACAAAGGACAGGGCCTGCTGCACACTACTTGCCAGTAGTAGTACGACTTGTAAACCTCCCCATTTTATACCTGAAAAATTAGGCAAAAAAATCTTTAATTTTAGGCATGCCAGGGACCGGCGAAGGAAAAGAAGTCGACAGCCACAGAAGGGCACACACAACCGCACGAAAACCCCGCAGGAGCCGGAGTTAGCAGGCAGCAGGAGCCCCCCGGGCTGCAGCGGGACCCGCAGCCGCCCACGCTCGCCCACCCACCGCCCCCCGGCGCCGAGGCGGCCGCTCCCGCTCCGCCGGGCACCGCCGCCGCCACGCACCGTGTTGTAGAACTCGGCGATGGCGGGCACGATGGTGTAGTTGTCCTCGCACCAGTCCACCTCGGAGCTACCGGCCCGCAGCGGGTCCCACCACAGCAGCGCGCCCATCGCGCCCGCCGATCCGGCCCGGCCCGGCCCGGCGGCGCTGCGGAGCGGTGACCGCGCCCCCGCTAAGGGCGGGGCGGCCCCGGGCCGGGCCTCCGCGGGCAGAGGTCGCGGGCCCCGCACCGCTTGACCTCCGTGCTTGCGCCGAAGGGCCCGGGCAGCCGGGCGGTGGGAGCGCCAGCTCCCTGCTCCCCTGCGGCTCCGAGCTTCACCACAGGCGTGGGCAGCACGCCCGCCTCCCTTGTACGGTTAGAGATATCTCACACAGAATCACAAAATTATGTTTGGAATGGACCTCCGGAGATCACCCAATCCAAGCCCCCTACCAGGGCAGGGCCACCTAAAGCAGGTGACACAGGTACACGTCCAGGTGGGTTTTGAGTGTCTCCAGAGAGGGAGACTTCACAACCTTCCCAGGCAGCTGTTCCAGTGCTCTGCCAGCCTCAGTGTAAAGAAATTTTTCCTTATGTTGAGGTGAAACCTCCTGTGTTTTAGTTTAGGACTATTACTCTATGCTGTGCCACCGGGAACCACTGAAATTTGTCTGGCGCCATCCTCTTGGCACCCACCTTTGAGATGCTCCTATGTATTGGTGAGATCCCCTCTCAGTCTTCTCTCCTGCACACTAAACAGACCCAGCTCCTGCAGTCTCTCCGCGTAAGAGAGACGCTTCAGAGCCCCGATCATCCTTGTGGCCCTGCACAGTAGCTCCTTGTCTCTTTCGTGTTGCGGAGGCCAGAACTGGACACAGGACACGGTGTCAGTCCCAGCCGTGCGATGGGGAGGCGCGGCCGCTCCCGCAGGGCCGTGCTCCCGTGCGCAGGCAGTGCAGGGCGCAGCGCGGGCAGGGCCCGGGCAGCCCATCCCGGCGGGAGCCGCTCACGCCGAGCAAGAAACGCGCCCTCCCTGAGAGCCGGTGCGTCACGTACTGATGGCGCTTCTTTGTACATGTGCCAGCCCCGGAGTGGGCGCGCCGACCCGTGAGTGGCGGCGTGCTGCCCCACCGGCCGTTCCCAAGGAACACCGTCTCCCTGGTGAGCGGCACCTGCGGGGACCAGAGCCCAGCCCGGGCCTGCCCCACGCCGGGGCCAAGCGCCGGAAGCCGCGAGCGCGGGAGGGCCGGGGCCTGGCTGCGCCGCGAGGCCACGCCCCCTGTCACGCCCCCTGACCACGCCCCTCGCCCGTCGGAGCCTCGTTCGCCATTGGGCAGCCCCGGTCACGCGGGGCGCGGGTGGTGCGGCTCTCGCGAGAGTTCCTGGGTGTATGTAAGAAGTGCGGGCGGAAGTGCGGCCTTTTCCCGCGGCGTCGAGATTTGGGCACGATGAAGGTGAGGCCGCGCCGGGCCGGATCCGCGCTCGGGTAGCGGGGCTCGGGCTCCCCCGCCGTAAATGGCCCCGGCGCTGCCCGCAGAGCCACCCTCGGGGGCCGATGGTCCCTGGCAGCGGGGCTGGAGTGCAGTCGCGGGGCGGATGGGAGTGGATTGCTGTCGGGCCCCGCTCCTTCGGTTGGGGCTGTGCTGCCGCAGGGCTGCGGAGCACTGGGCTTCCGAAGCGGCCGCCTGGCTCGGAGGGGCTTCTGCGCGTGAGAGGCCATTGCAGCCGGCAGTAGGGCCCGGCCGTGTGCGCAGTGCCCAGGGCAGTGGCGGGAGGCGCCCCTGCAGCGCTGCGCCCTGTAGCGACCCCAAGGAAGCACGAGAGATCCCTCACGGCAGGTGCTATTCCCCTGCAGCGACTTGGCGTTTGTCTGATGCGGCTGGTGCTGTGGGGGGTTTGTAAGAAGAGGAGAGCACAGGTTTCTGCTCCTCGATCTATGGCTGTGATACACTTGGTTTTCTGTGCGACTAAACGACTTGTACAGCCGAGTGTGGCCGAACATAGATCTCCCCGCCTTGGCTCTCCGAGTGTGGTGGTGACAGGCCCTGCTGATGAGCATTAGTGTAAACAGTTGAGGAATTTTAGCTTTGAAATGTCAAGCTCAAACCATCAGGTAAAAACAGATGTTTTGTTACAACGTTTTCTCAGAAGTTTCAACCAGGTGGGTTTTTTTGTTTGTTTTTTCTTTGCTAGCTCAACATCTCTTTCCCGGCTACTGGCTGCCAAAAGCTGATTGAAGTAGATGATGAGCGTAAGCTCAGGACGTTTTATGAGAAACGAATGGCCACGGAGGTGCTGGCTGATTCTCTTGGTGAGGAGTGGAAGGTAAGTAGTGCAGAAGAATGTGTCAGTTTTATTTAGGGAGCTTAAAATGCAAAATTTCTCCAGTGTGTACTTGTCACGCTGTAGTGCTTGTATGGTGTGCATTTGGCAGTCAAGTTGAAAGTTTCTCTTGCTATATATGTAGTGAACTTACTGGTTAGGCTAGCCTCTTCTGGTACTTCATCTGAGTGGGAGGTTTTTGGTTTTAAGGCCTTGAGTTCACAGTTTCTTGATCCCCTTTGCACTATCATGGTTTGAGTGCTGTCTTGGTATTCAGGACAAGTTAACTCTGCAATATAAAACTGCTGATGTGCTCAAAAGTGACTTTGTTGTGTTTAAACTGCTTCTAATGGATGGGAAGAAACATGTTGGGCCTGGTGGACAGGCTTGGAATAGTGTTTACATGGATAGTGCAGATGAATTTGAGGAATGTGATCTTTTCTGCTGCCATCTTCACAAGGAAGGTGATAAAACCCGTACCTTTCCTTTTTACTTGTGTACCTACTCTAGACACTCCTATGTTCTGTGCTGATTTCCAGTTTCTCAAGCTAACTGACTTTGGTTAGGTTTGCAATTGCAGAAAAATTGGACAGTAACAGTACAAGACTGTGCGCTGTGTTACTTGACAACAAAACTCCAGAGGGATGTTATTCACACTAAACCTAAATTCTGATCAATGGAGGTATTTTTTACATTTCTGAAGTAAAATTCCCAGAGGTGTGGGTTAAAGTTGTTTGCAGTAGCAGTGTAACAGTGGCTCTTGCTGAATCACTACACGGTGCTCCATTGTTCTGTGCAGTGTGTTGTGGTACCTGCTGCTTTCCGAGGTAATGCAGACACGAGTAACTAAAAGCGTTTGTGTTTTGTAGGGATACGTTGTGCGGATCAGCGGTGGCAACGACAAGCAAGGTTTCCCCATGAAGCAGGGTGTCCTGACTCATGGCCGTGTCCGCCTGCTGCTCAGCAAGGGCCATTCCTGCTACCGCCCACGGAGGACCGGCGAGAGAAAGCGCAAGTCTGTCCGTGGCTGCATCGTGGATGCGAACCTGAGCGTCCTCAACTTGGTCATCGTGAAAAAGGGTAAGAGCCTGGATGATACAACCAGTAGGTACAAGTGGGCACCTGGAAGGAGCCTCCTTGGTTGTAGTTGGTGAGTTGTGTGGAATGGCGGTGGCAGTCCCAGTTTCAGAGTGTGGATGTGTCTTAAGAGTCCGTCTGAGCAGTGCGTACTTGTAATGCTAAAACTGGTCACTAAAACACTTCTGTTGGTGCCAGCAATCTGATAGTGTTAAAGCAGCCAAGGGTGGTGCTATTGGCAGGTGACCTCCAAAGATTACCAAGCATTACCTTGAATGCTTACATATTTTAAATTTAGTGTTTTGCTGCTGAACCTGGTGCGCACTAGTGTAGTAATTGGCACATTTAAACTTCCATTCCCAAAGGTGAAAAGGACATTCCTGGGCTGACTGACACAACTGTGCCCCGTCGTCTCGGTCCGAAGAGAGCCAGCAGGATCCGCAAGCTGTTCAACCTCTCTAAGGAAGATGATGTTCGCCAGTATGTTGTGAGGAAGCCTCTGAACAAAGAGGGTAAGAACTTCAGTAGTACCAAGGTGTCCAGCCTACTGCACTGAATAAAACACAGTGCATCTAGGAAGTTGACACTCACTATAGTTAAGCTTTGTCAGCTGCAACTTGTGGAAAAAGGTAGAGTTTCTTGGTTGCCTGATTTTCTTCACCCCTCTCTGCTGTAATTTGTCATGGTTTGTTCTTAAATGTTTGGTAGAAGCTGGAGTAATTTTTACTGGTGTTTCTAAGAGTAGCCCAAAAGTAGTTGCTAATAGAAGAAAGTTAAATACAAGGTGGAAGGTTGTTAAAACTTCAGTGGTGTGGGGGAAAAGGTAGTGTACAGAGAAAATGCTAAGATTTTTTTCCCCCTGCTTATGCCATTCTGAAATGAGCTTCTGTTGGCAAGGCACTGCTTTGCTTACTACCTCTCTCTTGCAGTGTAAGATTTTAATTTTGGGGATTTATTTTCTTTTGATTAGGGAAAAAAAAGGTTGGTTTTTAGAAGAATAGAATAAGTACAATCTTCTTTAGAAGAAAGGCTTGCATACAGTGAAATTTTGTTGGGGAAAAGAACACACCATAGGATATGGTTTTCTCCATTAAAGAATATGGTCCTAGTGGATATCAGGCTATATGATGTCAGGATTTCTTAGTAAACTCTTTATTTTACAGATGTGTGTGGTATTGTTTTGTTTGCTCATTGTGGACTGCAGGTCTGTTTTTTGGGATGAACAGTGTCAAAACTGAGTAAAATTGTAGATGGCTTTTTAATGCTGGAAACAGTGGCTTGTTCTGTAAGCTACGTAACGAATACCTTTATTACTAAAACATCTAGGTCTAGGGGGAGTTACAAGAGACAGGGCTGCTGAGGAGCTAGGAGTTTACACTTCATTTTTAATAAAAAATCATGAGCATTAAGATAATATATTGTTAATGGTGCATCTGGTGGTAATTGATGGTTTTTCCTGTAAAATCTGCCAGGATGTTGAACTCCCTATAGTTGCTGTGATACATAGTACAGTAAATACTGTTACCATAACAGTAATTCAAACTTACTCTAAAGTTGGTTAAATTATGCCTGTGGCTTCCTGGGACGGTACTGTTCCACTTCTGCTGATGTGTAATGATTTCTAGGGAAGAAGCCCAGAACGAAGGCCCCCAAGATCCAGCGCCTGGTGACTCCTAGAGTGCTGCAACATAAGCGCAGGCGCATTGCCCTGAAGAAGCAGCGCACGCAGAAGAACAAGGAGGAAGCCGCAGAGTATGCAAAGCTGTTGGCCAAGAGGATGAAGGTACGTTTGCCATTTTAGCTCAGCTGTGTGGAATATAGCTCATCTCCCAGAATTATGGGATTTGGTCAGCTGGACTGTATGCCTACAGCTGCTCTGTACCTGCTCATTTTGAATATGAGTGCCCAAATGTGAGTATAAACAAATCTGGTCAGCTGGGGTTTTTTAAATATTTCTGTTTCTGCCAGTCGCAGAGCAATACAAATTAATCAGGCCCACTAATTTGAGAGCTTTTTTCAAACAAACTGTTATGGCCTCCAAGGATATTTCTTGCTGTAGCAATTTTAGTTCAAATGAATTCTGGTTTAACTTCAAGATGCCCAAGTGTTTGAGTGATTGTGTGGAGAAACAGGATTTAGCAGTTGATCTTTATGGAGGATAAATTTGTAAGATGGTATATGTTACCATGCATTTGTCCTTGCTTCTGAAACTGCAGTGACTGCTGAAGCAGTACTGTAAGTAGTACTATTGAAATATTAGGCACAGTGCTTCCTGAGTTTCATGACTTGCAGATAGAAATGGAGAGATGCACCTTTGGTGTGTTGGGAACTCTACGTCAGTTTCTTAGCTAAAGTTTTGGGTGCATACTGTGCAAAGACATGGGTCTATGCTAGTTTGGATACTTGGAGAACTCTCCTGACCTGTAGAAGGGAAATGATTTTGCTTTATTGACTTACAGAATCCATTCCTTCAAGTTGCATGTTTCCTAGTTTGTTCCTTGGTAGATGTTTTGAAGTGGTTGGTAATACATAACATCTCCATACTCCATGCTTTTCAGGAAGCCAAGGAGAAACGCCAGGAGCAGATTGCCAAGAGGCGCCGGCTTTCTTCTTTGAGAGCTTCTACATCCAAGTCTGAATCAAGTCAGAAGTAAAGATGTTGTACATGATACTAAAAAGACATTGTACATTTAATTACCAATAAACTCCTTTGGTGGCGAATTTCCAGTACGAGACTTTGTAGTGCGTGTTGTTACTGGCAGTCTCTAAACAGGAGTTCAGACTAACTGCATTGTGTAGACCAAACTGGAACCACAAATCGTGATCTTGTTGCAGTCCTCTTACGAGAGGATCGTGTCACTCATGATACTGAGTATAACATTGGTAAAACTTAAAACCTTTGGCTGATTCTTGGCAGAATTAAGTGCAGTTCAGATGCTCACTGGAACAGGCTTCCCAGGGAAGTGGCCACAAGCCTGCCAGAGTTCAGGGAACATCTGGATAATGCTCTTAGTCAAATGCTTTAGTGGTAGGTTAGTCCTGTGAGGAGCCCTGGTGTTGCTCTGGATGATCCTTATGGGTTACTGCAAAATAAAAATGGGATATTTGTCATTCTGTAGGCATTGCAGCATTCTGCTCTTGAAATTGGTACTGAGCATGAGAAGTCACCTTCTAAACGTTTGACTTGAGGATGAAAAACTAAGTAGCCTTAAGGTATTCAGTATATACTGGGTGAGGGTAATGGGAATTTGGCTACAAGTTAAAAATACATGTGTTTGATGTTGAAATGGTCTGCAGCTAAATTGTCTTAGTTCTTAAAATAGTAATTGGGATCCACTTCGGTTTTTGTTAAGATAAGTGCTTCTGTTTCTAGTAAATTAGGCTTCATCACCACTTCAGAAGTTGGGAAGGTTTTTATTCGTGTGTGTGTATGTGTGTGTGGCAAGGCTCTTCTAAGTTAGGGCCTCAGCTGGCTAGAAGCAGTTTTTTAATGCATCAGATGAAAAATCTGGACTAAAAAATCTGAAGGTGCAGAAGGCCTGCTGGCAGTACATTTAGGGGCACAGAAGGATCAAACCTGCTGTCCTTGGACTTCAGGATGTATTAGGGTGATGAGATACCCATCTGTCCAGGACAGAATTTGCCACGAAGCACTTGTGTGCTATGGACTTGGCCAAAGCAGCTACCCAAGCTTTAAGCCATCTTTCACAGCTTAACTGAAACTGTTTTTGAATGACAGCAAACGGATCAGAAAAGGTTAAGAGGGCTAGTAATTGTTACCATGAGTTAAATAGCGCTTGCTAGTTCAATAAAATTTTAAAAAGGTACCATTTTACAGGGCATTTTTTTAATGGAGAGCATGTTCATTGCCTACAGTTTCATAGTGAAGATCCATAGGCCCCGTTAGACCTGAGCTTCACTAAATCAAAAGGTCCCTTTTTAATCCACATTAGTCTCAGATGCAAAAATTAATAGGGAGAAAATGTAGGTGGAAGAGGAGCTGGTTATTTTTTTCAAGCTTTGAAGATGTGTGGCCTTGTCAGAGCCAGGAAATACAAAAAAAATCCTTTCTGCACTCATCCCTCATTAGTTTCCTGGAGCTGCCTTTGTGGTTCATCTGCTGCTTCCTTCTGCAGTCTTAGGCTTTCCAGTGCAAACCAGGCATGACTTGAGAACAGTCCTGGCTTGAAGGGACTTTGAAAGATCATCTGGTCCAGCCTGTTCATATCTCGGGAAGGTGGCTCTCCCTGCCAGCGTGTCCCCCTCGACATCAGTTTAGCAACACAGCAAACCTGGTGAGGGTGCTTTTGGTCCTATTGTTCAGATCATTCACGGAGATGTTACAATGTGGAGCCCCTGGGGCTCCACTTGTGACAGGCTGCCAGCCTCAGTAAAACACTGATCACCTGTGAGATGATTCCTGCCCATCTCACAGACCCATCCAGTCTGTATTTGACATTTGTCTAGGAGGAGGCTGTGGGAGATGGTGTCAGCTGTTTTGCTAGCTGAAAAATACTGTTCTCTTGACATGCTGCTTTTCCGTAGCGCTTACCAATTTAGGCTGACATGATTTGCTTTTGATAAATTCATACTGAGTTTTCCCAGTCACCTGCTTTCACCATGGCTTTGGGTCATGGATGACTGGAATCCCCTGCTTGAAAGAGGCTAATGAAGTAAGAGCATGTTATCTTTGCCCCTGTGCACTTCTGGCTTTACTGCAGTAGGAAGTGCAACAAAACTACACGGCCAGCAGCTGCAGAAGTCCCTTAACAGCTTAACAGCAGCTCAAAACCTGTGATACTAAACACAATGCCAAGTGCTGTCTGGGAACAGCAGCTTTTCCTTGAATGTTTCAGCAGTTTTGGCAGGATTTTTGTTCTTTAAGGGCAGTTTTTCTGCAAGTCTGAAGCTTGGCTGCAAACTCAAGAGACCACCTTAAGCTTCAGGGCAAGTAACAGACCCTGGTCAGAACCTGACAGGTTGCCATTTCATCTCTTTGCAACCAAAGGAAAGAGATACACGTAACATTGACATACATAATCACTTCTAACACTGGCGAGGTCTGAATTTAGACAGTGTGACACAGAAACAAATGAGGAAAAAATGCTGAAGGAAAACATGGGGAAACTTAAGCAAACATGTTGGAACATTCCTCTGAACTACTCTTGTAACAAGGTGAAGTGAGTCTCTGTTTCTTCCAGCAGTTTGTCTGCCACCCATCTCCATGGAACCACTCCAGGCAACCCTGGAAATCAGTAATGTGCGAACACCTGCTGAAGCAGGGCAGTGGCTGGTCAAGTCTTAGCATTTTTTAGGGTTGTCTCAGGGTCAGGTTGGTGCCCACCCAGAACACGAGGTCTTTCCTGCTCAGCTGCTCTTCAGCCTGCACTGGCACATGCGATTATTCCTACACAGAAGCAAGACCTTTCGGATTCTTGAGGACCCCATCAGTTCTCCAGCCTGGCAAGTTAGCTGACTCTGCTTTTCTTTGTAGACAGTAGAAATTTGTCTCCACAGAGATGGGGTTACTACCACTGATTAGGAGGGAACTACCACTCAAGGTGGCTCTGAACACATGAAGGATCAGAGCTTCCTTAAGCAAGCACCTTTGCTATTTTTCTTTACCATCACATTCCCTCAAATTTCCCACGATTCTGGGACAGGAAGTGGCAGTTCCCTCCTCTCTATAGCTTCAAACCCAAACCCTGTGTTCATGCTTCTTTGGAGACTCCTAAAATGGAAGCATTTGTTCCTGCACAGCATTCTCCCTCTTTTCTGTCTCCTCCCTCCACAGGCCACATGACGGGTAGGAAATGTGAAGGCAGGGTAACATTCTTAGCAAGCAGCATTATTGAAAACACAGCACTGACAAAAGCTGTCAGAGGACAACAAGGGAAGTCAGTGTGATGCTTACAAGACACTCAAGTCCAAAAGACTAACTGTTCCTCAGCTCCCTATCTAAAAATAGGTCTGGAAATACGGGCTGATGATGAATCTCCTCCACAAGATACCAATCTGTGCGATGCATACCAGTCTCATCAGCAAGAAAGGTCTTTAAGGTCTGGTATTCTTATTGTTACAGTCAGATTGATGAACTGACTGCCACACATGAGGGGGTTTAAAAGATACTCGGTTGTGAAGACCTGAGGCACTGACAATTTCTACTACTTAAATTTCATCTCAGCCTCACTCCTATCCCTGCCCCAGCACCTTAAAAAAACAACAAAAAACCCTCAAAAAACCCCATGGAAACTACATGTAACCTGCGACTACGTTATGAGGCAAGAGGTCCACCAGTGTTTTTGCAAGCTAGGATACATAAGTGAAAGCATCACCCTGTGCCCCCATTACAAAGCCATTGAGAAACCAGAACTCCTGGGAAGTGTTCTCCCAAGTAAAGCCACAAATGTGCTGCAGAGAACACCAGCTGTCCCCAGGAAGCCAGGGTCCATGCCTTTCCTGCAAACAGGAGCTTTAAGATTCTATCACACTGAGCCTGTTTTTCAGCTGTTCTTATCTCTACTGATGCCCAGTGCTTGCTGAAGGTACCACAGAGCCATCCTCTCTAGAAGCCACATGTCCACAAGTGACTCCCATCTTTTAATTCCCTCTCCCCTTGCCTCTGCTCTTTCCCACCATCCAGAAGCCACTGAAGTACTGTGAAATAATTACCTCAAAAGGCAGTCAAAAGTCTTTTGCTCAACTATAGGCTGAATTTCCACTTAAAATTAAATTCCAGTAGCGAAAAAAGCTGAACAATGGCACACTTTTACAGAGGATGCATATATATTTTATTCTGGGAACAACATTAAAAATTGTTTCTTAGTCTAGAATATCTATACAGAATTCAGGATATAGAGTGCCCTTTTAAACTCAAATTTTTGTCAAATGTACAAAAATATTACAGAGAAACAATTGTTAATCAAAGCACAGTAAATAGATGCCATTTTTTCAACAGTTCACAACAGTCTCTAAACCAGTGCAAATTTTATAGCATTAAGCTTCCCAGCTCACTTAATAGATTCATAATTTATTCACACTACATCATTTCATCCTTGTTACAATACAGTTTATTTTAAGCTCCTAAGAGGAGTTTAATGTGCTTCTAAACAACAGCAAACAATCCCTTTTATTTGCACCATTGGTTGATGCAGACTGAAAGAACAAATAAAAACGCCATCCAATCCTCTCATGTATACAAGAGAGTACAGAACTAGAGTCAAATTCAACCATTCAGTTTCAACACTTAGAAGTTACAAGGGTGTTTGTTTTTAAAAAGATCCATAGTGAAAAGCTGATATACAGAATGCATTTTAAGATTTTTATTAGTTGAAAGAAAAAAAGAACCCTTACATAATTCACATAATGTACAATTATGTGAATAAGATGACCTGCTTACCATTAATGAAATACAAGTTACCTGCATTGAAATAATTGCTGAATTAAGAGTTCTAAAAAGAGAAAACTACTGAGTGGATTCTTCAGTTCCTTACATTTTAACAATTTGTTTTAAAAATATAATTCCTATGATCTAATTTAATATACATTTTGAAAATATCCCCTATGTTGCAGTTATTCAAGGAAAGCAGTAAACTCAATGAAAGGTATATTCTTTTAGCTGCAGCAATACAAAAAGCCATTAATTCACAGTTAAAATAGAATATTACTCATTCACAAGTGCAATGTAGCTTGAGCTTAACCAATGTGAAATTCCACCAGGAACAAGACTAAGTTACTTGCAAAATTAATTTAGTTTGAAAAACATATAGTAAATAAAATGTTTTCCATTATAATTGTATTGTCTAAACTTGAGTTATATAAAATGTGAAGACAGGATATGATTATAAGTAACATACAGATGCTTCTAGTAACATGTAAAATCTGGTACCAACTCCTGTGCCAACACTGCAGCCACGTCAGTCTCCTAGGCCTAAGGGGTTTTCAAAATTGTCAGGTTTTGGTGATGTGCCAGAATATCATTCATAAAAAAAAGCTTTGCAACTTAAGAATCCTGATTTTAAACATTTAAGACCTCATTTGTTGTTTTAATTCCACAAAAAACCCAGCTCTTTCCATATGAGCACACAAGCTGTATACATAACTGATTTATAGCTGGGTGAAAGGTGCAAGATAGTATCTTCTTAGCACAACTGGCTGCAGTTCAACATCCTTAGGGAAACAATTCAAGGAAGTTTCTCTTTGATAACTGTTCTTCCAATACAAACTTTCTAAGTTCTTGGGCATACCTGAAATTCATTGTTTGCTTCCACATCTGTTATCAGGTTGCTTTACACCCTCATTTTGTGTACACATTGCATGTTTTGAAGTTAATGCTGATCTGCAAATATTTTCTTCAGGTTGTATGTGAGAATTACAAAATATACACAGAAGAATCATCTCCTGAACACTGGCTGTTGAGATACTAGAAAGAATATGTGGAGGCAAGAGTTTCACAAGTGAGCAAAATGCTACTACTTCTGTTTACGTTGACATAAAAACAGAACCAAAATCTTCCTTGTCCTCATCCCTCCTTCACAACACTTTCCTCAGATCAGTAATGTATTATGGATTCAGATAAATTTGGATTCCTAGGAGCTGGGTGTCAAACAAGTTAGAAGCATTTGTAGGTAACTAAGTCATCCCCATATAGTCCAAGAAATCCATCCTGTCAGCTAAATTGCAGAAGTGTGCCTTTAGTGCCTAATTTTCAGAAAAACAAAAATGTTTGCAATGCACTCACAAAAAACTTCTGAAACTTTTCCCTGCTTATTTTTGGCCAGATTCTGTGAAACTCTTATGTTTTTTCCCTCAAAAAAGCATCTGAGATGAAAACAAATTGTTTTCAGAGGTCTCCCTTTTCATCTGAGCTATGAATTACATTCAAAAACCAACTGATTAGTTAGCAACTAAAACCTAAGCATGAAAAACTCCCTATAAAAACAATAAGGTCTTCCTTCTTTTATTCTATATTAAAGAATCAATTCCAATATGCAGATTCAAGATTTCAAGTAGCTACAGGCAGGACTTCTACTACTCTGAAATCCAGGTGCCTACGCTAGGAATAGCAGTTAATTGTAGTGTACAAAAATGCCAATATGCAAGAGCAAATCAAAACAAGTTCAATTCTGCAGCTGTCCTTTTCTCCTCTGGCTTTAGTTTTGTAGGATTTTTTTTTGTTTGTTTGGTGTTGTATTGGGTCTGACTGGGGTAAAGCTCACAGGCCTTGCACTGCTGTACTTTGCTTTGGTAGCTGGTGTTGATAACACAGCAGTGTTTTGGCTACTGCCAAGCTGTGCTGTCCCTGTGACATTCCTTCCCCCACTGAAGGGGATGGGGGGGCAAGATCCTGGGAGGGGACACCAGCAGGCCAGCTGAGCCCAGTCAGCCAAAGGGATATTCCATACCATATGACATCAGCTCAGATATATAAGGGAAGGAAGAGAGGAGGAGGGGGAGGCACTCGGGACTTGTCCATGTTTGCCTCCTCGAGCAACCATCACGCGTGCTGAAGCCCTGCTTCCCAGAGAGTGTCCAGACATTGCTACTGATGGGAAGTAGAGATTGATTGTTTTCTCTTCTTGCTCTTGCGCGCGCAACTTTCAACTTGCTTGTTCTATTTTTTTTTCCTCCACTGTAATAAAACTGCCTTTACTCACCCTGATAGTCTTTTTCAATATTATCCTCTCCCCTCTCCCAGTGGGAGGGGGAGTGATAGAGTGACTGAGTGGGCACCTGGCCCCTGGCCAGGGTCGACCCACGACAGGTGTATACACCTGGGAAAGGTTTAACATTTAACGCTAGATGATGTGACACAATGTGCTTTGCAGTCTTTACAACACTACTACCTTATTAATCTATATTTTCAGCAAAAGAGGAGAAAGTTGTTTGGAAATGAAGATGACATGTTTATGGAAACCAGTTCATAATAATATTATTTACTATGTTTTAAAACTGGATGTCACATATCTAAAACAGCACTCAGTAGACAGATTTTCCTTGCAATTTAATGAGCTGGGAGAAATTAAGGGTAACCAAAACTTGATTCCTTGCAAATTGCATCACATGATCATATGGTTTGTCCATTCGACACTCGAAAATGGTCTTTATGTACCTGTCAGTGTAAAAATAATGTATAGAGCTATACAGAAAAATTTGCTGGCTTTGATTTGTAGAAATATTAAGTTGTTTGGAACAATGCTTTAGAAAGACTTTAATTTTAGAAGGATGGAACCATGTCAATTATGTAATGGAGAAGAGAGGAAAAGATGAAGAATCAAGGATTGTTCTTTAATTGTGATATAGGTCAGATATCAGCAAGCAACTATGCATAAACCCAAAGAACAAAGAATAAAAAAAAAACCTCAAAAACATTGTGTGCTTTCTTGCTTTTAGTTGTTGAGAAAGCACAATAGTTTTATCAGGAGAGAATCTGTCCAGGTAATATCCCCATATTAACTCAGGATCAGCACTTTTAGACAAAATACAAGGCATCAGTCTGTGATGCAAATATATTTTGTCACAAATAGTGCAACTCCCTTGTTTTCACCTCATGAAAAAAAAATTGGTTTTATTGTTTCATGTAAAAAATTGTTCCAGACAGATCTTCATCCCTCATCATTCTGAAGAATGAAAATTTTTTAAAGTAGTATCAAGTAAATACATTCATACCCAGATGCAATTAATATTTTAAGCTATGCTCCTTTTACATGCTACAAATATCTTTTTTTCTCTATGAAGCATTCCATTGTAAAAGCCACACCACTAACTTTCAGCAAAAACCTGGAATAAATCTTATCATATTCTTCAAGTAACAGAAACACTTAAACTGTTGACCAGTATCCAGGCCCTCCTTGCCAAGACTATGACTACTGTAGTCAATTAAATAGGTGAGGTGAGGAAATGTCTTATCTACTAGAAGCAACCCAAAAGATGGATACATCTTTTCAGTTCATACACATAAGCACTTCATTTCTGCTAATATACACCTTGAAGACCACATTTATAAATACATTTTAATTGAAATATTGAATCTGGACTATCAGTGCAAAATAATTAACCCACAGGCTAGTATGAAACCAAGGGAGAAGATGATAAAGAATTCAAGGAAGACTCTTCTTAAGCACACATGCAAATAGTATAAAGCATCACTTTTTTTCAGGCAGTATCTATTGACAATCCTTATGTGTATTCTAATACCATTTGAGCTTCCTACACAGTTTTTAGAAAGTCATCCATTTCTGAGCTGCTTTGTGTAGAAGCTTTATCCTTCTTTGGAGAAAGCAGCCAGAACATTTACAGGATCTTATAGTTTATCATGAATAGAGAATACAGGAAAGCTGAGTGTAAGTTTCTGTTTCCTCACAGCTATAGATACACATTATGAAAAGGACAGCAAAGGTAATTCAAAATACTGATTGGGACAAGAGTCAGGAGAAGGGCAGCAATTTTAGGTGCTGTGATCTGATGAAAGCAACTGTGTTTCAAATATTTACATTCATAAAACCATACCACACACTAATAAAAGGATCCCTCTTTAGGTAAAGATTGTTTTAAAGAAGTAGTGAAGAATCTGAGTACTGGAAAAGTACTTCATTAAAATACACAAATATTGGTGGCCCTTAAAAAAGTCACCAATTATAGACTACTGTTAAGTCATCACCTTTTTGAACAACTTGATGTCATGGAGGAAAATTTTGAGGAAATTAAAGAATATATATGTGGGGAAAAGCTGATCAACCACTGAAACAAACTCATAATTTTAAAACATTTTTACATACTTTACAATGTGCCTGTGAGATGAAAGAGAAGAATGTATGTTGCAGCTCAATGAAACTGGTTTGACAAATTGTTCAATTAACACCTTTTGGGATTCAAAAGTGTATATGTCACCATGCTCCTGGGTTTGTCCACCTCTGGTTTTGCCTCTCAGAAGTTTAGAGTGTGTCTTCATTGTTTTTATATTAAAGGTGCTCCAAAGCACTTCCTGCAACATTCAATCCTGCTGCTTGGTGGAGCATCTATTTTCTGCATCTTTTCAAGAACTTCCTTTGGTAGCTTTTTAAGTGCAAGTCTGTATTCACTATCAAAGACCTCTGAAATAGAAAAAGCACAGTTGAGGTTATTTAAGAAACACCGTACAATGCACACTACTATTCCTAGATAACATAGGTCTGATATATGGGTTGGAGAAAGATGGACAAGACTGGAAACAAGCTTTCAGACATGAAGAATTAAAATTTCAAGCTCTTCAAGTACTATTTGTTTAAAAGTAACGCATTGCTGGTTTCAAAGTCAAAATTTAGGGCTCCACCTGAATTATATTTACATAAAAGCAACACAGTAAAAATAAAAGACTGACATAAAAGACTGACAGTGCAGTAGGTTTCATGAAAACACAATTGAATCTTAGAAACTCATGGATGAAAAGTCAGTTTTATACACTAGCTTTCATGTAAAATATCCACAGGGACTATGCATTTCACAGTATTTTTTACTTACCAATATCAATGTTCTCTCTTCCAAGAGACACCAGTGACAGGAAAAGAATTTCCCTGTAAAAACTCCTAGGGGAATATTTTGAAGGGTGAGTTAATGAAAGCACCAACAATCCTGTTTACAAAGTCAATATTGAAGACTTCCATTATGTAGTTTCTGCAACTGTTGTGTTAACCTCGCTTGTGAAGAAAATGACCAATCTACATGACTACTAGCTTAAGGTTTTCTAATGCCTGAGTACTTTTACTGAATGCAGAAAGCCATATCATTGCCAAATCCTAGTAGTTACCTTTTCTATGAAAAATTCCTTTGCCATAGAAATCCCTAACAAACAAGAAATATTAAATTAACCACCACTTTTTTATTTATTATTAATTAATTCCTGTCTGACCATGAAGCAATGTGTGGGTGTGAGTTTCTTTCAGATCACCTATACTTTTATTTTTTGTTTCAGAATGTCATGGTCGATCTCAGATATCATTAAATAATCAGATATTATTTTTTCCCTTGTGGAAGTCATAAAGATGCTTCTCTAGGCAGATCAGTTTCTGTTTCTTTTTAGTAACTACAAAACACAGAAACAAAGATGACTTAGCATGATAGACTTCAAACACATCTTGTATCTGCTGTAATTTATTTCAGAGCCTGTGCTTTTGTACAAAGCCTTCCTTGAACTGCAGTGCAGGTTACAAAAGGTAACACACAGAAATTACTTTCTCATGTCCCTCTCTTTGTGGCTCATGCTGCATCCACTTTTCATAGCCAGTACTCAAGGTTGCTAGAATTTCAAAAGATGTAATTAGGGAGAATATTCCACACACTGCAACAAGATGCTGTACACTTGTATTTATCAATTTGCTAGATCTGAAACATCATCAAAATGTGTGTAATTAATATTCCACTTTTCTTACTCATTGTAAAATGTCTGGTTTTATTAAAGAATCACATTCATCCATTTGATCTGGATGAACAATGCATCTGAATACAGAGTGCATCTGTTCGTAAACATGGGCATAAAAAAATACACATGGCTTTTGGTGGACACAAATGAAACCAAACCTTCCCCAGAGGTCCGTATGAAATTATCACTATGAAATGTATACAGTCTGATCTTATTAAATTTTTAGTGGGGAGAAACTAAGAAGAGATTATCCCTTTACCTCTGTCGTTTCACATCTGGCTTAACATTCTGTAGGAGGAGGTTGATCGGCTTAATAACATCATTGTGCTGAATACTTAGTTTGATGTTCTCTAACAAAGTGTTTGTTGCCTGCTGATCTTCTGCCAGGAGAGTCGAGGGTTTCTTTTCAGAAGAATCTGGGAAGTGCAATCATACAGACTATTACAGCAGTAAAGATTCTTTTTTTCACTTTATTAAGCAGAAGTATTTCCAAAAGTGAGATACACATAGAGAACCTCTATTCAATCTACAGAAATTTGTTATAATGGAAGTACTTTGCTTATAGTCTTCACCCAAAAGTAACTTTACCCAGAAGTGACAGGATGCATCAAGTATCCATGTGCAAGAGATCCCTCATGACAGAGAAATACAAGAGACAGAAGAGTACCCAGCATCAGATGTTGCCTGGGATGGCTGGTTAGCTCGTATTTATTGCTGTACTTAAAAATTAGGTTCAGCACAAGAAGACTATTGTTACACAAGGGAAAAGAAATAAAACAGAAGTGTCACTTTCCTTAGCAAAGAAACTTTTCTTATCAAAGCCCTTCTTAAAAGCCACCTACAATTAACTGGTAACTTTGAGATACATATTGAAATAGACTATTCACAGTTGAATCAAACAGGAAAGAAAATGATCAAGACATTTGCCACCACGATTTGATACATAAAATACCACATTCAGAGTAACACTGAACTATTATTTTCTGAAGGACAGTGGCTCATGAGGGAATAGTAAGTCCATGTACTGGCAAAGTAAGCTTATGGATTAGGCAATGAGTACATGATGTGTAAATGAATTGCAGACCAAGCCTAGTAATCTTCACCACACCAACGTGACGTTTTCATAAAATTGACATATATGATGCTTTACAAATGTAATTTTGTGTTTTCAGACACTGCTACATGGTCCATGTTTTTCTTCACATCTAAAACAGGCCTTTTGCTTCTTTGTTTACATAAATATATATATTTATGCATCTTTATCCATGGCTAGATGCTTTGAGGATGCTTTTCATCTATCATGGTTACATCAATATGCTTTGTAGAATCTGAAGGAAGTAACACATGTTGTTCTGTGCTCTTGACTGTAATTTTCTGATCAGTCTCTTTATTTTTAGGACATTTTTCAACAAACCCGTTTTAATTCCTTAGAATCAAAATTAGCACATGACATAGTTTTTAGCATAGTTTTTAAAAGTTAAAACATAGACTTAAAGGTTTAGGTCAACAATGGCTTTTTGATGATCATTAGTAAGAAAATCCTTAAGTTCTTACAACCAGTCTGTCTGTTTTTATGCTAGACAAGGCCTTTGTTGATCTTACTTTTTGACACTCAAGAGGGGTGTCAAATGTTGCTATTAATGGGACTTGTGATGTTTCATTCATTTACAGAAGTAAAAGATACTTTTTCGTAATACAGCCTTCTTGCACTGCCTGCATAGCTATTACCAGATAATGCAGTGAAACATTCAAATCAAGTAAGGCTTATTTAGCACCACATCCAAAGCAATCAGTAATTCCTCCCACCCTCTAAGTGTATGACATGTGATGAGCAGATTACATTTATTTTCACAACTAATTTGATACCCAGACTATGTGAAGTACATAAGGGATTGCAGATGCTTCACAGACACTAAAAAAATATTGCAAATTGATGGGCTACGTACACTTCAGCCACTATAAACCAACAGTTTTTCTTTCCACAGTCTCTGTTCCCTCTGTAGCATTTGTTTTCTGTAGCGTTTGTTTTACTTACTGAGATTTCTCCAAGATATATACAGGGGCTCCCCCGGCTCTTGGTGGAGGTTGATATTGTCCCATAGAAGATGGATGTACACTAGCTTGCTGTCTTGAGCAAGAGATGTCAAAGGAAGCTAACACACATGAGGAAAGGGAAAAAGTTTTAAAAACACCAGTACAGTGTTGCATTATTTAAAAACTCAGCTCTTCTACTATTTTTGAAAACAAAGGTTTACTTTATTTAACTTGAGTCTAACAAACAGGAGCAGATGTTATCTTTTACAGTAAACTGCACTCAATCAGAGCAGTCACAAGTACTGCAACATTTTATTACCTTTTTTAGTTTATCCTAATGTATGAACATTTGGTTTTCTACAGGCATCTGAGGAAGATATTTATAAGTATGTATCTGGAAGTATCTTTTGTACACCAGACACCATACTTGATCTGTACTACTTATCGTACCATTCTGAAATATCTTCTGACCTGATGAACATTATGGTATGCATGTCTACATGCTGGCCTTCCCAAAAAGCAGAAAGAATCTTCATATGCATACAAGTATGAACTATTTATTTCCATTAAAAATATACGGCAGTCGCAACAAGAGTTATGTAGTTATTTTATAAAATTAAGGGCCTCTGGAATCACTAACACAGCAAGAATTACCAGACAAAAAAAAAATTTACCACTTGGTGTATCTATTTAAATAGTAATTACATGATATTATGTCTCATCTTGCTGTTGTCCCTGTTAATGCATTGTGGTTGTCCAGAATGCTTTAGATTTCATTAGTATTGTCTTCATCCACATTTCTTGGAAAACTTTTCTCAGTTCTAGGCAGGTGTTTTTTTGAAAATTGAGGGAAAGAATTTTGAAACTGAAGTGTGTTCAAGTAGATAGGAAAATCCTACTTTTTTTGCATGCATCAGGTACAAATACATGTTTAATTTTGTGTTTGTACCTACACATAAAAATGACATCGGTTTCAACCTATTCCTTTAAACTAGCAAGGCAAAGTACTCAAAAGATAGATCTGTTCTACATTCTTTTGTTCTAGTCATGCAGTAATGAAACTCAGTGGAGTTTGAACAGCAAAAGCTATTACTGGAAGAGAACAAAAACCACTGTCCAGTAATTTTAAAGATTATAAATCAAGTGTGTAACTCAGTGCATGTTGCAATCTATTACAATTTTGGTGTTCTTTGCAGACACATCTTGTTTCCTATTCTTCAATGAATCTTACTCTCTGGCTTTTAAAAAGAGACCATCTTGACTAGCATTTGAAGACTGTTTTCACACATCTCCCTTCAAGAATCATTGTGGGAAACAAAGTTATCTAGTTAAAAAAACCCAAAAAACTTACACTGAGCTATTCAGGAATTACTTACTGGCTTGTTTTCAACCGAGCTCTCCACCTCAACTCTCTGTAATACCTGCTGATCTAACACAAGGAAGCCATTTACCTGCACTCCCTCATTGCAGTGTTCAGATGTTAGAATGAGTCCAGGTAAGTTGCTGGGCAGATCCAACCGTTGGAAATACCACACTAGGTTCCAGAAGATTATGGGGTGTTGATTGATGAATTTGGATGTATGAATTACTTGCTCTCCCTCATTCTCCAACAGTGATTCAAGCTCCTTATGCAGTACCAAAGGGCTCAAATAGGGTACAGACACGGGGGCAGGGTTAGGTCGTTTTATTAAAGGATCCTAAAAAGAGAACATGCACAAAAAAAAATGGTTTTGGCTTTTTGGTTTTCTTTGTTTGGGGGGTGTTTTTTTGTTGGTTTTTGCTTTTTGGTTTTTTTTACTAAATCAAAGATGATTTTTCTTCCAGAAACACTTTTCAGGATTACTTGCCCTGGAAACCTTCATTGCAGAGTTTCTTTTGACATTTGGAAGAAGGCTCTGGAACAACTAAACATGCAACAACTTTAACAACACCAGCAGTTTTGACTGTTGGAGATTTCTTAATTTTAAAGATCAATGACCTAGGTTTTCTCTATTATGTGAACAAGAAAAAAATGCTGTTTTGTTAGAACTTGTTCCTCATTGTGCAGTTTCAAGCTATCTAAGCTGGTAGTCAGTACCAGGCCTGCAGCAATGGAAATTGAAGAGAAATGTCAGTAATTATACCAGCTGTGGAACTGAATCACAAGTTCGCATGTTAAGGCAACTTCTGGAAAATAACAAGTACCAAAAGAGACGAGAAACACTTTTTTCACAAGTAAGGTAAGAGTCACAATACTCCCTCTTACCTTCTCCCATTCAGTCAACAGGTAAGCCTAACAGAATACATGGTAGGAGTGTAACTAAATGCACAGAAATTGAATAAACTTTCATTCTTGCAACGTGTTGTGCTATTGTGTTTAGTCTGCTGTAGGAGCTCCTTTACTATTGAACTTCCAGTTTTAGAAATACAAACACTAGCTTCATTCTGTTAGAGAGAACATTTCAAATCAAGCAGAACTGTTCATACAAAGTTTTGGAAAAGTAATTTTAGATTAACCGAACTAGGATTTTTTTCAGTTGTAAGAAGGTGAAAATATGCTTGGCAATTCCCACTCCCCAAATGGACAAGAATGCTAGTAGTAGAACATTATTAAGTTCATTGTCCTCAATATTTTTCTCTCAACTGAATATGCAGCTTCTAGACTTACCACAGCTTCCTGCAAACTATTTGGAAGACTAACTGTTGAAATGCCATGAGATGGTCTCTGGGAGAGATCAATGTTTTGCAGTGGACCTCCAACACTGTGGCTTCGAGTCAAGGACACTCCCCTTTTTGGTGGATTATTGGCATTTGTCTTCATGGCTGTGGGATCTGTAGTCTGTTCTTCTGCCACATCTCTGTGTGAATTTTAGAAGAAAATACGCTAATATGAAATTATTTGGCACTTCTATGGCAACAGGAAGGAAGCAGAGAAAGGCTGCCATGTAAAGATCCCAAACCAATTTTCCCTACTAGTAAGAAACTGTATTTTCCCAGTTAGCTCCACTGTTTAGGGAACAATGAACAAAATGCCTCTGTATAAACAGTATAAACATCCCTTCAGAAAAGCAGCTAGGTATAATTTAAGGTATGAAACTGAAAGCACTGCAGTTCTGTAAAGAAACCACTGCTCTGGTACAGCTTTACCTTGCTTAGAAAAAAAGCAATCTACAGTTGTGCCAACCTATGAAGATTATCTTCTTTTGACTATGCTCGTCTTTACTTCCTCTTCCCTTTATGTTTTAAGTGTCATAAACAGAACCACAGTGTAACAGAAGGCAATTTTAAAATTGCATGCTAAAATAATAATTAAAAAGATGTGTCAAACTCATCCAGCAAGCTAATTTAAGTATACTCAGGCTTGTCAGATTTAACAAATGCAATCAAGACATCTGCAGATCTAGGAATATTCATTCTGTACTCCTTATAATTATAATGGATAAAACTACAACTTCAAATACAATACAGAAGAAAAAGTGAAACAGAAAGTGTCTGCTTCCATATAATCCGTAGAGAGAGAAGAGATTATTTACAGGTGACTTTTGGTCCTAAATTTTACTTTACTTAAAAATATATTGTCATCAAAATTAAGATGTTATTGTAAGCAATACCACCTTTAATTTTTAGTGTATTAAGACTAACTACTATTGCACTGATTTAAGTTTTAGTTGTTTGACACAGTCATTAGCTCATTACTCTCGGGCACTAATACTCCAGCATTTCAAACTGAATGATTATTTAAAAAAAACCCAAACAATTACAACAAAATGTAACCAATCCCAGCAAAAAGGTCACAATTCATAGCAGTATTATGTCAGTTCTTCCCTCATCCACCATGACACCTTCCCCTTAATGTTTTCTCCTCAAACTGTTTCAAAAGTGGTACTATTTTTCAGAGTTTCAGTTTTACATAATTTTTGTTTGTCACAGAACATAAGCTCAGGACAAGTCTTGAGTGCTCCCAGAACTTCCTCTCAAGCAGTTTTCCAGCAAATGGACTTATTTTTTTCCATAATGCAGTGTCCTTCTTGTTAAATCATACATACAAGAAGAAGCAAGGCTTGAATTTCTGTGCGAGTTTTAAGGGTGACTGGGTTTTAACTACACTGAGTAGAGGTTTTACCTATTTATCAATAGCAGATGGACATGAAGTTTCATTTCTATAGCTGTATCTCTAGAACCTACTCCCTTGGTGGAATGAGTTTACTTCAAACTGATAAAAGCATGCTTAAAACATGCAAAAAGTGTGAAAGAGATGATCCTCAAGTTACAACTGTACTTCACAACATTTGCTATAAAAGCCAATCTTACCCTTCTAAGTGTGGAAGTACTGATGCATTTCTGACATAACTAACAATCCTGTTTTACCTACCCCTGCTCAGCTGCAGAGCTGGTTTCTTCAGCTATGGTGTGGTTGGACTGCAGGTGATCTGAAAAACTGATCAAGTCAGCAACGGCTGGACTGGTCAACAGTTTCTGCTCCAGGGGATCCGTGGTTAATGGAAGCGTGCCACTCTGTAAACTATCTCCTGAGGTACTTTGCTTCAGGAAAAAGCTAAAGTTACAACATGAATGGAAGGGAGAAAAATACAAAGGTGTAGATATAAGCATAAAATCATAAAGTTACTATTTTCTACATTTACTTTTCAAAAGTAGCAAAGAAAGGAAACACAAAATTAAAAAGCTTGACAACAGGACATAAATTTCATCCTACTCTCACCCCTGCAACTTCTGCAGGCAGAGTAAATTAACACATAGAGAGATGTGATCTGCAAAAGAAGACATCCTACACTAGACATAAATCATTACAAGTGACCTTAGTTTTTCATGGCTCCAAATCAGCAACAGTGTACTAATAGGTGACACATCACTGAAAATGGTTGCTACTGTAATGTGACATTACAGACTATGTGATCATATGCCATTATAAGCACATGACAAAATGAAGGTGTCTTGCTTAGTGAAGTACACACTACAGTTAATACACATGCTCAATTTCTGCATTAGAGAACACTAGCAGAATCTCTCTTTCACAGCAATAACCATTACAGTGAGAAGTGGAACTTAATTTTAAGTTCCATTTTTCACAGTGCAACTAAAAGAAGTTAAAAACAGTAAGCAGAGAAGCTTAAACTGGGGAAACAGTAAGGTGGAGCATCTGGAACTAAAAGCTGCTAGCAAATTTGGAAAAATTCTTCACTGACAGATTTAAAAACCTCTTCATATTCTTTTATAAAGTTTAAAGTCCATAAGCTTTGTTTTAACATCAAAACAAGATGAAAACAGACTTACACCTTCCATGCAGTTATGCTTAGAAAGAAAATATGAAATCAAAAAGTGACAAAAAAGCACCCAGTTCTTGAGTTTTGGCTGTTTTACAATGCACCTCAATAGTTTACATGACTTAGAATTTCCTTCAGTACAATCACAACAATCAAATAGGCAGTGACATTCTTGTGTACATCTAGACAGAAAGATATCGAAGATCCTCTTGTGAAAAAATACAACCACACAAAGATACATGGACAGAAACAGTATCTATAAAACGCACTGACCTTGCAGAGCCACGAAGGTCTTTAAATTCAACATTAAGCAAAGGTAGAAAGGTGCTTTTACAGAAAGGGCAATTAGTGTTCAAGTTTGAGTCATCTGCTGTCCACCCAGCCATGATTTCTTCATCATAAACCAAAGCATCACAAGCTCTGCATTGAGAGCAGCTTGACATCAAGACCTAGAACACCAAAGAATTAATATTACTTGGGTTCTTTTACAATTGTTTTTATAGGCTTAGTACCCATAGAAGTTTAACAGGTATCAGAAGACCAGTGGGGAGAAATAAGTTCACCACTTCATTCTCACCGTACTCAGAATTATCTCATCCACATTTACTTTTACCTATGAAATGAAGGTATTAGTAATTTATTTTTGACATGGAGGGCTACTAATTTAGCATTTGCAATTGCTTCCTTCTATGAAGACTCCAGCACACACAAATTGTTCAGAATTATATAAGTAAATGCATGTCTACTTATCTAAAAAAGGAAAGAAATCCCACAAAACCAAACAAACACAAAAGAAGCCTTTATAATATTGTGGTGTATTAACCCTGGCTGGATGCCAGGTGCTCACCAATGCCACTCTATCAATCTCCCTCTTCAAGTCAATAGAGGAAGAAAAATATGACAAAAGGCTTGTGAGTCATTATAGGGACAAGGAGACCACTCAGCAATTACTGTCACAGGCAAAATAAACTCAGCTAGGGGAAATTAATTTAATTTACTGCCAATTAAAAGTTCAAGTAGGATAATGAGAAACAACCCCCAAATTTCAAAGCACCTTTCCCCTACCCCTCCCTTCTTCCCAGGCTTGACATTAATTTCTGACTTCTCCACCTTCTTCCCTGAAATGGCACACGGGAACAGGGAATTGGGATTGATTCATCCCATGTTTTTCTGACACTCCTTTCTCCTCACACTCTTCCCCTGATCCAGTGTGGGGTCCCTCCTACAGGACACAGTCCTACACAAACTTCTCCAACACGAGCCCTTCCCATAGGCTTCAGTTCTTCACTAGTTGCTCCAGCATGGGTCTCCTGCAGGGTCACAAGTCCTGTCAGCAAACGTGCTCCAGCATGGGCTCCTCTCCCCATGGGGTCACAGGCCCTGCCAGGAGCACTGGCTCCTGTCTGTAGGGTAAGCTCCCTTTGGGCATCCACCTGCTCCAGCATGGTGTAGATGGCTGCAGGGACAGAGCTGCCTCACTGTGATCTCCACCACAGGCTGCAGGGGAATCTCAGCTCTGGTGCCCAGGGCACTTCCTGTCCCTTCTTCTGCATTGACTTGGGTATCTGCAGAGGGATTTTAAGTCACGTGCTTTCACTCCTCTCCTGCAGCTGCTACTGCCCAGCATCCTTTTCCCGTTTGCAAATACACTATCCCAGCATTGCTGCCACTGTCACTGATGGGCTTGGCCTTGGCCAATGGTGGGTCCATCCTGGAGCTGGCTGGCATTGGCTCTGTCAGATACGGGGGAAAATTCTGGCAGCTCCTCTGCTACCAAATCCTTGCCATGCAAACCCAGTACAAGTGGAAAACCAGACAGCTGGGTCTTTACCTAACATAAGCCTCACCACTAAACTAGGCAGGGAACTGGAGAAAAGATGGTAGAATTAATCCTGTACTAACTGAAGAATGGACTATGCACTCCTCTTGTTCCTCTTACTTCCTCTTGTTTCGCTCACGTGGGAGGAAAGTCCCAAAAAACCAGCATCAAACACAGATAATAAATTTTAGAGCAAATATAATTTAGATATTCATTATAATGACATTTTTTACTATGCTATGCCCTTTATATAATGCAGTGCAGAAGCTCGACAAGCCTTGATGCCCAGAACACCAAACACAAATGAAAATTACATAGGATCTAGCAAAATAACACTGCTGCTGAAAGAAAAGCAACCAAGGCAAAACACAGTGACCATTGCCTATGTATCTGAAATTTGAAAGCATCTACAGGTAATAACTGAAACAGAGAATCACACTAAAACATTGCTTCATTGGATTTGGCTGGGAAAGAGTTAATTTTCTTGTTAGTATTCTTTATAGTTCTGTGTTTCAGACTGGTAACCAGCTCCATGTTAATTGAAACACTCCAATGTTTTAGTTATTGCTGCACAGGGCTTTATACATTACCATGGACTTTTTTCATTATGTGCCCAAGCCAGCCAGCAGGCTGTGAGAGGACACAGTCAGGACAGCTGATCTCAGCTGACCAAATGATACGTGTAACATAGTGCTCAGAGATGAAACTGTGTTTTTCCAAGGTAGCTCTTCCCTGAGGTATCAGGGTGCTGACTGATCTCAGCATTATTTTTTTTTTGGTTGTGTCTCCCTCTTTTTTATTCTTTTCCCCCACAATTCACTCATAAAATTGCCTTTATCCCAACCCTCAAGCTTTTTTCTTCTGCCCTTTTAATTCTGTCCCCCATTTAAAGGGGTAAAGCAAATACCTGTGTGAGGGCTTTGCTGCTAGCTGTGATCAACTCATCACAATTATTGAGTAGCAACACAATTTTCATTAGGAAAATAAAATCTAAAACCCCATAAAAGATACTGTTTCATCTCTAACTTCTGTTTCACTTCAAGTTTTGACCCTTCCCTCAACATTTTTTTCTCTATATATATGAGGGATGCATGAAAGTATTTAGGATACTCTTCTTCTTTAAAGCTGCTGTTGCACTCCAAGCTGCAAGTATTAAGCATCTCTGCAGTAGGAACAAGGAAGAAATTGTTTTGGAAAAACCAACCACAATGCAACTAAACAGGTAATTAATGCTTACAGTAATCTTAACTAATTAAAGCTTTTATCTATGAGTTTATTAATCTTACCTCCATTGCATAGTTCTGGAAAATGCTGGATAAACTAGTATTATGTGAAGAGCTGTGCTCTGATTTCTCAGAATCTAGAACTTTCATACTTTTTGGGAATGAAACTTCACCTGTACAAAAAGAGTCATTTGAATTTTGTATTTAAGCAAAGAATAATTAATCCATTCCCAAAGAAAATAACTGCTGTTCAACCAAAGCAAGAAAATTGTGCCAAAAGATCTCCAAAGATATGTGTATCTGTAACTCACTGATATTACAATTACAATATAGGTAAATATGCTTGTGATTAATGTTTCAAGGTTGTTTTTCTAACACAATATATCACAGATTAGTAAAAGAAAAACACAGACAATAGACTGGTAAAGAACAGTAAGATTGCTCAATGCATATTGACCAACTCTAAAAAGTTAGCAATGATTTTTTGATAATACATCCATATGTAAACAGCAAATGTAAGGACAGCACCAGGTGAGGTGTACAATATCAAAAATGCCATTACTGTGCTTAGGTTTTCCCTGATTAACACTGCACTAAAGCAAATATTCTTTCTTCAGTATTGCTACGTTTTATGACTATGAGCCTTGTCCAAAAAAAAACAAAAAAAGGGGAAAAGGAGTTGGAATATATTCACCAGAGGGAAGTGGCTGGAATCACTCCTAGAAGGTGAAATTATCAAATTATTTTTTTTACAAGCTCAAATTTTTCTATTCAAAAAATCACCACCAGTATCCCCTCATCATAAAGAAGGCTCCTCTGTTTTTTTACCTCAAGATTATGTTATGATTTTATACATCCTGTTGGCTGCCACTCTTTATAGTTAGTTCTTATAACCCTCCTAGCTAACTGGAACAAGAAGATAACTTGTCAAGATTTTGTGAAACAGGGCCACCATATCTCCAATATGCAAGACAGATCTTCCTCTCTTGATGCAGATGGCTTTACAATATTTGCATCACTGAAATATTGTATTGCAAAAAGACCTAAAACACCTCCACAGCTGGTTCAGAAATACATGTTTTTTCTCAAAATAAGAATCAATCAAACTAAATTAAATCTGAACTGAATACTACTAGATTTATTTAATCCAGTTTTACATCTAGCAGGGAGGAGGGAAGGACAATTTGCAATAGGTTCACAGTCATCAACTATTAACCTACATAAGTTGAAATCAAGTATGTATCCAATACCTTCTATTCCATGGTAAAGATGAAGAACTTTTAGCGTGTGTTGCTTTAGGTTTCTTGTGCACATGGAACTGTGGGGTTGTTCTGTTGGTTTGGTTTTGGTTGTTTTGTTTCTTTCCTCCCTAAAATGATCTGTATCTGTTAGTTATGCAACTATTTGCAGCTCTCAAACTCCTCAGCTTTTCTATACTAATATTTCACTATTAATATTTCCTGGGTCTTACGACTTTTCATGAATGAGCAGGAGTTCTTTGCTATAACTAGTTAGCAATCTTCCTATCACATACAGAGGAAGTACTTTTATGGTTAAACTCCTGCATATTGCATCAGCTTTTTACACATTCAATGAAGACAGAAGCACTAGCTACTTGCTGTTGAAAGAGAAGAGTATAGATGGAAGTAAAATTTTGCTTGTAATTCTGTTAAGCGCTTGAAATAATTTCACATTATGATAGCTTCCACTGTTTTGAGTGGTTTTACATACAACAGTTTTCCCTGTTTGTTGTATTATAATCAAATTATCAAGGGAAAACAAAACCAAATGATCTCACCTGGACTGTAATGCTGTCTTCCTACCTCTCCCCCGCTGCTGCTACTGCCGAGACTAGTTGTGCTTTGTGCAAGCTCATTTGTAAGCAGGCCTGGGACTCCACTTCTTGATGACAGATTATCTCCTAAAATATTATCTTCAAAACCCACAGGGAAGTTAAAGTCTGGTCGATGGCTTTCTTCCTTTAATGCAAGAAGAAAAAGTAGCATTTTTGAGTACTTCCACATCCATTATTTGACTTCCACCTCTATCCTAAAGAGTAAGTAATTAAACTAGCAGATTAAGACAAATCCTGATATAAAAAAAATTATTAGATGTAAGATAAATCTATGTAGCCTCAAAAAGTGCAGACACTGGATAAAGCAGGAGGATATTGAAAAACTGAGTGACACAACAATAGGGATATAAATTTCCTTATTAGAGGAGAAACAGGAAAAACTATGCAGCACAGTAATTTGTTGAACATTACAGAAAATGAAGTACCTATAAGAAAAAAGGTTCAAGTTAAAGTCTTATTTTCAAAATTGAAGACATGGAAGGAAAGATATCAGCTGAAATGATCCAGCAATAACTGAGTCACCAAGACACCAGATGCAACAGAGTACAATAATTAGGATATTAAAAAAGGTAAGTAAAATAAATAAAATATGAGAGAATGAAAGTATGCTTGAAGAAAAGAGAAATAAGTCACATCCTTGGAATTTTGCACTATTTAACAAAATTCCATGTAACAGGTCAGTCTAATAGAAAGGCGCAGAAGAAAATACAAATGATAGGAAAAAATCTCAGGAAAGAAAGCAATGCAGCGAGATTTCATTTTCACAGGCAACATCTGGTTAAATAAACAAGAATTTATTTTTATTTATTTATTTAGTATTAGAGAGCCCATTAGTAGCATTAGTTAAATTTGTTTCACATGGAAATAAAGTAAAAGTTATCTTCCCCTTCTCCATCTTTTATGAATGCTATGCAAAGAAAGGAGAATTTGAGAAAGATAACAAGAAGTTATTTTAACAGCCTGAAGAGGAGAGACAAAAGATACTTAAAACCAAACACCAAAATGAGGGATTAACTAGATCAAGCAGAGGCCTTTCTAACTGAGAAAACTGTGTTTGAAGGCACAATAACAAGACATAACAAGAAAAGAGGATGTTATAATATTCATCCCTCTATATCCTCTTTCATTCTTGTCATTATAGTCTGACATGTTTTACTCTGAAAAAGACTGTTAGTCACAGAACCCTAACAGTTAGTTTCCAAATTTTTGACACATAAATTTACTAAATCTCAGGCTGTACCTTATTACTTTCAACCCTCACCAACCTGACTTCCTGGGTTTGCAATTTATTTTCGCAACCTAGTTTTCTAAAGTAAGATAGGGTAGTTTGGCATCATTTAAGGTGACATAAATGTGTACTTATCAGGGTTTCTTGGTTCAGTTTCTTTACATATAAATAAAAAGTTAAATATACAAATGGGAGAAATGTTGAGAACAAAAAACTAAAACTTACTGCATCAAGACCATCTAATTTGCTTTAGTCTGAAAAGCATTTTTTTAATGGCAGGGAAAAACATCATAGATAAAGTGTAATTTTTATTAGCTCATGAAAGTCAATACTTAATAAAAGCCACCACCTAGAGATGCAATCTTCTGGACATAGAAGTTAACCCTCTAACTTTGTGTCCCCAAATTTTTCATACTGAAAAACACTTACCTCATCATCTGAGTAATTATATGCCGATGTTACAACTCCCCACATCTTACTGGCCACATTGGCAGCCTGCTTCATGCCTGATTTAAAAACATCCATTTTTGGTCCAGACAGTATATTGTCTAACTTCAGATTGGATAAAGTTGTTACAACAGTTCCCAATGAGCCATGTGGAGAAGAACGACCCAGGCCTGTCAAAGATAAAGACCGCTCCTTTTGAACTTGCAGATGGGTTTGCTGCTTTGAACGTCCAGTGAATGTTTTGGATCTGGAGACAGAAGGACTTCTTCGATTTTCGTAACACTTGGGGGATGGCAGGATGGGATCCAAAGGCAGGCTTGACCTCCTTTCTTGGGAGTGACCAAGTGTACCAGAAGCTTCTGCTTCCTTATCCGGCTTGTGCAGTTCCATGCTGGGAAACTTACTACCCAATGGGCTCTTCAAATTCATATAGCTCTCTATTTCATCTGCCAAATTACGTGCTACAACTGGTGACACCAACTTTTCCCCAGGTTCTGGATAACCTGGCTGTGTGCTGTCAGTAGCTAGCAAAGACAAAGGGTCCAAGCCTACTTCAACATCTTCCCTTTCGATAGGCTTAACCACTCCATAAAAGCTGTTTCTTTTAGCAGCTGTATCTTTGGATTCTGGTCTCAGGTTATTAGACTCAGCTGACTGTTCAAGATTCATGTCTTCCACTGTGGTCATGTTTCCATCTCTTCCATTCTCAAGATGCTCCTGCCCTTCCCCAGGTTCTTCCAGCACTGGTGAAGACCTACGCTCCAGGTCCCAGTCACTCTCGGTCACACCACTCCAAGTGCCACTGATGTCAGAAACCTGCTGGTCAGTGATATTTTCAAAGTTGTGGGATTTATTCATATGACAAGGTGAAGTTTTGGCCCCAGATAAAGCTGCTGTTAGAATCTTGGCATCTGCTCCCATCATTATTGCTATTTCTTTAGAATTCAAGTCCAAGCTGCCTTTTTTCAGCAGCATTCCAGCTCTGCTTTCACTGCTGAAACTGCAGCTTCTCTCTGAAAACAGTTTTTGCCTCTTCTGTCTTTTTTCACTTGTTTTCTTAGGAGAAACATTACCAAAGACTGCATCTTCTATTGAATCCTGAGTTATGAACAGCGGGCTAGAAACAGTTTCTAAAAGAGAAAATGCATTAATAATATGGTATCCATAGCCACCAAAAATGTTTATTTCCTGAAATCATGAGAAATCTCTTTAATCTCCTTACATAGAGAAGACTGGGAGTACCACAGTCCCAAGACATCCATGACGAAGTTACACTAGCATGAACACGTTTTTTGACTACAAAGGCATCCTGCAGATCAAAAGACATCTACTCTTTGGAGTCAAAGCTACTTATGGCTTCTACCTCCTTTCCCTGTGCCAACACCCAGAGAGTAGGTACTATATCCATGAACCAAAGGAAACTACAATTCCAAGTAAAAATTGCTCCAGTTGGTTTTGGTTTTTTTCCCCCCAGGGGCTATATTCACAGATTTTAAACATCAAACTCCATAGTCCATTCTGGTTCTGAAAAATACTATAATGTGTGTCTGCCCAATATAGAAGCATTATTTCACTTATGACACAACTGTATTTTTAGAAAATGCTAATTAAGTTTAGCATGTGGAAGATACAAACTAATCTTATAAATATTCCTTTTCCTCAGAGTGACTGGGAATATTTACTACCTAGACAGCCACATTGGCAGGTAAAGACCTCAGTAAGTATGGCAATTCTACTATATTGGGACCTCAAGAGAAGACCTGTTGTACCAGATCCACCTGTTGGAGGATGTTTGTGTCTCACATCAATGCTGCTTCTTGGCTAGTCATCAGTTCTCATAAATACCAAAACGTTCCAGGCAACTTCTTACCTGAGATTCCATTCTGCGCTATCAAGCTACACTGCAGCTGGACTACCTTGTCTTAGTAAAGGACAGACACAAGATCTGACTTTTATATATCCACAAATCTTCCTCATAGCATATCTTGAGGTAAGTAAACAAATTTTGTACAGCACAAAGACAACAAACATTGTTCCTGCACTACAGATTGGCAATGTAAGCTGCAGGAATAGACACTTGTCCAAGCTCAGCAAGGTTTAGATGACAAAATCAGGAGTGTAGATGCTATTTCTCTTTGTTTTCTAATACATTACTGAAACACTATCAGTGTAGGGCAGGGAAAATCTTGATTTCAATCTACGGAATAGTGATTTTCAACCTTAGAATCCAGAGGTTCCTTCTATGTTACCTGCACGGGATAATGGTGAAAAGCAAGCATCTGCACCTTGAACAGAAGTTTTGTTTCTTTTCGTAACATGGAACAGATTGCAAAACACTACAGCACAACAAGATCAGGACTTTAGTAAGCTGTTTCACCCAGTGACTCACCACCACTGTTCTTCCTTCCACTGCTATCAAAAATACCAGACGGAACTTTCACAATACTGTTACCCCAAGCAGGTGGATCAGCTGGACTTGGAGTTTCTATATTCAGCTGTTGCTTTTCATAAGATTTTTCTGTAGAAACCTCTGCAAGAAAGAGAACGTCAATGTTAGTGTGTATATACATACATACATATATAAAGTTAAGATTTAACTTTCAACTTTCAATTTATTTTTCACTGGCATGTAAAATATAAACTCCAACTGTTCCCTTATGTAATAACAAACTAAAGGATCAGTCTTACTAGGTACTGAGCATTTCCTGGAAGCAATACCCAGAGAGGTTACAGTTGCCCACATTAGGCATTCTCTGTTCACAGGGTTATAGCTTTTGCCAATTTCTCCCCATGGTATTTTTTCAACTCACCAAAGCAGAACAGGAACAGTAGTTCACAGATTTTCATGTGGGGCAATTTGTTTAATGAAAGCCTTAGAAGCCCTAATTCACACAAAGGATCTCATAACCCAGATATGAAACAAATTCAGTAATGAAAACAAATACAGAAGAACTAAGGGCAAAATCTGAATGGAAGACAGAAGATGACCATAAGGCTGTCTATAGCTGGGAAGTTTGTAAGAAAAAGTAGTGTCTTTTATTAGGTGAACAGGTACAGCTAAAAAAATTGTCAAGATTTCAAACAGATAAATGAGAGGAATGGAATGTAAATTACTGTGTACCCCAGCATTTGTCCAATTTTTCCATCTATATTAAGTTAATCTAATAAAAGCCTGTTTCTACCTATACACATTCCACTGCTATAATTTAGGGCACAAAAGTAAAATAACTACATCGAATTTGTTGCATTCTGAGCCTTGGAACATTATTAATTCAATACATTTGGTATCTGTGGTAATCTAATGCATGAAACACATTTATTACCAAAAGCCTTCACCAATGTAAACATGCATACTTAACCTCCTATTAAGTCTTCAGCATTAGAAGAAATATCTTTCTCTACTTGTGTTTCAGTTGCAGGAAGACTACCTTTATCACCTCTCAGAAGTCCATCCTTGGATATGTAACCCTGGTCTGACTGACCACCTGTTTGAAGAAATACAAACATGCTTCAAGTTCATTTTTCCTTCCTGAAATTTGTTTCTCAGTAAGAAAATAAAGGATCTGAAATTTATTTGTTTCACATGTTTCTCCAGGAAAGTTTATAGTAAGATCTCCAAAATGTCTAATTTCTGGAAACAACTACCCAGTGACCATAACACCAGAGATAATTAGGCTATACTAATCCAAATTCACTCTTCCAATTATATTAAATATGAGTTATTCCCCTAGAAATACTATGGTGGCTAACTATTTTTAATGCACTGTATCTGGTTTCATTCCCTTCCTATCACATTAGCATGAAATATTTAACTGCTGCTAAATTCTCAAATGCATTATCAAAAAAATTTAGACAAGCAGAGTCATAATTGAGCAAGTTTCTAACAGTGAATACAGCCCTGGAAAAAACCTGTACTATATACTGTGCTATATCTTTGTGCTGTATGCCAAAGTACGAATTGTAATAGAAAAAAAGTAAAATTTTTTTTTAAAAAAACATTTTTTATAAGTCTGTTCCTCTGCTATACCAGTTAAATTTGCCAGATGTAACTCACTCAAAAAGAAGTTTACAGTAACCCAAAAAGTTCGTCATATGAAAAAATCCAGAAAGTTTCTTTTGTCTGTTATTTTTATCTGAAGTGCTGCTGCATGTGCAAAAAGACAAAAATACTATATGGAGATACTTCTCAGCAACATTACACAGAGTACTATTAGCTTCAGAGTACTATTAGCACACATTACTGCACCAAAAAAGATCAAAGTGTAAGTTATTGAGATTGAAGTGTGTTAGGAAGCTCCATAAAACTTGGGTGACAGATACAGTTCATCCACCATACGTATCATTGCTATTTCTTTTACCAACAGATAACAACTACATTAAAAAGAATTAAAAATTTGAGCAGTCATCAATAAATACATTTGGCTACTATATTAAGAACTTTTTATATAGAAAATTAAGTTCTGACATTCTTTGGTGCTTATTTTCTCTCTATCGTATTTTCAATAATGTTAGAATCCCTGCCTTGAGCAGCATTTCAAATACCCTATCAATAAATGGGTGAATTACCTGCAGAAGTAACATTCAAGGGTAGAAATAATGCACACGTGCATCCAAGGCTTCACACCATAAGTCTGCACCCCACACCGTGATAGCCAAGGACAAATGCGGCACCCAAGAGACAGCAAAGAGCAAAAAGCAGAGCAACAAAGAGCAGAGAGAAGGGAAGTTCAGTAATCCAGGCAGACATATCAGATGAAGCACAGGAATCAGACTCAAAGTTCTCTTTACAAGAGGGCTCAAGATATTAAAAACATGAGGAGTGTGCAAGAATCGTTTTGTACATTAAGTTTTGAAGTACACACAGAAAGGAAGTTTAGTTGAGACTGTACAGGCAGGATGTGATCAGTACTAAAGCAGATACGAAGAACCATGCATTTTGTCTTGCCATCTCAAAGTATTAACTTTCTGTGCACTCTTTTTACATCAGTTTGTAGGGAGGAGTGCACACTATGTTTAATGTGGAGTTTTTCTCTAGCTTATCACCTGCCTTTCCATTCCCACAATGTCTCCTAAAATCTGTATGACAAGGCTCTGACAATTTCTGTATTTAATTTAAAGTTTAACAACTACCATTAAGACACTTGAATATGGCTTTTAGAAACATAGTTTACTATAACCTAACATAGCATAGTAATTCCATGAATGCTAAATAGACCTTTCTGGGTTATCATCAAGCAAAAACATTTTCAAGTGTTACCTTCTAATCACCTCACCACTTATCACTCCTTTCCTTTCATGGAAAGATTTTACTGACAGACTATCACTTCTGTGAATAAATGACAAGAGCAAAAGTTAAACAGCCTCATATGTCAGAGGCTTCATACCTTTTCTGAAGGTTAACACATAAAGCAGGGTACATGAGACCACAGCAAAACAAAGATTTTAATAGAACAGTATTTCTGCTATGGTCCATTCTGAACTAAAGCATGATGTGCAGTAGAGCAGAAATGTTCAACAATAGTGTACTTTTTCTACACAAGTGAACTCCACACTTCTCTACAGCCTCAAAAAGGGAAAGTAGTAGTTGTGAAGAGGAAATCAACAGGAGACTAGAGAATTTATCCTTTTGGGGAAGTGCTAGTAGTAACCCAGCAGAGTCTAGTACCTGTGCTAGAGTGATTATCAACGGAATCAAGCCTGACTAAGTCACTGACGAAGAGGGTGTGCTCCCCACTGTTAGCATCATTAGAACTATCCACGCTACCATGGCTCACCATGTCCCCATCACTTCCACCTGTGGGACTCCGCAGAGCTAAAGACATGAACGAGAGCTGGTTAGTAAGAGAGGACTTAATTGTTCAGGTTTATAAACAAATCTAACCTCTTCAGACAACAGTAAATACTTCTGCTTGCACATATAAAATAAGAGTATGAAAATCTGGCAACAGAAATCAAGATAATTAATTCTTCAGTATGCAGACATTCTAATCCTGTTACAAGCATCAAGTTCACAAATATCAATTTTTATACATTTAAGGACAGATTTTCCAGTTTCAAAAGCGACACTGTTAGCTGCAATCCCTCAGAAAGCATATCATGATCTCGTTCACCAGAAATAAATCTATTTCAAATAAGTTGTTACCTGATATCCCAGGCACTCGCGGGCTCCGCATTGATTTCTTCAAGCACTGCCTAAACTGTGCTGTGCCGTGAACTACATTTCGTACCTTTGTCCACAGGAATATGCCACTGCGGTTACTGCTAGGCCAAGAAGACTCTAAAACTGCCTGCAGAAAAAGACATTTTTGCAATAAAAAAAACAGTAAGGAAGTTACATTAAAAAACACAGTATGGTGAGAAGTTTTTTATTCCCCCCTCAATAAAAAAAAAGCATTTACTGTCAACCATGTGAAGTAGAACAAATACTTGAATTGTTAGGAGCTCTTCCCTTTTATTCCACAGCTCAGTACACAACAGCTGACTAAAACCAAACGATGGATCAAAATTTCTTTAATTAAACAAGATGGGTTTTGTTCTTATTTATATATTTTGATAGCAGCAGAAGACCATAGTAGCACCTCTTTTCTTTTTCCTATATATAGTTTACCATGAAGTTTCATCAGAATACTACAGGAACTTAGAAGCAAGGAAAGAGGTGGAAGCTACTTCCACTAGCCTAATTCCAGCCTTCACCTGTCTTGGATCTTGCTATTTAAAGAATGCACCTTAGAATAGATTTATTTGACAATGAAGCACTAGACGGTTTCAAATTTGCAAATGAAAACAGTGCATACAATTTTTGGTTAGCCAAACAGCATGGCAGTGGAAATTTAACAGTGTAAAACTATTAAGTGTAGATTCATTCTGTAAGCACATCCAAAAGGATTGCTTGACCAACAGAATCAGCAAATCCAAGAGAAGAGCTGCAAGAAACAATTTTAAAAAGGTGCCATTGGAGTGACAACTGCAAAAGACACTGGTCCCTTACCTTATTGTAATAACCATAGGTGATGGCATTTGGCTGTATTCCAGCATTTTTCATTTCAAAAAGGACTCTCACAGCCTGAACAGGCTGACCCCACAGTCCACAGAGCTGCATTACTACTCTGTAGCAGACCTGACAAGATACAGAAATGCATAAACGGACTAAGGACAAGAATTTTGAAACATCTTAAGCTCTTTTCTGATTTCCAACTTCTGCTCATGTAAAAGGGAAAACTGCATGAGAGCAACTACTTAGTCCATAACATGCCATAGCCAGAAGAGGGAGCAAAAATTAAACAGGAAGTCACAGGACCCAAAATAACATCAGCAGTCACACTGTTGAGCATGCTCATTTTTTTTTCCACTCAGCTCTTCTATTTGAGAAATAAAGGAGGTAAGGTGCCCATGCAAAAAGCAGGATGTGTGCCTGGGGATAGCACTGAAAGAATAGTATGCTGTACACAAACCCATCATCCCTTCAGTGCAGTAAGGCTGCAAAGCATTAATTTAAGTGCATTTAAAAACCAGGGATATTCAAGAACTTCTTTCTGGAAGTCATCTGCGAGAAGACTAGCAACACTGAGTTGGAGTACTTGACCCAGAAGTCACCATGCTGGGGATAAAAAAGGGAATTAATTTCCAGTTGCCATAGTTAAGCTGACTTGAGATGATTTTAAGGTAGCTTTAACACGGGTCAAACCATAAGTATGATTAACATGGTGGTGTCAGCAAGACACAGTACTTGCACCTTGTCTTGTATTTCACATTCATGGTAACCTTTTTTGATTTGCACTTGCCTCATCTAGTGGTTCCACATCGGTTTTCCTCATTTTAATCAAAACATCATATGCCTGTTGCAGTGCTTTGACCTTGGGATGTGCAACTCTGACATAGGCTGGCAGACAAATAAACCATAGGCTGTAACTATGACTGAAGAGACACTTAGCCCACTGGGAAGGGCTTACGTAATACTTCTTGGCTAATTTATGGGCTGTTTTTATCTCCTGTAAGAGGGAAAGAAAACATAAAAGCAAAGAAAAGATATAACATCTTGAATCTAGAAATCTGACTCAGATACTGGCTTCTTAAGAGTAAGCATTTAGTAACAACAGACACAGATTCAGTTGAAGACTACTTTTTACCACTCTCTTATTAAGACTGTCTGGAAGAAAAAACTAGCATCAGGATCAATCTTTTTTTCCCACACTAAGCATTTATTTTAATTTAATTTTATATTACAGTCCAAAAAATTTGGACTGTAATATAAAATTTGATAATAAACTGTGATCTCACATGATAATTTTTTAATGTCTTCTCTGTCCTTATTTGTAAGTGTTCATTCTGAACAGTTATAGAGACCAAACCTCTAACAACATAAACTTATAGTATAAACAGGCAGTGGCAGTTTTACCAATGAAGTTTGTATCTTTCAGTGATGACACAGTGATTACAGTGATACTCATCTGACCTGTTTTGTCCTCTTTGCCATGAGTGCTGGACTATTTGAAATGCTGCTTCCAGCTGAGTGTCTGCTGAAGGAGAGCTTGAGCTCCTGTGGCCTGTCAAAGAGCTTGAAATCCAGTCGTGGGAAGTTTTTATAGCTATATAGAGATGATGTAAAAAAACAGAAAATAAAAGTTTTTCACATGCCTCCTCATAGCAAGAAAGCCATACAAAGACAACTGGTATGGAAAAAATGACAAACAGGAGAATAAAGAACCAGGAGAAAAAAAGAGAAAACAGCAAGAGCCTTTTAGCCTTATTCACAAAAATACCACAAGAAGATGACTTGGACATTAAACCTCCAAAGATGATGTAAATAAGAACCAGACTGCTAACCATGTCATGAAGGTCAGGGGAGCATAGATGATGATTAACAAGGACAACAGCAAAAAACAGAACCCTCAGGATCTCCAAGAGAGACAGGAAGAAAAAAAATCATACCCAGAATGTCTGAAACTCCACACTTCCTGCACAGAGCTGAAAAACACTGAATGCAAGAAAGCGGAGTGCATGTTTTGTACTTTTAGTTCACCATCTGCAGATCAGTAGTACTGGGTAGACTCATAACCCACCCTTCGTCATTCCCAACATGGAACAAAGTGCACTGCACTTGCTACAAAATACACACAAATGGCTCAAACAGGAAGAAGGACACTGAATACATGCAGAAAAGTATTACTATAAAGCTAGCAAGAAGTTATTGAAAAATTAATACCATAATGTACATGCCCTCACATATACACACCCAAAACACTGACTTCCAGAGCTTCAGAAACTTACCAGAATCTGAGCAGTTCATATCTAACAGTTCTTTGAACATTGTATTAAGGCAAGTCTTGCACCAGCATGGAATATCTGCCCCTCTAAACATCACAAGCACTCTAGTTTCACCCTCTGTGACTGTCGAACTTGTACCTGTATTTTGGCACTCGGTCCTGTCCATCATCAGCAGGCGGTTCTGGTGGCATTATGAACACTGTGTGCTCACTTTTTTGTGACTCATCAAGCTCAATCAAGCGTGTATCTTCAACAGAATCTACATCAACCTGAAAACAAAGTTTGTATACTAAGTATACAGAGTTTGGTTTTGTAACAAAGTGTCCTTGCTAACTTCAAGTATGTTAGAATACATAAAAATACAATTAACATATGCTGTATTTGATTGGATATATATAAATTATACTTGTTCTAATTACTCAAATATCAAGTCCACAGCCTTGTCTTCCCATTTTTATTTCATGATCAGATATTCCTAAACATTTTCAAGGGCCAAGTACCTTCTCTCCTTTTTCCATTCCTTTATCGGGAAAGAGCTGGGAAAAGAAAAAGAAATTAAGAGTTTCTTCTCAACTCAAAACCAAAATCCTAAATAATTCTATTAAAGCTGTGTCACTTGCTGAAATATTAAAGAAGAAACAGCAATCTTCCTTGTTACTGAAGCAATTAAGCTCTTTTTCAAATACTTCAGTAAAGAATTCAGTAATCAGCATGCTTTCAATCTGCTAACATTATCTACTAAATTCTAAATCTATCAAAGGAAAAGTGCTTTTATTTAGTTTAGTTGAGAGAAACTTCTGTTTTGCAGGTATTTTCAGTGTGATAACCTGCAGTAACAACAAATTATTAAGTATTCTCTAGATGCATAACCCATATTTAGCAGAGAAAAGGAAAGGCAAATAAACTTTTGTCCATTCACAAATGTTAATCTGATGAGAATCAATACTGAATCAAAGACTCAGTCTGCAATAACTTGTAATTAAAATGAAGATTTTTCTGCCCAGGAAGAATCACATACATATGCCTTAAAAATAAATACAGTTCTTTAGCCCCTAATTTTTATATTATGAACTTGGAATTTTAAAGATGAAGCTATAAACTCCATAACCTATCTAGACCAGAACCATACTGACGTGACGTCATTAAAAAAAAAAAAAAAAAAAAAAAAGAAGAATGGGATACAGCAATCAGCAATCTTTCTCCTGTAACATGCACGTAATGAAAGGGGAACTTACCCACATAAACCAGTCCTGACCACATCTGAAGCACTAGGCATGTCTAAAGTTGAAATTGTGGGAAAAACTACAACAATGTTTTTCGTCATGGCATATGACCACTGGTAGCAATTCTACCTTAGAGGGAGGATAAATTAACAGGATAGTATTTTGCTAAAGTGTCAGCTACTGGTAATTCTCACATTATCTTATAGACTGAATTCCTAAAGGCCTTTAATTAAAATTTCCTCCAACAACACAGAAATTATGACCATGCAAGAAGACAAAGAAAAGAAAATGATTCAGCAACAACCACCAAGAATTCCAATCCCTTTGAATACTTCCTGCAGAAGTTATGTACCTTCTCAACTAAAGGACAGGACAGTAACACAAAGTGAGCAAAAGAATATTATTCAGTAGTGTATTTCTCACCTTTTCTATGCAGTCATCAAAAAATGCCAAGCCAGTATCCTTGTCACTCACAAAACTGCACTCTTCAATAAAGCGGCTGAATATCTGTGTTTTGGTGAGATGTGTGTAGAACTTTGTATAGGCACGGTCTCTGCTTTTTAAAAATCCTGGTTATAAAAGGGAACACACAACTAAATACCAGTTAAAGGTTTCATAAGAAATTAACACATGAAGGGTTTTAATAAATGTAAATCACATAAATCACATAATGAATATAAATTACTTAAGATGCCAATACGTAACGCATTTGCTTTATCAATAACAACAACTACTTATATCTACTTGCATTTGGAAGATTAAAGTAACAGCATTTTTAATAGCTATTTTTTAAACACAGCTAACAATCCTTGGTAATCAATCACTTGTAATCCCTTCTCACTGTTTGCTGATTAATTGTGCAAGAAAAAGAAGATGACCTTGTACAAAAGCATCCAACAGCAAAAACAATACTAAAATAAAAATTATGTTATTCTAAAAGGTGATGGGCCTTATAAAACTGAAAACTCTCCAAATTATTACCTAAGTATCTCTTCTCAAATCTCTTATCCAGTAATTAAAAAAAAAAACAACCCCAAAAGAAGAAACAAAACCCAAAACACCACCACAGACAAAAGCCCTGTGAAATTTTATGTAGCTTTCAGCTCATGAACAGATCTGAATAGTTAACAGTGATGAGGGAAGTGACATTTGCTGACTACTGTTTATTGCTTTGCCACGTTTCTGATTTCTGCTTCATTCTCTACTATATTTTCCATTTATACCATGACCATTACTTCACTCCTCATTACTCAGCTTTTAGTATTTTTGCATCATTCAAACTGAGAAATACTTTTTCATTCCCAAGAGATGCCCTTGCAGAATATGCAACGATGAGAGGGCATCATGCTACTAAAAGAAAGCTTTTTCCAGTACCGGAGCTAGTGCAAACCCACAGTTCTATGTGTATGTATCTATGTTCCAATCAACTTTGAATAGCTGAAGCTTAGACAACTTTAATTTTAAATACTGCCAAGAACTGTACAACCAAAGGGAACTTTGACCTTTTAAAGTTATGCAGCTCCTCAGCTCTAAAGTTGTAACACTGCCAATGCTATCAGCTTGTCTGCCCCACCCTCACCTTGATGGTCAAACAAGGAATCGGCAGCAGTTGCTTTATTTGAAGGTGCCTGTGTGATTGGTTTGAGGAATGTTCTGTAACCCTTCAAAATAGATGCCATGAAACGGAGAAATGCTTCCTGGATCTCCATCTCAAGTTCTGTCATCTTCTTCTGCCAGGAGAAATCTGCCTCTATAGGAGTCATTTCCACTGCAGACCCTTCTTGAGTTTTCCTGTGAACTACGAATGAGCAACACATACAACCCTTAAATAAAAATTCAGTGCATTCGAAAAATTTTTTCTACTTGCCCATATTAATAAGTAATAAGCACTAGAAATCCTGTGATTATGTTCCAATTGAATTGGTTGAAATAAAAAGCAGGTTACCTTCAAAAGTGTACTTTTCTAACTCATGCAGCAGTCTGTGACATAAAACAAGGATGTCAGCTCAGTTAAAGTTACTTCATATTCAATTGAATATAGTCTTTCAACAATAAATCAACACAAAGCACCATGTGTGGTGATTTTTTCCACTCCCTGCCCCAACCCAGCTCCTTTTGGGCTGCAATACAATCTTCAGTCTTCTCAGGTATTCTCTTTAGGCCTTGGCCTTGATTAATGGCTCTTGAGCAGTTAAGATCTCCTTGAGTTTATCAGAAACATTTTCTGTTCTCAGGAACCACTGCTGCCTAAAGAACAGTTCTCGCCTAATGGATAGCCTTGGAACGCTATATGCCGGAATCATAGCTTGAACAGAACAATATTATTATTACTATTATTATTATTATTATTATTATTATTATTATTACTATTATTATTATCATTATCGCTACTGGACTTTTGAGGAAAATTCCAGTAGTTTTCAGGACAGATGACTGAAGATAATCATCTTGTGACACTATGAAGATCAGGCTTAAGCCAGGCTCTCTGAACACTCCTGGGCAGCTATGGCTGCATCAGCATCTCTTTCTCAGTGAGAACTCTCAGAGCCACCAGCTCTCCAGTTTGCCATACTCTGAGTTCCATTGCTGAAACCTGCTGACAGGGTCTGGGCTATCCCCCACTACCCCCCAATCCTCAAAGCTCAGCCTGTCACCCACTGAGTGTTGCCAAGGCATCTGATGGGAGCATCTCACTGAAATCAAGGTGAATTTTTACATACACCTTTGCATACAATTCTCTGGGTGTGTGTTGCATGTAAGTGTGAATGAATTTAAACACCAAATGGCAAGTATAGTATGAATATTTGCATCTCAGATCTGCAATGAAGTTACTGTGGTGCTTACAGTACATCTTTTAAAATCACTTTGTAAATGTAATATCAGTCAATGACTAAGTGCTGCTAAATCCTTAAGACAAACTTGGGCCTTAGTTTGGACTTGGCCTCTCAGTCTAAGACTAAGTTTGGATTCAGTCGCACCTAGGACTCCATCAGGAATTTAGGAAGCAAGTGGGTCCTCTCTGAAACACTTGACTCTACAGAAGGGTCTTCCCTAGCTCTTTATACCCTTGCCCGTTTGCATTCCCAGTCTTCGTTACAATCATTCTACTTTGATTCTAATCTGATTTTCCTTTTGTGCTTCGTCCATGTAGTCAGTGATAGAGTGAACCTTGCTACTAAACTTCGCTGTGCTTTTGCAAATTTATGTGAAATCTGCTTTGGCTGATACCTTTGCCACTGATTCTTTAAGTGACCTAAACCACTCATTTGTTACACCATGTTTTCCCTGTTCTGAGCAATGCACATCTAAAACTACTTTTTCAACATCAATCCTAACATTTTAGTGCACCAAATAGTGGAAACAAGTAAGCGACATTTAGAGTTTAGTCTTTCCTTCTTAAAAAACCAGCAGCAGGTATTGCTGAAAATGACAGTTCCACACTTATTACTATAATAAAAATATCAGTTATAATAATAAAAATACCTCTACAAAAATATAAATAAAGATTACAACATAGCTATTATAATATTGCCAAAATAGAAAAATTATTTAAGAGAGACTACTGGCCGTGCTCAAGACAGAATTAGGAAGTAGTTCCTTAAGAATGATACACTGCTGACAAAAGTAAAAGTTGAGATTTTCAAACAGATGAAGTAAAGGCTATTTGCAAAAAAAAAAAAAATCATAGAAAACTAAGGTCGGTACACCTACCTCTTAATTAATACCATTCTTTGCTTTTGTCATTTACGAATTTTGTGTATCTTAGGTACACCTGCGAGGTCATCATTGTTTCCTTCCCCATAATAATATAACCTTTCATACCCTGAACCATCTTACCTGAAAGAACCTATCTACAGTTAGGAAGAAACAATACATGTAAACTGGTAGGTCAGTTAGAACTTTGCTCTTAACTGTCAAAGACATTAGGCTGAAGATGGTCTGCCTTTATTTTTCTTTTGAAAAAACAGTTTGTCAAAATTTAGCTACTCCATTATTGTGATAGAAAAGTCATTATCTAAGAAATTCACTAGCATTGGACTGTGGGAACTACCAACCTGTCAGCCTCCCCTCTGTGCCTGGGAAGATCATGGAACAGATTCACCTAGAAGTTGTGCTAAGGCACAGGGAGGACAGGGAGGTGACCTGAAACACCAGCACAGCTTCACCAAGAGGAAGTCCTGCCTGACCAACCCAATGACCTTCTCTGATGGAATGACTACATCAGTGGACAAGGGAAGGGCTACAGACCTCTAGAACTGCGTAAAGCCTTTGACACAGACCCTCATAACAACATCTTCTCTCTGAATTGGAGACATACGGATTTGACGGGTGGACTCTTAGATGGATAAGAAATTGGTTGGATAGTCCCATCCAGAGGGTAGAAGTGAATGGTTGAGAGGCCTTATGGACACCAGTGACAAGTGGTGCCAGTCAGGGGTCCATACTGGAGCCTGTGTTATTTAATATCTTCATCAATAACACAGACAAAGGGCACGAGTGCACCCTCAGCGAATTTGAAGATGACACTGAGCTGAGTGATGCTGTCGACACGCCTAAGGAATGGGATGCCATCCAGAGGGACTTGGATGAACTCAGGAACTGGGCCCATAAAAATCTCATGAGATTTAATAGACCAAGTACAAGGTGCTGCACCCTGAGCTGGGGAAACCCCCAGGATCAATACAGGCTGGGGGATGAACAGATCCCTGCCAAGAAGGACTGGGGGGTGCTGGTGGATGAAAGGCTGGACATGGCCAGAAGTAAAGGCTAAAAAAAGACATTAAATTCTAAGAAGTCACATTAAAAAAGTCTAAAAAAAAAAATGTATCACACTTCATGTGATAGAAGGAAATCATTACATTTATATACTAATTAGAATTAATTTTATCTAATTCACCTGCTGCCAGCTGTGGATGCAGTTTCTTTAAGGTGCTGAGAAGGCTTTTACATGGTTTTTTAGGAAACTGCTTCCAGTTGGTGCTCTTCTTATCATCTGATCTAAAACACAGGAGAGATAAAAAAGGACATATAAAATACAGAGAGTATAAAAAAAATAACATCAACAGCCTTAAGTCGCTTCATTTACAGAAGACGGTACTTTCAAATTATTTTGAAATCTTGTCACTGTACCTATTTGTTAAAAATAAAAAAAATGGGAGTGACGTAACTCAGAATTTCATTTCTTCAGATACAGAACAGTATAAATTGAGTAATGAGTAGAGTTTTCTACAGTCTGTGAGGAGGATTTCCCTTCAGATTTGATCTAGACTTTTTACATTATTTCCCTTTCAGATTTTTTATCAGCCTTGCTAATATGATTTAAGCACACTATTCTGTATGTAATTATTATACAAAGTCTATTCCAGCATAAACCTGCCATACCACTACTGATACAAATAAAGGCAGTTCTGAATACAACATGTTACTGAAAAAGGTTGGATCAGTCTGGGAACTTGATGGTTATATGATACTTTGCTATGTGTCTATGGCATCCCAGTCCCATCTTCAATCACAGCCTATCAGGTACTAGAAAGACTGGGAATTCAGTTCACACCTGGAAAATGATGTGGTTGATTAAGCAGTAGGGTAAATTGCCTAAAGGGAGGCTCATCTTCTTTAAGGAGAACAATGGATACAATGCTAGACCTTCTTTAAGCAGTTGGATATAAATAAAGAGTAGGGAATAAATCCTGAGAACTCCTCTGCCTCTTTCTGGAAGAACAGAAGGTGGGAGAGAATTGCTTGTACAGAGACTACAGCAAGCCTCTTCGTCTTGAAACCTAACCAGTTATTAATACCCAAGCTGATACTGGCACTACTTGTTTATGCACTTTGCATCTGTGAAATATTTGTTCCATTATTAGCTGCTTTATTGGCATGAACACAGAACTATCTTAGGAAGGAAGCCAAAGTTTCTGGAGTTAGAGAAAAATTCCATGCTTATGGATGCCTTTGCCCATTCTTCCCCCACAATAGTGGCATGCCTATAAAGAATATGTGGTACCATTCCAAAAGTGACAGGAAAAAAATCCTGCTAAGACAATAAAACAAACTCTCAAATCCTTGCCCTAGAAAGTCTAGCTAACATTGAAAGTTCATTCAGTATCACAGAGAGAGGTAAAAATTTTAAAGAGCAATAAGGAAGATGCTGAATGAATAAAACGTCTTTAGTATTTTTGGTATAGCTGAAGAAAGCATATTTGCTTTAGAAAGACTCTAGACAAACTGATGTACCAGAAAATATGTAATTTCACAGAAGTTATTTTCATCCAAAATAAAATTAAATGAAAAAATCTTCATTCACTATTAACACAGTGTTTTCATAATTCTGTAGTGTCTTCAACACAAAGTGTTTTATGGAGATTTGGGTTTACCTACACACCTCCAAAACTGAAAGATATACTCATTGCCAGGTTAAAAATGCTTCGCAGTTCAGGTACCAATATCTCACATTTAGCTAAGTCAAATGTTACAGGTGCCAAACTCCTCTGAAAGTCAAACGTATTGTATAGATAAGTGCAAAATGGGAAGCAAAACCAGAAGAGATCAAGTCACTATTAAAAGAGAAACGGGCTTATAAGACAGTAAGAGTGGGAAAGCCTCTCCAGCTGACTGCCTCACAAGAGGTCAGCCACCAGGAGATTTTTAGTTCAACAATCAATGCAAGTAATGTTGGTCTTTCTAACAGTCCTAAAAGCATCTTGACATCCTTATATCCCTGCAAAATCTCCCGGTTTTATCTCTACTCTTCTGCAATGCAATCCTCAACTTCCATTCTACTTACGAACAAAAATACTGAGGTATTTTTCCCTGCAAGTATCTTCAAATGAGTAAGTTATCTGTCATGACTTTCTTCAACATGTTCTCCTTTCACAATCCCTATAATTATTCTCTTGGTGGCATAATACTTTGTTATAAAATGATGAAAATGCTTTTTGAAGTGTTTTTTATGGAGATGTAGGGGAAGGAGGAAAAAAAACAGATAAAAAAATAAACAGTTTGCTCCATTGTTTACCATTTCCTGTAACAAAACAAAGCATTTCAGTAATGTAAAGGAAACATTGGTGTCAGTAGAAGAAGGGTCCTTCCGACACAATAAAAATCAAGAAAGCATTTCACTGATCGACAGATCAAATTACTAACTCTAAAAAAAAAAGGTCAAGAGTTAAAAAATTACATGATGAAATAAGTAAAACTAAATTTTCACAGAGAAAAGATGTGCACTTGATTTAGTGCTGGCCATCCTCACCCTGAACTAGCTTAGGTATGTCTTTCTGTTTATGATCTAGTTAAAAATGGAAAGGTAGTTAAAAAACTGCTTTTTTATTTCTGGTATTTGTAGTCATATTATAGAAACCCAGAAAAGTTATTCTGAATTAACCTCTCCTTGAGAAGGTGGAAAGAAACTGTTCAAGGAATACTTCAATTTAAGAAAAACACTAAATATACAATAATTAAGTGAAAATATTTTAGAATTAATGTAGCAAAGGCACCAAATTTTGCTTGATTGGTCTCACAAAAAATTTGGCCCTTGTAACTTCAGAAAAATTTCTTTATTAACACTAACATAAAGTAGCCCACGTACCAAGACAGCATCAACAGTTGCTATGAAAGATCCTGAAGCATTCATGCTCATGTAGGCTGGAAAAGACCTTTAAGATCATCAAGTCCAACCACTTACATAAGACTGCCATGACCATCACAAAGCCATGTCCACCACTAAACCAAGCACTGCATCTATTTGTCTTTTAAATATCCTGTAGGACTGGTGACTCAGACACTTCTCTGAGCAGTCTGTTCCAATGCCCGACCATGAGTGAAGAAAGTTTTCCTGCTATCTAATCCAAAGCTCCCCTGGTGCAACTTGAGGCTGTTTCCTTTCATCCTGCTGCTTGTTACCTGGGAGAAGAGACTGACCCCCAACAGGCCACAGCCTCTCTTCAGGCAGTTGTAGAGTGTGGTAAGGTCTCCCCCAGGGTCCTTTTCTACAGACTACACAACCCCAGCTCCCTCAACAAACCTTGTGCTTAAGACCCTTCCTCACCTTCTCTGGACATGCTCCAGAAACCTCAGTGTCCTTCTCCTTGTGAAGGGCCCAGAACTGAACACAGAATTTGAGACACAGCCTCACTAGCGCCTAGTACAGGGGCTAGTCCTTGCCATTGTTACTTACCATTGTTACTAAATTTATAGCAAGATCTGTGTCACATTTTTATAGGAAATACCAAGTGTTGATCCTTGAATTACTAAGTTTTCATTTACTTTAAAGCATTAGAAATGAGAAAAAAACAGGGGACAGTAAGAAACAAACCATGTTTGACCAAACAGTTTAACAATTTTATCTTCTGGGCACTTCAGCAATCTCTTCATCTACAGAAAAATAGAAAATCTCCACAGAACTTACATGTAGACCATGTTTGTGTCTAAGTCAATGCACACAATATCCTGTGGTGGATCGTACAGATCAAAGTATCGTGAATCAACTCCAACAATAAATGGAAGAGGTGCACTGAGTACGGTGGCCAGAGACAAAGGACAGAGGGGGATATATGGACATTGCCACTGAAATGGAAATATCATCTGAAGGAAAAATTAAATGGAATAAATGCATTAAAACAAGACACCAGTACAAGAAAAAAACAAGAAGTTTCATGCAGCACATTGAAATGAAATTGCTAAAAGCTTTGTAACACTATCAGAAAAAAGCCCACAGTTTGACACTTTAATACAGTATAACTCTCAGTGGGCTATGCAAAAATTACGATCTTTCTAAGAGTTACTAGCTAGGGCAATTGAACTAAATGCTGTTGCTGGGAAAAATGACCATTTAGTGTATCAGTCATTTTAACCTAAAGCCTTGTTACAGCTGTGGTGTTTAAATCAATTTCGCTCACTGCTGTACAGAATACATTTTACTTACAGCTACTACAGCTTCAGCAACTCCTGTCAGCACAGCTGGTCTAAGGGAATGGAGGAGGATCTTGCCTTCTAGTAATACAAAGAGTAACAGAGTGGCACAGTTTTCTGGTCCAAGATTCATAAGCAGAGTGCTAAAGTTTGCTCCACTAAGGAGTGGATATGAAGGGGGGGAAAAAAGAAAAATGTTACAGGGTTTAAAAAAAATTCACTACTATCAAACTTCTAACAATTGTTTGGGATCAACTAGTTTAATAGTGCTAATACACATCAAATATCTACCTATCTAGCTAGTAGCTAGTAACTATCATGTCATTTTGAGGCTTGTACTACCCCGAAGAAACTTAAATTTGAATTCTGTTGATAAAGAAACACACACTAAACCATGCTACTGCTGAATTTGTGATGTTTACAGCACTCTCTCTCACGGACACACTGGTATCTTGTCTTCCTAACAGTAAAGCAAATCTAATTGGTTAATAACTAATTCAAACAAAAATAACACCAGCAGTTTCATATGATGAATTACCTCATACAAGAATCATGAACCTTACAGTATCCATTTGATCTTAGAATCACAGTATCAAATTCCTGTATGAGTCAAAATGAATCCACCATTCTGATGGCAACATGCTTTTAGTTTCTACACTTTAGCCTTCATTTAATCTGTTGGGACTGTATGCATTTATGAATTGTAATGACATCTATGAGTACAGGGGTGTAAAATCTGTCCTTAAAAAAGTTCTTACGTTATAGCTTTGCAATTTAATGGCTGGCTGCAATTTTTCACATAAGTGCTTGTGTAACAAATGTGATTAAAGATGGGATTCTTCTGCATAAAGAATATTTATGATAACGTTTTGAGGTGCAGAGAATAGAATGGGAGAAGATTTTGGTTTTTGACTTGAAACCAAAGATGAACAAAAGTATTGAAACAAAACCACATGCCACAATCATAGGGACGTCTAACCCAGAAGATGCAGGCAGTATCCACAGAGACTGCATCAACCTTCAAGCACAAATACCAATTTTTGGGTATATCTCTGAATTCCTGAAATGTTTGCACACTTGTGCATTCATGGATTTCACCTAACTGCTTGATGTTACTGTCTCTCTTGGACCCAAAAAGGGAAAAAAGCAAGACAGCAATCTCTATGCTAATTAATTTTGCTTACTACACTAGGTCTGAAAATACAACATCTTTAAATACATGTATTTTTTTCCTCCTCACAAACGCCTTATTATTCCTGCAGAGTTCCTGCGATAATCTGGCAATTCATCTTTATTTCAGGATAATTAGTGATAATATACTTCCACAAGGGACACATCTATGTTAAGACAAGACTGTGTAATTAATGCATATTGAGCTTCCTGTTTATAATACCTCATGATATTGCACTAATATTTGACTTCCTTCTACGACTGACTCCTCCTTGCCTCTAATTTTTTTCAAGCAGCATACATTTAAAGCATTAATAATGATACCTTAATGGCAATGGTGTAGAAACTGGCTGTGACAATATTAATGCATCATGGGCAGAAAGCTGAAACATATAAAGTAGTATGTGATTGATATGAACAACCCAAGTTAACACAGTATAACATTCCAATATAAATATATATCCATAGTCTCATAAACTGCCTGGCATACAGACACAGTGTCTTTGGGACTTGCGTTCACTAACTGAACAGAGCTCGTATGAGTCACTGAAACAATTCTGAGAATTACAGGAAATAGTCCATGACTCAGTGTTGAGCATGTAACTGCTGCTAGGTGATTAAACAGAGAAGCCCAAGAGACAATGCCCCAGGGGACTAACCTCTGACCCACAGCAGTTAGTACACAAGTGAGGGAAAGGCAGAAAACTCTACTAGTGAGGTAATGCAAATGGTGCCTATAAAATGAAAGCATAATACATGACAGATATTTCAAAAGTGCAAGTAAGACACTTCTGCCACCCACATCACCTGAAGGATGAAATAGTTTGTCTCCTTTGCTATGTTGTCCCAGGTTTATATCAATGAGAAAGAAGGCCAGCACATCTATCTCCTCCCCTCTCCCTTCCAGCAGGTGTGTATTCAAAGCCAAATAAAAAACATAAAGGAAAAAACCAAAGGCAAGAGAGGGCTTGCCATTGCTGTAGCTTAAAATGCATGAAAATGTTTTGCCTACCTGCACAAGAATCCGGGGCCTTTGTGGTGAAGGGAAAGGTATATTGTGCATAAAATGGGATATGTGCCTGCAAAGAAGACAGGGTATTAGAAAAACAGCACCAGGAGTAATGAAGGGCTGAAGAGAAAATTAATCACGTTTTAGAATTAGTATGGTACCATGTTTTAGAAAAACTGCTAAGATTTCCTTACTGTTCTGATAAGTCTAAGAGCCTATTTATGCAAACTGAAATGAAGAAACTTCATTCGCTCACATTGCATACCTGAAAATTAATACTGGCAGCTTTAGATATGTAAGCAAAAGATAAGAACATACTGGCATTTAGGCAAGCCACTTAAAATGCCAGGCAGCCTAACCTCATTCTACAGAGTTTCTAACAAGATTCTGCTAAGAGAAAGTATATACTTCACTGCCAGATGTCTTAACAGTTTTGAAGGCAGCATCATTTTTCAGCAAACTTTCAGGACCATGACAAGAATCTTCTGCAGAGTTTGCACACACATTCATAGATATTATGAATTAGCTGCAGTGCTTGGAAACAGACAGATATTCGCTGCTAATGTACTGCACTCTGGAGTTTATATTTATTAAGCTAAAACAGAGGACTGCAAATGTAGCATGTATCACAGCTCAGCCTGTTCTGTGTTTGATGTAGCTCAAAGAAAGGTAAACAGGCTTGACATAGTCTAAAAAAGACCCAGACTAAAATCCAGTTAGTTTTGCTGGCACTGCAAGCACCAGTACTATTAAACAGAAGCAGTAATAATTTCAATCAGTACAACATAAGCTAAACAGTGCAAACAAGATGATGGATCAACTATAGTAACTAACTGTGACATGCACAAATCACACGATTTCTTGATTCACGATTTCTTATAACTACATTCCCACATCAACTTGAAAAATGTTTTACATACTTTTCAATGGGAAGAGGATGAGGTCCAGAGACAGAGAGTTTGTAGATGAACATAAGAAATTTTCGAAATGCTTCAAAGAAAGGCCAGTGTGAGAGAAGACAGATGCATTTGTTCGAATTGATGGACTTGGAAGTAATCACTTTTCTCTCTACAGTTGTCAGAAGACCCAGCTGCGATTGCTGTTTTTCTGTTAGCAGCTCCCGGGGATAAGGCTCATAAAACTGGATAGCAGCACCATAAACCTACAAGATGAAGAAAAAACAGCTAAGCAGGCCCAGTATTTAACAGGAATTTGGGCTAGAACTTCTGATGCATCTTTAAGTCTCCAGTGCTTGCAAACACTACAGTGCTTTTGGCTGGTGACTTATGAAATGACTGTATTTATGTAACATACACAAAGCAACCATATAAACAAAATGATTTGAACTCTCTTCCTCATTTTCATTGCACCTTCCTCAACAAAGTATTCATATTCAGTAAATGGAAAGAGAAGGCATCAAACCTTCATTCTGTGACAAAACCTCGTCTATTAATCATCTGGGCCAAAATCACCCCCAAAATCTCAACCCCTCATGAAATGTTTCTGTTCAGTAAATTCCCCTACCATTCCTAAACTAAACAATAGAATTATTCTAGCTGTGACTTCCTCCATTTTATCAAGCTAAACAGATACCAACATTTTCTAATATTCCTTCCCTATTTGTCTGTGTTTCATAACCAAGTTATTCTGGCAAGCTTAGCAAAACAAGAATAAGGAAAGAAAAACAGTAGCAGCTACTAAATCACTCCTTGCAAAAGAAGTATTAATGTTTTAGAGAAATGGGTTTTTTTTCCCCTGTTTGGAAATGGAGAAGAATGTAAATTTTTCTGTTAGGGGAGTAAGACAGAGTAGAAGCTGAGCAGTTAACACTGACAGAGCCAAACTGCTGTTTATTAGAGAGCTAATCACACATTTGCACAGAGAGCCAATCACACATTACAATCACTTACTCCCACATACAGTTCACACACTCCGCTGGCAAGCTGAAACAACAGCTGGGAGACCAGCCCTAAGCAAAGGCTCCCCTGCTTCATGAGGAGTACCTCTACTACCTTCCCACATGTAACTCAAGTCATACAACACATTTTTGGTGCCTTTGTATGCTGGTGGCCTTATACAGATTCAGCAAACAGATCCAAATGTTAGAAGACAGAATTCAGATGTTCCGAACCTATCCCTTTGTGCAAATTCAACAAGATCACTAAGTCTTGGAAGCTTCTTAGAGACTTTCACATCCTACCTCTCAGCACAAACTCTTCCTCTCCCTTACTGCTTTCTGGTAACTGGTTTTCAATTCACATGCAGAGATATGTACAGAGCCCTATTACATAAAGTCACATGCCCCTGTTACATAAAGTCCCACAGAAGTGCCTTTTAAGGTAACCATGTGAAAACTGTAACAATTTGCTCCATCACTAACACTTGTGTTAAGTTCTCTTTATCAGGCAGACTATAGTCCCATTCCCATCACATGAAACAGCATGGAAAGCCATGTGCTGTGAGCTTTGGTTTTGTTAAGTGTATGGTTCAGACTATATAGGAGTAAACAGCACATACTCTTCCAGCTGCCTCCTGATTTGGTTCAGTTTCATTTTACATGAAGGCTTAAAAAATATAATTTTATAAGGGAAGTATTAGATAATGTATTTCTCAAACACAGAAGACACAACCCCCATCTATCTCCATAACATCCATCTGAAATAAAAGCAAAAACATAGTGTGGAGCCATACCTTTTCTGCAGAAGAGCAGGTCAGTACAAATGTTGAGAACACTGGTAGTGGATATTTGGTTTGAGGGTCCCAGCACTCAATAGTAGCTCCCATAGGAAGGCAGAAGAGAGGTACAGAGTCTGACAGTGGAAATGATTCATAGTTCTCTTGAGGATATCTGAAAATTAAGCCTCAGGAACAGAAAAAAGGAAAGTAAGCACATTTGCTCTGTAGGCCCTAAATACTGCAAGCAAGATATTTTCCGCAAAATATAGCTACATCTGACTTTATAACTTTTCTACCTGAACTTTATAACTGAAGATTATAGCTGCAAAGAGAAGGTCTTTCATTTGACAGTAAGACTAAGCCATCCAAGTAGTAATCATTTGAAAACAGTGTATGAATACTGAAGTTATCCTTTGAGCTATTACACTTTTAGCCGCTGCTCAAAAACAGTACACAGTCAAGATTTTTTGCATCAAACCAGTTGGAAGTTACTTGTGCTATTTAAATGCATCACTGGAATAGATTTTATTAGAAATTCCTATGAAGAAAGTGATAATTTACTGTAAAAACAGCAGTAATACCTTCATTGAAAATAGGATGAATTAGCTGACTGCCTGCATTCTCTGCTACTCTGTATGTTAAATTTAAATTAATTGGTTATTCAGCTTTCAGAAAATACATCTAACTCTTGCTGGTAGAAAAAAGGCACACAAGCACGGGTTTACTTTTGCTGCTCATCTTGCTTTTTCTGTGGTACACCAACGTCATTATCTATTCTTTCAACTTTTATTTGGTAATTTACTCCTTTCAAAGGAATTTGGTGCACTTAGTGCTCAGAAGAAAATCTTCGAAAGTTTTTTTTGGGCTTCTTGCATTAAAAAACTTTTAGAAGCCAGACTTGTCATTTAATCTTCAGAATATTTTTCACTCTTGTTAAATAAGGAACAAGAGAATAGTTGCGGAATTGAAGGGAAAAAACACATTTAACTTTCAAATTAAAGAGAAGATGTTTAGACGCAGAATGAAATACAAGTAAGGCTGAACAGGATTTTAATTACTCCTTCTCCATTACCACCAACATAAGAAATGTGAAGTCTTTTCTTACACCTGAAATGTTCGCTAAGACAAAAGTTTGCTAAAGCTCCTAAGCTAGCAAGCTTGTCATGGTAAGAACTAAAATAGCAAAGAAAATGCTATTTCCTTTTTTCCCCCTTGGGAAAAAACAAGGAGAGCAAAGAACGCATTATAGAAGGTGATTTCAACTAACATCCTTCAGGAACACTATTCTGACAGACAGCACTTAAATTTTTAAAATTATTATTTTATTTCAACAAGGCATTTGAATCCATATGTTAACATACTAAGACAGCTTCTAAAATTACTTACCAGCTTTATATGCTAAAGAGTTAGAAGCTGGCACAGACTTCTTGTAACAAAGGTACACACTGGAACCCCACTGAAAGACACAAGTTTTATCTCAGATCCAGCAAAGATGACAACAAGCAACAGAAATCAAGCATTTGAATATACTCCGTTTACAACTAAATCAGACATTTTAACAAAAACTATTACAGAATAAAATGACCAGCTGGCTGCTGAGTGTATGTAAGTGACAAAAATGAGAATTCACCCTTCTCTGATTTTTTAGAGATTACAGGATTTACATAAAATAACCACACCACCACACTACTCTCTGACCTATTCCACAAAAGAACAGGCAGATTAATTTCCACCTTCATGTTTCCTTGGTTATTTAAAAGTAGACTCTTATGGGGACCTCATTATGGGAAGTCAAGCTCTAATCATCATAACTCATAATCTGAACCTTTTATTGGACTTTTTTAAACTGGTTATTGACATAGTGTTTTTGCAGTTTGTCTAAATATACTCAACCATTCAAGAAAACTCACTTATTCCACTCCAAGTAAACTAAATGCAAAACAGACTAAATAAAAGAGAACCAATTAAAGCAAACCACACTGAGAGACTCTAAGCAGCAATTATTATCCATACAACGTCTTAGGATGAATCAGAAACACTTTTTTCTTAGTTATTCATAATGCCTTTGTTACTAAGTGTCAGCATCCCCAAAGGGTGGGGGAGAGATAATTAAAAAAAAAAAAAATTAAAATTTCATTACACTACTCCTAAATAGCACCTAGACACGAACATGTAAACTGATGTAGCAAGTAATCAGTATGAAACAGTAATTTCTAACATGAAAGGAAATCAAAGAAAAAAAACCTACAAAATTGACATCTCACACATGGTATAAAGAATGAAGAAATTATGATGCAGTGACAGAACAGAATTACAATAGTGCTAAGAAGAGTTCAAGGAGCTCCTTCTTTAAATACGCATGTTGGGTTAAAAAAAGAAAAAAGAGAAACTCAAGGTTATAAATACTCACCATACCACAGTTTAAATTCTTATCCACTTTACAGAAGGTGTGGGGAGGGGTTTCCCCTTTGCTGGTAACAATAACACAGATGTCTGTCACAGCCAGTGAATTCTGGGGCCGCACTGCGGGGGCCCTTCGGTAGGTGATGAAGATGCGCTGCGAAGAGGCCGAGCTGTTGTTAACGTTAGCACAACGACCGTACGGAGTGGCTTGGATCACCTCACAGCCCGAAATTATGCGCTCCTTCCCTTCATAGAGAACCCTGCGCACAGGAAGGAGACAGCACTATGGTGCATTCATATAGATACAAAGTTACTTGAACGAATTCGGACAAACTGTCCATCCATCAGCAACCTGTGCCATCATTCCAACATTTTAACATGCATCTTTTATATTCTCTTTCATCATGCAGAACTTGAGGCTGAAGAACCTCCTCGGAAATATTTAAAATTACACTGAACACTCTGTGGGAACAAATCATTACAGAAAAATAAAATCAAGCTACATTGAATCAAACTGCATTTAGTTATAAAATTAGTTGGAATGCTGCACTATCAATGAAAAATAAATACAAATTACACTATAAATTGCTTGCGCACACATGATACTGGATAATTTAATCACTAAAATGCCACTAAGTCACTTAAAGCTTGTTTTGGTCTGGGTTTTTTGTTAAGTATTTTTTGGGTTTGGGTGGTTTTTTGTTTGTTTATTTGGTTTTTTTTAAGAAATATTTTTGGAAAAGCCCAACAGAGGACAGAAGTCTGCTTCGTAGATTAATTTTTACAGAAAAAAAATCTAAACCCTGGAATAATTGACAGTCACAGTTTGAATAACAGCACTTAAGACAATGAGGCAGGAAGACAAACTAGTAACTTTGTTCCACAGTAAAGGAAGAAATGGTAAGTACAGTTGATTATACTCCTAGAAAGCAGAATGTATCTTACATGACTGTATTGCAATATTCATGTGGTACATGGATTTTTTTTCTTCAAGATCACTAACATAGATCGTCATGTTTTTAGGAAAAAATGGAAGATCCTTTACAGCTTCACAGCAGCTAAATAAGCTGTAACTTTTCTTTCTGTAACATAAAGCTATTAGAAAGTCACTGTGAGACAAAATGTGGAAGCCAAAACATACACCTGAACATTTTTAATACACAGATGCTATTACAGGACAAGCTTTATCTCCCATTCCACACCCAAATAAACAATGGCTCCATTTGATTGGTTCTCTGCAGTATGTACAGAGTACTTGTCACCTTCAAATCCGTTTTTATTGTAACAAGACTTAGGATAAAGGTAACATATTAAACCTTTGTACTTTGTGATCTCCAGCTTCCTACTTGTAGTCCATCACAACTTCAAAATAAAAAAAACAGGCAATACATACTTACTGTCCCAAAATACGTTTGGTTAAATGCTTGACATACTACTAAGTATGTATTTGAAAACTACAAAAAGTCATGTGTCTAAGCTAAAAAAGGAGTCTTTTTTCGTGTCCAACAGCCTGCAGAACTTCAAAAAGAATACGATTAAACTTCCAAAATTACTTAAAGACTATTTCCATCATTAAATTGGAAACACAAATACTACTGTTTATTATGATTCAACAGAAAAACACATTTCTTGTCATGGTATTGAGGACACACATGAATTACAGTCCTAGAATACTTTAAAAAAGAAAAGAAATCACAAGAATTGGGACTATATTGATATAGCTACCAGGCTGCCAATTTATTCAGCTGGTTCATGGAGGATAATAATACTCAATAACAGTTTCAGTTGTAAAGACTCTGATCATCAGACTTGGTATATTTTAAACAATCTGTAATCTAAGGTTCAAAACCAGCCTAATACCAGCATTTCCAAGTGGCAACATTAGTGTTAATATACTACCTACTGGTTCAGGATATTTATAGAGAAAGTACATGTAATTGAACTACTTCTAAACTAAGTAATGTTCTGGAAGACTATGTATTTTGTTCTTTTTATTGGGTTACCTTCTCAAAGCTAAAAACCTCAAACAAAACAACTACAATGGCAGCAGCTCTCATGCTGCATTCATTGTGCCTAAGGAGTTTACATGAACTCTCCACATCACTTACATTAATCAGAAGAAAATATTAACAAAGCAATCTCCAATAAAAGTTTCAGTTTAGTCTTATTTCAGTTTCATGTATTTTGAATAAAATAAAAATTATAAATTTATTCCAGAAACATTTGTCAGCTCTCAGCTTATGAGAAGGAATACAACATTAATCAGACTGTTTCAGCAGTTCAATTTATTAAGTTTATAATATTCTAAGAAAAATACTTAAAGTGGGGTCACCTCTCACCAAAAGAAAAAAGAAAATGAAAGCAACACACACCTCTACACGTACACTACAGAAGTATTATTAAACCCACACCATTTCCTAACCTCATGCATAGTTCTGAAGTTACAGTACGATGCTGTCTGCAAGCAAACAGAAGAAAGCCACCATCCATGAATCACTCAAATTAAACAATGGTTTTAATGATTCAGAGAAAACATTCAGAAGTGATGCATGAAATACTGAACATGACACCCTGTATATACAATGTCCTCCCTTACAGGGTAAGTTTACTTCTACTTCTTTTAACTTCCAAGTGTCTGCCTTTGATTAATTAGTACTGATCATGGTTAGACTTGTTTCCTGCCTTTTTACATTTATAGTTTGGTCTCAATCCTAAGTACACATTATTTGCTACATTATTCTATCAATGTTGACACAGTTTCATTTCAAGCAAAATGTAAACTAGATGTTAGATCCTTTCTTTGCAAGAAAGACCAGAAGAATCTTATAATCTTATTGCAAGACTGTTTGACATTGCACATGGAAGTTCTCTAATGTCCAGTTTTACTGATTTAAAAGTATACTTCAATGCATCAGGTAATAGAGTTTAGAAAGAAGAAATACAACCTTGTGGCTGTTGAGCTAAAAACCTTAAACCATAGAAAACGCTGCTTCTGGAAAACCATTTTAAAGTAGTCAGACTTTTGTGAATTGCATTTGTCTAAGGCTGCTGTCCAGTTTGACTCCTCCTTCTCCAGATCCAAACAATTCTCCCACAGTTCTTATGCAAAATAAGCCTTCATAACTCCTCTTCCTCTCTCATTTTACAAATAGTGAATAATAAATACTGTAAGCACTAGGAAGGTCAGAGAAGTGGCAAATCAAGCAAAGGGAAAAGACTGATTTATGTTTTATTTCTACTGCCACCTCTAGTACTATTTTTCTGTACAAACAAGTTACTAGTTTCATCATTATTACCCTACACTGTTCTAAACACCCAGCTGCTGTTGTCACAGTGGTGGGATTAAGGAAAAATTGAAGACACTTGCTGTTAAGAACATCTTCCAGTTTGTATAACCCTTCTTGAAATTTGAGTTAATTTTCTTTTTTGAAATACATCTCTAATAAAGAGGATCATTTGTTCAATCGATACACCTGCAGACATTTTCAGGAATCAGGCATATAGAATCACAAGGATCCTTAGCACAGAAACCCTAAGCAAATGAAAGCCTCCCATACCAGTTAAAAAAAAAAAAAAAGTTTAAAAAAAACCCAGAATTTCTTTACTTACACAATGCAAGTTACCTAACTTCTGCATCATTTGGTTTTACAAGAACCTCTGCTTCAGACAAGAAGTCTGATATTCTTTCTTTTCTATACTAAGTGTTACAAATTGCAAAACCACTTGTACTTTAAAAAAAACATTTTTCTGTCAGGTTTTTTTTCCATGTAAGAAAGATGTGCTGATGCTCTAACAGATTCCAAACTGAAGTGTAAATCAAAGAGAGGTGACATTTTGTTTGAAAATCTCACTGCACCTAAACCAAAACAGATCTCAAATCTCAGTTCTTGTCTATTGCTGGAACATGAGGAAAAAAACTGGTGAGGAAAACATAATGACAGTAAGTGAATTATTTCATAGACATATAAGCTTAAGATACTAAATTTTACAGCTACATGTAGAAAAAGAATCTTAGAGATCTTTTATCCTAGGAATCAACATTTATTTTTCCAACTAATATTTTTTCTGACTAATTAATTTGATTAATTCTGGGAAATGTAACATCCAGAGGCATGGCATATGGCCTAACTATATGCAAGTACGTAATTGCAGCAGGCATTCACTCTAGAAACTTACAGACACTTTGATTCGACAAGCAGTGGACAAATAGAAAGGAACGACAATGGAGGGCACAAAAACACCAAACACAAGGACAGTGACAGACAAACAGTAGAGCACGTCCCTATCTCCATCTTTGCCAAACAGCATTTGTTTAATAGATTTCCCTAAAAATAACAATGAAAGAAATACACAGACAGACACAAATATTCACAAAGAATCACGTGAACGCTCTATGACATAACTCAATCTTATACATATAACTAACAACCCTGACAACAAGAGTATGCATTTCACCCTTTCAAGGGATGTACTCTTCCTGTACATACTAAGTTCAGTCTGCATGTCAGACAAGCCCAAAGGTAAAATATTATTTCACACTGATTCTTTAATAAAATAATAAAAACCAGCATAAATTAGCTTTCAGACTGTAAACACATTTCTTGCCTGAACTTTACTTTTATTTGAACACACTGGAATTCACAAAAAAAACAAAGAAAAAGAAAAGATTGCTCTAACCATCTCTTGCACATAGTTGCAAAGCAGGAGAACAGCAGGGGGAGAATATGCATCATTGCTCAGAGAGAAAAGACTGCCATGATGTGTTAGGTGTGACACCCTAACTAGATCTGTCTACAACAAAATACAGAATAAATACTATTTGGCAAATACCACCATCTTAGCCAACTACTTGTCTATTTTGTTTACAAAATCTCCCCAAGCATTCAAGCTCCTAAGGTTGTAGGAGACGCGAAATAAACATATGCTAGCCAAGCTGCTTCCTTAAAGGCAGAGGCTGAAGACCAATTCTTGAAGAATTCCTTTGAGGAAACTCTCCCTGTAGAAATTCTTTCTTCTGCTAGACCTTACTGAAGTTTAACAAATCATTCAAAATATTACTTCACACCGTAGTGTCTCTTCTTGCAGTGCCAGTGACACACATGGGAAAAGATTATGTTAAAAATCACAGTTTCACTGAAGACTACTGGAATGCCATTTAGATGATCAAGAAGAACAGAAATTAGAATGCACCAGCTTAATGATACAACTTGAACTATAACCCGTAAGAGTGAACTGTCTTGCCATGAAGCTGCTTTCATTACTAAGATTTCACTATCAGCCTCCCTCTGACTGGACCCCGTTTGTCAGTAAGCACTCAAATTGTAGGTCAAAAACAAGGTATGTAGGCTTCATGCCCAAGCATTTAAGCTTACAAATGAAAATAACTGAAAGTATTATAGTGTATATATAGATGCATGATTTTTACTCTTTACTATTTATTTAGTAACTAAGTAGGGAGAAAAATACCCACTCTTTATTTTCCCATAATTGTAATAGCACCCCACAACCAGGCTCTATCTCCTTTCTCATTATATTCCCAGTAGTTCTACAGTGTCCCTATACATCTTTAAATTGTATCTTTTACCATAAGCATTAAAGGAATTTCACAATGTAATAATTTTTGACTTCTGAAGTCCTAATTTTCAGATTTAACATGCTAATGTTTCTGGATTTGGACTACATATTTTCTGTAAATTAATTCTGTGTTATTTTATCATCTTTCATAAACCTGAAGCAGAGAACTTAATTTCTCGTATTTTATCAGCTTCATCTCTCTCTCCCATATTTTAAACTAAAACACTATCATTAATTTTAAAAAGACAAGTTCACTAGAAGACTGACACTTTGTCTGACCTATTCTATACAGAAACACACAATAAACAATAGACATTCAAATAGTACATTATAAGAAGTTTTCTCACATCTGTTTTCACCATCACCTATGAAGAATAAGATTTTATCATTACTGAAGGAGGAACTGAACTGCAACAGAAATCTCACCCGATGTCAGTTAGAGGTGGTTTGTCCCGGCCCCTCTTGTAGCAAAGAAAAAGTTCAGGACTCTTTAGACTTCCATAGTTTAAGTTGGCTTGGAGGGCTGTAGGGGTGGCCTCAACACAGGTGTATCCTTCTGGGACAGTTTCACCAGCTGATTTAATTATCACAGCAATGTCAGTAATTGGAGCCTTGGGACCAGTTGACTTTGTTTCATGTCGGCTGATTTCCTGGTCCAGGAGGGTTGCCGTGTCTGTATCAGTGAGCCCCGCCACTACGAAGTAGTCAGCCACTCGTGGACCTTTGTCTTCTATCATGGTTATGTCAGTACTTCCTGCGGAAAAGAAAGAGGGAGAAATCAAACACTCTGCTTTCAAACTCAAACCTTTCTCTCAACAACTACGATGATACAGAACTTATGAAAAAATTTTTGCAAATAGAAAAATTCTTACATACAGAGTTCATGAAAATTCTATGGAAACTGCAAAAGAAACTTTCACTTTTGCTGCACAAAAAGATACTGAAAGATACTGCGGGTAATCAGATTTCAGTTCTAGCATCACAGCAGCAATGTTTTAGCACAAGGAAGTTTAAGTGAGATATCGGATAACACAAAGCTCTTAACATAGCAGCAACACAGAAAATTGCTTTGTGTTATCTATTAGACTGTCCAAGCTCTTCACAGGCTATACACTGATGTAGGTATCCCAGTCTAGAAGCATCCATATTTTTCTGCCATTGCTTGTGAGTAATTTGACCACAGAATCATGTTGTCTTTTTTTTTGACAGAGAACAATTGCAAGTACAGGCTCACCACTTTATCTTCTGCATATTTCATCCATTTTGTTTCATAACCTAGACCTAACAGAGCAGTCTTGAGACATTCAGCTGGGAACTGTAACATCTGGAAGTCATTTACAAAAATCACACATCCAAACCCACATTTCATCGGCTGATCAGGCAGCACACACCACTGCTCAGCTGCACATTCCAGATCAGGAAAGAGTTGTTCTCCCAACACTACTGATGTTAAAGCAGTGAAACATAAGTTTCTATTAAGAACAAACCTAGCTGACAGCCTATGCTCAAGTACCTCAAGTACAATTTCAAGTAGCCAAATTTCATTAAATATTTTCTCAAGCAATGAACCTGAATACTGTTATAACTCTTCAGGAAGCTAGGTACAACATTCTTTTAGATCTCCCTGTTTCCATCACCAGATTTCTGGGAATCCCATATAAAAAGCTGATGAGTAATGGAAATCTGGTTCTCATCTCTGAAAACAAGACTGCCACAGCTGCCAAATTCCTACCTACCAAGGAGTGGTGGTTCATTGGTATTACCACCAAAACAAGAACTGCACCAAAACAGAGAAATTTCTTGTATTCAGAATGCGCATGTTTGGTAACTGCAGAAACACTGGCCTCTGCTAACAGAAAGGTGGTTTGGTGAAGGCAGTATAATCCTGTTCCCTGCAACCTGGTTTATGCTCCTGTTCTTATCCTGCTCCTTCTTACTGACATTATATTCAAAAGGTACAAGATTTCTAAGACTTTTAATAGTAAGTGTACTAAATACCCACCTGAAGCAAAGATCAGTTATCCATCCTGCATATTTGCTAAGAAATTTTAACGTAAGATTATGCAACTTGGGTGCCAAACACTATATGGCAAGCTACTGTAGCATGAGAACAAAGTAGGGAGAGGAAGGGAAATAACTTCATGCAAATTTTTTGTACCTCTATATTCTGACTGCAGTTTTTATTTTCTTACACTGAAATAACAACTTTTCAAATCCCTTCAAACCTGAAAGGAAAACCCTTTAAAAAGGGAAACCCCTTTAAAATATTTTTCCGTAATGCTTTCCAACACTGTGACTACAATGTTCTCTGAACACTCTGGGTAACAGCTTTGTAGGGCAAATCCATTCTGAGACACAGAAGAGTTTGGCTCCCCTGCAAAGGAGAAAACCATGGGGCAGTTATTTACATGACTGGATTTATGTCTAAAACATGTGGATGCCATGTCAACAGGAACAATAAAAGGTTTATTCAATTTGTCAGGTTGTAATTTCCTTGTTCTTCAAATGCCTAAGTCTCCTGAAGAACAAGGAAATTACTCCAGAGCCATAGCTACCTGTGAAGCTCCTATCACCTTTAGGTACAAAACCTGCAACAGTTTACCTTCACTGCCATAAAAAGCATGAAATCAGCAATAAAGTGCCTTACAGCTAAGCAAGTCAGCAAGAAATGCAGAGGGAGTGGCTCCAACCTAATCTATATAAACTGGTCTACAGTTAAAAGGTCCCTGCTCACACTGCCACTGCTCGTTTCCACCTTCGCTTCTGTCCAGAACTATAGTTTGTGCAACCACATAATGAACTGGAATAAGAAATTGCTCTGGCTGAATGCTAACCTGGCAGAGACTTAGTGTTCAACCAGAGCAGTTCTCCAGTGATCGCCTGTGTCAGCACAAAAGCAGTAGCAGTATGACCCTTTCAGCAGCAGCACTCACTTACACTGGATTAATCATAAAACTACGAAGTCTAAAATGTTTCAGTTTGCCTCTCAGATGCTTGGAATTGTTCACAGAATTATAAAAATAAAGGAAGGAAGAAAGAAATAAACTATCCACCCTCTGCTCCTCTTAAAAGAAAGTCCTGAGCTATAATATCTTGCAATCTGTAAAATACCATTGGAAGTGAAATCAAACTACTGGAAAAAGCTGATAAAAATAGCAAAATGGTTGGCATCCTATAGTTTTCACTTTTTTTTTAACACAAAACCTTTGTTAAATGTTCCAGCCTTTTATTAACGAGGTCACATTCACACAGTTCCGTATCATGTTCTCTCAATACAACATCAAAATCATGGTCTACATTTACTTTTAGCACATAAAGCAGGAAAATACCCAAACAGTAACAATAACTGCATATGTCAAAAATCTCACAAGAGTTCATATTTTTAATCATAGCTCAAGTTCCTGGAATTGCACTAATGTTATCCTCAAATATGCTTAAAAGGGAGAACTTGGTTTTCCTGGGAAAACAGAGGGAGGAAAATTTAAAAGCACCTGAAAACGTAAACAGTAAGACTTGGAAAGTTGGAATGCAAATGAAGATAGTCCATTGCTAAACTTTCATCAGTGAGGATCAATAAAACTGTAGCAATCAGTTGCTAAGAAGCATACACTTGTATCTACGCTATTACATTTTTCTCCTAGCCATGGCTATGTTTTTGCCTCACAGAAGCTCTGCGTAATATGTGGCAGGCAAAAGTCAGAGTCACCAGACAATTCAGCTGAGAAACTTGGCACAAAAGCTTTGTATGTCAGCACAACATTTAGTGAGTTTTTCAAAATGTTCCGAGTCTCTCAAAACAGTTGCTTTTCCACAAGGGTAAGTAAGGCTTCAAATAAGCACTACAAGTCAGCTCTTCAGGAATTTGTTCTCCAGTTTCAGAAAGATTTAAAGCAACAGGATCACTCAAAAGAGACCTGAAAGCAATAGCTCTTAATTAAGCCATAGTGACCTTCACTAATGCAAAAGTTTTAGAAACATAAATAGACAAAGAATTAGCACATAGCCACTAACACAAATAGAAAGCAGAATTCATCCAAGTCCAAGAATACTATGCCTTCTGAACTGCAGGAAAAAAAACCCATAGGATTTGTGGGGAACAAGATGAATCCACTATTATTTTCCATTGTTTTTGTGATGACTAACACAAGAACAAGTATTAACACTGCTCCTCTTAACAGACAGGGGAACATTCTTCTAAGAGACCACATATTCTAAATTTTATCACAACAACTTTTCCCAAGAAGAACTTCAAAAGCTACTGTCCTCTGTCTGTCTTCTATGAGCACAGTTCTTTATGTCACAGGACTAAGTGAAAAACTCAACATTCAGAAAATATTTGGATTTCTATTTTAATACGTAATAGTGTGTTTCCTTGCAGGAAAAAACCTAAATACAAAAAAATTTCTAAAGCTAAAAACTGCTACCTTCATGATGGATGATGACAATGCAGGATATACTGAAAAAAAGTCAACATAAAAGTTCCATGAAAGATCTTGTTTTTGAAGTCTACAAAGATACTTCATTTGGAGCCATATAAACTGAAAACAAAAATTGGGAATTCCATTTCAAGAACATGAACACTGTTTGAGGAATTACAAACCCCACTGCCCATATGGACCCACATGGGTTATGAAAAAAACATTTAAGTGAAGCTAGTTTTCCAATTCATTCATAGTCCACAATAGAAAAGTTAGAAAATAGAGCAGTTTAGGACCAAAACTGTTTTTTAAAATAAAGAAAGGAAAAAAAAAAAGAAAAAAGTATTCAGAATAAAAGATGCACTTTTAAACCTCCCATGTTTTTCTAAAAGGAATTCCCATGGGCAGTAATTTGTTTTGTAGATGTAAAACAAAAGCAGCCAGCACAGACCACACTTCAAGGCACTTAGTACATCTAGCCTAAGATGAGATTTGTTTAGCAAAAATACGCAAGAATGAAGAAAGTAACATCTTTTCAATGTTAAATGTCAGAAATATGACAGTGTTCTCTCCCACAGTTCATTTAAGGTCAGCTGCTTTAAGAATGGAACAGTCTTTCTCACAATCAAAATTCAATTTTATAATTTTTCATAATTTTCTAGGAAAAATATAGTTAAGTTGCTATTATCTTACAAAGGTCACTGACCTTTCTTAAGGAGAGATTTCACAGGAAATCTGTCTTGGTGAAAAGGATTCAATTTTTATAAAGATAATTTTTAAAGAGTTTGAAAAAAATTATGTTAGAAATTGCCTCAGTTATTTACTAGTTTCTAAAGGACCAGTTAGATTCTAAAAAGCTGTTAAGTGTCAAATTATCCTAGAAATTAGGCTAGAAAGTCAGCATAAGCCTACAAAAAAATGATACAGCTCCTGGAAAGGAGCGTCACAAATGCTAGTATCTCAATGCACAAAGACAACAAAATAAACTTACATCTAGAGTGTGTGTGGATACCAAGGGGTATTTTTTCAGTTCACTCCTAACTGGAGTGCTAATCTTACGTGTTCCCAAAAAAAAACCCAGCACATGGCTCAGGAGGCCAACTAGCACAGCTTTACTCAGAAAAACCAAGCTGATCTTAAAAGTCTTGTATTTCCTACTACTTCAGTAAGCACTCTACTACCTGAAAAGGTAGTAATGTCTGTAAGTGATTAATGGCTAACACATGACATTGCAATTTATTAAACTTGCATCTTCTTACAGATGCTGACATTATCCACAAACTACAATATGTGGAAACTACTACTTACAAAGTACTTGCTGTGTGAAAGCCTGTAGCACATACACACAGAAGACTGAAGAACTTAGAAAGATGAACTCTTAGCTTAATAACTAGAAATATTTTTGTAACCAGACTGCACAGGAAATGAGTTTTATTCCAGACTGAAGAATAACTTCGGCACTTTTTGTTCACTTTGGCTGAAACATCTGTTTTGTAAACAGCCTCCAAGTTAGAGTTTTAAGCAAGGTAGATGTTAATTTTAACTCAGGACTTTTGCACAAATCTTTAACTTGGCAAGTGAATTATACTTGGCTACTGGCAGAAAAGAAGTTTAAAAAATGCACATGCACTCTGCTCTGACAGTTACTTTTAAAATGAGCTGACCTAAAGATCACTGAAAGCACTGAATTTATTACACTAATTTAAGAGAGAAAGACATTACTGGATAGATAGAAGACAGTGCATTAGGAGGTCATCTGCAAGACTTGGAAAACCTACTGGCTACAATCTGAATAAGAGAGAAGCATTACTGTTTCTCAACCACTGCCCTAGGCAAAACTTCATAGACGACACAATGACTACCACAGGCACCTCACTCCTCAATACAGAAACACAGCTATGCGACCAAGTCTCTATAGAGACAACTTCTCTATTATTTCCTATGAATTAACCAGAAGATAAAAAGGGTATACTGATTCTGAAAATACAGAAACTTCCCCTGGAGTGCTAAAGAAGGTAGATATCAAATTCTTTATTCACACAGACCATTGTTTATCTTGTAGTGAGATTAAATAGCACTATTGGTGAAGAGAAAAATAATATGTTTTCCCTTTGTATAAAAGAATCTTCATAGATGCCAGCTAAATCTTTATTTTATAACAAAACAACTAGTGTAGTATTTGTTTTAATCAGTGAATTTGGAAGTGTCCCTTAAAACACATAAAAAGTATTACACAGTACGCACATACACCTTGGACAGGCACATAAAGTAACAAGCAAGAGATACTTCTTGAGATAAACAGTATCAGCTATCTGTTCGAGCTGAAAAGAGAAAAAAAATTAAAACAAGACTTGTAATTGCCTTTAAAGACAAGCTTGAAGAAGTTAAATCACTGTCATACCCAGCAAAGAGATACAGACGGGCTGCATGAAGCCTTCAGCTTATCCCTCTTTCTTCTGCACACATTTCAAATACCAGAATCACAAAATGATCTGGGCTGGGAGCAAAGTGACCTAACACATCCTCTAGTCCCAACCTCCCTGCCACGGGCAGCGACAACCCCCATTAGACCAGGCTGCTCACAGCCCCATCCAACGCGGCCTTGAACACTTCCAGGGATGCGGCATCCACAGTCTGGATACCCTGTTTCTCTGGGCAACCTGTGCCTCACCACCCTCACTGTGTCTTATGTACAATCTTAAGCTCCTCATCTTTAAGTTTAAAATTGTTGCTCCTTATCCCATGACCTACAGGCCCTGGTAAAAAAATCTCCACGTAGCATTTCACAACAGTGGTAAAGATAACAGCATGATAAAGCTGGTGGCAAGAAACATATGATGACAGATGATCAAAAAAGACCAATTTTTGTAGAAACAGGTGATCCTAAATCAGAACAATAAGATGGGGCAAGAGAAAGTAGAACCTGAAGGCCTGAATGTAGCAAGTTTGATCAGCAGTGAGGATTTAGACACTTAAAAGTTTTGTCTCTAGGACTGTTCATAAAAATCAAATCTAAATACAAATGCTGAAGGCCTGTATTGCTGGATATAGTGGTTAGTATTAAGACTATGAATATGATTTTTTTAAACTTCATATTAGTGAAATACATTAACAATAGTGCTTCCTTTGGCTATTTTTTTTTAACTATTTCCTAGCTGTATTTCACAGCAATAGAAAGAACACAGTGAAGGTGGTTGTCAATGGTAGCTGTATGCAATAAATCTGTATGATTGTTCTTGTTCTAGTTGCCTCAATTTTTTCTCTGTTTAACAAGATTTCAAAACCGGGAAGTTGATACTTGAAATCATTTTGAAAAGCAGTAAGGAATACAACTATAGACTATACCTGGCAATCAAAAGTTATATACCGTTTTGTTTGGTGGGGCTTTTTTCCAGACACAAAACACAGTTATGATCCTAACACATTCATGTATCCACACAGGCTTAAATGCACACAGCAACTGCTTAAATGTACACAGCAAGTGCAAACAGCCCCCACTATTACTATTTACCAACCAGAACGTACTGCAGCTGGCACTCCAGTTGCTTGTCTTTTCCAGCACACCTCTCACTGCTACTGCTCACATCAGTATGCTTGTCCATATCACACACACTTTTAAGCAAACCCATTTCTACTCAGGTAAATATGCAGCTCCAGCTTACGCATTTCACTTTCACAACTGAAATCAGACGTTGCATGCGCATTACAGGTAACTTAAAATTATGACAGAATGAAACACTATAGACGAGACTATCCCACAAAATTAAGAGAGTTCAGAAGGAGTAAGTGGCCAAGGAAGTTATCAAACATTTAAAATGGCACTTACAGTACACAGGGAAGTCATACAGACATGTCATATACAAGTTCCCTGAAGCACACTTTACAATGTGTAAGATAAAGTGCATCCATATACACACACCACAACAAAAGAAAAGGTAAGGCAACATTACTTCCAGCATACCATTAGCACTGAACAGGATTAAAATAGAAATAAAAAAGTAGTCCACAAATAATTAGCCAGTCAGTCAATAGCAAGAGAAAAAAAAATTAGAAATGTTTTTAAATACTTTCTTTTTTGGATTGCATATCACATTATAATGAATATTATTAAAAGAAGTAAGACTTAATTACATGAGTATTAGAAAAACTAGAATTGCAAAAATAACTTCAGAGATGCACTGCCCACCTTCTACCTGTCTTAACAAAACCAGCTGTGGAACAGGAATGGCTGGATGTCACCCGTGTTTTGGTCTGAACACGCACATATGCAAATACAGGACCATTCCTTCCTAGCTGTTTTCAAGTAAACATCTGAGAATATTGCAATTGCACAACTGAAATAGATTACAACCAGCATGGTGATTATCTTATAGAGGCCTCTAACATTGGAAAAATAAACTTAAGGACAAGGTGAAAGATAAAAAGCTTGCCAATTACATTTAAATAGAGTATTCTTATGGGATGACTTAGGACTGAGTTAATTGAACTTCATACAGAAAATAACTTGTATCAAAGTCTGGTATTGACAAGCATCTACACTGGTTTTTTGCATCAGATAGCTAAATTGTTGCTAATTTGAACATATGCAAACAAAAAGAATGTTGACTCTACAGTTGCTGTTTTCCTACTAGATTATTTTCTGACTGCATACGAACACAAAAATCAAATATAAAGTGCATGTAACCAGGCTTGATGGCAAAGTTTTCTAAAGCATTCCAAACAGATCAGGCCACTACAGTAGGAAAGGAGAGGTATCACAGCAAATCGCCTCAGGTAAGCAATTCCCATGGAAGCAAAGGCACCAAGCCTGGAAACAATCTGTTGACACAGCAGGGGATTTTCTTCCCTCCACCTGTACAGAAAACAGTTCTCAGCGCAGCAGAGTTCTGCAGACTGTGAATGTTTGAGAGCAAAATCTCTTCTGCATTAAGCTTTTGATATGTCAAATATAGTTCAACAGTTAATACTGAAAAACAAACAGTATCATATAAATTGACTAAATAAATAAATCTTAACGTCAAATTACCATAGTTAGAACCCAAATAGCAAAGACTAGAACACCACAGGTGGGAAATGCAAAGATTTTTTCTACACTTTATCTGTAACTCCTACAATGACCATATTCAACCATCATTTTAAAGAACTTGAACAGGTATTTGATGTCTTTTTGGCAATTTGTTGCAAACATTTTCGTGAGAGCCACTAAAAAATTCACCATTCATATAATGGGAAGTGGGTGTCTGTATTCTTCCAATGTAGACTTCCTTTCCAATTTGCTTGGAGATGATGCAAAAGTGTACATCACAGGAAGAAGAGGTGGTGATGAAATAAACTGACTCTGCAAATCCAGTATTGTAATAAATTATAATTACATAGCAATAAATATCTAGTTCTCAGTCATATATGGTTTGCCACTTACGCGTCAATTTTTTTACTGAGAAGTCTTACAGCTTCTAAGACATGTTTTAGAAAAAATTGAGAGGATTTTGGCGTTAAACAAAATATATTATTGTACGCTATTACACTGAATTTTCTTTGCATTTGCTATGTTTTCCTGTCCTGTATGCAAAGAATAACAAAGGAAGTGAGGAAACTAGCTACAGATTTTCAGGTTTATACTTTACAAATTAAAATTAGTTAGAAAAGCAATATACTAACAATTTAAGTTTCTGTCTTAAGAGGTAGAACTGTGCTTTTAGTTCATTTTTTTTTTCTGATTGCCAGCAAAACCACTGCTACAAAACAGTGGGGCAAAGATGTGATTATACAAATGCCTCTCAAACATAACAAAGCTTTCAGAAGCAAACTTTTGTGATAGCAAGTTGAACAGCTACTTATGAATTAAAAATGGCTGAAAATATCACTAAGTTAATGGACCCTGTAATCCAGGGCACACAGGAGTCTGAAAATATTCCCCTCAGAAAAATTCTAAGTGGAGCAAAAAAACCAAAACAACGCCAAACCAAAAAACCAAAAACAAAACAAAAAAACAAAACAAACAAACAAAAAACAACAACAAAAAAAAAACCACAACAAAACCCACAAAACAAAAAACAACAACAAAAGAAACCAACCAAAAACAAACAAACAAACCAACAAACCCAAAAAAATCCCACCAAAAATCCTCTAAATCTAAGAAGTACCCAACCTACTCCAGACTATCCAGGCTACTTCTACCATACATTAATATTTAACAGTTCAAATTTTCCTATTGAACACTAATTTCAAGTTGTCCAGTGGTATAAAAATTGGAGCAATTATAGATATGTGAGGCCAAAATGCAAATTCTCAACTGACCTACACAGTCTTGAGAAGCAGCTGGAACCAACGAAGGCAAGTTTGGTACCAGTAAGTTCTATTGCCAAGGACAGAAAACAGAAATGGAAAAGATATGAGATGGGAAGAATGATAATAAGCAAGCACTCCAGCTACACTCATTTAATAAACCAGTTTACTCTTGTTTCATCATGTTGCACCCAAACTGTTCTTTCACATAACAGAAGATGATAACTACTCCGAAGACTGCAAAGAAAACAGTTCAGAAGAGAAAATTTAACAACAATAACAACATAGTCCTCAGAGCAAGAAAAGTACTTTATAAAATGCACTTACTGCCCCAGCTGAAAGTTTTAAAGGTTAGCCATGCTCAGTATTATGTAATGAGTGAAACATCTGCTGCCCTGGAAACATTCTTTGTTAGAGAACTCTTTCTGTAATTGGAAACTCCTTTGGAAAAAAGCCAAATATAGTAGTCTGAAACAAAAACAAAGCAGCAAAAAAAAAGTCAAGAGACAAAAAGTCCAGTGGTTAAATTTCTTCCAGGAGCCCAAATCTCCTAGATTGCTTTAGTTATTTTGGTGCCTTTTTCGGGTTGGAGTGACTGGGGACTATGATTTGGTTTTGGGAGGTCAAAGGAGAGAAGATAGATTTGTTTCAAATTCACCTAAGTTACTCCAAGTAAGCTATATGAATCAGAGATATTTTCTTTCTTATTGCTCTCTCTACTAAGCATTGAAATAGTTAAGTATTAACATTGAAATTATTTTGCCAGAATCTCCACAGATATTTGCCAGATCACAGAATCATGGTTTGACTTGATTTCTACTAGCCATCGACAACACAATCAGCCACACATCACTTGAAATCATCATCTAAGGGCTCTACAAAACCAGAGTGAAAAACCCACTCACTGGTTTTGAAGAACCCAATTTTCCTTGTTTTTATCTATCAGTAAAAAATCAACACTGCAGGAAGGTATCTTTCTTCTCAGTAGGTCTCTTCCCTGACAGCTTCACCATACCAAACACAGGCTGCTTCATCAATACATTCAGAGGCCCACAGCCTATCCCCACCTCACTGAACTCTTTCTGTGCCTGTCAAAAGGATGATTCCCATTTCTGGCTGGCCTATGGCAACCAGCCTCAAACCACTCGGCTTCAGCATTTTCATTCTTCCTCAATTGCTTTTCAAGCTTGGTGGGAGCTTATTAACACTTCAGAAGTCTGTCTTTTAATCCTCTTGCCAGCTCCTCATTAAGTAACTCTTGTTTGCCAAGTTGTCTTAAAATTAAGTCCAAACCACACACTTGACAGCAGTTAGAATATTCATGCTTTTGGTCTTAAGCTGCAGCCATGTACTACTTATAGAGACATATGTGTCAATAAGTATTTTCCTCAAACATTAAAAAAAGCTATCACGTGTAGCAAGCTTGAGATTCTCTGTCATGAAGTCCTAAAACACACCAGACATGATAAATGTGAAGTCTGACATTACAACTATTTTGAGCCTTCTCTTAATATCATCATATGATACTCAAAATATCTATACTGTATTACTCAACACACTGTGGAGCTCCCAGAAAAAAACTGGGAGTTACAGGGAGCTTAATTTCTGGGATAAACTGTACAGATTTTAGGCAGTAGAAGTCAGATCATTGCCAAGAGCATAACACTAATTTCTGTCATAATTTAATACATGCCCTTGTCTTTCTATTTAAAATATTCTTCACGCTTGTTTTTATGTTTTTGTGGGTTTTTTACTGTTTTGACACATGATATATTTCTGGATTTAGTAACTGATTTAGTAATGCGTTTAAAATAAAACCCCCTGGTTTCCTAAAGCAGGCTACGACTATCATGAATACAATCACAATTGTTAACATTCCTATTTCCAATTTAAACATTTAGGAATTAATTAATTTGATTTACTTAACAAACTGATCTCAGACTTTTCCAAATTTTTTCAAAATCCCAAGATTTGATCCCCTATGACTTACAACATAGCACAGTCCCAATGTTCATTTGCTGTGGCATGCACAAAACACTTGAGACGCCCTACATTCATTACTCTGCACAGGGTGGAGTAGAACTCACAATTTCCTCCTTTGCAAAAACACCAAAACAAAACAAAAAAAACAAACCAACCAAGAAAACCCCGAAACAACAAAACCACCAAAACAAACCCCTAAAACCCTCCCCCACCAAACCAAAAACCAAACAAAAACCAACCAACCAAAACCACAAAAAAAACCAGACACCTATCCAAGCCATCACACGGTGCTCCCAGGTATACAGCAGTGGAACGTTCTCATTTTCCTGCAGCGATACTGCTCTACTGTACACTTTAACATACTACTGGCTCTTGGAAGGAACAGCTGGGATGACAGTTGTGGAGTCACAGGATTTACCTCAGGGATGGGCCGCCATCATTTCGGTCCCTGCTCAAAAGAGAGGACATAACCCTGTCCTCTCTGATAGCTTTAATCCTCTACACTTTTTTTTAACCTCTGCCAGGTCTAGGGCAGGATCAATGCTCTATATAGACAAGGGGAGTAGGGATATAAGTGGAGTGATACTACTTTTACACTTAACAACCTGGACAACTCAAATGCAAAGTATTTCAACTCAAACATTCAATCCAGAAAGAATGCTAGTTAATGGTGAGATTTTTATAAAGGTACAACAGACAATTAGACACTGAAGGATCAAAGCAGTTTCCCTCCTCAGATCTGTGAATCATCTGGCTACTAATATAACTAGAAAAACAGTTCAAAATTAAAGGAGTGACTGAGTAAATAAGATCTTTTATTCCTAGTAGAATCAGTTGGATCAAAAAGACTAAGAAGAAGAGGTTGTGAGATGCACAGTGGATACACTCTACATCTGAATCTCACAGAAGAAAAAAGAAAATCTGTAAATGTCTTTGAACAGGATTTGTTCTGTCTTCTTTAAAATAAACTGAAATGTCACATTAGTCATTACATTCACAGTGAATGAGTCATCATAACCCAAAAGAACTTCAGGCTTCCACATGTAATTATCTTACAACCAGATTCCTACAAAGTTCAAAGCAAAAATGCAGCAAAGTATATGTATCAGAGTTTGAAATTACACTACCTTTTAAGAAAGCATGGGTTTCTTCTATGTAAGTTTGTGTACCTTGCCTTTTTTCAAAGTTGAACTTGCTATTTGGTCTACCCAATCCTGAACAACATACTTCTCCCTTTATTGTGTGCAACGTACATCTGGTTTATTCCTAGAATTGTATTAGCATAGGAAGAAGTCCCCAAAATAATTCTACTCTTCAGAGTCATATGGGTATTCCAATATAAGCCCCTGTGAAAGTACACCACCACTAGCAAAACATATTTTAGGCTTGCAAAATCTGTTCTACTTATGGCTTGAGATTTTCTTATACAACTCCAGGTTTACCTACATTGTTGATTAGTACTGGAAAACTTTAATGGTATGTTTAAACATTATTCACAAACAAAATGAACAGTCTTCTATAGGGAGAATTACTACTTACTTATTTACTACTAAGATGTAACAAAAAGTGAAAAGAAAAAAAGCTAAGGAAAGATATACCCCCAAGGTTAAGCAAGAATTTAAGGCCAGAAAAAATTCAAGTCTTTCACTGATGATTCTAACTGCAAGAATTCACTTTGAGTCAAATAAACATTGTACAGGAGACAATGTACACTTGCTTTTTCCAGTTTCAGCAAAACTTTGAGAAAACAGTAACATATTTATGCAGTTACAAAGTTTTCTCTTTTATGGCCTGCTGACCTTTGAATATTCAGAACAGGAAACAAACCTGGATGTGACCTATAAGAGGCAAACTGCTCCCAGGCACTAGCAAACCACACCACAGTGGTTTCGTGACTTTGAAACCTTATAATAAAAGTACTTGTACTCTTCCTTTCCCTGCCAAATCCAAATTTTACTCTTAAATGTATGTGGTACCTGTTCAGAAAACTAAATCTTATACGATTAGCTTTCCCATATTCCTTCTACAGGAACTGGAAGAGGAGCTTCAGTTGGTAATTTAGGGCACCTAAAGTTAGGCTTTTGTTGGGAATTACCCCTTATAAAGAAGGTGGTGGATAACAGAAGAAGAAGAAAGCCTAGAAACTTGAGTCTCCCTAGGCTAAAACTAACCTCTGTCAATATTGCTCTTCAGTCACATCTTTGGCAGTTTCAGCACCCTAATAGGTACAAGACAAATATATTTTACATACATTAAATATTTGTCAGGTTATCCATCTCCTTGAAAGCATTTCCTCTGTCAAAGACACAGCTTATTTTTTAGGATTTGTTTCAAGGAAACCTGCAAAAGATATTATCTATGCCTCAAAAAAATCCACCTTGGCATACTTAAGCTCATGTTACCTGCAAATATAACAATTTTCTGCCACTTCCAGCTACATACCCAGAATTTCACATTCTCACTAGGATCATTAATTACTTAAAATGTTATTATGAGATTTCATGCTCAGCAGTGAAAGCACAGGTACAAATGACTCTGTAGTGTAGGCAAACTGCTGCTGCTATTTCCAAGGATGGCTGACTGATCAGCTATTGAGAACTGGCCACACCGATTTCCATATTTTGCAACAGTCCCTTCTGATGATTAGAGTAACCAAATGAATAATCTATTGCTGTGACTCAGCATTTTACTTTGTATTTCCTTTCTACAACCTTCTCTTAAACCAAGATGGATATCCTGCAGAAATTTCAGGGCTTAACTGTACAACTACAGGTGCCTTGAATTCTTGAATTTCCTGAAACATTAATTAAATCCTTTAACTTCTTTTCCTTCATATGCTGCTCCTAGATAGCTGCTCTCTAGTTGTGTTCTCTTTCTCCCAACTTCAGCCATGCTTTTATCCCTTCCTGAAGCAGAAAAATATACACATTATGTAGACACAGTAGGAGGATATTTTAATCACAAGACCCCTATCTATGTCAGGTTTCTTATCTGGGTGAGAGTATAGCTTCTTCCCCAGAGGATAGCAACGAGGGCTGGAGCCATGTTATGTGACACCAGAAACAGCAGCACTGGGTTGCTCAACAGGGAAGGAAAAAAAAAAGTCTTGTTTTCAGCAGTCAACTCCTCTACATAGCAAAGACTTGCAAAAGGGAAGAGCAGCAATGAAGAATGCATCAGTAGATAGACTTCAGTTCATGCATTACTGATCAAAGGCTGAAATTAATTATAAAGACAAAAGCTATCACTGAAATGAGCTGGTTCAGAGAAAAAACAATAGCAACGTGTGAGGTTTTTGCCTCTTTGGTGAAAAATGGTTACATTTTGCGGTATACCTGCCCTTTGTTCTCAACTGGAAAACACTTCCATTTCAAGACGATGAAAGCTTCTACTCCTTTGGACACTTGTAATTGTAAACTCTGCTTTTCCTGCTAGAACTGAATAACTTAATTTACACATCAATCCTTGATTTACACTATTTTTAATATCTTTTAGGCAGAGAAACACAGGCTCTTGGTTTTTGCTTGAAAAGCATCAAGTCTCTTTAGAGACTTTTTGAGAATAAAGGAAAGGAACTGAAGTGTCACTAAATGCAAAGATGAAAGCAGAGTAAGGCAAAACTGGCCCACTGTATTTAACTGAAACAAAGCAAATGGAATGTTTAATGATATGCAAGCCAACATTCAGCAAGAAACTGTGGGTACATTTTTACAGTTCTCTCAATCAACAACCCTGAGATGCTGCTAAAAAAGAAAGAAAACAGAAGAAAGTTACATGATTAAACAGAGACTATCATTATAATCTTAGTAATTATGAAAACTTTTTTCAAATTTCCTGTCTCCCAAAGCAAACAGTAAACATCAGGACAACATTTATACTCTCCAAAAGCCTGTAAGCAGAAAGAAAGGGCTAGAGTGAGACGCTAACTAAGACAAAACCTCCTGCTCTGACAGAGCTTGGAATGCAGAGCACAGTGTAACTGTACTCCTAGAACTTTAGAATAAGTAAGTCTACACGCTCAGATTTTGTGACAGATGCACAAGAATTAACCGAACACGAAACAGCAATACTGCACTCCAGAAACTGTCCTGAACTAAGCCACTTTGCTTCTAAGAACAGAGATCAGAACTGTGAGCCTTTATCTCCACAAATTTGCAGAATGAAACACTCTCATTATCATTACAGGGGTGTAGCGTTTCCAACAACACTACCTCTTTATCAGATGGAAAAGAAGCAGCATCACATTTCTGTACAACCATAGGCAACAACTTTAAGAGAGGGATTATTTTTGTAGCAAACCAGAAATTCCAAAGCAGATAAAAAAACGTAAAACATTCAGTTTACTGTTTGAAGCACTATAGGAGGAGAACAAGTCTCATGATGCAAGTGCAGCAAGCTGATTTTCATTTTACAGATCTGAATAAGCAGTATGGACAACTATCTGGTAAGGCATATAGGAAACAACTTAGTAACTGTGACTGTGACCTCCAAGAACTATTTTACAGGTCACCTATGCCAAGATCTTCAGTATCTTGAATACTGTCCAAGAAAGCAGCATGCTCAAGGTGGGCAATCTTTGCCTTGGGATGACTAGCAAGCACAGGAAGAAAAAGATAACCTTTGACAGTGCAAGCTACCCTTAGACAAAAAGATCTCATTTAGAGGTTACAGACAGTTTCCGTTGTTATTTCAGTCAGAAAGCCATGAAACCAGTAGGAAGGCCACCAGACATGCTAGCTTTTATCCACACTGCTCTATACCTGCAGGTGCCGCTGAAATTTATCTGAAAGCTTAACAGTAAGATGTAACAGTCACAAGACTACCTTACCTTCTCCTTACAACTTGTCAATATATCTTTCCTACCAAATTCTGCTGAGACTTTTCTCCTACTGTCTTTTCAAGCAAACCCAGATGGTGTGTCAAGATGAACACTTGAACATAGTTGTCCGTAAAGCACATCGGGGTTGAATTTCAAAATCAATTCTCCACTGGTCAAATGCAGACCTAAAGAAGAACTAAGTTTAAAAACATACCACTTCTAGAACTGCACTTCAACAATATGTAGCACTGTCACTACAAATGAGTATTATATGTTGAGACAGAGGGATGTTCTACATAGCAACATTTAATATTCCAATTTTGCTCGAGTTGGTTTTTTGTTTTTAATGAAAACCCTGTAAAGGCTGAACAGAAAGAAATCATACATACAATCTTGAAGTAAGAAAACAAATATGTAAGACATGGTCCAAGATGTCAATACTTTACTTCGGGGTATGGAGAGACCAATCTTAACTGAAGAATAAAAAGCCAAATGTAACATTATACTTATCTGTAAGTATTTACAAAAATGACCATCTTAACTTGCAAGATTTCTTTTTCTTAAAAAATTCAAACATTGAGATTTTAGTAGTAATCAGTGTCAAGTTGTGCTAGCAACTGTTTTAACACAAAAGTCACAACTCATGTAGGCAAGCTAATATTTACATTTCTGGTTTCTAATAAACTTCCTTGCACTGCTCAAGACAGACATGCACTATTAGAATTTCATATCCACTGGAATGGTAAAAAGTGGCCTGTGAGCCAATTCTTAAAAAAAATTTAAAAATCTTAAAAACCACTTACAGTCACATTTGTAATATAAACATTCACAAACTATCTAACAGTTAAGGTTTTTTAGTTGATGTCCTTTGTGCGAAGGATTTGGAAAATATATGCTAGCATGATTGGTTAGCAGTCTGGTTAATCACTTAAGTCTGGTCATGGCTGCTTTTCAAAAAAAATACAAATAAAAATTCTTCCCTTTTCCAAACAGATATGAAGTAATTTCCATTCCATTATTATTTTTTTCCACAAGAACAAAACACTTACTGCCTTAACTCCTAACAAGCCACCTTGAAGACTGATACAAAAACTTTGTATTTGAACCACACAAAGAAACAGCCAACAAAACTAACACCAAATAATTCTCTTTTTATTAACATGTCCACGTGCAGGCTCAAATTTTCCTAAACTTTAAACTACTATGAAGTTTAAAAGCTACACAGCAAGCAAAGGAAATATTAGAGAAATCACACTAATACAACTTACAGAAAAAAAAAAGAAAAAAAAGTCAAATGAAATGTCCTGTTTGTTGTCTGTCCTGCCCTAATGCAGATATAAAAGCTTAGCCACAAGCATTGTCTGACAGCAGCACATCAGTCCATGTCTGCAACATGTTTGACCTTAACAAGAGAAGAGGACTTAACAGTATTAAAAAGATTGGTACAGACCTGACATTAAGTTTAGAATTAATACAATGTTGTTCAGTTTTTGCATCCTTTCTAAGACTGCAGAATCAACAATTAAATTGTGCTCCAACACTTTCGAGGACTGTGTTTGGCATTAACAGCCCAGTTAATCAGCTTACATCATATTTAAAGCTTCTGTGAATATTTTTTCAGTATCTGACGCACGAAAGTCCTAGCATAACACCAGATCTTTCCACTACATAGGCTATCTGGCTGTGCAGCAAAGACACACGAGACATCCTCAGATGACGATACAGATTGATTAAAAGTTATGCATTTAGCTTTTCTTTGTTCTCAAATCTTCAGAACTGTGAGTTTCTCACTGATACGACCAGCTTCCAAAACACCAGCGTGACTCAGCCAGGACTATCCCTGTTATTCTAACACCCTTCCAACAGCGGGTCACGATCTCTAGTTCGGCACAAACCCCCGCAAGGGTTAAACCCGCTGACGCCGGAGCTTAGGGGAGGAGTCGGGGCATGGAAAGGGAGAGGAAAATGGAGAAATATAGGAGGGAGCTGCCCCGGGACTCACCTGCAGCGCCTGCCACCTGCGCCGCGGGAGAGCCCCGCGCTCCCGTGGGGCGGCCGCGCCCGACGGGAGCAGGGAAAGTAACAATTATAATGGTAATAATTACAGTGAGAAAGTCCAGAAAGCGCCTCCGCCCTCCCGGACGCGCAGAGCGGGTTAAGGACGAGCCCCGGCGCAGAAGCTCTGCCGGGGCAGGGCAGGGCAGGAGCCCTTCCCAGGGACCGACTCGGGGCCGGGGAGCACCCCGAACCTCCCTGCCTGTCCGGCGAGGAGGGACGTTTCCTCCGGACGCGTTCGAGGGGGAGGAACACGCCGTGTAGTCGGGGGCAGGAGAGGGGCTCCCCGCCGAGCGCCGCGCCCCGAGGCGGGAGCGGGCGCCGGAGCCGGCGGCTCGCCCGCCTCCCCCCGCTCCTGCCTGTCAGGCCGCCTCCTCCCCTCCCTCCCCGGCGCCCTCCCGGCCGCGGCCGCTCACCTGCCGCCGGCCCCTGCCCCTCGAGCGCCGCCGGCCGCGCCGCCCCCGCCCCGCCGCTTTGCCCCGCGCCCGCCGCTGCCTCAGGAGCCGCCGCACCCGCCGCCGCTCCTGTTTGGGGAGGAAGCGGCCACCATGTTACTTTCTCCCACTCCAACGCCTACAGGCGGGTCCAGGGCCCGCCCCGAAAGGAGGCGGTGGCGGCGGGGCCGAGAGCGGCGCGGCGGCGGCCAGGGGGCGCCGGCGGGAGCGGCCGGAGCCCGGGGCTCGGCTCGCGGAGCGGGCACCTGCGGCGGCCACCCCGGGGGGCCGGCCCGGTGTCCCCGCACAGCCCCGGGCAGCCGGGCAGGGGTACGAGGATGCCCTTGCCCCCACCGCGGCTTCTGTGAGGTGTTGGGTTGTACCAGGAAAAACTAGTAAGAAAGGAAACTTGGCGAATCACAGTATATTCTGAGTTGGAAGAGATCCACGATCATTGAGGATCATTGAGGTTCAGCTCTTAGCTATACAGGACATCCCCAAGAATCACACCGAGAGCATTGTCCAGATGCTTCTTGGACTCTGTCCGATTTGGTGCAGGCTTGCTCCCTGGGGAGCCTATTCCAGTGCCCAGCCACTCTTGGGGTGAAGAACCTTTTCCTAATATCCAACCTAAACATCCTTTCGTATATCATATCATTCCCTCGCGTCCTGTCACTGTTCACCAGAGAGAAGAGACAAGTGCCTGCCCCTCCACTTCTTCTCATGAGGAGCCTGTAGACTCTGATGAGGTCTGTCCTCAGTTTCCTCCAGGCTGAACAGACCAAATGACCTCAACCGATCCTCGTATGGCCATGATCATTTCAGCCACCTACCCTGATGAGGCTCTGCACTTCATAGGTGACTCTCATCAACCACAGAGTGCTTGTCACATTTTCTGGAAGATACAGAAGTGTAGTGGTATAGACAAGTTCAGGGGAGCTTTCCCTGGGTGAAGGGAAGATGGTAGACAGGTTTTCTGTATTTTAGTGAGGTTTTTGGTATTTGCAGCATCCGTCTGGACAAGCTGCTCAGCTGTGAGAGGAGCAGGTTCACAGTGCACTGGGTGAAGAATTGGCTGAAGGGCAGAGCTCAAAGGGTAGCAGTCAATGTGGCTACATCTGGCAGGCAGCGGCTCATCAGTGGTGTTCCTCAGGGCTCAGTTCGAGGGCCAGTCCTGTTCAGTGTTTTTATCTGTGATCGGGAGGCAGCAGTTGAAAGCACGATTACTATGTTTGCTGATGATACTAAATTGAGGGTTACTATTTACTCTCTTGGGGAGCTCTATGGATACAGACCAATCTGGATATATCAGAGCACTGGAAAATAATCAGAGGCATGACGTCTAACAAGAACAAATACCAGATTCAACACCTGGGCTGAAGGAGCCCTGGACACAAGTACAAACTGGGAGGGGACTGTGTGTCGAGCAGCCCTGCAGGAAGGGATCTGGGGGTGCTGGTGGCAGCAGCTCAGGGTGAGTCAGCAGTCTGTGCCCGAGCAGCCAGGAGGGCAAAGCCATCCCGGGGTGCATCAGACACAGCATCACCAGCTGTGTTTGGGATCAGCCTGTTGGATTTAGCCATGGTATGGCCTCATCCTGAGCCCTGTGTGCTGTACTGGGCCCTGCAGTTTAGAAAGAATGTGAAGGTCCCTGAATGTGTGTCCAGGAGAGGGGAAAAAAGCTGGTGGCAGGGCTGGAAGGAATGTCCTATGAGGAGCAGCTGAGGACTCTGGGTTTGTCTAGTTTGGAGGAAAGGAGGCCGAGGAGTGACCTTATTGCCCCTGAGGAGGGGATGTGGAGAGGGAGGCGCTGATCTCTTCTCCCTGGGACCCAGCAACAGGATGTGTGGAAATGACTCTAAGCAGCACTAGGGAAGGTTTAGACTGAACACTGGGAAGCATTTCTTTACAAAGAGGATGGTCAAACACTGAAACTGACTCCGTAAAGAAGTGGTGAATGCCCTAAGCCCATCACTGTTTAAGAGGATTTTGGATGGTGCCATCAATAAAAGACTTCAGCTTTTAGTCAGCCTGAGAGTGGTCAGCCAGTTGGACAAATGATTGTTATAGGTCCCTTCCAAGAGGAACTATGCTATAGTATTCTATTTGGTTCTACCCTTTGTTTCCTTTCTGGCTGCAGGTTTCTATCACCTCTTAGGAACTCTGACGTCCATCAGATGTTCCACTATTCTGGTTTTATTCAATAACTGACTAGGAAGCTCAGGGAGTGTTTTAATGTGTTCATTTTTTCTGAATTTTTGATTGAATAAAGTACCTTAAAAAGTCACTGAGCAGTAGATCTGCCATAAAAAATGAGATGACCATCCTTTTGGTAGCACTTAGTAACTGTATTGCTCATGCCATTAAATTTCACTTACCCAAAGGAAAGAATGAAGCCAAGAGAAAGGCAGCTAATTTATGTATTTTTGAACCTATTTCATCCAGAGAGGTTAGTGCTGATCCTTGCATCTTAAAAAGTAGTGGTTTTTTTTTCTTTTCTGGAACACCGTGACTTTCTGGATCCATTCTGCCCTTTTTGTCTTTTAACCAAAGCAGATAATCCAAACATCAGTGAGTTTTTAAAAAAAATAATCCTCTGAATCGTGCATGTGTCAGGCAGCTTGCTACTGATCCTGAAAACCTATAATCTAAGAATTTTATGTCATAGCAAATCATTCTATTTAATTTCTAGCTGAGCAGCAAAAAATCCCCCCCCCCCCCCCCCCGTTCAGTGTAGTTTCGGGTGGTTTTCAAAAATTGTTTTGACTTTGATTAATCACCAATTGCCAAATTTACACTCCAGGTAGGCCTGATCCTTTAAACTCATTAGAGCAAATAATTTGTTTATTTTGAATCCTTGGGAATATAAATGCCTTCCTTTTTCAGATTTCTGACAGAACAATTGAAAATTTCTTCATAACTGCTGGAAGATTTCATTCCTTAATCCTGTAGTTACCTCCAGTCATATGAATTATGGAAATGACATTAGAGGCCACTTCATCCTCTCTGGCTTTGGGAACTGGCAGAGGGAGTAGTAGTTGGGTCCGTAAAGGGGGCAGTGAAAATGAGTAAAAGGATGATTGCCTGCTGCCCCAGGGAGTTCTGCTGATCACAATCTGTTAAAAATTGCATGAGGTAATGCTGTCACTGTAATACATGGAAGATTTGATCATGGTTTACTTTTGAACAGTTGTAGCTGTGTTCTGCAATTCCGTATAAGACAGAAAGCTCTGAATCTGAATGTTTCTTCTTATTGTGCAGCTGGTTATGGTTTCACAATTTATTTGCTCAGACTGTACGGTATGGGTGGGAGCTGAAGATTCACAGGCTCTTTCTGACTTTAGTCATTTAATCAGTGACATACAGAGATGGGATAAACACAAAATCATTGTCATATATAGCTTCAGCCTAAAACATGTATCCTGTAATTGACAGCTGTATTTCAGCAAACCCATCTGTTGGAAAACCACCATATTGTCTGAAAGTGATTACAATCCAGTATTATAAATTTTTGCTACTTGTCACTGTATTACAACATCAAAACCTACATTAGGCTATTCTTGGTGGAAAAGTCTTCATGAGTACCAGCAGGGGAGGATAAGGATCCCTTTCTTTATATTAATTCTTTTTAAATGAATAAGATATGCTGCTTAAAATACTGGCCTAAATTCAAGAATACTTTGAAATTATTAATTTTTAAAAATCTGGTTATCTTGATCTTTCATGCATAAAATGTGGCAGGATTTTTTGAGAAATTTATCTTCCAAGGGCTTTCTCATTATATTTTTCTGAAAAATATCACTTTCCTTTTCCCTGTAAAAGCTTTCAGTTAGAGTCTCTCTGTGTCCAGCTTGGAAGGCAACAGGTCTTAGAATTGTTTTCAAATTGTTTATGATTCCCTCAAGTATTATTTCTTACATAAGTCCTCAGTAGCTGGAAAAAAAGAGGTTATTCCTCCTAAAAAGTATTGAACATAATACCTCTTGGTTTTGGCTGCACATAGAAAACAGGGGTTTCAGAAAGCAAAAGATTGTTGCAATGGCTGTTTTTGCTAGGACTCTCTTTTGTCGGTTTTTTGCTATTAGATTTGGCTCTGGATTTTTTAGCAGGCTCCTGGGTTAGCTGTCATATAACAGTCACTTCTCTATACTCCACAGAAGGTTCTGTATGCTGTTGCACATTGAACCTGACTGATCAGCCCATGTGAGCAAATATGCACAGAAGACAGTAATTTTTAAGTATAGTCAGATTTGTGATTGATGTGATTTTTGATCCATTACAATTACAATTACAGCAATCTGTAATTGCTGAGATAATTTATCATATCCTAATAGGAATGGCTCTGAATATGAATGATTTTTTAAAGTTCAGGTCAGTTCATGCTGATTCACTTTGTCCCTGACTTCTTAACTATAGGTACTTACTTAGGTCTTAATGGCTGATTTTTATAACATAACCTCATTTTTAATTTATTTTACAAGAAAACTCACTTCTTGGAAATGAGAAAACTCTTTTTCTTGAGAAAAAACTTGCTCAGTTTATCAAAAGATCTGGGTTGATTTGATTGAAATAAGTACCTTCACAAAGACTAAAGAGGACCTTTTAATTTAGACAGAAGAAACAAAAAATAATGTCTGGAATATAATGCCATACAAATTACACCTGAGTTGGGGAAATCCTTGGTACAAATAGAGGCTGGGAGATGACCAGGTGGAGAGCAGGTGGAGGAGAGGCTGGACATGACCCAGCAATGAGCACTTGCAGCCCAAAAAGCCAAACGTGTCCTGGGCTGCATCCTAAGCAGCGTGGGCAGCAGGGGAGGGAGGGGATTCTGCCCCTCTGCTCTGCTCTGGTGGGACCCCACCTGCAGGGCTGCATCAGCTCTGGGGTCCCCAGCACAGAAAGGACATGGACCTGTTGGAGAGAGTCCAGAGGAGGTATGGAGCACCTCTCCTAAGAGAACAGGCTGAGAGAATTGGGATTGTTCAGCTTGGAGAAGGCTTTAGAGTCACCTAATTATGGCCTTCCAGTACCTGGAGACAACTTACAAGAAAGATGGAGAGAAATCGTTTACATGACCATGTAGTGGCAGGACGAGGGGGAACAGCTTCAAACTGAGAGCAGATTTAGGTTAAGTATTAGGAAGAATTTCTTTACTGTGAAGGTGATGAGGTGCTAGTACAGGTTTCCCAGAGAAGTTGTGGATGCCGCATTCCTAGGAATGTTCATGGGAAGTTTGGATTGAGCTCTGAGCAACCTGTTCTAGTGGAAGATGTTGCTGCCCACAACAGGGTGTTTGGAAATAGTTGATCTTTAAGGGCCCTTCCAACCCAAGACATCCTATGATTCTATGAAAATCAGATATGAAATAAGACATGATTTCTTGCTGTGTAATAATAACAGATAGAACCCACTGAAAAAGGTAGATATTTAATTTCTATATGCTTTTTGGGGCAGCATTGTTTAGTTATGTGTGGTCTAAAGAAGGCAATATGAACTAATAACTTTTTCTGACTTCAACATCTATGATAAAATCTAGCTTTTAGCTCATGTATTTAAAAAAATAGATCCTACCCAACTGGTCTTTCATTGGTTCTCAGAGGACTGGCTGGAAATGCATAACATGGAGTCAAATTAATTTGTTATTTTATCCATATTTAACAGAAAGATAAAAGTTAGACTTTGTCAATATTAATAGGATGTTCTTTGTTCCTTGTTGAATCTCAGAGATACTGCTGGAAATGGGCATGATCCTAGAAAGCCAAATGCAAGAGAGAAGGAATTGGAGGCAAGTAAACATAAACATTATCATTCTATTGCTGTTTTCATTTAAGAATTAGAGAAGTAACACTTCTTACACTGGGGGAGTGCAAAATGCTTTCTGGGAAGGGAGTATGGATGTGGCTGGGAACTACTGTTGTGAGGGTCTTTGGATGGGAACCCAGGTGTCTGGGAGCTGCACGGCATCACTTAGCTTCACTGGGAGAACGTGGGGGTGTTTCTTCCTGAGAGCTGACCACAGGCTCCTGTTGCTTGACTGTAGCTTTCTCAATACTTTGTCCTCTGACTTTACCCCTCCTTTACCAATTTCTTCCCTATTAACTCCTGTTCTCTAATCTCGGTGACAGCCTCATGTCCTCAGTGATCCCACTCCATGAGGATACCTTTGAGGGGGAAAACTTGCTCATATGTAAGGATAAGCAAGGATGTTGTATAATATCCTTGCTTATCCTATTAAGCAAGGATATTATACAAGAATCCTTGATTATATACTAATGAAAACTGGGTTTTCTGTGTTTATAAAGGCAGATGTCTTAATGCAATCTGAGACTTGTTAACTCAGGTTAACAAGTTTTTTGTGATTCCACAAAAGCTTCAAGCCAATGGAGGAGGCTGCCATCATATCCCAGTGCATAGTTCTTAGCTGACTTCTTAACCCTTTTGTTCTGACAAGACAGTTCATATTCATTTGGAATGAGTAAAGCCAGGCAACTACATTTAAAAAAAAAACAACCAAAAAGCACAGGTTTAGCTTTCTTGTGGCTCTGCAGATGCATTTCCTAGCAAAACAAAGACATCAGCAAAAGCACATCTTTCCCAAGCCACTCAGTCTGCTTAAAGAGTTCTTCACAAAGTACATTTGAAAAAGTGATTGGAGACTCATAGCAGCTCTAGTCACAGTGGAAGCAGTTAAGTACTGTTTGAGGTGTGGGACAGCAGGTAGAGTTGCCTTATCCAGACAGTTCAGGCTTCCATAAAAAACCTATTTACATTTGGTATAAGTGAACTTAAAAGCTAAGTGGATTTAGTAAAGTCCACTCTTAAGATTTTAATCCTGGAAGCACTTATCTGAGACCCTATCTTAAGGGGAAAAATAATCACTCAGTGTGACTAATGGAGTTTGGTCCCATGTTCCAGAGTATATGTAAATACTGCAAATGGGTGTGTATGTGTTTGGTTTTGTTTTTTCCTTTCACAGGTCCTTTTTCATTTATTAGGCACTTTACAGGGAAAAGGATGGGAAGTGAGATGTGACAATAGACTATATAGAGAGGCTGGTTTGTATACAGAAATATAGTATTTGATCCTGTTGGAGAGTTCTAGAGTACAGAAGCGATTCTCTTTCAGGACTCTGCAGGTAAACAGCTACATGAATGCTGCCTAGCCCTTTTCTTTCTTGAGCTAATGGTGCTGTCATTTGAACACAAAAGACTTCAGCATTCCCAAAGGTCTCTCTGTTCAGGTTTTCTATCTCCTACTTGAGAAAGCTGGAGAGAATGACCTTGTAATATATTTCTGGCATGAGATGAGTGACAAATGATGTAGGATATCTCCCTACCCAAGGTTTATGTCATTGACTCAGGAGTGACTCGGCCTTTCATCTTTCTGAAGTAAATAAATAAGAGTTCTCTGCAGCATACCATGGGTAGTGATTTCAGTCATGACCTTAGAAGTTTATGTTCTCTTTGCTCCATGTATTTCTCTTCCCTCTTTTTTAGAAGAGTAACTCCTTATTGTACTTTTTTTTGTTATGGTTCTCCACTTCTTTCCTAAATTTGTTAAATATTGCAGAACAAAGAGAAAGCCTAGGTGTATGATCAAATCAGTGCTATTTAATGGTAAAATGTGCAGTTATGTTCGAGATGCGTGCTGTTCATTTATTTATTTTCAGGAAACAGGAAAATCTAGTAGCCAGAGCATATTACAAAGGCACAAGTAATATACACAGCCCCTGTATTTTTACATCTTTCCTCAGGATTTTTAACTACCTTTTGTGAATTCCTTAATCTCTCTATCCTAATCATAATACCATAGAAATATTTTCTGTAACGTGTGGTAACAGGATAAAAACACATCAAAGTGTTAATTATTGTTATAATTTTATTTTAATATTGACTAACTAGAAAACCTAGTATTCAAACAGAAAATATTTCTCTGCTAGAACAATGTTTTCAGACTTCGTTTACCTGTTCCATAGATTTATACATGAAACATTGCAAAACCCAGTGAAAACTTTGTTTCAGTCTGAGATAATCCAAACACATACAAACGAGATTTTCATCAAATTGTCTGAAAACAAATATTATTTTACAAACAGAGTGAGTAACACTAAGAATAAACGTACAGTTAGCACTCAGTGAAAAGCATTTATATGAATTAGTACCAAAACAGTTGTCTGATAAAGTAGTCAGCCTTGCTAACCTAAGCACAACTCAATGTAACTGAGAGCATGGCCTGTTACGCTATGATTTTTGTTATTTTGACTATATTTAAAAGAATAGAGTGGTTAATACCTGATATAGAGCTTTAAAGGCTCATAACTGGATATTGTTGTATAGCAGCAGAAGTTATTCCTCTGGTGTTTTACATTACAAGCACATATAGACAGTTTAATATGTTTATACTAATATTAATATCAATCAGTTTCAGAATAGCTCTGTACTGTAGCAAAAAGTCTGAAATTGCTTATTCCTATACTAAAATACATACATTTCCAAAATAATAAGCTTTTCTATTTGCAAAACTGTAGAAATAGAAAGGTCCCTTACACTGTTGCAGAAAAAAAAGATGAAAGATTTTGGCTGTGGTTAGAATCTGGATCACTGGATCACAAATGTCTGAATGAGAAATCAGTGTTGTGTAGTCCATATTTTCATGTATTTCTATTATGAGTTTACTATTTTTTAAAAACATGACATTTTTCAGAATTGCCAATTTTTAAAGCAATGTTATAATGAAATAAAAAATTGGTAAGACAATAACAATGTAGCTGCTGTGGATGTGTCCTTGGAGACCCCAGGGGGAGAAGACTTAGAAAAGGAGAAAGATCATTGGTGAAGAAAGTCCAAAGGGGCTAGGAACCCCCTGGAAAGTGGAGTGACCATGGTTTAACCCAGGACAAACCAGAGTAGCCACTGCTGGTGTCCATCATCTCCTCCCTCCCCCCAAGAACCTTTGTTCTACTCCCTGTTATCTCCTGAGTCCCTTCCCTTCCCCATCCCATAAGACCAGGTAACTTTGGAACTTCCCTGTCCTCCCCCAGACCCCCTGGTGATTGGTGGTACGTGATAACTCTTAAAGCTGTGTCTGAGGGCCCCTCGCCCTCTTGGAGCCTGCCTCCCCTCTGTGTGAAAACCCTGCAATAAAGCCACTCAGAATTAAAGGCACTCCAAGAGCCCTCTCGTTATTCATCGTCAGCTGATAGCTAAACTGGACAGTTCCTGCACCACAACGCAGGCCGCAGTTTCTCTGGCTAAGTGTCTACGGGATGCTGCCAGAGTGCTCTGGGGACAGGGGCATTCCTGGAAATATAGCCAGCTGGAATCTGTCATAGTAATGTCGGGTTGGACAGAGGAATCAACGAGCTATATAACAATAATAATTTTTTCTTTTAAAATCAAATAAAAATTTAGTTGGAGTAGCTATGGTTTAGGTACAGCAAGATCTCTTGTCAATTCTGAGCAAACTAAGAATTTTTAATGGTCTATTAAATATAATTCTGTTAGGACATGTTAATCTACTCTTTAGGGTCTTCTCATTCTACTTGTCTATTTAATGCTGGTTTTCCTCTCATGTTTGTGGTTTTGGTGGTTTTTTTGTTGTTGTTGAATTTCTGTTTTACATAAATTCCCAAGGAATTTCCACTTCAGCTGTATTTCAAAGAAAGTTTGTAACTAAGCCCAAATCTGCCCATACTTGGTGACTTAAAATCTAGAATCAGAGGCACATACTGTAGTACTAAAAGGTGTTCCATACAGATTTACTACCACTATTGAAGGCAATCTGTGTATCTTAGTAAAGATATAGATGATTTGGATATTATATGCCTGAGAACAGAATTATTTTTTGGAAAAAGACAAACCTTTATTTCAAACCTTCCCTAGTAATTTATGGTTCTTTGAGGAGAACTTTTTGTAGCTTATTACATATTGCAGTGTTCATAGGATTATTCAAACTGGATTACTTGCTATAAAAATCTGTCTTATCCAGCCTTATGTACTTTCACATTGTTTTTCTCAAAATGTGGAAGAAAAGTGTTTTTGATTAATTTAGAGTAAATACAAAATGTTTGCATATCTACATTAAAAAAACCAGATCTGCAGGATGTCACTGAATTGGCCTGATGGTCTGTGCTGCAGGTTCATACCTAGTGAAAAAAATCCATACCTGCAAGTATCTAATGAATTAGCACATGGATCTTTGAGTGGCATGTGTGAAGGACTCCTGTTTTATCTGGAGAATGCACGTTACACGAGTAACTCGTACAGTATGGAACACAGCTTCAGCAAACAAAGCATAACATAAGGACCAGATCTTCACCAGTGTAAGCTCAGGAAGTTCACTCAAGTGCTGTCAGTCTTTACCCACAAAGGACTTTTCTCATTATTTAATGTACGAATGCAGCAACACTCAGCATGTTCTCTGTCCTTTGGAAACTACCATGATGCCATTGATGTGGTTCCAAGGATAGCAAAAATCCATTAGCTCTTGAATGTATGAGGTAAAATTGCTGAGTTTTGTTATTGCTGCTGTAAGTCCTACTTATTGTGTTATTTTGATATAATTATGCTTATTGCTTTGATGCACCCTGTTCAGTTGTGTTTTCAAACAGTGTGTAGCAAATAGAAGCGTAAAGAAAAACATTTTCCTTTCTGACCATTAGGTGGAGCTAAAAATCTCTTCTATGGGAAAGTTATTTAATTTCTTTCCATCAAGTTGTCCTCACCTCTATTTGGTTTTGTTGTGCTTTCAGTTTTCCCTGACAGGATGTGGCAGTATTGCATAATCTCCTTTCAGGAGATTTCAGACACTGAAGTTGGTGTTACTTGAAAAGCTGAAAATTTTCAAAATTTCAGCAATAAAATCTTCATAATGAAGGCTTCCCTAATTATGGATGTTTTCAGGCTTTTAAGTTAAATCAATGTTTAAGCGCTTTACTGGGTTGTATCTTACATATTCCTTATATGCCTGGATTGCTGTGCTAAAATATCTGGTGAAATAAGGCTGTTTATCACATGACCCTAATACCTAATTACCTGTCTTTCTGATGTCAATTTTTAAAATCGTTAAAACCAGCTAAAATTTGTGATCTGGGAGGTCCTGATACTTCAACGTAATTTGAATGTGTTATGTCCTGCTGGTGCTGCATTAGCTTTGTTTAGGCAGAGTGCTGCTACACACAGATACAGTTAAAACCGGAGTGCAAATGTCTTAATTTTATTTGTAATTCACAGAGCATGCAACTGTCCTGACCTGAGGGAGGAAGGCAACAACTTGTGCTTTATAGGATTTATTCTTCTTTGCAATGAGGGAAGGAAGCACAAGGGATTCTAAATATGTTAGCAATAGTGTGATTTTTGTAGGAAGAGAAGGAAAAGTGTTCCATATTATAGCTACTCCTCCTGAAAGTCTGTAAATATGTTTGTGGTTATTAGAAATAGACAAAGCTGCTGTTTACATTCTATTTTGTTTATATTCCACTGAGATAATTTGATGAATTCTTGGATGTTAACTCATATTGTCCTTCATCCTATGTATAGAGTTTGGTAAAGATCTTTTAATTTTTTAAAATGATGTGTGCAGTATTCATAGGAAGCTTTTAAAACTGTAGTTAATTGTCTATACTTTAATTTCTGCTGTGACATGTTTCTTTCCCTTATATCTGATATAAAATGCAGAAGCTAGTATTCTTTTAATGTGTTCAATTCATGATTTTTATTAGTCTATAAACTGCAAGCCATAAAATACTGTTGAACTGGCTAGATGATACATGTAAGATAGAAGCAAATCTTACAACTGGTTTTATGGAGGAGAACACACTTTTTTTTTAGGAAATAAAATGGTATTTCTGTGGTATTTAAGGGACGGAAATCATAACCCTTCACTTGCTGTAGTAGGACCTAACTCTGTTTTCACTGAGAAGATAATTACAAGCTTTAATGGTTGTCACTGTTTTGGAGACTGATTCAGAGAACATTTTCTCCTGAGTGAAACTGTCCTGCTTAATTGTCTCAGTTCAAGGAAGGCTCTTATAATCTGTAAAAGAATCTCTTCCTGCTTCTTGTCTCAGAAAAATCTGGTGTGTTTGAGGAGTCTTGAAAATGCAGGAGGAATTTTATGAGTTTTAGATTGCTGTTGCTTGACCTCTAAGAATGGGCTTTCACAGAAGCCATGTGACTAGGGCTGACCATTCTTTAGTATTTAATAAGAATAACAGTGTTTCTTACATGAAAATGAGTAAATAGTTACCCTATTTCACTTCAGTGATTATTTTTATGCTGAACTGGGCAGCACTTTTGTCATGCTACTATAGTTATGGGTTTCTTATCTGTCTTATGCAACATGGTATTCTTACTTCTGAATAATTTCTTCTAGAATGATTGTTTCACTCTTTTTAGCTAGTTTATATGTTGATGTATGTGGAATTGCACACCAGATCTCCTACTTTCATATGAGACTTTGATCAGACACATGATAGTGACAGGTTTTATGCTGTGTATCAGTACTGGGTTTGCCTGGCAAGGTTTTGGTAACAGGGGGTCTGCAGGGGTGACTTCTCTGATAAGCTGCTAGAAGCTTCTTCAGTGTCTGACAGAGCCAATGGCCCTGAGAGGAACCTGCCACTGGCCAAAGCTGATCCCATCAACTGTGGTGGTAACACCTCTGTGATAATGTATTAAAGAAGGAAAAAAAGGTATTGAGCAGTCATAATTACAGCTAGAGAAGAGCAGGGAGAGAATGTGTGAGAGGAACAATTCTGCAGACACCCAAGTCAGTGGAGAAGCAGGGAGAGGAGGCACTCCAGGCTCCAGACCTGAGATTCCCCTCCAGCCCATGGTGCAGACCATGGTGAGGCAGCTTGCAGTCATTCTGCCACATAAGTTATGATGGCTGAAGACTGAGAGAAGTCTGTGAAATTTGCTGGTCAACATGATAAGGGCAGTGAGCAGAACAGTGTTTTGCTCACTTGATAAGGTCAGTGGAACAGAACAACATTTGCTCTTATCAAGGACAGTAAAACAAAACAGCACAACTTTGGAGAAAAAGATAAAGGATGTTACTTAGGCAAACAGAAGTCATGCAGAACACAAGCAGGATGCCAGCTCAGCTCTGCAAGGCTGGCAAAGTAGAAGTTGTGCAAAACAATGATATTGCACTTACTCAGAAGCAGAGGTCAAGAAACAGCCACATAGAAAGGACGCTGGATATTGAAGACAGATCCCAAAGAATCAGATAAAGGACCTCTGATAAGGGGAGCAACTATGTCAAATAAAGTCAACTAAGCTAATGAATATATAATCTGTGTGTGTGATAAAAACTCTTCACTTGATGGTCAGGGCACTCAAATGGAGGAAGGGTCCCTTGAGTGACCAGCGTGCTTTCTAATACTCAAAATTGTGTAAGAAAATTTCTATCCAGGAAATTTCAGTATCAAACATACTAAGGAATTGGAGGAGCTTGGTGTTCCAAAGGATTTTGTAAATATTTGTTCTTCTGGTCTGCAAAATATTTGTTTGCATCCAGTAATAGAGTTAAAAGTTAAATTCTGAGCTACATGATGTTACAGTGATGAAAGTTACCAAAAATATAGGGTCTGCTTTAAAACTATATTCCTCAGAGTATAGGTTTCTTCTTTATTCCTGTTCTTATGATTGACAAAGACATTTCAAGGGTCTGAGAAACTATAGATTCTACTTAAATACAGAAAAGATCACCAGCAACTTGGTGAGACAAAATTCATGGCCAACATTCACACTAATTTCCTATATTTTTCAAAGTAGAAATGGAATGCCATCTAATGCCAAAATCTGTGTTTATTTTTTAAGTATTCAGCATAGGACAATGCTTTCATAAATTATGTGGAATTTATTCAAGAATATGGTAGCTAAGTGTTTATCTGTGAGAAGATACCAAGAATCCAAGATTTTTTTATAAAAAAAACTAATGTGTTGCTTAAATCCAACTGTGCATTTAGTAAATATATGTATAAAACTAAAATTGCTTACTTATGAATAGCCTTAGATTGTGATAGATCTGCTACCTAAACAATTTGGCTAGCAGTGGTACTTACAGGAACATTACATAATGCTTAGTAGAGGAAATGCAAGTGAAATTACAACAGTAAGCAGAATAAGAGGCCAACTAAATAAGGTTAAACAAAGCCAGGTGCCAGGTCTTTCCCTTGGAGCACAACAACCCCACTACAGGCTGGGGGCAGTGTGCCTGGAAAGCTTCCTAGTGGAAAAGGACCTGGGGATGCTGGTGACAGCAGCTGAACATGAGCCAGCTGTGCCAGATGGCCAAAAAGGCCAGTGGCATCCTGATGTGGATCAGCAATAGTGTGGGCAGCAGGACTAGGGCAGGGATTGTCCCCCTGTACCTGGTGCTGGTGAGGCCACACCTCAAATCCTGTTTAGGCCCCATCACTCACTATGGGACAGACATTGAGGTGGTGGAGTGTGTCCAGAGAAGGGCAGTGAAGCTGGTGAAGGGTCTGGAGCACAAATTTCATGGAGAGCGTCTGAGGAAGCTGGGGTTGTCAAACCTGGAGAAAACAGGCTTAGTGACTTTGTCACTGTCCATGACTGTCTGAAAGGAGGTTGTAGCAAGGTGGGAATTGGCCCCTTCTCCCAGGCAACTAGTGTCAGGACAAGGGTAAATGACCTTAAGTTGCACCAGAGGAGGTTCAGGTTAGACATGAGAAAGAATTTCTACCTGGAAGGATTATGAAGCATTAGAATGAGCTGCCCAGAGAGGTGGTGGGGTCACCATCCCTGGAAGTGTTCAAGAAATTACTGGAATGGCACTTAGTGCTATGGTCTAGTTGTCATAGTGGTGTTTGGTCAAAGGCTGGACTCAATGATCTTGGAGCTCTTTTCCAACCTTAGTGATTCTATAATTCTACATCAAAAAGCAGTAAAAGAAATTTTCTCATGTGGAATTATATATGTACTTTCAAGCTTTGTGAGAAAATCTAGGAAGATCAGTGCTGGGTTAAGACTATCAAGAGAAAAATGCTGAAAAGCTGATAAAGCTGGAATTGCTATGAAGGAGAAAGATTTAGTAGCATTAAGTTGTATACTTAGTGACTGTAACTCTCCATAGAGAGTTACAGTCACTCATTTTTTATTCAAATAAGGATACTCCAGAGTTTGACTAGAAGCCGACAAACCTGAGCAGTTTGAGTAAGTTCAGAAGGGTTGTCTTTAAAAGAGGGATAAGGAAGTGTGCATAAAAGTTAAATAATTCTACAAAAGGAAATACAAGACTGTGAGGCCATTTCACCTGGGGGAACAGTGTGCATCAAAGCTATTAAATTTCATTTACTCTCATGGTTTATACTGATGCTGAGCTTATAAATACCAGCCATTTTACAGCATGATACTTTATTTTTGTATTTTGATTCAGATCTGAATGAACCATTATCTGCCAATAACCTAAGAAAATAGAAACTTTTTTTGTTAGGAAAAGGATTGACATGGAAGAGTGGCCTCCAAACCCTGAGAGATTTATTCAGAGCCTGTTGGAATCTACTCATTGAGGGATCACTTCCATTCTAATTCAAAGTTTAGTGAAGTTAATAACAAGTTTCTAATGTATTTTTTAAGTCTGACAATTAGGACTGTCAGAAGTGGAATGCTTGTTTAATGATAACAATTTTAAAAAGCCCTTTTGCTCCTAATTAGGAGCAAAATACACTTCATTAATTATTGGTGCAAAATAATTCTGAATATCATTATTATTTAGTGTGATTAGCAGAATTTCCATGAGCAGCACCATGTTTTGTGCTTTAAATAGTGTATAATACATTTGAGAAGACCATGTTATTTTGGAAAGTTCTTATTTTTCTTTGGAATTACACTTTCAAATGTCACTGTTAGTGGTTCCAAAAATTCAATGTTCTTATGAAGCAGTAGCACAGAGCTGGGGGGTTTTATGGCTTTCTTTTTCTTAGTTTCAGCTGCTGTATGAAATGTTACCAAGCCACGATATCTGTTTTCTGCCAGAAGCTCCATAATCTTGCAGCTTTATCAGAAAGAGAGCTTTATAAATAGGCCATGCTGAAGGGACTTAGCAAAAAGTGAGGTACTAACATTAATTATTTAGAGGAATAAATTAATGTATATTTGCTACCTGACTACTTCTGTCCTTAATATTTTTGTAAATGTAGCTACTGATCAGAGAGATGAGCAAGTACCAAAAATTAGGGAGAAGATAACCCTAATTTGTGAATTTGTTGTCTTTCCTTATTTTTAAAATCAAGGTGTTGATTTTGATACAAAAGACTAAGAAAGTACAAAAAGAAAAGAAAGAGAAACTAGAGGAAAGGTCAAAGATGAAGTATTTAGCAATTCTGGTAAATTCATATAGCAGTCTGGCAATCTTTGACACATCCCACTGCATTACAGAATACAGGGTAAATAGGGACTGCTTACTTCACTCAGGAAGCTTCTTGTCTGCTGACTCACTGACTCACTATTGTTCACATCCAGAAAAAGTGGTTCCATATGAGAAAAAGACTTCACAATTAGCTGAATAGTTCTGAGGAAAGTCAAGGAAAAAACACCGAAGTTTTGAGTGTAAAGGAATAGGTTTTAACTCCACACGATATGCCTTTTTTTTTTCTTAAAGGCAACCTGGCTAGAACAGAAATGCTGACTAAGCCAAAAGCATGCCTGCTTAGTGCAAATAAAACCTGATTGTGATAAAGTAAGAAAAGTTGAAGAAACACAGACTTCTGGCAGGTAAAAAGACAAGAGACATTTTTATAAGTAAAGCTTAAAGTAGGTTCCACTTGCTTGAGGTACTAAAGGGAGATGCCTCCCTTATAGGGAGATCTTAGCAGTTGTTCAGCAAAAGGGATTTCACAAAGTAGTTCCCCTGGAACTTTCCCATTGCTTGTATAGGAAAGGCATGGATATTCAAATGGCTCTTTGCCTGCCTTTAGATTCAGTGCCTGCTTCCAGGGATTTGGGTGAAAAATCACTTGGGGAGGTCTCTGGTTGTTCATTCCTATGTGATGCTAGCAGCAATTTCATTAAATAATTGTTAGTGGCTATCTGTCATAAAGTGTATTTGAAAGATGAGCCCCAGCCTTAGCACTGTTTGCTTGCTGAGCAGCTAAACTGGGGTGAATTTATAAACCCATTGTCCTAACCTCTTAAAGGAAGAGACATACTGTTACCTTTTTTTAGCAGGCACGTGGTAACTCTGAGCATTACTTTCTGTTTTCTCTTTGTATCATCCTTCTGCTTTTAAGCTTAAATATAGAAACCTTAAGTATCTGGTAGAAGAAGGAAAAAATCCAAAGAAACCTGGAAGGAGCAAGAAGTTGGCTTGACAGAACATAAGAAGAGTTCTCAGGCCTTGAGAAGTTCTCCTCTCAGCAGTTGTTGGTTACTGGAGTTCTGAAATGCACTTGTTTGAAGGGCCCTGAGACCATGCCTCCTTCTGGGGGTTTGGCTGCCTCAGGGCCAATTTAGTACCATTGAGAACTATCCTCTCTCTCCAGTAAGCTTGGAAAGATCTCTCCAAGAGACATCCCTTCCAGACAGCCCTGCAGAAAGTCCTTACCTTCCTGTGGGAACTGACCTAAGGCACTGGTCTAGTGATCAGATCCCACCTGAGCTACAGCTGCTACTTCATCACAATCCTGTCTGTGCCTGGTCTTTAGCCTGCTAATATGGGTCCAGATGCTAGGCCACAGGATGATGTCTCATCCTGACCTTGGACCTTCCTCATCCCTATGACCCTGTCTGGTGATCACTCGTTATCCTTACAGGGCCTGGTTCTAACTCTGAACTGCTGGCTTGTATTCCTGGCTTTCCCCAGCCTTGTCAAGACCTTGACCTTGCCTGATGTCCTGAGCTCTGGGCAAGCTTTTGGGGTGTCCTTCAGCTCCCCTCTCTCCTCCCTTATGGAGTAGCCAGCCACCAGCTTGGTGACCTCAGACTTTCTTGAACCCACAACCCAGGCAGCCAACCTTCTGTGAGGAGGGATGTACTTCCAGTACTTACATTGGCATACATTGGTATGTGAGTTGACACAGGCAGGCAGATGGAGCAACCACATACTTGTGGCTTGAACACAAAGAGTTAATTAATTTCCATTAACCTGTGAACCAGGGTATCCCCAAAGCGGCACCTGGGCAGAGGTATAGAAGTGTACATGCAGGCACTCTTAATCTCAGAGGATCACTGGCCTGCTCTTCACATATGCCTATCATGAGTTATTCCCAGCTGCAAGGTCACTTGAGCAATTTACGATCTTTCTCTCCAATCTTCTTCTTTTTAACTTATTTGCCACAATAAATAGTCTATGTATGTGTGTAAAATTTTGACATTTATTTTGGCATTTGAAGCAGTCATACTGATAGGTATCCTGGGAGAAAATTGTGCTCATGAACATACCTAACAATCAGCACAATGAAAGGTGTCTCTCCAGACCCAGGAAATTAGGAATCAGATTTCAGTCTGGTTATAGAAAACTATTGCCCAAAGAGGGGAACTACAACAGTCTGTAACTGGTACCAAAGGCACATATACTTTCCAGAAATATCCAAGATTATCTAAGAAAAGATATTTTTTTAAAAAATCTAGCAAAAAATCCATTTGCAGCTTCACCTGGCATTAATACACTCCCCAAAAGAGCCTGATGGTCTTGATCATTCCATTACATTCTTCACTTTCGTAGTCTACCCTGTTTTGTTCTTTATGTGTTCCCTTGTAAGAATGGAAGACGAAGTTCCAACAAATGAATTTTTTCTGTACACATAATTCAAGTTGGCTTTACTTTAGTCCTTGAAACCCTTTATGATCACACTTTCACTGTCTTGCTGCAGAGCTTTTTGTAGGCTCAGCATCTATTGTTCATTTGGTTACAGAACAGGGCTTTACAAAGAGAGTATCAGGGTACTGTACCAAGCCCTCACTCCAACTGTTTCAAAATTAAACCCTAGGAGACTTTTAATGTATGAAATCATACTTTGATGAGAATGTAAATCTTCCAAGTTCTCTTCTGTGATGATTGTACTGCATGATTACAGTATTGTACAGGGGAGATGTAGCTTAATTTTGTTTCACCAATGCTGATGGAACAGATGGTTATCTTCTACTAAGTTACAAGAGCTTCAGATCTAGAAGTTGATCTTGTGTAAATTATCCATTCATTAACCCACGTGAAGCAATGGGAGAGGAGTTAACAATGTTATTTAAGCTATCTGAAATAACCAGGTGTAATTTGATGGACATGGGTTGGGGAGAATTACACAATTCTCTCCTTTGGCAGATCTGAGAAGGTGTCGACATCTCTATCTACAGAGCAGGAATTGCTGCTTTAACATGGGAAATGTTAAAGTAACAATTTCTTCTCTATTTCTTTGTATCATTTTGGTTCTGCATTTAACCTGCCAGGGCATCAGAGAAATACGAACTTAGTGGTTTTGTTGACTAAAATGCCTTTCAGTTCCTCTTCAGTGAACTTTGTAGAGGCTTCAGAATATTGTCATCATACCCTCAAACAAATGTGGTTGCTCCTCTCCATAAGAAATTAGGGATTATTATCATCAATTATTTGTAGATTTGATAAAAGTGGATACGTTAAGATGGGTAATTACTGAGCTGTTAAAATTCTAAAAGTTCATGACTGATGGGATCCTGCCCTGGTTGGTATGTGGAAAGAAGACCAGATTTTTTAACATTCAGAATATACTGAACAAAATATAGCCTAAATGCTGAATTTCTGTCACTTTCAGAAATTCAGCTAAGCCTGTGGAGATACTGTCTTTTTATTCTAAGTGCTTTTCTTCTCCTTCTGGACTCCTTTTCAGTTTCTTTTACAGGTTTGGGCCTTTGTGGACTTGCTGATGTCTGTACTTCTGGTTTTTTAAGTAGAAACAGAAGCTGGCAAAGAACAGCCTTCAGCATCTGCCTGTTTAACTAGCTTTCCTTGAACTCTGGAGGACAGAACATTGAGAAACATTGTCCCACATCCAATGCAAGTTGTTTGTTATCTGCCTTGAACCTGTCAAGGCGAGCTTAGCTAGACTTAATCTTGCCAGAAGTAAATTAAGAAACACTCCCAGAAGTCCTTTGCCAATAAATTCAAGGAAAAAGTAACTTCATACAGCAAAACAAAGACAAGGAGCTTGGAGAAGTCACCTTTTCCACATGCTCTTAAAACGAAAAGGTAAGAAGTATTCTTAGATTTGCCTACTAATGTACAGTCAATGAAGATACATGTTTCACACAAATTTGCAGATAAACTATCAAGCTTCTTACGCTGTCCCAATGTTATGAAACCTACAAACATTTTTCCTTCATTAGCACTTTTAGTTAGTTAGTTCAGATGAAGAATACCTACTCAGATAAGAAAACTTTTCCCCCTGCTGTTGTAAGATAAAGCTGTAAGAGTGCTAGATTAGATTCAGAGCATAAAACCACAGAATCACAGGATAGCTTGGGTTAGAAGGGACCTTAAAGGTCATCTAGTTCCAAACTGATCTTGGACTACAGATCAAAACTTTCCCAAAGACTGGAGGTCACTGAGTGCATCTCATATTTATTTGTTAATAACAAAGTGAACTCATCATTTTAATTTTAGTGTTGGGAAAATTAAAACACTAAGAGAACTAGAACTCAGCTTCTAAGGCAGCCTTATTTTGAATGTCTGAGTTAAACGTGCCTTTCAGAGGCAATGAATATCAGTGAACTCCAGTTAGAGCTGAGGAAAATTTGCCCTTGTTCAAAGCTATGTTAGCTACCAGCCTAAGCTTGCCAATTTGAAAGAAAATACTACTACATTATAAAGCAAATAAATACTACTACATATAAAGTAGGATATGAATCTGAAACCAGTTATGTTAACATTACTGGTTTATTAAGTTGGCTTTACTGTTGGTTTTGAGTACTGGGGATGAGTTGCTCTGTTTCTGACTACAAGAATAGCATTCAGAAAAAGCAATTAAACAAGAAAATTGCAACCTTGTGAAGAATTTTTTGAGATGATATGGAGAAACAAAGTAACTAGTTAAAAATTCTGTGACTTAGGGTGGGTCAACACTGATGACCTCTGTTGCCACAGCCTTATGCTCCAGTCCGACTGGAAGCCGTACACCCCTGTTAATAAAATGGCATTCCTAAACTCTGCTTCTTACTGGTGCTGGTGAATTTGAAAGGAATGGCATGCTAACATAGCAATAAAATCTTCCAGATTACCAGTTTTGTGTTTCACAGGTGTGGAATCTAGGGGAGACCTTCAATGTTACCAGTGGATTTTGAACCTTGATCTGCTTCTTTTCATTCCCCTGAATCACTGACCAGAATACATAATCTTGTGTACACATGGAATAATTCTGGCATCTTGTGCATGCATTGCGCAGTACAATTAAGCAAGCACCTAATAGCCTGATTTAACAGTAGAGTTTGATTTAGCAGGTTGGTGAACTCTGCACTGCAATAAAAGATGAGTCATTTTTATTGATTGTGGCTAAACAGCCAAGTGTGCCTTAACCAGGGTTTGTGAACATTTCCATGCATGAGCTGAGTATCAGTAGCAGATACTCAAAGCAAGTATCTTGTCAAGAGGACAATTTCCAGTGCTAACCAGGGACTCTGAAATGCTTGTAAGAGAAAGACATTTAGCCTTGCTTAAGCAAAAAAGCCACAAAGGTGAGATGCTTGTGGAAAACTTAAGAATATCAAGAGTATCCACCATAAACATGGAGGTGTAAGAGCAAGGCTTCTGTGGAAGCCCCTTTGGGTTCCAAAAGAAGGATGTCTTCCACACTTTCAAACCTGAGACTTGATTCTGTCTCCAAAGGCTTTTGCCACAAGATCTTTTGAAGCTAAATCAGGATAGAACCCACAAAGTCAGTAATGCCAAAATTATTTCCAGCAGCTGTCTGGCCCTCTTTTCTCTTTTTGTATCAAGTCAAAGGAAATGTAAGTAGAGAAAGCTTGGATGTTTTGTAGTGCAGTCATCTTAGATATCTATGCAGTATATAAGAATAAATATACATCTAGTAAGGAACATTTTGGAACTTAATAAAGGAAATGCTGAGATCCAGATAAAAAGAAATAATTAGTTGCTTATAAGTGGCTTGTTGAGAAAACATAAAAAAATAATGTGGTTTAGGTGGAGAATAACATGAAGTATCCCAGGTTTTGTGGTGGGAAAATCTTGTAGTAGAGTCATTATAGTTTTAATAGCTTTATTTTAACAGTTACATTTTAATTAGTTATTAGTTATATTAATAGTCCTAGAACTGTTCCTTAGTCCTAGAACAGGGCCTGGACATTTTTGTCCTGTGTGTTTTGTATCTACTAACAAAATTCTTACCCATAGCTGTTAATGAAATACAGTTAAACAGTTACACGATCTTGTTAGTATAAATACAATACTTGGCATATTGTTTAACTGATGGTACCTAGATAATCGCCAAACAAGGATATTTTTCTCTCTGATGGTAAGTTATTATGAAGTAATTTGTCTTTTAAAATAGACTGCTTTATTGATAACTTCTGTCATGGCCTCATCTACTGTGTTTGACTACATGAAGGGCTGATGGGAGTTATATGTCACATGAGATATGAAGGCCTGCTGTTATCTTTCTGAAGTGCAGTGTAACACCATAACAACAGGTTGCTTCCTAGCCTTCTGGTGACATCTGGCAGGGTTGTAGAAAAACTGTAGCCAAATAAAAAAAAAAAAATCCTGTACAATATATAAATATGTATAATTGACTCCCTGTCTTTATCAAGCCAGCATGAGTTAGTCCCGTTCCTTCTTCTTCTGTCTTAGTTAAACACGTCACATCTGTTGTGGGGGTGAGTTTATAGTCCCTGTCTGCCTGTAATTGATGATATTGTTGCTTGCTTTTGCCTTTCTTCAAGTATTCAGAGGAGAACTAAGTTTGACCCAGTTAGTCTCTTTTGAATCAGATGTGAGGTTAGATCTGTTACAGCTGAAGAGGTAAGAGGTAATGATCTTTGGATAGAAAACAAAAGATAAGACACACTAAAAGATAAGTATATTCCAGAGAAAATGGAGTATCTTACAGAGAAAACCTGCAGATTGTGTTACTCAGAAATAAAAGGTGGGAGTGCTTTACTTTTGGACTATTCTTTCTAAGTACAATTACTGTGGACTAACAAAAGGAGCATCAGGCCTCACAAATCTGATATCCTCTTCTGGAGACAGGAAAACTAAGTCACAGCAGGAGAACTATTGACATGATTAATCAAGACAAGGGGAAAGCTTTTCATACAAGAACATACAAAAGGCTTAATCTCAAACCCAACTAGTAAGGCAAATAAACAGTTTAAGTGAATAAGACGTTAGTTGCAAGTTCAAAGACAGAATTGTGCAAGACAGGATTACAAAGACTAGAAATTAATTACTGTAAGACTGGAAAGAAAGGGGAACAGTGAGTAAATTGGGGGAAAATAGTCTTTGACAATTATGTTATTTCACAATTAACAGGGTCTCAAGGTGTCCAACACAAGGATGTTGATTCCCAGTTCAGTATAATCACTTGCATCTCACATGACAAAACAACATTTATAAACCTGTAAAAGAAAAATTGTGGTGGCTGTTGAAGCTAAGAATAACACCCCCTGAAAAGGCCCTTGGTGAGATAGATCCAAGGAGCAGCAGCATTCCCCCTTGGGCAGGGTAAGGTGTGGTAGACTCCGAGTTGGGGTGTGTTCTTAGTAAGCCAGCCGCTCTCTCTCCATTAGTTTATGTTTATGTTCATCAATTGTCAATCACCCTCAGTTTCTAGAATGTTCAGCTCAGTTCGGTAGTTGGTTGGTTTTCCCCCTTGTCCTTCTCTCAGCCCCCTCCCCGAAATACCCTCCGTTGGTCCCCTTCCCCTCATCCCTCTCTTGTCCCTCCTCGGTGCCCCGATTCTATCGGTTGTTATGATCACAATAAAGTCTGATGCACGACTGGGCTCTGGGCTCTCAGCCCTCGGGGCTCTCAGCCCTCAGAGCTCACGGAGCACGGATCCCCCGGTACTTTGTTTCAGTGTCGTTTTTCCGTCTCGGGAGCCCGTCGCTTTGCTACAGTTTCGGCAGCCACTGTAGCCTTTGCCTGCCTGCTTCGGAAAGCTGCAACCCGCGGCTTGGGGTCCCAGGATCCTGGCGAGCGTGGACCTGACCCCAGGGACACTCCCTCGCCGCCGCTCGGGTCGCTGACTCTAACCCCGGTGGTCAGCCCTCGCCTTGGAACACCCGAGGGATGTGGCAAAAAATGTTCTTTGAATATTAGACATCTTTGAAGCCAGATGAACTGGTGTAATGAATTGAATGGATTATTTACGTTATGGACCCTGAACCATCCATCCTTCACAGCTGTAAACACCTGCTTTTCCTTTGTGTCCCTACGGCATTCCTGACTGCTGGGAATACTTCAGTGCTGGTGCTACTGGCAAGAACTTGAGGCAGAGAAGGCATGTGAGTTTTCTTGTGCTTTTAGCTTCCCTACTGAGAGCTTCAAACTGTGGCTGGAGGCAGTCCTTCAAAGCCTGCCAACTTCCTACAGCTCTGAGTGGACATAATTTGTTGACAGCTTCAAAGAGCCACCCTTCTCTGTTCTCTGTTTGCAGGACAAACAGTTTTTTCTTAACATGGCTAAGAATATGACACCACTTCATTGTTTGAATAGTCTGAGAAAAGACTGAGAAAAGGCTATGGATAGCTATCTCAACTTGTTAGAGACACAGGAGGCTGAAACCTGAGGTGGTCTTTATCATGAAGAATATTATAATAAATTTAAAAGAGATGCACCAAAGGATAGATAGGTTTATGGTCTGATCCATTATCTCACAGTTTTTATTTCCTGCAGTTAAAGATAGGTAGGTGTACTGGTATTCTAAAATGTTAATTACATGGACTTGGATGGATGAATGTGCTGATGTGTTACTGTGAATTACCTCTTGAAAGAATGAAACTTCTTTCATTAGGTGCATTATGTGACTTTAAACATCTGTCCTTGCCTCATGGAAGAGAAGGGTAGAGTACTATTATTGCCTTCTTCTTTTAGCAGTGATTGGTGTGTCATGCTCATGTGTTACATGGTACTATTGCTTTTCTTGATGCTGTCCTGCCTTCCTCTTCATCAGTCTTGACATGGACCATACCAATGCTGTCTCTGCTTTATGATATTTGAGGAATTTGGTCCATTCAAGGTATAATGCCATCCTCTCCCCCTTCTTTCCGCTGCCTTCTCCCTGTCTGCCTGTCCTTGTAACAAAGGCAGTATTTTCAAGAGGCAAGTTTCTATATTTTCAAAACTTTAGATAAGCCCCTCCAAGTTTAAAAAAAAAAGAAGGGCACCAAGTTGTGAAGAAAAACATGACCGTAATCTACATTCTTAGCCTGCCAAGGACTGTCAAGGGGTTGATACGATCTCTAGTTACTGCAATCTGGCAGTGTGTCACTGGGCTGTGCGAGTCTTGGGTGTTTCTGTACTACAAATAATGGTGCTACTTATTAGTAAATAAATCCCTGGAACAGTCTAGAATTCCCAGTAGAGACATTCCTGACAAAGGAGGTTAATTAATTTTGTGGTAGCCATGGGTACGCTGAGTGGTTAACACTTGAGAAGCCACATGACTGGGAAAAGAAACAAGGAGAGCTCTCAGATGACAACAGTGTAAAGAAAAGAGCAGAGTGCATGTAAATGTTTGGAATGCATGCTAGCAGAGGTGTAATAAATCTGTTCAAAGAAGTGAAAAATCCTAGTTTGTTCCATTTATTCTGCTCTGCTGTCAACGGAGGTTTAGGTTGAATATTAGAAGAACATTCTTCACCCCTAGGATGGTTGGACACGGGAACAGGGAAGTTCCCCGCTCCCCAGGACAGTGGTCACAGCACTGACAGAGTTCAAGAAACGTTTGCACATCGCTTTCAGGCACATGGTGTGACCCTTGTGGATGGTGCTGTGCAGGGCCAGGAGTTGGACTCGATGATCTTTGTGAGTCCCTTCCAACTCAGCATATTCTGCGCTTCCGTGAACCGGCCTCCTGCAAGACCAACTGCACACGAGTTCTCTTCACTAAGACGTTCGCGGCCAGGGCAGTGCCCTCTCGCTGACCGCTGGTGCGGTCAGTGCGTGTCCGGCCCCGCCCCGCGCCGGCGGTGACGCGCGGCGGCGGTGACGCCCCATAAATAGCGGGGCGAGGCCGGCGCTCCCCACTCCGCGGCGGCGGCGCTCGTGCCCGCGACCCTGCCCGTGCTGCAGTCGGCGGCGGCGGCGGCGGCGGCGGCTCCGGCTCCTCGTCCCGGTGAGTACGGCCAGCCCGGAGCTCCGGCGCGGCTCTCGGCGGCCGCGGCAGCACCGGGCGCCTGCCCTCCGGCGGCGCTGACTCCGCAATATGGTGGAGCCGGGCGGCGGAGCGGGCGGGGGCGGCCCCCGTGCGGCGCTGACCGCCCGGCCGCCTCCGCTGCCCCCGCCCCGCGGGCCCGCCGCCCGCCGTCTGTCGGTGGGCTGGCCGAGGTTCTCCCGGGACTAGAACGTCCCGACAGCCTCGTCCGCCCCCGGGAGCGGCGTTGGAATGTCCCATCCCGGAAGCGGCCCGTGGAGGCACTTGGGAAAGCGGTCCGCTTTCCTGCTTTGGGTACCGCGGCGAGCCAGAGCCGGCGCTGCGCCTGCGGGGCTCATCGCGCTGCTTGCTGGCACTTCTTCCCATAGCGGGGGGAAAGAGTAGGAATGAAGTTTGTGACGTAGCCTGCGTGCTTTCCCCTCCAGAATCTCTTGCTGTCTCTGAAATATGCCTAGTCTTGGATTCCATGCGTCTCACTCACCTGCTCCAGAGAAGTGGATCCGACTTTTGCTAGGGCTGAACCTATTCAAGAGGTCTCTGAAACCAAACAAGATTCTAGTTTTCTTGTCTTTAGGAACAGGAATATCTTCACAGGCTAACTGCTGGTTCATTGACTAAAATTCAAATGCATGCCCTGTGTGGATGGATCTTATGAGACACACTACAAATATTGAATAATCCTTAAAGTAATGGCCCTTTTTCCTTCAGAGGCCAGATTCTGTGCCATTGGCATCCTCACCTGTTCTGTAGCATGCTTTGCAGTTCATGGTGAAACTCCATTATACTCCAGGTGATCTGACTTGTAATGCTGTGTGAGAAACAGGATGTTCCTGCGAGTATTTAAGTTCTTGTTAAATGAGAGGAGAACTTCTTTGCTACCACTGTAACTGTTGTCTTTTACTTGTCTTGCTTGTGTGTTCCATGTACAGTGGTTAATCTCATTACAGGCATTACTTTATGGCACTTGTATGTTAATATGTGCAAACATGTCTGCAAAATGTTAACAGGGTGCCTTTCTCCTTGTTCCCCATAATGTAATCAGGAAAAGTTTTATTTTACCTTAGATGGAAAATTAATACATTCCTTTTTTTGCTGTTGTACATATGTGACAGAAAACTGCTGCTGGCTCTTGGACAAACCTAGCAGAGGGCCTTGTAAACTACAATCCTTTTGAGCGTGGATTCCTAGTTTACCTTTTTGTTGCCTTCATTCATGCAGATTCTTCTTGAACTTAAGCATTATGTGAAACTGTTAATGGAAAAGTTGCTTCTCGCAGGTTTGGTTCAGCCTGCATGTGTGCATAGGATGACAGTGTGCTTCAGCGTGTTCTTACGTGGTACTGCAACACCCTGCCCTTTCTATAGGGCTTTGTTAGTATTTTCTCCAGGGGAATACATGTTCGAGTGCATATTGAGTATTGTAGATTTGTTGAATGACCAATATTTGCAGCTTGTTTCAGTGGGGAATGTGTAGTAATTTAGTCTAAATTAGCATAAAGAAGATTTATTTTCTGCAGTGGGGACATCCGATGCTCTCTGTGTTACATAAATGCTAACTTTTTAGCAAGAGAACAGGGTGAACCTTAGGTGGGTTCCCTAGAAGATCTAATCTGATTAAAGCTATTGGTGGTGGGTTCTTGGTCTGACTTGGACATCCTAAACTAGATTTTTAGTGACTTTGTGGGCTGGCTTTTGTTTGTCCTGGCTCAACAAATAAGTCTAAGTGTGTCTTAATTCTTCTAGAAAAATAAATGAATCCACCAGCTGTTTATTCATCAATGAACTGCTGTACCTCAAAGCCTGTCTCATGCCTATGCTGTACTTATGTTACCCAAACCAGGTTTTGGATTTGTAAATTGTTACAATAAAATCTATGCATCAATATGAACATTCTGATCCCAGTAAATGGGGTGAATCACAAGAAGGTTGTTGGTTTCAAGGTTTGGTGCTTAGATGAAGCAGATATGATCCCATAACTGATATATGCTTCTTTCACAGGCTGTGTAAAGTTCAAGACCTGAAAAAATGGCACTGGCAGCAATTGATCCACAGCAGGTATGTCTGAATTAGTCCCATAATTTCTTTGTCTAGATCAGAAAAATAGGAGTCAACTAACACCTTTCTCTTTCAAACAGAACATTGTATCGAGGGTTGCCAACCTCCCTTTGGTGAGCTCCACCTATGATATGGTGTCCACAGCTTACATCACCACAAAGGATAACCATCCTTACCTGAAGTCAGTGTGTGAGATAGCAGAGAAAGGAGTGAAGACGATTACATCGGTAGCCATGACAAGTGCTATGCCTATCATTCAGAAACTGGAACCACAAAGTAAGGCAAAGATGAAGCTGTTGATAACTTTGGTCCAACTGATTGTTTTTTATAGCCAGATGCACTTTCAGTTCAATGTGGTCATGCTGGTCTTGAATGCTGTTCGGTTAGCTGGCTGAACCTGTTGCCTGGCTTGTTGCGTAACTGATTCCACATTGATAAGATTTTAAAAAAGATAATAATCCAGAATGAAAGCAGATTTCAGCTTTCATAATACTAAGTTTATTGGTGACTTTTGATAGGCGAGATGATTACGCAGTCTCTTGCTCAACACTTCTCACCTTTCACCTGGTTTCAAATGCTACTGTTGTACTTTCTTACACTGAGACCTAGTTAAATTTGGAAGCTGTGTCACAAGGCTGTTGTAACCAGAAGCCTGGTTTCATAGAATGGCAGAGGGCCAGGTGTTTCAGCTTCTTCTACCAGTTGCATGTCAAATGAATTTTCTCTGCCTGCAAGTGTATATTTTTTTTCTGGCACTGTAAATCTGCCTTGTTCTTTGGCTTTGCTGCGTCAAATCTCACTGAGAAGAGGAGAAAACTACTTCAGGGGCATTGCATGAGTTCTTTCTCAAGAGGAATTTTCAGTTTGAGTTGTTTTACTATGGGAAAAAATAATTAAAACCAACTCTTGTAATTTCTTTTATAGTTGTAGTTGCCAACAACTATGCTTGTATAGGTCTGGACAAAATTGAAGAGAGACTGCCTATACTGAATCAACCCACTGACAAGGTAAGTTCTTTCCATTTGCATATGCTAAGCATAAGAACCATGCACCCTTCTTTTCTGTTATCACTAAAACCCCAGGGAGACACATTTCAAAAAACTGTGCCTGAAGCATAGCTTGGAAGCAATGAGAAAGTCAAAGGTGTGTATGTAGAGCTGTTTGTTGTCCTTGGGAGACCATTAAGCTTTTTTTTTAATTATTATTTTGAATTGCCCACCACTTGGCAACATCTTTCTATGGTCGGTTCACTGGTGGGTCTCTTTTAAAACTCGAGTCTTTGTTTCCTGCTCAGTGTGAAGTGCCTAATTACATTCACTGAAGTTTTCTGAGCTGAAGGCTGTGTGGCAGTAATGTTCATTTTTCTCTTGTACATATTTTTTCAGAGCACATTTTCTCCTCAATAACCAATACTTGTACAAGCTTTAGCATAAATTTATTATTTCCTAGTTCTCACTAGTTAATATTTTTAGTAAGTCCATTTATGTCCTATGGCAGGTTGTTGCCAATGCCAAGGATGTAGTTGTTGGAGCCAGAGAAGCTGTAACAACCACTGTGACTGGTGCCAAGGAAACTGTTGCTCACACAATCACCGGAGTTGTGGGCAAGACTAAAGAAGCAGTGCAAGACAGCGTAGAAATGACCAAGTCGGTTGTCAATGGCAGCATTAACACTGTCCTGGGAAGTCGTGTGGTGCAAATGGTGAGCAGTGGAGTGGACAGTGCTCTCACAAAATCAGAGACCCTTGTAGACCAGTATCTCCCACTTACAGAAGCAGAACTAGGTAAGACCAATTCAAGGTTTGATTTTGTTGGAATGCTTATATTGTAGAGAAGCAAGCAATCATCCATTTATTGCTTACTCATAGAGGGGAAAGGGGTGTGTGCTTTCCAAACTCCTTTTGCCTTGCTGGTTATAAAACCACCATCTTCACAATGAAGCAGAATGAAAATAAGTATTTCTCTGTAAGGTATCAGTCTAATCATGGTGCTAAAGGACTAGTCAACAAACCCAGTATTATTCACCTGTGATTAGGCAGATAAAATTGTCTCAGACCTTCTAAGTTTTCCTCCAGTGATCAATTTGCTTCCTTTTTACAAACCTAGAGAAAGAAGCTGCAAACATTGAAGGCTTTGAAGTTGAAGTCCAAAAGCCAAGCTACTATGTTAGACTAGGATCCCTGTCTTCAAAGGTCCGCACACGTGCCTACCAACAAGCCTTAAACAAAGTTAGAGATGCTAAACAGAAAAGCCAGGAGACAATCTCTCAGCTCAACTACACTGTTAGTCTGGTAAGTTTAAACTTTCACTTGATAGACAAAAAGCATATGTTGGCCTTGGTTTAGAGTGAAGAAAACAGCCCAAAGAGTCACAGAAAAACTGGGATTGCTCTCTGACTAAATGCATAAATACATTATTACATGTATTATATTAAAGATAAAGAACTTGCCAGTAAGAGATTTTCATCACCACTCAGGAGAGCTCTAAATCAGGATAAGCTGTGAACTAATGAGGAATTGCTTGTAACTGCAAGCACTGCAGAAATAGAAGTCACATGTTTAAATTTATTCCTGTTTTGTAGTGCTGCTTTTGACACATACTTCATTCAGTGAAGAAAGTGTCATGCAATTCAGAAACGTGTCAGTCCTTTAAGTCCTTTTATTAGTAAAATTTCAAATTCTTTTGGGACTTGCTCTCTTGCTGCTTCTATCTCTGAGCATTTCTGATACTTCAGTAGTCTTGTCCCAGCAAATACCTTTATGTGCATGACAAACTGCACATAGAGTCATGGCCTTCTACACACTTTCAATTCCTCCTGATGCCAGTGGGGGAGGGGGAAATAGTTGAGACAGAGGGGAACATCTTAAAACTGTTTTCAGTTCTTTGACGAGACTAAGTGCATGCTTGCACTCCCCAAAGTTGTTTATACTGAATTTCTGAAGTATTTTAAAAGGAGGTTACAAAAGAGTCAAGGTAGAGAAGCCTTAATGGAACTGTTTGGACTCTTGGCTCTACTTCCTTATTTGGCTGTATTTCAGATCGAGTATGCCAGAAAGAACGTGAATAGTGCCAATAAGAAACTTCTTGGTGCTCAGGAAAAGCTTTATCAATCCTGGGTAGAATGGAAGAAAAATACAGGCCAAAATGATGGTGATGATCTGCGTAGTGCTGAGGTAAATAGATGTAAATGTATACCAGAAATAAATGCATTGTATCCCATCAAGGTAATGGCAAACTAACAGTCCCTGAAGCACACAACAGAGAAGCTGAATGCTGAAGCTCAGGGCAGCTGACTTCTGAGAAGTAGGGGACCCAAACTCTTTAAATGAACCCACTTCCTGCAAACACTCTGGGGTTTGTTCTCCTCTCTTGAGAATGCTCATCCTGTTTAGCATGTAAACCTGTTTTGGGATATATGTATGTAGATTAGCTAGAAACCATTTATGTGATGTATCCAGACCAGTAATAATGATTTGTCAGCAGTCTTAGGCACAGACTCACTGAGTCCTACAAATAGCTTTCAGGGATGGTTCATTGATTACAATGTACTTAGCTGCTGTTACTTGTTATCCAGAGCTGAAACAAGAATCTGCTTGACTGTTGCTGAGTAGAAGCTATCAGTTTCTTTTCACAAAGTACTTGAGTGTTGAAGAAATACCAAGTACTTCCTAGTCTTTGGTATTTCAGACTTAAAACCTGGTTTATTACCTGCTATAGCTTTATTTCACTTACATCCCCTTTACTTTACTTCTTTATGTATCTTGAGCAACATAAAGCTGCTACAGTCATAAAAAAGATACTAATGTGCTGTATTGCTTGTTCTTTCTAGCACATTGAGTCAAGAACTCTAGCTATTGCACGGAGCCTCACTCAGCAGCTTCAGACCACCTGCCTCACACTGGTCTCAAGCCTACAGGGGCTGCCACAGAATGTACAGGATCAGGTTTACAGTGTTGGGTCAATGGCAGGTGATGTCTACCAGAGCTTTCGGTCAGCATCCTCTTTCCAAGAATTATCAGACAGCTTTATTGCAGCTAGCAAAGGACAGCTGAAGAAAATGAAGGAGTCTCTGGATGATGTGATGGATTATCTTGTTAACAACACACCACTCAACTGGCTGGTAGGTCCCTTTTACCCACAACTGCCCCTCATTCAGCATGCTGAAAGCCAAGGTGAAGGGGAGGAAAATTCCAGCCAGAAAGACAAACAGCCTGAACACACTACTGTATAAACTGCATAGCATGCATAAACCCTGCTGACTGACAAACAAGTGGCCTTACTATGTGTAGCTGTGAAAAAAATCCATTTTCACCATTTTTTGGTTAAAAATCCATAAATACAGGAATAGGGGAATCTACAGACCCGGACACATACACATGGACTGTATTGTCCTGTGTAGTTAATACCATTCTTTAAAATTCAAACTACACTCAAGTGCAATTCAACTACACTCAATTCAAACACTCAAGTGCCTCAGTTTGGGCAGCTTACATTTGTCAAGATGCCCTATTTATCTGTCAGGCACCTTGTCATGCTTCAATTGTACTAATACTGTTAGTCTAAGTGAAACCTACTATAGCTAAAAGCCTTTGATTTGTTGCTTAATCTCTACCAGAATGATAAAAAAGTGTTACATACTGGGAAGTGCATTTAAAAGCTCTACAGTCTAGCTATGTACACTTAAATGTTATATTTGCTGCAGATCACACATTTGATAATTATTGATCTGACTATCTCAGATTCTATTGCTACATAATTAATGACAAAAGTTCCATGAGTGCAGAATGCCAAAGTCAAAAGTGAGGTTTCTGAATGTGTCAGCTGGAGTTAAATGCTGTGACAGTGTTAACATTAACTGTATAAACTTAACTATTGTATAACACAGTAACTTGACCACAGAATCATAGAATATCTCAAGCTGGAATGGACCCATAAGCATCATGAAGTTCAACTCCTGCTCTTTGCAGGACTGCCTAAAAACTAAACCATATGACTAAGAGCATTATCTTGATGCTCCAGGAAAATTGTTCCAGTGACTGACCAAATAATTATCAACACATTTTTTGATATGCAGTATAAAGTCAAGATTCATGCTGTTTGTATCCAGATGCCTGGTGTTGTGTGTGTGCGTTTTTGTAGCCATTGTTTTGTAACTCATTTTTGTATGTTAGTAATAAATGCTTTAGTAGCCAAAGCCTGTCTCCTTTGTTTTAAAACCATCTAACTTGCTCTTCTGTGACTCCCTCAAACTGGGTCCAGCAGAAAGCAAGTTTGACATGCAGATGAAGTAGATGTGCATTGAAAATGTTTGTGTATGTATTGACAGATAGATAAGATACTGCTGCAGCATTTCCTTCCTTTTTTTGAATTTCTGTGTATCCGTCCATTGAGTCTTAGCTTTACTGCTGCTTTTGCTGATCCTTGCTGTTACCACCTTTAAAGATGACCTAAGCTGTGAACTGATGGATGTTCTAATATTGAAAAGAGATGGATATGGACAAATGAACCCTCTCCTCCCTTCACAGTAGGTGTTGTGTGTGCATGACATGGCATCTACCTGCTTTGTCCTCTGACTCCTTATAAACAGTGTTTAGCATCACCAGTTTTAACTTTATTTATCCTCTTGAACTTGAGTGACTAATGTACATTGGCACTCAACTACTTCGGTGGAGTTGTTCTCAGTAAGTCCTGTGAACCCCTTCACTGGAAAAGAAGTATTTGCTAAGAAATAAGCTTTCTTAGTTTAGGGCTGTCCAGGTACATTGTATCTTTTTTCCTGATGCATGCTGTATACAGCTTTGGGTTGCAATCATCTAGTGTAGCAATGCCAACCACCGTTTTCAAAGAGGTCACCAAATAGTGTGAGGCAAAAACGCAGTGCAAAGAAAGCTTATCACATAATCACACATTGCTACATGGAACAAATACCCGCCCTGGCATGATGTAGGCACTAAAGCGAATTAAATGTTGTCCAGCCTTCTAATGTGAGAGGGTTAGCTGTTAGATTGGGGTTGGCCTGGACATGTGAGGAAGACTGTTTTAAGCACAGTATTAAAGGAAACTGTAGCAACACAGGATTGCAGGTAAAGATTCTGTAACTTACAGCTTTTAATACTCACTTTATATAAGGGAGATGTTTAACATTAAATTAACATGAGATGGTGAGACTCCTTTCCAGGTAGGGCCTGAGTTAAGACTTCTGGAGACATAGTGCTTTCAGGAATTAATTTATTTTTGAGTTTACTTTAACCATTGCATAGGTCCAGCAAGAATATCCTTTTAATCTCCATTTGCAATAATACTTGTAGAGTGCATCCACTGTTGTAGATGTGCTCAAGAAATGAATGGAACTAATTAGTGTGGGAGCAGTGGGCTCTTCAAAGAAGGGAATTCCCATTCTTCTATGTGTGTTTTAAAGTCTAATTGCTCTGGGACTTCCTTCTGAGGTGATCAATCAAAGATACTCAAACTTTTCAGTGTCTTTTAAGGACTGAGAAATAAACAGGATCAACCAGCATTATTGCAGGAGCAGTACATTGTGTCTGTTCTGTCTTGCATTACTGCATGGCTGTCCAGCTTTACTAAACCTCAGCAAGCAGATGAAGTAGAAAGCAAGGAAAACTTGTTACCAGCCTAGACCTTCACTTCTTCCTTACCATACCTTCCTTACCAGCACTGTTGGCTGGCTTCTGTTCAAAAGTTACTTGGACTTCTGGCAGCTGACCTACAACTGGTGGCTGCAAACAGAGCAAGGCCTGGTTATACACCAACCCAATGGGTGGGCTCCTGTGTCGTGCTGTTGTGATAGGTGCTTGTTTTTCAGATGCTGCCCAATCCTCCAAATACTTTAAAATTCCTATCCATACACATACAACCTCCCACTCCCCATCAGAATTAGGAACTCTTCCCTAGTGGAAGAGATGGCTGAATAACAGCAAATTGTTATGTTCCTGATATTTATATAGAATAAAGTTCTCTGATTAAGATTATTAGACTCTGCTAATAAGGAGAGCTTTGAATTGTTTAAACTGATGTGCAGCTGTACTTGCATGGGTATCTTATTGCAGGTAATTAAGCATAGCACATTTCACAGTCTGGTCTAATTGCAGCTCTACAGGCAGAACTTAGGATTTTTCTCTAATGCAGCTAGAGACAGTGACTATTAATATGTCCACTGGAGGCAAGAATGATGCCTTCTAAAGCCTTCTATGGTTTTTTGCCACTGTTTTTGACTGAAGCTGAAGTGCTTCCTCACAACTAAAGAAGGGAAACTGGAGATACTGCCATCTTACCTGTTTGTCTCTAACTGCATGTATTAAACAGTTCAGCTGCACTGCACAGGAGCTTGCTCCCTCTTAGTCCAAAATCATGTTTGAGGATACAACTTGGGCTAGAAAGCTGTGAGGTTTCTCTGGAACCTTTAAAAAAAAGCTAAGACCAGATGTGTTGAAAATGATACGAAGGAGATTTAACTATTTTCAGCAAGGCAGGTAAACTAGGTGAAATGGAAGAACATCAAAGGCTGCTAGTCACACAAAACTTGGGATGGTAAAGGTTAGAATACAAGTATAATTATCACTTGTAAGGTTATTTAGAATTTATTTAGAATTCAGAAAATTACTTTTTCTCTTTTAGCGATCACTCAAAAATTGTTCATGCTAGTCGACGCTTCCTCTTCCTACGTGCAGTTAGCAGGGAACTATTATTCTATCATTGCTGATAATTTTTTACAAAAGCTTTCAATATAAGCATTTATAAATAGCTCCATACAATATGCAAGTTTTGCAAATGTATTTATAGCATTGGTCAAAGCCAAATTACAAGATTTGTATAAGGACTGGAGTTGCACTTAGTTTGCCTCAATCTAAAGAAAGGTGTAAAGCTTTTGAAATGTTCCTATTTTTCAAGATTAATATTTTTGCAATAATCTTTTCCAGAATTCAGCTTAGGGTAATATTTTATAGGTAATAAAATAGATGAAAGGATTTGGGAAGAACTGATGAATTATTTCTGATTATTTTAAAAAACCAGTGACTACCACCAAAAAACGTTTTTTAAACCATCTAATTAAAAACAGGAAATGGAACCAAACTTATTTTTGAGCATGAGCAGTTAGTAATTTGCATGATCAGAGAGTCTGACATTCAGCAGCTTGCTGGAAGTATTGTGCACAGTGTTTTGTTAAACGAATTTTTTTTCATTTCTTGCCAATTCATGGCAATTTTATTTCTTTTGGATAATACAGTCTCTGATGACTAAAAATAAGCACTTGTTCTGAAAGTTCATCAAATGAGAATGTTGTTTCAAAATACTAGTGGCTCAGTTCTAAAAACTTAGCAAGAAAAAATGGATTAAAATTGTTAGTATTGACATTAACATTTGTAGATGAAGACAGCAAAATGCCAAAGTATTTTTTGCACGGTCCTAATCCCTATGTAGGGATTTTCCAAGTATTACATCTTTGTAAATGATTTACTGAATACAGAGAAACTGCAAGAAGAAGAGTTATATCTGACTTTATTCTTTTATTGCAAGAACTGATAGGAAGCTGAAACAAAGCAGTGAGTCAGCTGTAAAAAGTGGTGTGGAAGAAAAGGTCCTTCATATAAGCAAACCCATATCACCAAGGGCTTCGCATTGTTTCAGTTAGATTGGTGTAGATGTCAGAGTATGTGATTCTAATACAATTCAGCATGGTCAAAACTGAGGTGAGTCATACTGACATCCAGTCTGTTTCACTCATGCTGAGATACACTTCTATTTGAAGTTCTTTTATGGCTATCAGGATCTTATTACATTAAAGGAGTCAGGTTCTTCTACTGCATGCATTAAGGAGATGAAGAAAGCAGAAACTTAAATTTGAGCAATTGCTCTGTTATCACTAAGAAGAAAATGGTTATAAGTAATAAAAGCCTCTTAAATATATGATAGAGAAAATTCTCACTGGTCAGACACTTACTGAACATGGTTGTGTCCTGGTCAATGTAAATACATGTAACCATCCATTTGGGCACATCCTTTAAAACTGCATAAGGACTACTTAGTCTTGTTAGGATACTTGTATTTGTACTGGAGTATAAAATACAAGATCATGTGCTGATAATGGGAAAATTTGTTGCCTTCCCTAAGTGCAGTAATGAGAGTTTTAGGAAAACTGCCATAAGCAGTAAGATGCAAGATAATTCTTGCTGGTAGAAGGATGTGTTTCCTGCATTCCTAGTGCCTTCTGATTTTTGGGGAAACAAAAATTACTGATCTTATTTTGATCAAGCTTAAGTTCTCAAAGTGGTCCATGCATTTAATGGTATTCACAGTAATGTCCAGTTAGTTACATGCTGCTTAAGTTCTTCTAAAGATCAGTTTTAATAGATAAATCGTATTTCAAAGATCCCTGGTGTCCAATGACTACCTACTCCAATGGACTCCAATGACTACTGTAAGAAACAGTAAATTCATATACAGTGCTTCTGTGCTGTGTACAACCTGGTGGCTGAAGCACTAGTCCCTTTATTTGATGTACTGTCCGCCTTTCTAACCTGTCTTCATAGCAGGCAAAGCATAGATTTTTCTTGCTCACTGTCTTTCATTAAAGTAAGTCATAAAGTGTTTTGCAGTTAGGGAATGCATTAAAAATGCCTCTTCAGTCAGTGCTGAGCTTAAGTTACAAAAACGCCAACAAGTTGCTGTTGCTTTGAACATGCAGAACCAAAATCCTGTCAAAATGCAGCAGTAGTTATTTGCTGATACTGTGTCTGGCTCCAAGTATGTCACATCACCAACATTAAAACTAACTATAAATCAAGTTAAAGATGTATTTTTCACTTGGGGCAAAAAAACTTATGAGTAAATTGCTTAATTATATCCCATTTTTCAGAAGTGCCTAAGTAATCTAAGTCCTACTAAGGGGACTTAAGGGTTGGGACTTAAGCTCCTAAGTGTCTTAGACAACATTTTTAGAAGTCTGTAACATCCATGTATCCACTGATGTCTCTCTGGCAATTCCTGAAACCTCGTGCTGCTTTGCAGTACAGAATACTATACATGCAGTTAAAACAGAGGCCAAAGTGAGATTGAAGTTCCAGGTATTTGTTTTGTCAGAAAAGGTTTGATGCAGTAGGCAGGCAGAGCAACACAGCAGTCCATATCAATCTCCTCAGGGCAAATGCTTTGTATAGTCCATTGCTTCTGTGAAAAGAAGAAAGGCAAAGGTAGTTTAAAAACATATTTTCTTAATTTTCGAGTCACCAATTTCAGTAAATTCAGTCCACTATGTTCAGCTCTTTTCCATCTTTACTATAAAATCCTGCCTTCTAAGCAACTGATTGCCACCTTGTGTAGTATTTGGTCTGTCTTAATGCTTCTTGTTTCCTATGTGTCTGAGCATATTTCTGTAATCAGGATGTTGGGTCTGATTTCTAGAGGTGCTGAGCATCTTTGTGTCTTGTCGTCAGTGAAGGAGTACTGCTCAAACTGGTTTAATTTTACTTTTAAATTGATTGACATTTCATTCCTACACAGGTTCCAGATTTCACTATTACAGACCTGTCTTCAGAGTCAGATGATATCCCAGACATTTTGGATTTGGATGAAGAGGATCAACACGACTTTTCACGCACAAATGGCCCTTACACTACAGGGCAAAGAGCTGAATAGAGGAGCATAAAAATGTCTTTTTGATACGATGTACCTTTGCCATGTTTAATTTAGATTTTTCCTTTTTAAAGATGAACCTGCCTAGCTTAGGGATTATGGGGATATATTTTTTTTTAAATCAGTACTGTTTCACTTAGCTGCATCAAAAATCTGGGTTTTTCAATGTAAGGAATGCACGCTACATTAATCGGCTAGCATGGGTGTCAAGCTCCCATCCTACAGGCCAGGTATAGCCTAACCAGTGTATCCAGCTAATCTGATCTTTGCTCATGGTTTGTTCTCCCGCTGGCAGCAGCCATGAGAACACCCCAGTGCTTTGCATAAAGGGCTGCCAATAAAAGGAGTAGATGAGGATTTGCCCACAAAATTTCCCCTTTCAGTCTATGTGAAAAGCAGTGCTGCATCTACCTCTTTGCTGCTGGAAAGGGTAAGAGACTTTGTCAATCTCAGATTTTCTCAGGTTCTTTTGTTAGGCTCTGCAACTACAGAGCTTAGACGCTTAGAGCTTTCCTTTGGCAAGAGTCTTTTATGCACAAAACTACTTCCTTTCTCTCCACATGCCTTCTGTGTGCAAATATTTTGGCCGTCATGATGCTATCAATTGTGGCGCCTGAGACTAAAAGGGAGTAAATGCTTCAGTATTAAAGTGTTTTGGGTATAAGGATAGCATTTAAAAAAGAAAGGGGAAGAGACTGCAAAAAGAAAGGAAAAACAGAGAGTTAAGAGATAAAAACTTTGGACAAAAGAAGATTTGGGGGAAAAAAAGAGGGAATTGAATGTAAGGAGACTTGCGGTGACAGTCATTTTTAAGAAATGTTCTAATAAAATCTCAATCAGTTATTTGCTAAGGGCTGGCGAGTCTGCATTTGCTCGCACACAGTAACTTCTCCAGGAGTTGGGGAGAGTGGGATGGGACTGGAGGCGGGCTTGTTAACATTTCTTTCCGAGGACTGGAGTGAGCTGCTGTCGCCGAGAGCTGTCCGTGTGGTCGGTGTGGCTGTCCCGGGAGCTGCGGCACAGCCCCGCTCTGCCACGGCCACGGGGACAGCGTGCGCCCTCAGCCCGGGACACCTGACCTTGTGAGGGCCTGCAAGTCTGGTCACTGAAATGCCTTGGAATAAAAGCTTGAACCGCACAGCCCGCTTGCCGGTGCGAGTTTTTCTTGTTTGGGTTTGGCTTTTTTTTTCCGCGTAAAGTCTGCAATCCGATTACAAAACCCCTGTTTAAATGGAAGAGCCCTATGGAGGGATCCCGGTGCCCGGACTACACCTCCCGTGAGGCAGCGCGCCAGGCTCGCCTAGTCTTCGGGCGCCGGGGGCGGGCGGGAGGTCTCGCGAGGGTTGGGGCGGGGCCTGGGCGGGCCCGCGCGCGGGAGTTTTTGGCGGGCTGGGGAAGATGAAGATGGCGCGGCTGTGAGGGGCAGGAGGCGCCCGTGCCGCCCGATGCCGAGAACTGCCATGGACAGCAGATGGGAGAGCGACCACCTCTGGCTCTGTTTGCTGGCCTTGGGCTTCCCCCCGACATGCCACTCCGACGTAAGACTAGGAAGGTTAGTGCTAGGGAGATCCGTGGGCGGGCGGAGGCGGGGGACGGAGCGGGGCGCGGGGCCTCACCCGGAGCGCGCGGCGGGAACGTCTCGCCATGACCGCCGAGGGGCCCGGTGCCCCTGGCGACATGTAGCGCCCGGGAAACGCCTGCAGTGCCGCCGCAATCCACATTCTCTCAGACTGAAGAAATGAAACCCAGGAATGGTGAGAACTCCTGCTCCCCCTCACAGTCCTGGGGCGAAGGCGAGGTGAGGGGCTTCCTTGTTTTGAAAACGTGCCTTGAAAGATTATGCTTTTGCCGGAATTGTTTCGTAGCATCGTAGATCGTTAGAGGGTTGGAATGGCCCTTAAAACATCGCATAGATCCCACTCCCGCTCCCTCGCCGTGGGCCGAGAGGGACATCTCCCACTAGACCACGTTGCTCAAGGCTTTTCCCGTCCTGGCCTTAAACACTGCCAGGGTCCGGGCATCTGCAACCTCCGTGGGCAACCTGCTCCAGTGCCTCACTACTGTCACAGTAAAGATTTTTTTCCTTAATATCTAACCTAAATTTTCCCTCTTTCCACTTGTACTCATTACTCTGATGCCCGAAAGATGGGCCGGAAATAAATCCCCATAGACCGATGTCTGTAGAGCAGGTATTTGTTCATTACAGCAGTGGTGGCGTGGGGGATTTCTTCTCCTATTTCACCCAGCCTTGTCAAATGCTGTGGTATATTTATACAGTCAATTATGCTTAATGTTGTTTCTGTCACTAGAACATCACATACGTGCTGGAACTAATTTACATGGTATATTCTCCTGGGTATTAAATAATTTTTTGCACTGTGCTTGCACTTTCCCAAGTCGGTGGTCTTCGGGGGTCTTTGATGAAGGCTTCTGAAATCTTCGTCACACTTGAACTTTTCAACTTTGTCTTCAGGGCATAGTTATGGTGCTCCTTGGTCCATTTGGCCTAAATTCTTTGTTTTATGGCTAATTGGCTTTGCACTTGCCAATTTCTCATTAGTACTATACTTCTCTATCTCTGAAACTATACACCTGGTGAGTTTTTCGTCTCTTTTTGTCTATTCTGCATTTAAGCAACTGTGTAAGTATAGAAAGTTATACTTCAGGTTATATTGATAAAAAGTCATGATTTAGGTTATATTGGTATTAGGTTACATAGATATCTTATAACTCAAACTATATAAGCACCTTGCAACTTTAACCTATGTTATATATGCATCAGCTCCTTGTTCTGTCAGTACAATTCCTGATGAAGAGTCCCTCTCCAGCTTTCCTGTACATCCCCTTCAGATCCTGTAAGGTTGCTGTGAGGTCTCCACACAAACTTCTTTTCTCCAGGCTGAACAGCCCCAGCTCTCTCAGTCTTTGTAGGGGAGGTGCTCAGTCTCCATTTCAACTTCGTGCCCCTTCTCTGGACTTGCTCCAACAGTTCCATGTCCTTGTTATGTTGGGGGCACCAGAACTGAATGCAGCACTCCAGGTGGGGGTCTCATAAGAGCAGAGCAGAGGGGCAGAATCACCACCTTCAATCTGCTGGCCGCACTGTTTTTGTTGCAGGCCTGGATTTCACCCGTGTTAATTAGGATTAAAGGTGTATACTCATCCATAGGAAATAAAGTATTCAGTTAATTACTCTGTAATATAACACTGTTTTGTAGTCTTTAGCAGCCAGTAAAACCTTTCTGTTAATTAGTCAGCATAACTGCTTCTGATGTGGCTGTTTATTTGTGTCTTAGGAACATGTTTGCTAAACCAAACGCCAAAGCGTTTACTGTCGTTGCCCTCTTCTTGTTTACTAAGCTGGATAAGCGCCGCACAATATTAACTTTCAAGTAAGTATTTGGCTTCTGAGGTTACTGCTATGCCCTTAATTAAGAATATGTTTTATACAGTTGCTGGAGGGAAAGGAAATGGTTTCTTGGGGAATACTTTGGGAGAAGAGCATACAAGTCAGAGAATCTGTTCCATTTTGATCACAACTCAGTCAATCAATTTTGATCAGTCTGAAACCTTGCCTTAATTAGTTATTTCTGATACTATCTGTTAATTGACAACTTAGATATAAATTTTAATAGCTGATAAGTAATCTACCTGTCCCATTCTTTCTGACCAAACAGAATAACATTTCCCATTTATGGATTATTGCCAGGACCTTCAACATGGCAAGAACCCTACGTTCTTTAATGGTTTTCTGTGTATAGCAGAGCTGTTTTAGCATATTTGAAGACATGGCTGGAGGAAGACCAGTGATATGAAAATGGTCAGGGTTCTGGTCTCTTACCTTTTTCTTCTTCCCTTGTCCCAAATTAGAAAGAGCTGCAGACTAATCTCTCTCTGAAACAATCTGTAAGTAACTTATTGGTAGAAAACATTGTCATTTAACAAACTTTAATGTATTCTTGGTGTAGGGTATATGCCCATCATTTTCTGGCTCAGCATTAATACGAAATCTGTGTCTTACTCTTGTTTTTACAATGGTTAATTAGGTATCTGAATATTTGAACATGTTTTGAAATGGCTTTTTCTTTTTTTTCCCCTTCTTCCTCATCCTTTTTAAATGAAAAGGCAGTCTGAACACAGAGAACTATCAAGTCCTGGATTTAGGAAGCGCTGCTGTCTGTGGCTAAGAGAAATTGCAGTGAGTATTATGAAAAGTGGAAGCTGATGCTCTGCTGGTTTCTGTGAACTTACTCTTTTCTTGAGGGAACTGTTTTCTGTCAGTTTTACATAAGGGTTTTTTTTAATCAAACAATTCAGTTTTCTCTTGTATATTCTTTCATATAGTTGATCTTGGACTTCTTAGAAGAAAAGATTGGGGAATTTAGATGACAGAGACCTAATTGTGGGTCATAAAACTGCTGTGGTTTGTTTTTGGGTAGTGGTATTTGATTAAATGGAAGTCTAGAGAGCCCCTTAGCTCCGGGTGAGAATAACTTCCTTCAGCTTGATGGGCATTTAAGTTGCCTGGAAGGGTGCTTATTACTGTGAAAGCTGACTCATGCATGAAAAACTTTATTAATAGTTATTTTCTTGTATGTGAGGAAAGGGACTAAAATGAAAGGCAAACTTTTTAAAGACAAAGCAAAACTGATTGCTCCAGGTGTTATTGGTTATTATGTTGCTTTCTTATGCTGCCTTTGTTTTAATGATTGTTCCAGAAATCTTGTCTTTATATACTTCAGCATTTCTAAATTTTAGTAATAGTGGGTAAGGTAAAAACCAATGATGCAGTATCTTTAAATATGATTAAAGTACACTGATTCATGGCTTCAGTAGAAAATACAAAAGAAAACTTGAATGTGTTTTCAAAGATAGGGATTACCAGTTAGGAACAAGGAGGGCACCAATTTCTAGCATTTATCCAACAGTGATTTCAGTCTTTACATTGAACCAGTCTTGTGTACAGAGCTAGGTGGGTGTTTGGCACATTGGAAAAAGCTTTATTCTCTTCTGCTGACCACAGTAGGTGTCAGTGGTGGTGGCAGTCATTTAGCTTTGCATTAGGCTTGCTGGTGGGTAATCTGCAGCATTTTGGTATGCAGCAAAGTCTTTGATAGCTGTTGTTTATCCTTTACTTCTTAGATCAGTTTTGTGTTTAAAATGATTGTACTTTTCTAGAAACAAAAGGAACCAGGTCTTCCACAAATTACGCCTTCCACACTGATTTGTCCTGGTGGTGCTAAATTTGTTCACCTGATCTACCAATTTGCAAGATATGTAATGATTGAGAACATGAAAAAGCTCTCTGTAGGTAAGCTGTATCAGACAATAAAAATGCTTCATTTGTTATGTTTGTAAATCTGTCAAGTCTTTAATATATGACAGGAGCTTTAGGTAGCTCTTATTTGGCTGCTCAGGTCAGAGTCTTTTCACATGATTCTGTGCATTTGCATAGAGCTACTGCTGATAGAACCGTGCAGATGATTTTGCTCTCTGTTGCTTTATGGGTCTTGTTCCAAGGTTCATCTATGCTGTGGTCTGCATCATTACCCACACAAGCGATGGTTTGGTCCAAAAGCATTGGACGGCTATACTATTTTCTTTCTCAGAACTTGAGGAATTCTGAAGGATCAGATCTGTCTGTTTCAGGCATCTTGTATTATTGTAACCTAAAGAATATAGAAAGGGAGTGAGAGTGAGGGAATTAAGATGTATACAACAGAAAAAAAGGCAAAAGAGGCAGTACATTGCATGCTCTATTTCAGTACAGGTAAAAATGAGCATCTTGATTTGTGATTATTGCAGTTTGATCTAGGTACAGTAGGAAGTTGTCCATTTGTTAAAAGCAAATAATGTAATACGAACACTGACTTATATTTAGGCACTGGTATACCTTTTGCTGAAGCTGTAACGTGGAGACCTGAGGATATGTACATAGCAAAAGCAAGACATAGAGTTGCATACAATAAACTGCTGCAAATTCTTCAAAGGGAAGACTTTGTTATTCAAGAATATAGGAAAAAAGCGTGGTAAGTAATGCATTAAAAGCAAGTGAGTCTTTTCATAAAAGCTGACTTACGTGTATGTGTTTTTTAAAGGATTTGAGAAGTCTATGTATGCTTTTAATCACAGAATTCATTCTGTTGAAGTTGTCCCATATTTTCCCCCTTTACCTTCTTTCATCAACAGTTCTACTGCTTGTAGATCTCTTGTGAAGTGTAGTAGTCTAAAGAAATTAATCATTTAGGAGATGCTGTATGTTACTTGGGCATTAAAATGGTCAGGGAATTCTACATGTATAGCAGTATGATTTCTTTTGAAGGATCATATCCTAAAAAATAACATTCTCAGGATGAAACATTTGGTTTTGTTTAGTCACTGTGAGACATATTTTATTTACTTAAGCCTTAATTATTTCACCAAAAGCATCCTATTCTTAGCTCTTGTGTATGGCAGACAGCTTGAGAAATGTCAAGAGCTGGAACTTTCTCTGCAGGCATGGAGTTATGTATCTGTGGAATTTACAGTATTTGTATGTGATAGTTTACGTGACTGAAGCAGAGTCGTGGACAGTTGTGAGTTGTTTAGTAAATGGTAGAAAAGTGCGAGGAGTTGCACTGTAGCTAAAAGAACAGTGTCAGTGCATGTGGTATATCTGTATAAGAGGACTGGTCATGTTTCATGCCTTTGGATGAGGGTTTAGCATCCAGGGACATCTCATGGTGGGTTTCTGCTGGCCTTGATTCTTATAGGGGACTTATCTTGGTATTTGCTGGAAAAGTAGTTCAATGGTGCATTAGCAGTGTAGGAAACAGGAGTACCTAGAGGATGACTTTGTAATGCAATCACTGAGTGTGCTGAGTAGGAGTGGTACTCTTTTGAGCTCACTGCGTGTAAATGAGAGAAACTTCTCTGGAGACGTTACAGCACTGCAGCCAAGACTGTAGGACTTTAAATCCAAAGGAATGTGAAGAAGACAAGAGGAAAACTGATGACACGGACCTTGCTGTGTCTGGAGATTTGGACGACAAAAATTATGTGGGGTTTAACAAAGACTAGTGTGAGTTCTTGCACCTGAAAGAAAGAGTAGTCCCCAACAGCAGCACAGGTTTGTGGGTGATTAGCTGGGGAGTAGCTCTGCTAAGAAGAATCAGAAGTGGGAGTACTGTGGGGCCACAAGCTGAGCGTGAGTCAGTAGGGTGTCCTGGTAATCAGGACCAGGAGCCTACCATGTTGTATGGGAATGAGCACTGATCAGCAGATGTTGGGCAATTGTTTTATGTATCACTCACTTTTCTTCAGTTTTACTCTTCTCTCTTTCTCCTTTACATCTGTGTTATAATATTTTTACTTCAGTTATTAAGCTGTTCTTATCTCAGCCCATAAATTTTACTGTTTTTCAGATTCTTCCTATTCTACTGGGGCTGGGGAGGTGGAGAGTGAGTGAGCAACTGTGTGGTACTTAGTTGCTGGCTGGGGCTGGCAATTCTAATGCCGCATGTGGAATACTATCAGTTTTGATCAGCCCATTTGAAGGTAGAAAGATGGGAGAGATACTAGCAGAGGACTGCAATTTACTAGAGGGTTGCAGAGTGTGGAATGTATGAGTAAAAGCTGTAGAAATTTGGTTTGTTTAGTGTGACAAAGACAATGCTAGGGGTTTAATCGGAGTTTCAGTATCTAAAAAGTAGTTGTAGAGATCATGGACGTACTCTTCACAAGGATGTATCCTGGCAGGACAAGGCAACAGGCCCAAGGTATTTAGGGGAAAACTCCATCTGGATTTAAAAAATCTTTTGTGAGAACAATCAAACTGTAAATGGTTGCCCTCAGAAGTGGAATCTCAGTTGCTGGAAATATTCGAGACTTGGTGTGACAAGACTACAAGTAGCATAAAGCTCTGCTTTCAGTGGAAGGCTCAAAACCACAATTTCCAGAGGTCAAAGTCTCCTAAACTTCTCTGATTTCTGTAATTCCTGTGTCTCTGGTTACCTTTTTGGGAAATATTACTGCTGTTTGAGTAATGCCCTTCAAAAATGTAATTCTTTATAGTTTTTTCTTCATTCTTGGCAACGCATCAGAACTTTGAAGATCCTTTTGAATGCAGCATGATTCGGGCACCCAGTTTCTGAAAATCAGGCTGCTACATTTTTACGTGCTTAAAATGTCAATAAAAGCACTTTGACAAAAGAACTTCCGTAGTCCAGCTGCTTGTACTCCAGTATTCTGTTCTCTGTAGTCCAGTTGCTTGTACTCCAGTATTCTGTTCTCTGGTCTTGAATGTGAGGCATTTGGGTACTGTACAATTGCTGAATGTATCTGTAGTTCATGTTGATAATAGATACTTCTAGTAACTTAGTTATTGTTGCTGGGTATAAGAAACAACTGCCTCAGAATGTAGATTTGGAAAGAATGGATGTGATTGGTTATTGGCTGTAAGCAATTCTGGTAAGCCTGTACTAGTTGTTAATTTTTTTCCTAGGGCCTTAATTAGAGAAATACAGTGGACAAAGTGTGTACATGCAGTTGTGCGGGAGCAGTCTCTCAGGTAAGTGTTTTTCCTTGTAACTAAGTTAGGATGTATGAAATAGCTTACAGTTTTATGAAATATGAACTATAATTTCACTGTAGTCCACTTGAACTTTTGTTTTGCATGTGCATATAGGATGAAACAAAATGACCAAAACAAAAATGACACAACTGAGAGAATTCAGAAGGTGAGCATTTTGTTCTTGCTGTGGCAGTGTGTTGAGTTCTAACATTTCTGCAACACCTACTGTCAGATACTGTTATTTGCACTTGTCTACCTGTGATTGTGCTAGCACTTTCATCTGCCTTCATGCTGTTTTGATACTCTGTCATTATAGGTATTACAGCAAACATTTTAACACAGTGTTTTTGTCCTTTTCTATTAAGGTCCGCAGTATGTGGACACTTATAGTGGGAATGCTTACATCTCTGAAAAAAGAAAAGGAAGTTGTGGATTCTGTACTTGAAGACTGTGTTAACCCATGTATTCTAGATGGGACTGATGTTGTTTTGAGTGTTCCAAAGATGTTGATTTACATAGTTCAAAGTAACATACATGGGGTAAGTGGTTTTTGTCCTTCTTGCTGAATTGCTTAACTGCTTGCATCCCCAGAGATGCAATTAAATACCTTAAAAAATTAAGCAAGTACTTCATGGATTATTATAGATGATCGCAGAAGGATGCATGAAATATGTCCAATTCATATGCAAAGATTTCTTATTATTATAATGCTGTTTTGTATTTGTTACATCTAACCCATTAACTTTCTCAGTTCAGTAACTACATTGATAAGTCTGCCTAATTAATACTTGATTTTTTTGTTGTTTAGTTGTTAAAATTATGTTGATTGCTTTAACCAGTGCTTCAGCTAATTGGCTTTTGTTTCAGTTGTGTAGGATATGTTGTTGTTCAGTTACGGCATCAGTGTTGTTTGTGCTGTACCTTTTGGGGCAGTGGTCAAACAGAATACCTCGTTGGTTGAGGTTTTCTTGGCTTGTATGGCTTTAGCCTAGAAAATATTTTTTGAAAAATGAAACTATCAGGACCTGAATCTAAGTATTACGTGTACAGTGTCCTGATTCTGGCTCCAGAAGACATAACTTTTGGATATTGGTACTGTTCACTAATTGTTTTTTTTCTTGCTTGCTCTGCTTCAAGTTTTGTACAGGGAATTTATATGAAGATGGAAAACTGAATTTCCTAACAGTTATTCAGTTGTTAAATGAAGCCCTGATGACATTGAGAAATGAACATTGTCTGTGTGAATTAAAAGAACTTCACAGAATTGAGGATGTGGTTACATCTTACAGAAAAGCACTGCAGGACTTGAACACAGGAAGGTAATTGTTGGGAAATTTTCTAATTGCTTGTTCTTAAATGGTAGGATCATATCTACTGGAGTCTTTTCTCAAGAAATGTTGCAGCAAAAATATGTTAGTTCAGTCTTTTTCTTGTGCCTCTGGGAAAATTAGCATTTGTTTTAATTATTTATATGACTTTTTATTGAGATTCTTTTGTAGGTAAATTCAGCTTTTTGCCTTTGTTTCATTAATATTTTAGTCTTTGTTCCTGGGGACCTCATTTGCTGGCTGATCTAATTTTTGCTTTTATTTTTGTCTTGTTGCATGAATAAGTTCTGAGATTTTTAAAACTTTCATCTGTAACTGTCTTAGGGAAATTTCAACTATATATTGTTGTATATGTTTTAGTGTAGTTTTTCCAATTCTGTAAGAAACATGAAAACTATCTAGCAGCAGCTTTTTTGGTTGTGAATTTCAGTTCTTAGTGAATGCATAAATGCATGAATAAATTGATATATATCAATGGTTTGTGAGGATAAGGGAGAACTCATGGTACTTTCCCTCTCTATGTAGAATTGTTATCTCTACCAAAGCTGTCTTCATTTTCCATGTTTATATGTTACAGTCTAAGAAGAGAGCAACAGCATTGTGAGCCAAAGCGTCAGTCTGTTTCCAGAAAACAGGAAATCTGGGAATCAAAGTGGAAAACAATTCTTAGCCAATGTCCTTTTAATTTAATCTTCAAAGATGGTCCAGTAAGTAGTGTTCACTTTATCTAATTCTGAGATAGAGAAAAGAGTGAAAGTGAGTGAGGATGTAGGTCTAAACCAGTGTGTTCTGTTGCAACACTTCAGCTTTATATGTAAGGTTAGGGGACTCACATAGTGCAGTGTACCTGATTCTGTTTAAGAAGTAGTGTTTCTAAAAAGGAATACATTTGACTTTATGATACCTGATGTATTCACTGGAGATGTTGAGATGGTAGATGGGTATAAGAGTAAGCAGATCGGTTTGTGTTCTGTTTATGTCCATCCCCCCGTGGAAGCTGAGCATTTATATGTTCAGTCTGAATATTTGCTGATTTCTGTTTTCCCCTTTTAAAGCAATGTACTTGTTGAATGAGCAGTAATTTCCATTTTGATGCTCACATTGACAGAGGTTATACTCTTGAGTAGCTACCCAGCAGAGAGAGGAGAAACTTCATGTTGAGTCTGACAGCTGGTTTGCAGAAAAGCTGTTTTAAGTAACTGTTAATTGGTATTGATAAATCGACTTTTTCTGCCTGCTTGTGCAACTTGTTTTTTTTTTCCTTTTGAAAGCAACCAGCTTCATCACTCCAATCTTCTACTTCTTCAGATGAAGATGATGACAGTGTCTTTCTCCAATCACTTTCAGGTGGGTGAACAGAAGAAGCTTTCTTTCCTTCTCCCTCATCGCCACAGTTGTTAAAAGTTACGTGGAGTTAAAAAGGCTCCCTTCTTGCATTTGCAGATGGTCTTTGATAGTCTCTGGTAGTTGGTTCTGAATGACTGCCAAAATTACCTTGCATTTTAAAATTTCGTAGTATCTTGGAGATTCTCTGAAGGTTGGCAAAAACCCAGTGCTGAGCTGTTTGATATTTTGTTGTTCTGTCACAAAGGATGTTGAGACAGATGTCCAAAGGTTCATTCATGGATTCTAGGGAGAGAAGTAATAGAGAAAGAAGGTAAAACTTTTCTCATTGACCATCTAGGGAAAGAAGTTGAAGGTGTCCTCCCAAGTAACTATCTTTCCCTGGTGCATTCTGAAGTGCTTCATTCCTTAGTAATTGTGTCTGTTGATGAGAGCTCACTTTGATCTGGCATGGTTGTTGCACATGCTAATTGGCTGATGAGCTGATGATATTTTACTGAGTGACCTCATTTTACTTGTTGTTTGAGTCCTGACTGTCATTAATACAGAGTTACAAGTTAAAAGCCACAAAGCAAGGGGAAGGACTGCTTGAATCATGTCATTTGCAGTCCCTTTTAGGAAAAACAGCATAGTAGAGCTGTATTGGAATTTCAAGATTCAAAACAATGGTAGGAAGATCCTTTTGGTTACAAAGGTGAAAGTACTGCTCCAGCTGAGTGTATGTTGGTATAGGGCTAGAAGCTGCAGAGGAAAGGCTACAGAATTGGAAATGGAACATAGTTTGCCTTAAAAATTTAAAAGATAGAAGCACTGTAGAATGATGCAGTGAGCTGGTAGAATCAGAAAGCTTGAGACAAATTGATGTCTGTGACATTCTTTCTACTCTGTGGTTGAGATGCATTATTGGAGAATACAGTCACTACTGCCTGTTTAATAAGGTCAACTCCAGAAACAAGATACTGGCTTCACCTAACTACTGAAAGTGAGCTTGGGTCTTTGATGTGTTGTTGAGGTGAATGTGACAGGAAATGCCATTTGTCCTTGTGGAAGCTGACATTTAGGATTAGTAGAAAGCTACTGAGGTTAAACTTTGGCTGTGTGCCACATCTCAAGATGTGCCAGAGTTTGTGCATTATTCTAGACAGTCCATGACTGAGGTACCTCCAATAATGTTCAAAAGGTTTACTTCTGTAACACTTACTTACGCAAAGCTTCGCCTTGCTTGGACTGATGCAGCAAGAGGGATGAGTATATCCACAGAGATATTTATTGATTAATGCAGTTGGGGTAAAGGTGGGTGGAATTGTGCTTTGTGGAATTGATGTGCCCCACAATTGAGGTGTTATGTGAAGAGGAGGGGATAATGATGGTGTGGCTAGGATTGTAGTTTGGAGGAAGGTGGAAAGTCTGATAGGTATGTGCAGGGCAGCAGATAGAATCATGCTTCTTGAACGTGTTAAGGAACAACAGGAAGAGGTGCTGGCTGCTAGTGGCATCTGTGGCTACAGGTACTGCCTGAGCAAAAGGATTGATAGCACTGTCCTGCTTATGTATTAATTTATTTTTCTTGAAGTGATCATAAAATCCATCCAGTGAGTGAGCTGTGTCACATGGGAAGCCTAAGTGAAGAAAACAGGAGCAATACTAAAACTTTTGAGTTGTTTTTCTAGGTAAATATGACTCTCGTCATGAAGAATGCCATGGGAAAAATGATGGGACTTCGAAAACCAGGATGGATACAACATCAGTACCCTCAAGATGGTATGCTTAATGAGAAATTGATAAAAAAGCAGTAGAAAAATTAGAAGTTTACTTGTTGGACTTAAATTTGGCATCTCTTGAATCTTAGTGGAATATTTCACTTGCCCACTCTTTACATCACAACTACCTGATTTAGCAAGATAGTCCTAAAGTAACTGCTGCTTTCTTCAGCTGATGACAATTGATCAACTGGTTGCTGCTGAATAGGAGTAGCAGAGAAATTGCAAGTTTTTTTCCTTGCTTTTTAACTATATTCTAAGATTCAAGAGACGGATGGAAGGAACAGAAATTTCCATTTCTCAAGCTAAACCTTCTCTACTAGACTTTTTTCATTACTCTTCTTCAGAGTTACAGTCATATTGTTCTGTAGCTACTCTTCCTACAGTACCAGCAAAGGATTAAACACAGAACAATGGTGTCCTGGAGAGTTTTTTCCCTTTTGTAATTTGCATAGTCCAGGAATACTTTGTGACCTTTTGAATAATGCTGTCTTTCATAATACGGCTCCTACATATTCTTGAACGTTGCTTACTAAGAGACCAAGGGAGTTAGCAAAGGAGCGCTATCCATTCTTAGACATCAGTAGATGTAGTTGCATATAAGTCTCAGAGGCTGTCAAAGCAGTTAACAATTAAATCCTGGGTTTCTTTCAGTGACTCCATACAGCATGGAGATTTGTCTGCTCCTGAGGCTACAGACAGGTAACATCAAAAACGTTTTTAAGCTGTGCTTTTCCTAGGAAATGATGACTCTGCAGTTTTGAGAGCTGTGCAATTGGCACTAAACTTACCAGAACTGTTAAGGCTGAAGTTTTTGGTGACCAGGTGATTGTTAAATATCAACAAGTTTGTATAGGAACAGACCTGTGGATGCCAGAAATGGTTCAGACAAAGACTACATAGGAAAAAAAATGCTGTCAAGTCTGCAGAAGACTTTCCAGTTATCTTTTATGGCAGAATGCAGAAGACTTGTTTACAAATGTATTGAAAAATGTGTGGTAATCAATAGCAGAGTTTATTAATTTGCTATTTTTGGGAGGCTGATACGCAACTAGGGCTAAAGCTGCTCTAATTGTCACACTGTTCTCCCTATAGTAAAAATGCTTTCTGATGACCGGGACGAATTGAGGGAAATCGTAACGGACAGATACGGAGCACACAATGTATAACAGTCTTCTAAGATTTGCATTCCAATTGTTTGATTTGTCTCTAAAATTGTTTTTTTTGTTGTCTAGTCACTTCCTCTCTCCGTTCTGGAGGTGCTCGTCAGTGGCATCATCAGAAGCATCTGAAAATGGAGACCTGTTAATTGAAAATGTAATTTTCTGTCTTTGAAATAAGTTAAACTTATGACATGTCCTTTTTATATTGGTTGAAACGTAGACCTTTGTGGAAGAGGGTTGTGGGTCTTTAGTTTGTTTTGTGGGGTTTTATGGGTGTTTTTTTGTTTTTTGAGCAATATTTTTACACATCTGAGTTAGTCTGGCAGAATTGTAAAAGCTAACTCTCAGTGACTTTAAGCTTTGGCAAAGGATGGTAGGAAGAAGGTCCCCTTGTATCTGACTTTCTGTATAACATACAGTGTGTAGCTGATTCCCTGAAGGCTGCTGAAACAGTCTTTTTGATGTGAGCAGTGGTCAGGCTTTGTTTCTTTAAGTTGTAAATGAAATTTAAGGGTTAAAATGTGTAAAAGCAACTTGGATCTACAGTTGCACAACTGTTCACTGTACTGTGGTCAAGGTAGTTGCAAATGAGTCATCTATGTTGTATGTAACACCTATCCTAGTCACTACTTAGGTCCTACTTCGAAAGCATATAAAAATCTTTTGTATTCGGTTAGAATTCAAGACTGAAATATTTTTGTTGACTAAACACTGGGGCCATTGCAGTTCAGAATTTTTACAGCAGTTCATGCTAATATCCTTACTTAATTTTAAAACTACTAATAATTCCTGTGTATTCCTCTAGAATTCAGTGCCTCCAAAAATCTTAAAAAACAGAAAGGAAGAATTCCCCACTTCAGAAATGGAGGAGAATGCAGGTGAAAATGTTACCCAGCCAAAGTCTCCTGTGAAAAAAGACTACCTTCTTGAGAAAGCCAGAGATGACCTGGCAGAAGAGGTTAGGATGTATTTTTTGTTTGTGTATTTTTAAGTAAATGATCGCTAAGTTCAGAGAGCAAATGACTAATTGTATAAAAAATGTCTCGTCACATACATTGTAAATTACCTTTTTCTGCTATATAGTTATCAGAGTCATGGATTTTTAGAGTGGGCTGATAAAGTACACACTGAAAGCATGGAGTTTGTGCAGGTATCATACTTAAAAATCATGGTGAAGTGAATAGCATGTTAAGTGGAATCATGGTATGATTACACTTCAATCTGTGTAGTACACTGCATATATTTGGTAACAAAAAGAACTGTTGAATTCTTAAGTTATATAGGTTAAGTATTTAACAAGGATTTGGGAATTTTAAGCAGGAATGTAAGTATTTTTTCTTTTAGGTATTTTATTTAATATTTGAGTGAGGGATTCCTTCACAAGAGTTATTGTAAAATGTGCCACATCTTATTTTGGAAAGTAAATTGCATTTTTCACTGAAATGATGGTTATTTTTCGTATGCTAAAATTTTTGATTTATCTGAATATATTTCTAATTTTCATGCTTATGCAGTTCTTGGCTAATGTCTTAAATATATTCTATCTGAGCACACTTACTTGAAAGGTGGATTCATAGATGGTGAGTGAACTGAGAGTTGAATCTGATTTCAGTCCCTTATCTTCATTTTGTGTTTGTAGGATACTGTGGTCATTGTGAACCTAAGTAGTAAATAGCAGAAAAGTTAGGATATTCCAAATTCTTCAGATGATTTGGAGAATGAGATTGATTTTGAGCCATAACTGACTGAAATGAAGAGGTTTTAATTTTGCGTTCTCAGAATATGCTCTTCTCTAATACCCTACAGATTGCAAAGTCAGTGATGTCTGAGTCACCTGCCAGTGGTGAAAAAAAAGGAATGGCATTAGATGATCTCATTAGCTCACTGTCTTTTAACCCATTTTTAACAAGGAAACAAATACCCCGAACTCCAGAAAATCTGCGTGAGTTTGAAACTCTGTTTTTATAGTACTCATTGATAAAAGATGTGGTTAATTCATTGGCATGTCACACAAGAAGGTAATTATTTCAGTGATGTTGCATGTTTTTCTAATGGCTCACTCTGTAACACAACACAGTAGACCTAATAAGGTGTGAATACTCTGAATTCGATTTACAAGATTCTTTTCTTATGTAGAATCCCCTTTGTGTTGAGGAAACATAAACAATATAAAGTAGCTATACATATTTCCACTTGGATTGCTTATGTCACTGAGGGGACAGAATAAAAACAGACTGATTGAAAGTACTAAATTTTACCTTTGTTTGTTCTATGTAGTTACTGAAATTAGAAGTTCGTGGAGAAAAGCTATTCAGACTGAGGATTCATTAGGCCTAGAGCTGTCCTCAACTGAAGTGGTGACAGAAGAATCTTCAATGGATACTACACCCACTAGGAAGGAGGAGATGCACTCTACCATTGTGTGTTCTGAGCCTGCATCTCCTGTATCTGACTTTGGTCCTCCCGTGTCAGAAAAGAAGTCTCAGTTAAGTTCTACAGAACCTAGTCCTCAGGAGCCAGTGAGCGTAAGTCATACCTTTGAATCTTCAAATTCAAAAACATCTGGAGTTCAAGGAAGTGAGAGAATTGAACCAGAGGAACTAGATTGTTCTGCTTTGAGTGGAAGTTCTGTAGAAGATCTAGGCCAGACTTTGCAAAATGTAGAGAAGAGCATGTATATTCCAGATACTTGTTTAAAAAATTGTAGTAGAACAAATACACTACCTTCAGACCACTGTCACAGTTTTCCAATGGATGAGACACTATGCTGGAATGTATCTGTGTTAAATTCTCTCAGCTGTGAAACTACTAACGTGGGGATTCTGAATGAGACGCTTCCAGAATCTGATAGCATAGATCTCAGTGTATCTGCAAGCTCAGATTCCTTTTCTTATACAGTGGGCAGTGAAAATGTAACAGATGGCTTGGAAAATAATGAGAATATTAAAAAATGGGACCTAGATATACAGTCCCTGTCCAACTCACATGAAGTGCTAAAAAAGACTGCATCTAAAAGTGAAGAGGAGCTGCATCAAACACATAATGGAGACAAATCTGAAAGTTATAGAGCCGAACTAAGGACTATACCAGAAGAAGGAGAGGAAAAGGGTGATCATCCTTCCACGGATGAAGGATTTACCGAGATGCCATTGCCTGACTCTCCTAATGAAAGCAAATATTCCCCGTCATATTTGCTGGTATCCTGTCAACAGATGGATGGTACATGAAGTACCATTTGACTTACTACATAAATTGAAGGGTAAGTGTCTGTGTTCTTTATGCATCAAGATTTTTTCCATTCTGTCACTGGCTGTACTGCCATGAATAACTTGCTCTGAGTAGTTGAATTGTGCTGTGGAAGTGGAGGCAAACAAATTGTTGGTATGCTTATTCCTCATAGAGCATGAGACATTGAAAGTTAAGGAAACATGCTTCCTGTAGTTCTGTCAACATCTTTCAAGTATGAGAAGGTGTTCATCTGACTTTCTGCCATAATCTTGAGCTGTTTAAAAAAAAAACCTTAAGGTGCATTAACTGCAATCTGCAGTTAGATTTTGAATAATCTGAAGTTAGATTGTGAGAATTTATGAAGATAGTGTGAAGTTTTCTGTTTACTCTGAACAAATTTCATATTTAGAAATGTGTCGTAGGTCACTATTACTTGTTGGAGTTCATTAAGGTGTTGATAGAACTATCCTGCATTCCAGCCTGCCTATCCCTTTACGCCATTTCCAACAGAAGTGTCAACTGTTTAACCAGTATTGCAGTGTTTAGTTACATGTGAGCTTAAATTATTGAAATACATTAAGAAAAATGAACTAGTAATGGAGGACTTCCATGAAAACAGATGGTATGCAGGGATGTGATGAGGCAGGCCACTGCCCTCTTGGAATTGAGTCTGGGAAGGGATATCAATGATAAGCACATCAGCAGGAAAAGGAAGATAAGGGAAAGTGTGGGGCCACTGTTGAAGCAGATGGGTGTCCTGGTGATGGAAGACACAGTGAAGGTGGAGTTAGTGAATGCCTTCCTTGCCTTACTCTTTACTGCTGAGGCCATCCTTCAGCCATCCCAGACCTCAGAGGTAAGAGAGGAAGGCTGGAGAAAGGAAGACTTGCCCCTGGTCATAGAAGGTTCAGTTAGAGGTCAGCTAGGCAGACTTAGCACCTATAAATGCACGGGCTCCAACAGGATGCTCCCATGGATGCTGAGGGAGCTGGCAGATACTGTTGCTAAGCCATTCTCCATTATCCTTGAGAAACTGAGAGCAGGAGGTGCCTCATGACTGGAGGAAAGGAAATGTTACATTCATCTTCCATAAGGGCAACAAGGAGGACCCAGGAAACTACTGCCCAGTCAGCCTCACCTCCATCCCTGGAAAGGTGTTGGAACAGATCACTTTAGAGATCATCATCAAGCATGTAGAAGAAACATAGGTCATCAGGAATAGTCAGGATGAATTCACCGAGTAGTCAGGATGGCCATTGAGAGTAGACAGGTAGAAATCATGCTTTACCAATAGCCTTCTGTGATGGCATGGCAGAATGAGTTGGTTGGGGGAGGGCAGTGGATGTTGTCTACTGTTAAAAAAACTTCCCAGTCTGTCCATGAGACCCTCTGGCAGTGACATTCCCAATGTCAGAGACTTTCACTGTTGGGAGTGAAGCCCCTTCACAGTGGGTGACTCCAATGAGCTGATGGGTGCCCTGCTTGACTCCTTACACAGCTCACACTCACCTGCAGTCAGACCAGGTTTCCTTACAAGTTTGACCCCAGGTTTCCCATAGCCATGTCTCAGATGTCTCAGTCCATAAAGCCATTTATTCATGGTGCAGTAACACAGGAGCAGCTCCAGCTGGTGCCTCTGAGTGGGATCCCCAGCAAGTGAACCCTGGATCTTTTACACCCTCAGTCTCTCCACATGCAAGTCTTGCTCTTCCTCCTGAGTCTTCGGCTTTTGTCCCCACTCTCTGTGTCAATCCACCTAGATGGTGTCACCAGCTTCATCTCCTTTGTTATCCGGAAGGTTGGCAGTTCCCAGCTCCTTGTGTATCTGTGTCCATTCACCTGGCTGCTGTTGCCTATATTCATGCCCCTTGTTATCCTAAAGTTTGGCAGTTCACAGCCTGTTGTCTTAGGCTCCCACCCAAGGCTCAGATTACATCTCAGTCATCAGCTTGGGTGTCCATCTACATGGATCAGATGGTATCAACACTACCTTAATTTCAGCAAGGGTTTTGATGCTGTAATGTATGATGTATGATACTGTCATAGGTAAGCTCAGGAAATGTGGGTTAGAAGAATGGACAGTGAGGTGGATCAAGAACTGGCTGAAGGCAGAGCTCAGGTGGTCATCATCAGTGGAGCAGAGTCCAGTAGGAGGCCTGCAGTCTGTGGTATTCCCAAGGGATCAATACTGGGACCAATCTTACTCAACTTGTTTATCAATTACCTGGTGGAAGGGATCAAATGCACCCTCAGCAAGTTTGCCGGTGACACTAAACTGGGGGCAGTGGCTGATGCACCTGAAGTCTCTGCTGCCATTCCATGGGACCTTGTTCAGCTGGAGGTTGGGCAGAGGGAAACCCAATGAGGCTCAACAAGGGCAAGTGTCAGGTCCTGCACCTGGGCAGGAACAGCCCCAAGTGCCAGCACAGGCTGGGGCTGACCTCCTGCAGAGCAGCTCTGTGGAGAAGGACCTGGGACTCTTGGTGGATCACCGGCTGTCCATGAGCCATCAGTGCCCCTGTGGCCAGGGTGCCAATGGTATCCCTGGGGTGCATTGGGAAGAGTGGCCAGCAGGTCAAGGGAGGTGACCCTTCCCCTCTGCTCGGCCCTAGTGAGGCCACGCCTGGAGTGCTGTGTCCAGTTCTGGGCTCCTCAGCACAAGAGAGACAAGGAGCTACTGGAGAGGGTGCAGTGGAGGGCCACAAGGATGATCAGGGCTCTGGAGGTTCTCTCTTATGAGGAGAGGCTGCGGGAGCTGGGTCCGTTTGGTCTGGGGAAGAGAAGACTGAGAGGGGATCTCATCAATCCATAGAAATATCTCAAAGGTGGGTGTCAGGAGGATGGTGCCAGACTCTTTTCAGTGATGTCCAAAGAAGAGATGAGGAGCTGTGGCCATAAACTGAAACACAAGAAGTTCCAGCATAACTGGAGGCAGAACTTCTTTACACTGAGGGTAGCAGAGCACTGGAACAGCTGCCTGGGGAGATTGTGAAGTCTCCCTCTCTGGAGATGCTCAAAACCCACTTGGACACATTTGTGTCACCTGCTTTAGATGGCCCTGCCTTTGTAGAGGGGTTGGACTGGATGATCTCCAGAGGTCCTTTCCAATGCTAACTATGCTGTGATTCTGTTATTCTGTGATTTAATGAAGTACTTGGAATTTAATATAAACTAGTCTCAAGGAGTAGTGAAATTTATTCCTTTGTACAAGCTTTCTGCAATATAGGTTTAATTTAGAACTGTAGCTGTGTTGCTAGCAACTGGTTGGAGCTCATACCAAAATCAGAGTACCATTTCATATTTGCTTTATTAATACATGTGCAACAGTAGTTGAATATTATAGAGTGCAAACTAGTATGTTTTCTCTTTCAGATAAGAACAGTTGAGTTAGAAGCTGGGCACAAAGGAACCTTCATCAGGATGGAATTTGTAAAGCAGCAGCGTAACCATAGCAGTGCATTAATGGTTCATTTGAGCATGTAGCATCTTCTTCAAGCATTGTCTGGATTGGGAAGTTGCACTTTTTGGTGGAGACTGTATTTCAGTCTCCTTGTTGAAGAGTGTCACTTGCCTGCTCTGGCACTGTCAATTTCATATCATCCACTGTGGCCTTCTATGTACAGCCCATCATTTATGTACAGAACTACATCTTTTTTAAGCACATTTTCATCAGCAGATGTTGAGTAAACAGCATAACCCTAGAAAATGTAAAAATGAAATGTCAAAGGAGAAATACTGAAATCTGTTAATTTGCTCGTAATCTACATTTCATGCCTCTCCCCAACCCTGACCCAACAGATTGGAAATTTTTCTTGGTGCTCTGCATTCCATTGCATTCATCTTTCTTAGTGAGGCTTTTAGTCTATATTGCCATCAATTTTGTTGATAGAGGCTGTTCACTGGAGTGCATATTTCTTTAGCTATATTACTGAATAAATGCTTTACACTAAAGTTATAAAAAT